>CM028132.1:239480000-240080000 GCA_016271365.2 Neoceratodus forsteri | reverse complement strand
TACCAACGAACATCTGGGATGTTGGCAAGAAGGAGCAGAACTGTTGTTTCACAGCTCATGGGCGTCTCAGACTCTGAAGGCCTACGATGGGGCCTGGCGAGTGTTTAAAACATTCAGGGCAGAGCACCAGATGGAGGTAAGTAGGCCACTCACAGAGGAACAGTTGGGAATGTTCACCATGGAGCAGTGACATAAAGGTACAGCCCACACCACAATGGGAGTCTACTTGGCAGGGATTAGTGTTATCTGCAGCCTGAAAGGGTGGAGGGACCTGACAAAATCATTATTCATCAGAAGAATGATGCAGGGATGGAGCAGGTTGAAACAAGGGCCAGTGGATAATAGAAGGCCAATAGGGGAGAAGTGGTTGGTAAAGCTAAAGGACATGCTCCCGACAATATGCAGATCAAAGTCCGAGGCCTAGTTATTTCACACAATTTACGTAGTAATGTTTGCAGGGGTCATGAGAGTGAGTGAGGTGGTAGGCCATGGAAAAGGAGACAAGGAAGGGGGTTAGAATGGGAAGATATAAGCTGGGGGTGAAAGAGATATGGATCAAGATCAGGAGGTCAAAAACAGATCAAAGAGGACAAGGGTGCATAGTGATGCTGAAGGGACAGGTAGAGGTGGCAGTATGACCAGTACAGGCTCTGTGGGCTTTCGCCGCAGAGCATGGGGCCAGGACGGGAAAATTATTTGTACACGGTGATGGAAAACTGGTCACCGGCTACCAAGTCACAGCGTTGCTCAAAAAGGGCATGCAATTCATAGGTGAGGATCTGGCTAATTATTCATCCCATTCCATGCGGATTGGGGCTGCCTTACAGTGGGCAGCAGCGGGGGAAACGGTGAATGATATCTTGCAAAAAGGATGCTGACAGTCTGCCAGTTATAAGAGATACATTCGAGCACTGAAGTAGAAAATTGAAAGTATTGCTCCTGTTTTAGCTACAGATCGGGGGGGCAAGAAATGGTAAGGGGGGATGG
Organism: Neoceratodus forsteri; assembly: GCA_016271365.2. Classification (NCBI taxonomy): domain Eukaryota; kingdom Metazoa; phylum Chordata; order Ceratodontiformes; family Ceratodontidae; genus Neoceratodus; species Neoceratodus forsteri. Next base: position 240,079,013 of record CM028132.1, on the reverse strand, counting down.
CAGGGGAGGGGATAATACGGTAATGACACTACGAGCATGTGTAAAATAATCACCTTTGCTTGAACCCCATAGGAAGAGGGAGGATCACAGAAGTCTGGATCTGCGGCCATTCCTATATTTATTGGCTGGAAAGAGAGCAGAAAAGAAGGCTGGGGAAAAGCAGCTGTACCAGGATGTGAAACAGTGTAGGTTGGTCTGGCATGGCATATGGGGGATGAGATGGGCACAACTACTTCCCACCTTGAAGGAACTCAAGGGATGGCGACCCAGTCCAGAACTAATTATTATATATTTAGGGAGCAACGACCTTGCAGGCAAGCCATGGGTAGACACATACTTACAGATAAAAAGGGATCTAGGAGCAATACGACACTGGTGGCCTCAGGTATGCCTCGCCTGGTCTGATATGACACCAAGGAGGGTGTGGACGCAGGAGCACAGCCATAGAGCTGTGGAGAGGGCCAGGAGAAAGATGAATAGAAGGGTTGGGACATTAATAAGGCAGATGGGAGGGCAGGTGATACTGCGGGGGGTTGAAGAATGGGTAGAAGACTTCTACAGGTCGGATGGGGTGCACCTTTCGGATCTAGCCATAGACATGTTCAATACAGAAACAATGGGCTTTATAGAAGCATGGAAGGAATATGCAAGAAACGGGAAAAAAAAAAATAAATAAATAAAAGAGAACGAGTAAAAAGGATCTACCTGAGTAAGGAGAATAATACCTAAGTGTGGGAAGCCAGAGTCCAATGCAAGCTGGAGACTGGCTAGTAGAGAAAAGGGGGAGGCGGGGAGAAAAGGAATAACACAAGAAGAGGAAGAAGATGAAGGAAAAAGCGGTCTCGGTTCTCACCATTACCTAACGGAAAAGGAGAAGAAGAAGGCACCCAGGTTTTCACCTGGGGGGAGAAAAGAGGAAGAAAGATGGATAATCAGAGATTGATATATGGATGGAAATAAATGAAATTCTGAAAATATGATAATAAGAAATGATAAATGGATTATGGAATTATGATGTATAAATAAATTATTTGACAATCTGAGCACAACAACAAACAATGGTCTTTGTCTTTTGTGAGGGAAACGGGGGGAATCCGGGAAAATGGAGTTTGCCCTTTAAGGGGTAGACCAGGTTGTCCTGGTGCACCCTTTCCTCCTTCATTAGGATGGTTGTGCTCAGGAAGGGAGGGAGGAAGAAAGGGGAGGGGCTAAGGGTTAGAACAATAGGCAGGCAACAGGAAGGGGAGGGGCAATTGGAGGTACATAATGGACAGCACAGAGGGGCCTCAGCCACTTTTTGCTGGAGTTTTGATACCTCCCAACCACCCTACAAGGCAGAGCAAGAGGGGAAGACAGTCATGATGGGACTGTATAGTGGGTCTGTCAAAGGTGGATGACAGACGCATCCGGTTGGACAGTTTGGACTGCCAAAGGTGGATGGCAGATGATAATATGGGTATGGACTGCCGAAGGTGGATGGCAGGAGAAAAAGGGGAGAAAGGGGAAAAAGGGGGTGGTGGGGGGGAGAAAAAGGAATAACACAAGAAGAGGAAGAAGATGAGGAAAAAGCGGTCTTGGTTCTCACCATTACCTAACGGAAAAGGAGAAGAAGAAGGCACCCAGGTTTTCACCTGGGGGGAGAAAAGAGGAAGAAAGAGGGATAATCAGAGATTGATAAATGGATGGAAATAAATGAAATTCTGAAAATATGATAATAAGAAATGATAAATGGAATATGGAATTATGATGTATAAATAAATTAATTGCCAATCTGAGCACAACAACGAACAATGGTCTTTGTCTTTTGTGAAGGAAAAGGGGGGAATCCGTGACAATGTTCTTTATACTATTAACATTGAGGGTAGCAAGTCAGAGAAGTAGAGCCATTGAGACAGGAGCAGACTTTTAATAGGTACTGGTCAGGTAATAGGGGCACACTTTTCAACAGACTTTGTAAGGCGTTTTTGTTTTTTTTCGTTGTTGTTTCAGTGGCTTTCCCATTATGGATGGTTCAGCCATGTCCAGTTGCTCTGCGGTAGTGGGGTGCAAACTGGAAGAATTAGAGTCCATACCCTCCTCAGAGTCAAGCTTATCCAAGCCTAAAGCAGCATACTTATTCTCTGAAGAGTGGGCAAAGGAGCAGGAGAAGTAGCCTTTCCAGATTGTGTTTTAGGTGTTGCAATGATCACTTTCTAGTCAACAACGTATGTTCTGGAGCAGGCATACTTCCAACAGTATTGTCAGCCATGTTATAGGGTTGATCCACAGGAACAAGGAGAAAGCAGGGTGCAGCAAATGATGAAGGGCTTTTCTTTCTGGTGGTACTGTGGCCAGTGGCTCGGGGTGGCAGGAGAAGAATGAGGTACAGGAAAAACATCCAACTTAGTTGGAGGGAAATGAGACATCTTCCTTGTGTGCCAATCATCTAGTAATTTGTTTGAGGTGCTGTTGTTGTTTAGCTTTCTGGGCTGCTTCAATAAAAGAGACCAGAAGGGGTTTGTCATCTCTGTTATGGAAGCCCTGGGGTAGGTGCAATAAGAGTGACCTACTGTCTCCCATAAATTGCAGCAAAGTTGGTTGGTGCTGTTAGAACTAACATGGCCAAACTCCAAACAGAGGGTACAATGAGTCCTATTGCACACACTGTTGAGATGTCGGTCTGAGCCACATCTAAAGCACATATTCAGCTGTCCAGGATAGAAGCCATGAGCCCTGTCTTTACCCAGGTAGAACAAACTGGGTAGTTGTTGCTAGTCAGCAGGACCATGTTTTAAGATGACTTTAAATTTCCAGTTCCTAGTCCAAAAAAGGTTCAGAATGAAGAACTGGCTTAGGTTCACCCTGTGTGGTGCATCTTTGTGCCACCCAATATTTCACATCAAAAGCATTCACCCCTTCATTCTTTAAAAGGATGGTCACAGTTCATTGAGCAGACTTGGTCAGGGGAATGGCCCCGAAAGGTATCCAGGGAGGGTGTCTATAAGCTGGGAATATAAGTGCCAAAATCAGTCCAGATAAGCTGCAGTCTTGAAACTGACATCAAAATATGTCTCAGTTGTGGAATGTATTAAATCAAAAATCTTATTAGGAGAAAGGTGCATTGTATCATTCAATAATTGTTTTCCAACATACGATCTATCAGGAAGTAATTCAAGCTCCCATGTACAGCAGTCTTACTACATTTCTGTGCTGAGCTGGGGTCCGTTCTGGTAGGTTCACCCACTTTGTTGCGACATGCAACAGGGCGATGGCCATGAAGGTGACACCACAATGACAAAGGCACACAGCATGCCCTGCAGTTGTGGCACCTGACCCCAGTTGCGCCCCATGCACTGGGGTAAATGCAGGCTTTTTGCAGAGGGCTTCACTCCATGCACCCACCACCATGGAGGGTTCTGCCTCCCACACCCCTCTAAAAATTAATATAATCAAATCCAAATCGGATGTGTAGAGGGCAAGGAATGTAACACCCCTACGGCCGCAGCCACAGTGAGTGCTGCAAAATCCAGTTTGCCAGAATGACAGAAGAACTGGTTGTGGTGCCCACACTGATGTCACCCTGACTTTGCCCTGGTAATGGGATACCATTCTGGTGTAGGGACATGTGGCTTACAGAAAGTCTGCCAACATTTTGCCAACTGTGACACCAAAGGAGAAGAGAGGTCAGAGGTAGGCAAAGGTGCCTCTAGGTCAAGCCTATCTGCCCAGGATTCTGATGCACAAGTGATAGGATGGGAGAAAGGCAAGTGATCTGTGTTTAAGGGAGGAAATCAATGGCAGAATCATAGCATGTGGTGAAGCTAAGTTCATTCCTAGTTCATCTTGAGTGGCTGGGTGTGAAAGAGAAGTAGGATGCCCAGGAGTAACAGATATACTGGTGTCAGGTAGTGGAGAAGTACCCCGGTTTAACATATCAGGCTGAGCCTGCAGCAGTGCTCGAGGGGATTCTCAATTATGTCATTTTCTGTGATGTAGCAGCTTTAAAACAAATGTTCCAGGTACAATGGGGGAGAAAGGTATGGGCAAAATAACTGCAATATTTGGCACATGGGGTACTGTTGATAGCTTGGAGTCTTGGTCAACAGTTGACAGTGCTGAGCACCGAAAATCAGTCAGGTGCCAAATCCTCACTTCAGTTTGATCCCAACCAGCACCATATGAGACACAGTTAAGATTCCAATTGGGCGGAGATAGTCAGTGATGATTTGCCAACTCAGACCTTTCCGAAGGCCTATAGAGGAGAAAACAGAGTTTTGAGGGCTCTACTGAAGGAAGAGTAACACCATCCCAGTCATTGACTGAAGGATCCAACTCAAGCAGTGGATTCCAAGGTGTACTGCAGGCACTTGGAATTAAAGGCAGTTCTGATGAAACGGGAACATTGACAGGAACAGAGTCAATGAGTGATGTAGCAATAGTTGAAGAAAGCATACCTGTAGTATTTTCAATTGAGGAGGTCCGTGAAGAGTGAACAGCAGCATTGGGTGAGTTATGACAGAGCTGTAGCAGTGAATTCTTTGATGATGGTGCATCATCGTACCCAGCAGGTGTGTTCTGTATGACAATGTCAGATGGAGATTCCATCTTAGAAGAGGAAATGAAGCTTTGCGAATACAGCAGTTCTTGAGCCTTTTCTAAACAGTATTCTTCTTGAGCCATGAGGGACAGCAAGTGTTTTTTTTTTATTCCAATTCTTTCTGTAACTGGATGTCAGCATCCTGATGCTGTAGAGTTGTAAGTGGGCCAGAATGTAGTGCCTATGAGTTGAAAACTCTGTGGAGGTAGCAGTCAAATCCATAGGCAAATCAGTCACTGACAATATAGTCTCAGGAAACGTATACTAAAGGTGCATACTAAAGATGGTAAGGATCATAGGTGACTGTGTGCCCATATGAGCGCCTGTTTAATTCTCATAGTATTGTATTTTATTACCCCTCATTATGTATTCATCTAAGTTTCTTTTGAATTGTTATTTGGTACCACTGCTTATTATTGCCTCAGGAAGTTTGTTCCAATGGTTTACTACCCTTTGTGTATAATACATTCTTCTTTTTTCAGTGCTAAATTTCTCTGGTTTTAGTTGAAGGTGATGTCGTCTAGTGCCTTTAGTATTATTTTTTATTGTAAGATTTAGTTCATTCAGAAGTTGTGTGCCTTGAATAAGTTTATAGTGCAGCATTAAATCTCCTCTTATCCTTCCTGTATGTAATGACATTTATCTTAGATGTTTTAACCTATTTCATAATTCATGTCTCTACATGTGTATATCATTATTGTTGCCTGTCTCTGCACTCAGTCTATTCTGTCCTTGTACCTTCCCTTGATCGGACCCCACAATGGACAGCCATAGTCTAGGATAGGTATTACATATGAACAGAAGAGTGGCATAGTCACTTTCTCCTATCTACTACACAAATTTATTTTTATTGTCCCAAGTGTCCTTCTCGCTCTAGCCACTTGGGCTTGGGTGTGTGTCTTATAAGTTAAATTGTTATTAATTAATATACCTAAATCCTTTTCTTCTCTGGATTTCCTGAGCGGGCTATCCTTCATATAAAATCCAGCCTCTGTGTTGTTGGTTCCCATGTGCATAACACAGCATTTATCTCTATTGAAGATCATTCCCATACAGTTTAAATCAAATTGCTATTTATTGCAATCAGTTTGGTTAGTTACAATGTTTGCCAACTTGGTATTGTCTGTGTATTTGTTTATCCATCCAGTTACGTTTTGTCCTAGTTTTGTTATGAATAACTGGAAGAGTATTGGTCCTAGAACAGAGCCTTGCAGTATTCCACTAGTTACTGATTGTGTAGATAAGAGATAACCATTTATGCTTACAGCCTGTGTCCTATTTTTTAGCCATGCCTGAACCCACTAGATTATATTACCACTAATATTTGCATCAACTAAAATTTGTATAATCTCCTTATATGCGATTTTGTCAAATTCCTTAGAGATATCCAAATAGATGCAGTCAACTGATTTTCCCTTATCTAGTGCAGATGAGATTTTCTCGTAAAAACATAATACATTTGTGATACAAGATCTTCCAGGAACAAAACCAAGCTGCCTGTTATCAACTCTGTTTTGAATCCTAATCCACTCTTGTAAAGCATCCTTAATAATAAGTTCTAGTAGTTTACCTGGCACAGAGGTTAGGTTTTGATTCATTCACATATCTGGAATGTGTAGTAGGGTATGGGCTACATGCCCATTGGCTCACGCTGTGAACCAATGGGCATACAGCCCTACCGATGGTGTCAGTTGGCGGGTGGCGGGGTGGCAGGCAGGTGGGGTGCTGCCACCTGCTGGCTGACCTGGGGGTAGGGTGGTGGGGATCAGTGGGCGGGTGGGGAGGGTTGTACTGCTAGACCACCAGGGATTGTGGCATAATTCTACTTTTATTATACAGATGTCCGTGATCGGGTGATCAGCGGTCCACTGGACCACCAGGGATAGTGAAATAATTCTTCTTTTTGTAAACAGATGCCCGTAGTCGGACTGCAGGAGGCATCAGTCCCCAACGACTGTTGCCTGGCAGGGCGCCAGGTGCAAATCATTGAGAATCGGCGCACCCTGCATGCAAATGGGGCCATAATGACATGCAAATGGCCCCATGTGTGCCTTGCATAAATTATGGCCCCATTTGCATGTTATCTATTGAATATCACTGGTGCTGTGAATGGTGCAATGGCACTTGCACTAGCGCATCTCCATGCTCCACTCTGGCCACTTGCGCTGGCCCAGTGCCACTGCACCATGCACACTGAGGGTGGCCAGGGTGTGATATTCAAAGCTGCTGAGCCATGGCTCAGCTCCATTAAATATCGCCCAGGCCACACCCCTACGCAGCCAAGTTGAGCTGCGCCCAAGCTTGTGCCACAGCCTGGCGCAGTTTGAATATCCGGCCCATGGAGTGCAATACTACCTATTATATTACTATGTAATGAGAATACATAAACAACTTAAGGACATACAGTATTCCTATTATGTTTTATAATCACAAAACAACATTAAGATAATACTTAAAACAACTTAATGGCATGCCTACTACATTGTTTAACCTGAATCAATAGCTACACAACAAGTTCATGGACAAGCAGCCTGTGAATAATACCATGACTTACTATTTTTCTGTTTGATTCTAGTATTTTGAGGTTTGAGGTAGTTAGTTAATTTATTCCACACCTTTGGACCAAAGCATGAAATAATAGCACCTCCAGCCTTAGTTCTGTGGTTTGGCACTTCAAACTCTAAATACTGTGAAGATCTCAGTCAAGGTTTAATTTGTTAATTCTCAACTCGTTAGTTAAACATTCTGGCAAATCATTTTGACCCTGTTATACATTATTTCACATATGTGTAAATTCCGTCTAAGATCTAAATGTAACCAGTTTAGCTCATGGTAGAGTTTACAATGGTGTGTATGCCAGTTTGCATCTAAGACATATTTTGTCAAATGATTGTAAATGATATCTATTTTATTTAAATCTGTTAATGAAGCTCCATTATATACTACATCCACATAATCTATTATTGGAATTATCATAGCATTAATCACATGCTGTCTTGTCTGTCTAGTATTTTCATTCTTTATTTAATATAACATTCCACGTTGTCCCAATTTCTTTATCATTTTATCTATGTGTATTGTCCATCTACAGTAAGCATCAATCCACAGGCCTAGATATTTGTACTTTGTGACCTGTTGTAATTCAATTCCACTGTAAGCAATTATTTCAAGTGTAGTGTCTATACATAGATCTCTATTCCTTGGTTGGAATTACATAACTTTAGTTTTGCTGGTATTTAAAACAAACTTATTCTTAAAAAATAATTGTGTATCTTATTAAATGCTTCTTGTAGTCTTGATTGAATATATTGCATTTTTGTCCCAGATAAATACACTATATAATAGTATCATCGGTGTAAAGATGATATTTCAAACCTGTCTGATCAAATTCTATGTCATTCATGTATAGATTGAAAAGAAGGGGTCCTGATATAGACCCTTGTCCAATTTCTTTGATCTCTGAACAATGCCCATCTAAACTCACGTTTTCTTTCCTATCCTTTAAAAAACTGTGAAACCATGCAACAACACCTTCTGAAAAACCAAACTATTCTAACTTTTCTAACATTATATTATGATTTAAAGTATCAAAAGCCTTAGAAAGATCTATTTTTATGGCTCCAGTTTGCATTCCATTTTCCATAGCAGTTCATATATCCCTGGTTACTTTAAGTAATGCTGTTTGTGTGCTATGTTTCTCCTTAAAACCTGATTGGCTAAGGTTCAGAATATTACTAGTCTTCAAGAATGTCTTAATTTGATATATTTTTTCACAAATTTTTCCAACTACTGGTATTAACGATATTGGTCTATAATTTGCGATTTCCCTTTTTACCCCAGATTTAAAAATGGGTGTTACTTTCGCTGTTTTCCCTTCATCAGGAAAATCACTTGTTCTCAGAGTCAGATTAAATATTAGTGTTAATGGATGTGTAATAATTGGTGCTGAATATTTCAACAGTTTATTATTTAAGTTATCAGGGCCTATTGCTTTTCTTACATTTATCTTTAGTAATGCTGTCATTACATCCTTGGGGTCTAACATACTAAATTGAAACATCTGATCTCTTGTCCTACATTGTTTATTTACATAGTTTTGTTGAACTAATAGTGCTTGATCTAAAACTTCAAGTAATGCACCCATATTTATAAAAAAAAAAAAAAACACCAAATTAATCTGCACTTTTACGTCCTAATTCTATTTCCTCATCTTTAATGTTAAATGTATTTGGATAATTATTTGCTCCTGGATTCTGCAGTTTGTAAATCAAGTGACAAAATTGTCCAGGATTTGTCTGGTGGTTATCCTCCAGTACTCTTCTATAATAATCTGTTTTAACCTTTCTTGCTTCCTTTAAATATTTATTCCTTATAGCCTGATATTTTTCCCAATCTGACTAAAAATTAGTTTTCTTCACCTTTTTCCAGATCTTATTTCTTTGTGCTTTGATTTGATGTAGAATTCCCTTATGCCATTTTGCATTTTTTGGACTCCAATGTATCTTCTTTAATGAGGCATGAGAGTAACACACTTTTATAAATTCTTGTTTGAAATATTGCCATGCCTTGTTTACTGTGGGGATCAAATTTATTATTTCCAAGTTTATAATTTCAAGATCTTGCATAAAATATTTATAATCAACATTTTTAAACACCCTCCTATATTCCCAGTTATCAATTAGTTCATTTTTTTCCTTAGATCTTACACAAACCACACCTTGATGATCCCTAAATGTGTCCATTAACATCCCACTCATTTTGTGTTTTTCTTTATTAGAAGTAAAAATCAAATCTAAGATGGTAGAAGCCATACTGTCCTTTATATTAATTATTGTAGCACCTTCTATTAATTGATTTAACCCAAGGCTTGTTATTAGGTCCACAAGTTCATGTTCTGGAGTTATTGTTTCCCAATTTATATTAAAGTCCCTTATCAGTAGTATTTCATGGGTCTGTTTATACTTCACCAGATACTCAAACAAAATACTAAATTATACTGTCTTCACTTTAGGAGGTCTATAAATACCCAAGAGAAGTATTGGTTGAGAATATGGGAGTTTCAATTCAATTGTCAGGATTTCTACTGTATATCTAATGAATCAATTTCTCAAGCAATACTGCTGATCAGAAGCACTTGTTTTGCATAAATCAGTATACCTCCTCCCCCTCTTGTTTCAGTCCCTTCTCACAGGCTAATACCCTTCTATTCCTACAGTATATGAGAGGGTGGAACCCTTGAATTTGACCATGACTCAGTAAATACAGTTATATCTGGTTGATATTCTAACACCCACTCCCTCAGTGCACCCATCTTATTTAGCAAACTTTGTATATTAAAATGAACAACAATAAATTATTTCCCTTTTAATGTATCCATATCCAGTGCTTCAGTGTGATGTGGTCCTGGGTTTACTTGTATATCCCCATTTAACAATAACAGCATGGTAATAAGGGTAGATCTAAATCTTGTTCACCTACTAATTCAAAAATGTTTAAATACTGCTTTCATTATTCTGTTCAAATTTCTAACAGAAGACATCAGTACTTGCTCTTTGGTAGAATTATTCAAGTGCAGATGTTATCCTGTATAATTCTTTCTGCAGAAAAGCTGGGATAACATGGGAAGAAATTGGCCAATTAACGATTAAAATGTTGTCAGTTGAGCCAATTATTGACATCTTCCAATCCTGTTTATGTTCATATGATCTAGTTTCATATAAACAAAACAAAACACTGCAAAACCCCATAAATAAAATAATCTTACTTAAATGCATTTTTGCCTTTCAAATTGCTTATATCCTCATAACAAACCCATGACCAGCAATCTGCACCCCATTTAATAGCAAGAAGGTGCTAGAAATGTTGCTTATAAGGGCAAGTAAATAAAAAATGATCCATGGTTACCGGCAACTGTTCACAATCACTTCTCAGACAGTTCCTTTCTGAAATACTCTTATGCTTTGTGCTAGCTTTACCATGAAGCCTGCCATGGCAACTGAGACATATTACATCCGACATTTTTGGAGCAGTATGTTTGTCTGACAAATATTCACCTATCTGGACAGTATTATGAGTGAGATCTCTTTAAAAGAAGGCAGGCCAGAAAAATTTGAGGTAAATATCATATTATATATGTATTTACATGAGACCATACAGACTTGGGAAACATCTTCCTTCCACTGTCTAAGTTTCAGAATGATGGGTTTCATAAATTACAAGAAATGTGCAGAAAGTCATAGTTTGTCACAGGAGGAAGCCCAGGTGTCAGTCAGTGGTTACACCCACCATTTGGGCCATGGGTGCCATTTACAAGTGGAGCATGTGAAATAACTGCTAAAGTTCCAATTTATAAAGGTCCAGATATAAAAAAGAACTGGGTTTTTGGGACATTGTTCACAGTGTGAGATTGACTGATGCATCTTGTTTCATTTTATGGGATTTAGGCGACTACCCCATATTAGTTGGAAGGTGTTGTTCTCTTTTTCTTAGATTGATTCCAGTGTTTTCAGAGCCTTACTTTACTGGTCAAAATATCCAATTTAAGTTCCCAATTAAGAAGTGCCAGAGCATTCAACCCAAATATAACACCCAAAATTTTAATTGAAGATTGCTTCACAGTTATGCCACCAAATTGTGCAATTCCACAGTCCCAATACCATTCCTCCACGTTTATCTAAATTAAGACATGCACCAGAAATTGGGGTAAAGGTACAAAATATATCAAGTACCAGCAGTCCCGACTATTGGTCTCTAACAAAAAGGACTAGGTCATCAGCATAAGCAGATAGGTGTAATTCATTTCTTCCATCTCCAGGAGTTATAGCACCTATTTGTATATGACATAGGAGTGTGTGAAGAGAGTGATTTATCCAAAAGATGTATAGGAGTGGGCTCACAGGACAGCCTTGCTGAACTCCAGAATGTACCGTGATTCTGAGTCCTAGATGGCCATTGATTTTAGGAATGATGCATGCTGCTCAATACGCGTTGTGTACCCAAAAAGATATCAGGAATGCCATAATGATGGAGGACAGCAAACAAGTAGTAGTGGGAAACTGTATTGAATGCTTTTTCTTGGACAAGGGATAAAACATATCCCATGATACATTCCCTATGCCCTTATTTAAAAACTTCTTGTAGCAAAAACAGGTTATCATAAACTAATCTTCCTGGTATGGAACAAGTTTGATAAGGTACAATAACATGATGTGATACTTTCATCAAATGTGTTGTAAGAAGTTTCTATAGAATTTTCAAGTCTGTATTTAGGAGATATAATGGTCTCCAGTTATGAAGATCTGTCATGTCCCCTTTTTATATAAAAATATTTGAAAAGCCTGACCAAAGGATTCCGGAATGGATTTAGACAAAAGTCAGTTATAAACAGGCAATAACATGTGTACTGGAGTACAGGTATTAGTTTTATAGAATTCAGAAATGAGCTCATCAGGTCCAGGGGCACTTTTATTATTTAAAAGCTGAATATTATGGAGTTATTTGTTTTGGGTGATGGGGCAAGTGAGTGGGGCTAGGTCAGGTGGTGGGAAAGGTAATATTTGCACAATGCTCAAAAAGGTATCTGCTTGGACAGTGGGCTGTGGAGTACCAAACATGTGACCTAAGTATGAGTGGACTTCTGAAAGAATGTCCTCTTTGGAGGAAACCAGCCTCCAGAGTCTGTCCATAAAGAGGTAATCGTACATCTCAAAACTCTTTCTTTATAATTAATAAATGTGTCGCTACTTCCTGTACTACCATGTGTGCCATATTGATTTTCCATATATAAAAGACTTTAGTCTGTCATACTGCAATGAAGTCATTCAGGCTTTAATCATTAAAATTTGTGAGTGGTCAGCAGTCTTTGTCACACATGTGGTAGAGAGTAAGGTCATAAGCTTTTACAGAGGGCTAAATATTGTACACAGTTTCATTTAGAAAGCTGAGCTGAGGAAATTTGGTAGAGTTACTTAATGCCTAACTTAGTATCCAACCACCAAGTACCTAGATCATCATACATACAGATGAGAGTCTGTCGACCCTTCTAAAAGTCTTGCAAAGCAGTCTGTTAAAAGCAATCTTGCAGAACAGGATTATTCAGGCACCAAACAGCATGCCCAGTCTTAATCATGGTGTTCCCACCAAATGTGCCACCTAGCAAGAGGTGGTCAGAGAATTCAGTAGAAGTAAGTTTCATGGCCTGAGTAATGACATGTGAGGAAGTAAAGATGAAGTCTATCTGGGTAGCCAGGGTGTGTTGATAATACATGAAGCCGCCAGAGTCATAAAGCGTGCCGTAGGCATCCTTCAAAGCAGCATCACTCAGTAGTTAGTTCAAGAATCCAGAGTCACAAAAAAGTTTTGGTGTTTTCACTCCACTGTCAGAAGTAGATTGGCAGCAGTTGAAGTCCCCCCCACAAGAACAAAAATCGAGACGTGTATAGATAAGGCTGAAGTTTACGAAAGAGGTCAACCATCCCATTTTTTGGTTTGTGGGGCATAGACCAATATTAGATGGTAATGTTCTCCTAGAATGAGAATGTCAATAAGTAGGGCCCTACCAAGGACAATATCCACCAGCTTAGATAGGTGAAAGGAGCCTCTATGAAATAAAACACCCACACCATCACACATGTCAGGGCCTATGGATTAGTAGGAGGGCCCCATGGCCAATGTTTACGAGCCTGAGAAATGCCTCATGTTACATAGAAACATAGAATTTGATGGAAGATAAGGACCACTTGGCCCACCCAGTCTGTCCATTTCCCTACCTAATGGATAAGCTGCAGATCCTAGTTAACCAGCAGCCTACCTCTTTCTACCCCTACCCCCTAGAATTGCCTTATGACTGTCCCATGCATGCTTCAACTCAACCACTGTTTTTGACTCCACAACCTCCTCCGGAAGGCCATTCCATGCATCCACAACCCTCTCTGTGAAAAAATACTTCCTTATATTACCTCTGAGTCACCCCCCCATCTTCAAATTGTGCCCCCTTGTTCTTGCACGCCTGCCTACTGTTGTAGAGAAGCGGGTATCTTTGAGAAAAAAAAGTCATAAGGCTGATGGTAAAGACTGGTGAAGAGAAGACATAGTCTGGATTAGTTCTTTATACTATTCACATTGTGAGTAGCTATTTGGAGTAATACGGCCATGGAAACTGAAGTAGGCACCTGTAGATGACCAGGTAATGGGGTAGATTTTTTAACAGAGTTCATTAGTCGCTTTAATTTTTTCCGTTGTTGTTTTAAAGGCTTCCGCAGCTCAGATGGGTCAGCCTTGTCCAGCTGTTCATCAGTATTGGGATGTAAGCTGGAAGAATTAGAGTCCACGTCCTCTTCTGAGTCAAGTTTATCCTGGTTCAAAGCAGCATACTTATTCTCCAAAGGAAGAGGATGGGACAGGGAAGGAGAGGCAGCCAGATTGAAGTTTCATTTGCAGTAATGACTGCTTCCTAGTAACCATGGTATGCTCTGGAGGAGGCATACAGCCAACCATAGAATCCACCACATCAGAGGGTGTATCCACAGAAGCAGAGATGGAGCAGGAAACAGCTTTTGTCAAATGGCTGGCCATATCCAACTGCTTTGTGACTGGTAGTACAGAAATGGCTAAGGAAGAAGGAGGTACAGGAGAAAAATCCTTATAGGGTGGAGGGATATCAGTGGCATCCTCCTCATGTGCCAATTGTTGAGCAAGTTGCATGTGGTAGTATTGTTTAGTAGTCTGGGCTGCCTCTATAATGGTGTCTGGGAAGGTTCTGTCATCTCAGTTATGGGGAGCCCAGGGCCATGTGCGATAAGAATGGCCCACCATCTCACACAGAGTACAGCAAAGTTGCTTGGTGCAGTTTGAACTAACATGGCCAAGCTCCAAACAGAGAGTACATCGGGTCCTATTACAAGCACTGTTTAGATGACTGTCCATGCCACAATTAAAGCGTATCTTAGGTTGTCCCAGATAAAAACCAAAAGCCCTGTCCTTACCCAGGTAGAACACACTTGGTAGGTATTGTAAACTGGCAGGACCATGTCATAAGATGACCTTAAATTTCCAGTTCCCAGTCCAATACCATTCTGAATCAAGAATCGGTTTGGGCTCCCCCATATGGTACATCTTTGTGCCAACCAATATTTCACATTATAAACGTTCACCCTCATTCTTTAAAAGGATAGGCACTGTGCGTTGAGTCACCTTGGTCAGATGAATGGCCCTGAAAGGCTTCCTGAGAGGGGTGTCCTTCAGTTGGGAATATAAGTGCCAAATGTTGTTCAAATAGGCTACAGTCTTGAAACTTACACCGCATTATGGGTCTGATGTGGAATGAATTAAAGCAAAGATCTCAATGTGGGACAGGTACATAGCATCTTTCAACAACTGTTTTCCCCATATATGTTCTGTTAGGAGACAAGGCAAGCCCCCCTGTATAAGGAAGCCTAACCATGCTGCTGTGTTTTGCGAGGGATCTTTCTGGTGGAGAGGCACCAGGTTTATGAAAAGATTGTCAGCGTCTAGCCGAGTCAGTCTGTAATGGGGGCGGGAGGTCAGAGAAGGGAAAAGTGACCTCTTGATCAACTTTGTCAGCACATGATTCTGAGATGCCTGCAATAGGAGAGGAAAGGAGAGGAGAGGAGATGAGAAAGGCAAGGAGGCAGGGGACATTGGATGATAATCATTGGCTGTATCAGAACACAGTGGGGGAACTATATTCATGCTTAAGTCCTCCTGTGAGGTTGGGAGTATAAGAAAATTAGAAAGTTCAGGGACGTCAGATATAGCACCTTCAGGCAGAACAGTAGCCTCCTGGGTGACCACAGCAGGTAGAGTATACACTGGTGCAGGGAGGGAGAGCTTGAGAGTGTCTTAGTATGTGTTGCAGTAGCTGATATGGGCACAATAGGTGGGCCAAGCAGTTCTTATCTGCCATTAAAGTCTATGTTTCTATGAGAAAATGAATGTATCTGGTATAATGGTAGAGGACTGAATTGGCTGAGGGGTCTCAAGAATGGGTACAGGAGGCACAGGAGGGAGCGGTGAAATCTGGCTCACAGTTGCCAGAGTGGAGCGCTGTGAAACTGTTGGGTGTCAAATCCCCATCCCATATTCATCCCAACCAGCATCGTGAAGGCAGAGGAGAGATTCCAGTCAGGTGGAGGGTAATCCATAGTGTACTGCTGCTTCAGACCTTTCTGGAAACTGAGGGTGGAACAAAGTGGAGGCATTACGGGCTCCAGTAAAGAAAAGGAAACACCCAGAGGAACTAGTAGAGGAGCCAACTCAATCAGCAGACTCTGAGGTGTATCGGAGGCAACAGTAGTCATGGTCCATATGGATGAAGCAGGCAATGGGACAGAAGCAAAGGTAGGTGTAAGAGATACTTCAGAAGCTATATCTGTAGCACAGACTGCCATGGAAGCTGAAGAAGCGCAAACTGCTACAGCCGGATAACTGAAGCTCTGGGGCAGCAAATCCTTTGATGATGGTACATCACTGTTCTCAGCTGGTAATGGTGTTTTGGTAGTGTCAGCCATGGCATCCAGATTCAGGGTAGTGCTGAAAATCATTGAATACAGCCATGCATGAGCTTGTGCAACTGAGATTCTTCCTCAGCCAAGAGGGATAACAAATGCTGCTTCTTGGAATCTAGGTCCATTTGTAGCAGAAGATCAGCATCCTGTAGCTGCAAAGAAGTAAGTGAACCAGTGTGCTGTGCAGCCGTGGTCTGGAAGTCCAAAGAAGATGCAGGTAAATCCATAGATAAATCCAGTGGTGAAAACATAGTGTCAGAAAGCTTAGCCTCTAAAGCAGATGACACGGAGGAGGAGGAGGCTTTTTGCTCTGTATTAGTAGGTGCAGCTACAGCAGACTCACAGTCTGCCATATTATAGGAATGGTCAGAGTCTCTCCCTACTGCAAGAAGAGGGGACTTTCCCCAGTGTCCTGGTCATTATTCACCTTGCCAGTAAACTAATTCATGCAATTGTGCAAGACTACGTGTGGGTGCTGATGTGCGAAATGCCTGCCACTACACATCAGTCACTTCACTACCAGTCTCTCACTGCTTGTAATGCACTTTGTGATACAGTGTGTATGAAAAGTACTCTATAAATGCTGATTCTTCTTCTTCTTCTTCTTCTTCTTCTTCTTCTTCTTCTTCCTGATGGCTACTGCTAGAGACCCACAGAATTTCTGGCATAATATTAAGGGCTTAATGCATGGTCCCTCAAAACAGCACTCTAGCAACCTCCTCCTGGAGGGGGTGAACTACAGTAAACCTCAGACTATTGCAAATGTATTCAACATGCAAATTACTGATCTTGCTGCTCTCACTTCCAAGTTATCCACCCTTACTATATTGGGCTGTCCTGAGCCCTGCCTCATTTTGTCCTCTCCATCCCATGTTTTATTTCAAAGTGGTGAGCCCTTTGACTTAAACTTTTGAGCAACCTAGTCCCCTATGTCAGTGCTGGCCATGACAACCTGGAACTCAGACCTCTCCATTTGGGCACCCTAGTCCTTGCCTACCTGTTTCTCATATTGGTAACATGTCCCTGCTCTTTGGCACTTTTCTGGAAAGTGGCTAGAATAGTTACAGTTTTTAAGCAGGAAGATCTGAAGTGTACTGAGGACTACTGTCCCACTGCATTGTTATCTGTCCTCAGCAAACTGCCCATTAAACTGTGGTGTCCTAGCTAACTGAACATCTGCTTTCCAATGACCTTCTACCTCTCAGGCGGCATGGCTTTTAGAAAGGACATAGCACTATGGCAGCCTTTACTAAAGTCTCTGTGGAAACTAGGGCTGCTATGGACCAAGAAAACATAATTGGGGCTATCTAAAGTATTTGATCTGGTTGACCACAAACTCATATGAACTAAGCTCCACACCTTTGGACTATCCCCATGCTGTTACCTGGTTTCCAAACTATCTCCAGGGTAGAAAACAGCTAGTGAAATTTAGTTATGCCATGTCTGAATTATATCCTGTTAGCCTATGTCCCTCAGGTGTCCATCCTTGGACCTATTCTTTTCTCACTCTTCATTAACAATCTCCCCTGAGTACTTGCCTTTATCAGCACCAATCTCTATGCCAGTGACCGGGTACTTCATGTAAGTGTCAAAGATACCAGATGCAGGAACTCCTAGCTTAATGCTGATCTTCCTAGTCTCCAGTTCTGGCTTGAAAACAACAGGCTTGGGAACAGATCCAGCAGCCCAGCGAGATACATGCTTTTTTTTGTTTTTTATTCTAATTGTTTAACCAGGTGAGACACACTAAACTGAAAGCTCATTTACAGGTGCAACCTGGGAGCACAGGTAAGTTAAGTGACTTGCTCAGGGTCACCCAGTATGCAAGTGGGGGCCATCGGATTCAAACCCAGGTCTCCAGGTTTGCAGCTCAGAGCCTTAAACCACTGCACTATACTGCCTCCCTTTGTGTGGAGCTTCTGCAATCTGGACAGAATTTTCTCATTTATTTACTGTTTCGGTGTCTGATTTTTTACTTTAACTTTCACTCTCAATGAAAGCCTGAACAGAGATTTTACCAGCTATCCAAATTTTAATTATGGGTGTCCAAGAAATCAGCAGAAACAAGAAACTTCCCCATCAGGAGCTGGGCCTTCAAAACTACCAAATGCACCGCAGCCTGACCACATGGAGAGTGCACCAGCAATTATATCTGCAATTTGCAGTACAGACTCTCATGACGTTCATCCAGAATATGGACAAAAAATTGAACCTGAATGTTTGCTTAAGGTGGAAAACAAAAGTTGGGACCTGTGATCAAGGAATCTAAGAAGCTGTCTAGAAAGGTTAAGTCAGCAACCATGAATTCAGCGAAGAAGCAAAGCTTACTCAAATCAAAGACTGAGCAATAGGAAAACATGGCCAGAGGGCCCAATGACCATGTGTTGGGTAGCCATGAAGAAGTGCAATGGGACAATCTGGCAGTTTTGCTTGAGCTGGGTTCCATTTCATAACAGCAAGTGTACATCATGGAAAATCAAAACGGTGGTGTACACTCCCCGCCAAACCCGACAACAGCAATGAAAACCAACAACAATGTATCAATGCAGGGGCCCTCACCACCAGCACCCCCTAAATTAGGATTCTCAACTCCAGTGATGTGCATGTCAGGGAGTGGGAGAAACCCAGACATAAAAAAAAAATGGAAGTGCTGCACACACGAAACAAAATAAAAAAACCTGCCCAGCCTCAAAACCCTGGACCTCTGTCACTACATCCCACCACCCTGACCACCACACTACAACTGTAGCTCGGCAGCACACTACCAAACTGCAGCTCACATACTTTTTACTTCCTGAACCCTTCCCCTTCTGTTTCTTCACCCTTTTAGCATCTCACTATTTTTATTCCTAACCTGGCACCATAACCACACCTCACTACATTTCAAGGTAGCTCACATCACAGGCACTGAAACCGAGTCACTCACAAGTGAGTCACTCAATTTCAGTCGCTATTATAATGTGCTATCCATGAGCAGTGGCTGCTTTCAGCTCTGGGACTGTGGTATGCAGTTTCAGTGGTAAAAGCTTCCCACATTACCGCATGCCACTCTATAACTGTTGCTGATAGCCCAAGAACAATGCTGATGTCACCACATAAGTCGGAACTAGGGATAAAGTCTTAAAAGTTGCCAAAGACCAGGGATCTGTTAACATTCAAAATTCAAAAAATGGCCTAAGGCAACATCTTCTTACTAGGACAGTTTGTGACTGCCACTAGGACTCTAATACCCATAATGCCCACTCACCCACACTCTCCTTCCCCTTCCTTTTACACCCACTCTTCCCTATTGCCCTATCCCTCTGTCTTCCTCTCCCCCCTGTGCCTTTTCTCCCACTGGATCAACCTTAAAACCAACATACTACCACTACTACCTCCCCAACCTACTAGACAAAGCCACTTCTTCTGGCTGCCCACTCCCCTTCCTCCCTCCCTCCCCTCACCTTGACTCCTCCTTGACTCTCACACTAGGTGTCACCCTGTTTATCTCCTTCGCTACATATAAACACTGTCCTTTACCCTAGTTGAATGCTCTTGACGCTGTACTATCACCATTGGTACTATGAATGACATTGTATCCTTACTGTATACTAGCTACCTACCTACTATTCGAGTATTGTATGTAAACTGTTTGTTATTGCTGTCATTGTCACTGTTTGACTTGGAACCTTTGTAAAAGAGCTCTGAGCTCAAAGGTATGATCCGAATCCCTAAATAAATAAATAAAAAAATAGATGATCACTGAATCTTGTTTTTTTCCAGACTATTTGTATACTACTTGAACAAAATGCAAAGCATTTGAAGGAGTAACCCAAATCATATAACAAACAGACATTTCTAATCATCTGAAATTTCCAGCAGGACTTTATTTTTCATGGGAAGAAAAACAGTACTGTTTTACAGACTCTAAAGCCATGGGGCAAGTATGGCAAAACTGGGAAGTAAGGCAGTGGAGTTATCCCATCACAAGGGTGAATACTAGTGCTGTGTGGAATGTGGAATTCCACCAGTGGAATTAGTGTGGAATGATCATGCCTCTAATGGAATTTCTGCCAGAATTTCATTGGTTCTTCTGCAGAATTCCTCTTACTGTGATCCATGGAATAATATTATGCAGAACAGCATTTTCCCATGGAAAACTATTCTGCAACAATTTCTGTGGAAAATATTGAGATCCATGGAATAATATTCTGTGGAACAGCATTTTTTCATCAGAAAATCACTCGCAACTGTTTTCTGTCATTGAAGTTTACCATTCCATTTCTGGTGAAATTCAGCAGAATTTCAGAGGAATTTTGAAAATTCTGCTGAATTTCATTCTGCTGGAATTTGAAAATCCTGCACAGCACTAGTAAATACAAAAACAGTGATGGCAAAACAGCACAGCACAAAGAGCGACAGAGAAATGACAACAATCACCAGCTTCCTCCCCCTCTCCAAGTTGCACCCCCCCCAGATTTGGTTATCTATAGTAAGGGTGGTAGGATAGGATAATCAGTACAGATGTGTCATGTTGACACTAAGGCCTTAAACTCATGGTTGAAGGAATGGTGCAGAGAGGAGGGGTATGGTTACACTGGGACTAGGGTTCCACCTGGGGGGATCAGAACTTGTACTGGGGGGATGGCCTGCATCCATCCAGAAAGAGAACAGCAGTATTCAGTGGATAGTTGAAATGTTACCTCAATGCACATTTAAAGTATCTGAGGGGAGATGTTGGAAGGCAAAAGTGCGGCAGAAATGCCACCCCACAGGCTGTAATAGAGGGTAGGGAAATCCCAAGTGGAGAGATTACCAACGGGATGCATGACAGTCAAGGTGGTAAGAGATTAGAAAGGGGGGGAAGAGGAGCAGGCAAAATAAAAAGGTAAGGAAGGGGGGGCACCTAGTAAAAGAGGGAAGGGACACTAAAATGGCTAACAAAATCTGGAGAGCCATGTGCGCCAGTGCTAAAAGTCTGGGAAAGAAGATACCAGATCTGGAGGCCACCATTGGAGAGGCAGACCTGGATACTGTGACTATTATCAAATCATGGTGCACTAACAACCATGTCTTGGAAATGGTTATACCTGGCTACTGGTGCTTTGTGTTAAGGGGAAGGGAAAGGGAAAGGGAAAATTGTTTAACCAGAAAAGGCACACTAAGCTAGATCTTGTTTCCAGGTGCAATGTGGGAGCACAAGGAAGTTAAGTGACTTGCTCAGGGTCACACAGTATGCAATCAGGGGCTGAAGGGAATCAAACCCAGGTCTCCAGGTTGGCAGCTCAGTGTCTTTAACCACTATGCTATACTGCCTCCACCTTTAAGGGAAAACATAAAAGCAACAGAGCTACAGGGAATTCAAGGGGGGTTGAGGTGTTGTGGGTCATCTTCGAGTCAGAAAAAGGAGCTGCTAGTTGGATAGAAGTGCTGTACAGGCTCCCAACATAGGGGGAGGACATAGATAAAGAAATATTAGAAGCAATTGGCAAAATGGCTAAGAAGGTGGAGGTGGTGCTGGAGGGGAATGTTAATCTGCTAGATGTAAATTGGAGCCTCCCTGCTGTAGCTTCAGCTAGCATTAGAGACATCCTTGACTCCCAGCAGGGGGCATTCCTCAGGCAGCTAGTCAGTGAAGCCACACAGGATTGGGCAATATGGTTCTGTGTCATAATGGAGATCGAGGAGTAGAGATCACCATTAGGGCAAGTGTACATTGCCGAAAATGAATTTTGGCGATGCACACTCATGGTGCAGAGCAAGATGGCGCCCAAGATCTAGGAAATTTTATTTAATGTGGGAGGGCTGTGCCCCCAGCATCCCCCTACTAATGGATTCTCAAATACAGGGGGTGCATGTCGGAGGGGTGAAATACTTTGAGAAAAAAGTTGCCTAACGGGCAAAAAACAACACACAAAGCCGGACCCAAACCCCTCCACCTCCCAACCAACCACCCTCCCCACCATGCTACTGGATAAGCTCAGCAGCTGCCTGCCACACCCCCTCCCACATATCTTCAGTCCCATGCCTCTCCCCTCCAGCGTGTGCGCAAGAGTATACGCATGTACTTCCTGTCACCCTACCTCACCCACCCCAATATCCAGTCACCCCCCCTGCCAGGTAGCTTTGAACACAGGTGCCATAATTGAGTCACTGTTTTTGTATGCTCTCAAT
The DNA here is from genome assembly GCA_016271365.2 of Neoceratodus forsteri. Taxonomy (NCBI): domain Eukaryota; kingdom Metazoa; phylum Chordata; order Ceratodontiformes; family Ceratodontidae; genus Neoceratodus; species Neoceratodus forsteri. The sequence goes on along the minus strand of CM028132.1, from coordinate 240,056,759 downwards.
TGCAGTCACCTTGTTCATGGGTTACTGGACAATACTAGACTTGGTGCTTACTACTGGGAACACTGTTGCAGACATCAGGATGGGAAGTCATCTGGTGATCAGTGATCATCACACTGTGTGGTTTAATATAAGAACAGCAGTGGAATCCAACCACACATGCTTCCTTCAGAACATCTGCGACTGACAAGGACTGCTATTTTTTACATCCAGCCTGCATGCCTGCACTGTAATGTAACCAGCCAGCATGCAGAGACAGTGAGACCTGCCCACTTGTAGCCAGGCAACTGTTCCACTATAGTTTGTGTTGCCACCTAGTCCTGTTAAGCAAGGGGGCTACCAGAGGTGGAGGTGGGACCAGAGACATCAGTGAGGATAAGTCCCAATGCAGCTCATAAGTGCAGCCATGTAAGTCAATTTGTTTCAGACAGCTGCCTTCAGAACACCTACAGCTGACAAGAATTGCTGTTTTTTACATGCAGCCTGCAAGTCTGCACCATGGTACGGCCAGTCTGCAAGCAGAGACAGTGAGAACTGCCACTGGTAGTCAGACACCCAGTTTGCTGTAGTTTGTGTTGCTCACCTGGTCCCGGTAAGCAGGGGGACTACCGGGGTGGAGGTGGGATCAGAAAAATCAGTGGGGGCAGGTCCCAGAGCAGCTCTTAAAATCAGCTGTGCAAGTGACTGCCTGCAGAGTGACTGCAAGCATGAGTGGCTCATGCTGTAGTGGTGTGAGTGACCCTGTGTGAGTCCACCTTTGGAGGCCATGGGGAGGCCTTAAAAAATGTTGTTTTTAATTTACAGGTACTGATGTTGTTTTATTTTAGATTGGTACTGGGTTTTGATAAGTAACAAGGGAAGGTGGGAGAACATGTTTGAACTCACACTGATTTTTGTAGGGATCTGTTCAGCACTTTAGTGTATGCCTGTAGTTTTGCAAAGGAAATGTCATGGGAGCAAGCTGATTTTAGATATGGATCCCCTGGGAATTTAACTGCCCTAAATTGGCTCATCTCATCTCATCTTATTTTATGCCATTTCCTTTGAATAAAGACGTGATTAAATTACTAACTTTTCAACACATTGGAATAGAATCCTCCATGGTTAGAGCAAGTACAAAAAGTAGTGTAAGGAATGTGTTCCTAAAGTTATTAAAACAATTAAAATTTGATACAATAATACATTTAAAAGCAGTTATAACTTTGTTCTCATTATGTGGGGATATACACTTAAACCCTGGTTCAACTGACATCATATTTTTAAATATGGATACTCTGAAAGGCAGGGAGTTGAAAATAATCAGTTTTAATGCAAGAAGTTTAATGAATAAGATGGATGCTTTAAGGAAATGGGTATTGGCATACAAGCCAGATGTCCTCATACTCAGAGAGACTTGGTTGAATGCTAAGACATCAGAAATGTATATCAGTATACCAGGCTACCAAATGTGGAGGGAAGACAGGAATAAGATGGGTGGGAGTTTGTTAATTTACTGGAAACAACAGCTAGAGGTCAATGAAATTGATTTAAAATATCAGATTGGAGCCAATTGAAATTTTACCTCTTCAGATAAAAATTCCTTTTGGTCAACCAGTCATGCTGCTGTGGATTTATAGCCCCCCAAACAGCAAGACTGATTGCTTTAACTCATTACATGATTTATTGGTATATTATAAAAAGACCACCAAGTTAATGTTGGCAGGAGATTTTAATGTTAATTGGTAGCAAATTAATATGGCACATGAGTTATAGGATCTAAATAGCAGTCTAGGTCTGGCCCAATTGATTAGAGGTTACACTACATTAAACTCTAAGGATCTGTCAGCCTCATCAAAGTTAGATTTCATTTCTACCTCTAAAAGTGAGAGTTACAAATTAAGTAGAGTTTTAGCTGACAGTTTCAGTGACCATCATGTTATAGTCGGAGGAGTAGGGACAAAAGTATTGGGATGATAAGGATAAAATATAGAAGGATGTTTAAAGGATTTGATTACATTTCATTCATGAAAGATCTAGAAGCTGTTAACTGGGAGAGAATTGAACTTATTCCCATAGTGAATGAAGCCCGGATTTATTTTTAAACAGTTTTTAAATGTGTGCGAGTATCATGCTTCAATAATGAAACAATATGTTAAAAATAACAATGCACCATGGTACAAAGGAAGGCTACATAAAATAAAAAGACAAAGAAATAAATTGCGGAAGAAGGCTAAACAAACTTATTTACAAAGGGACTGGACATTATATAAGGAATGTAGAAATACTGTAGATACTTGAAAGATGTTAGAAATGGAAAAACCTTATACTTTAGAGAAGTATTCACTAATACAAAAATATAAAATCCTAGAAATTTCTGTAGGCTCATGCATATATTATATAAAACTGCTGTGATCAGATTTCCTAAAAGTTTTAGGATTCAAGGGGAAAATCTAGATACTGGCTATAAAGTAGCAGAGAGCTCCAATATTTTTTTATAAACATGGGTACTGATATTAGTAAAACTGTTATTTTGCAAATCAGTCTCATATAGTCCTTTCCTGTACCACCCAAGATAGTCCAAAAAGGTTATTTAAGTTTCAGAACATAACAGAAAGAGAGGTAAGGGTGGAATTATTAAAAATCAATTAAACTAAAGTGATAGAATTGGATAAAATACTCAGGGCCAGATATTTATAACTTTGCCCCAGGGCTAAATTAGCCCTACCTGGTGTGCAAAAATTGCCCGGACCAAATAGCCTGCCATATTCAAAAGGAACAGCCCAGTGCTAAACCTGTTGAATATAGCATGCTAGGGAAACCAGGCAAACTGGGCTGGGAGTGCAGTGCAAAAATAACCTGTGAATAAGACAACACTGAATATAACAAATAAAACAGCACTGAACATAGCACCCAGGCAGGCAGTGCAAACACCCACAGCAACACAGCACAGCTGTAACACTTATGCCCTGGACCACAGGCAAAGGAGCACAGGTTGGAAAGGGATCCCAAGAGCAGACAGCAGTGCAGAACCCAGACACTGATACACACCCAGCCAGGGGAATGGCCAGAGGGCACCAGGACCCATGAGTAGAACCAAAGAACAGAACAACCCTGTTGTAAAAGCCAAGCACCCAATAATGACACAGGGCACAGTGCAAATATGATGAAGGTATGTATAATGTGACAAACGCAAAGTAAAGGAAACAGGTAAACAACAAGTGAACAACAACACAAAACATAACAAACAGCAATGTGATGAAAATACAAAATGCAAACACTAAATGGAAACTTACAGCAAACACTGCTGCAATTACAACCACTATATACACTATAACAGGAACTACTACTACTACTACTATGACAAATACTACTACTACTACCACTATTACTACTACTACTGCTACTACTAATGCTAACACTACCACTAAAAACTAAGCAACAAAAGTGGCTATACTACAACTAACTTTGACTACGATAACCACATCAACTAAGGTATAAAAAATGCAAAACACATGTACAGAGGCAGAAAATAAACTGAAAAGCAATGTAACAGGAGGGGACAGGGATGTGGACACAAACAATGAGGGAAAAGGGCAGCAACAGAAACTTCAGTCCAGTAATGGGAGGGCACAAGGCAAACAAAGGTGTGATGAAGGCTATTATGGCTGGGAGCTTGCTGGTTCTGGCAGACATGCCTCCAGTATGGTGGCCACCCTTTGTGTTTCTGATATGAGCACTGCCTGCTGCTCAAAGATGGTGCATTGCTGGTGCACAATCCATCTCAGGAGGTTTTCACTGCCCTCTGACTCCTCTGGACACGTTGCCCACAAAGAGGATTGCTGTGGACCTACAGGAGTAAGGAGAAGCATGTGAGGACAGAATACCAACAAGGAGGCACAATGCAGCCCCAGGTGGCAACCCAGGGATTGACTGCATATCCCAACAGCCCTGCCCATGTGGTGATGTTGAACACAACGGAATGCACACCCAACAGGTGCCTGCAGGACGGGGCCACCAAACACAGGCAACAACCATCAGCCAGATGAACATGCATGCATGTGGAAGGCCACCAACAACAACAAGGCATAGTGGACACCACCCAACCCAGCACTGCACAGAGTGGCCGGGACCCCACATGGCCCTCTCCCCTGGGATGGTCCACTCGATTCTCTCTGCAGTGGAAAGAGGGTACAGCAATGTTAGTACACGACACAACAGTGACCACGGTAGCCAGAGTAACCTGCAACCCCACCCCCAAGCAACAGTTGTCATGGCACAGCCCATGGACATTGTCCAAACCCCCAATGCTAGCACACAGTGACCCCCTGCCATGCCATGCCCTGGCCATGTGATGCCACCATGGCCCACTGCATGTGAACTGTGCACACAGGGCATGTCAGCATGGCAATACTGCAGTCAAGCAGTGCCACATGCAGGCAGACAGTGGCATGACGCATACACTGTGGTGGAGGCAGATCATGTGCCTTGGAAACAGCCCTCCTGCAGTAAACTGGTGTCAGCTGCAGGACACAGCTCTGGTTGGTCCTCCTGCCAGCATCCCTAAACTCGGCAGTCGGTGCCATGGGCATGCGTGAAGATGGCGCACAGCAAGACTGCATGGCAACAGCCAGAGACACTGCAACAGGCACCACACAGTGTCCAGTACTGCATAACCAGTGGATTGCAGTATGGCCACCGTGTATCACCCCCAGCCGCCCTGTTGCATGGTGCCACCCAAGGGACCCACGGCAGCAAGCCAGCCACCTGAGCTACATGGACAGGTATGTATCAAGGGACACATGCCCATGCCCAGGCACACCCCCTATCACACATTCATGCCTGGGTGATCACACACACGCACACACTGACACCCACACACAGTCTCACACACACACACACACACACACACACACCTGTAGACAGATGCACACGGTATGCATGTGTGCATTGTGGGACAACACCTACCTGGCACTGCCACTATCCCATCCCGCACCATCTGTTGATAGCATTCCAGCTACTGATGCTGCCTGTGCCTCAGGTCAGTGTAACTGTGCCTGCATTTTTCCCGTCATGAGTGATGCCTGTCCTGGCAGACAGGTGGCAGGCAATCGAGGCCCATACTTGCCATTGTGGCAGGTCATCCTCATGGACCTCCCCAAACAGGTGTCTGTGCTACTGCTGCACCAGCTGCACCAGGATTGCAGTCTCTGCCTCCCCCCAAAGCCTGTCCCTGTGCACCACTGTGTGCTGCCTACATAGCTCAGCCATGGCAATCCAGGTGTTGTGGCTGCAGAACCTCACTGGGACACACTCTGCAACTCATCCCAATCTGAACAATAGCACTGTGCTGTCACATGATGTAGAGCCGCACAACCCAGAAGTATGCGCAATGCTCATGCATGACCCCAGCACGACCCTGTGCTGATGTAGCACATTTGCACGTTGCCGCCACACAAATGTCCATAGCGTGACACTGCACCGTGCAGCGCTGGGGTGCTTGCATGGACCAAGGATTAACCGCACATGTGCAGGTGGTGCACAATGTATCATAGCGCTGCGTTATCGCAGCAGCACTGCGCAAGGACTCGGCCAGTTAGCCCGGTGCTAACGTTTCACCCGGCACTATACACATTGCCAGCACTAACACAGGCCATATTCAAATGGCCCAGGTAAATTAGATTAATTGTGCATGCATGGGGCAAACAGAGTGATTAGCATTTGCATGCCAAACAGGCATGATTTCCCAGCAGTTCTATTTAAGGGCAAACAGTGCTCCACCTGTGTCGCTGATAGATAATGCAGTGCTGTGCAGAATTTACTTCAGCAGCACAGAACCCAGGATGTCACAGGACCCACAGCAGGGGCAGGCAGGTATGTATCGCTTGAGGGCCAGGCCCATACCTCTTGACTGTTTCTGATTTCCAGGGATGTCCCCATTTACAATCTCTGTCACTCTGACCATTTGTGTTACCATAGCCCAATAGTGGGGATTTTAAGAACTACATAATATCAGGTATTCAGGGTACAGGTTTGTTGTTCTGTATAACATGTATTGTGCAGTAGGCGGCATATACTACCAGCCTTCTGGGTGGATATCTCTAAGTATGCAGCTGTGTACCTCAGCTTGGTCCTGTGTCCCTGAGATGTTTAATCCTTGTCCCTGATGTATGTGGCATGAGGTTGAGTGGTATGGCCAGGCCACAGTCATCCACAGCTGTGTGGAATGGGATACACACATGCCAGTCATGGGCCTGGCAGTGGGCACGACACAGTATTTACATCATGGTGTACATTAGCCTTGCAGGGGTGGCTGCACATATGCCCTGGCCTATAGCCCTACACCATGGCTGCTGTCTGTGTCTGCACATATGTCTACAGCAGGGGTTGGGCCACTGCCACTGTCATTGCAGGCCAATGCCTCTACCACGATAATGGGACAGTGCACATACAGTGTGGTCATAAAGGGCAATGCATGCCATGTGCGTACACACATGCTGGGGTGGGCCATACACCTGTGTCATGCTGTTCTACTGTCATACTTACAGTGACACACGGTGAACAACACACAGTCCTGGGGTACAGATGTACCATGTCTGCCTACACATCTGCAACACCTGTGTATAGGTGTGCATTGTGCCTGCATCCATATGGCACTGGGCGGACTGTTGCCTGGCACACAACACAGTGCTGTGCCAGCACCATCAATGCAACATGGTGGTCGGCCTGCCATCACATCCTGTTATGGGGTGCACAACATGTTGTGCAATTCCACAGCGTGTATGCCACCATGCTGGGTGTGCAAGGGTCCATGATGCCAGTGGATGTGTCCTGGGGGGAGCTGCTGGGACAGGTCCATACACCCATGGCTGATTGGCCACACACATGTGCACACCAGACAGTGCATGGGTCTGTAGGTTTGGTGTGTGCCTGGCAGTTCACCACCATCCATGTCACCATATGCAGCCATCACAGCAGAGAGACATGCCACAGGTCACCAGCATAGGTAGCACCAGCAGTTGCTGCACAGGCACTGCTGGCCTCAACACTTGGTGGTGTGCAGCTCTCCACAGCACTGTGTGTTATGGTGTGCATGCACCTTTGATGCTGCACACAGTGGCGGCATCTTCATGGTGGCCGTGTATCGTGACATGCCCTTTGGATACTGGTACAGCTGTGCACTGTTCGTCTGCCAGTGTGTGTAACCTGTGCCATGTCCTCTATCCCCCCACATAGGTGATGCTGCATTACAGGAGCAGCTCTGGGCCAACAAATTCTCGAGGGATGAGCTTCGGTACTTGGGACATGCCATTAAGTAGCGGGAGATCATCCTCTGTTGCTATATATCTACTGATGCCACTGAAAGGAAAATGTGGGAGGAGATCACCACAGCGATGAACGCCGTGGGTGGACATGGCCATAGCAGTGATGCCGTATGCAAGAGGTGGAATGACCTGCTCTGCATGGCCAAGAAGGATGATGCACAGCATCTGTGGGAATGGTTGCAGACTGGTGATGGGCCACAGCCCATGGAGCAGTGGGAGTCGGACTCACTGATGGCATCGGTAGCCTTTACCCTGAGGTCAGTGGCAGTTGGTGGAGTCAAGGGCAGGTGAGTGTGAGGCATCTCACACCACCCAGGGCAGGTATTTCTGTAGCATGTGGCTGACATTCCCTTGCCAACACCAACGGGGCTGGGGCACACCTTTCCACTGTCATGGGGCATGTGTGGGTCATTCATGGTTGTGTCACATTGCGGTTGTAGTGTGGGAGCTGTACAGTGGTGTGCATGTGTTGGCAGTGCACATGTTGTAAGTGCATGTGTGCTGTGGTGCAGAGTGTGTGCATTGGGGCATTACATGCTTTTGCATGGGCTGCACAGTGGGGTGTGCACAGGTGTGCTGTAGCCAACACACTGTTGGGGGTGCATGTGTTGGTGGTGGGTGGTCAGTCTGTTCACTGTACCGGACACTGATGTAGTGTCTGTTCCCTCACAGCACTGGGTGCACAGCAGGCCATGTCCCAGGTGGTACCTGGCACAGTGGTACAGGAGGTGGTGTACAACACAGCAGAGGTGCACCCTTCAACCTCAGGCATGGCTGCCATGTGTGGACCTGCAGTGGGCTTGGATGTGAGGACAGTGGGTGGCCACGGACCACAGGTGACTATTGAGTATGCCAGATCATCTGAGGAGCATACAGCTTGCCTGGAGGCCATAGGCAGCTATTAGGATGCCAATCTGAAGGTCCTGAGTGGCAGGCTAGTGGTGATACTAACTGTGACCAGTGACCATAGCTCAGAGAAAGCAGAGGATGACACCACCATACCAGTTGGAGAGCCTGTCATTGGCAACATTGCGGTGGGGTGGGGACAGCAGGGGATGGTCACACAACTGCATTGGGGGTGTGGGGTTCACAGGCACATGACACTGTGGTGCACGCAGCTGTCGGCCCTGAGGCTGCACAGTGTGCCCAGCTGGACATGTCCCACTGGCAGCAGGTAGCATTGCCAGATCTTCAGCATGCACTGCCACCTGCGGGCCCATGGATGCAGCAGCAGCTGCCATTGCCAGTACACACATGTCTACCCACCCCTTGCACAACAGCAGCAGCAGCCTCCACCATGAGGTCAGGCTGTCACCACTCAACCCGCACAGGATGGCCAGGGTGTACAGCCCATACTCCATGAGGCCTTGGCTTCACAGCATGCAGCCCAGTAGGACCTGCATGGCCTCAGCAGGGAGCTGTGCCATGAACTCTGTCAGCTGCATGAGATGGTGGGCACCATCCTTGCCTGTGCTGAGCAGCGGGCAGTGGAGCGGATGACTAGCATTCTTGCCACCCTTGAATGTGGCTTTGGGGAACTCACTGCCGCTTTGCAGGCACACATAGAAGTGATGCAGGGGACACTCACGGCGGCCCTACAGGGTGCACCCAGAGTCCAGCGTGGCTGCACCCCACATGTGCAGCAGCAGGGCACCAGTGCACACAGGGTGGGTGGTACCTGTTCCACACCTGCATCATGGTCTTCCACAGGCCTTCCACATCATCATGGACTCCCTCCCTCCACACCTGTGCATGCCTCTCGGCGTGGCCACAGGTGTAGTGCCCTCCCTAGCTCACCTCAGTCCACCCCGACCATGTCCTTGGCACAGAGCATGCCTAGCTCTGTGACACGCACATAGGGGGTGTGTTGTGTGTGGGGTGGTAGACACCACTGATGGGCTCCACCCAATGCATGGTGTGGCCATGTCTCACTCACAAGGCAGGCCCAGACATATTCACACATCCCTTGTCCCCTGCATGCACACACACCTCCACAGGCCTTGTTCCCTCGCATGCCACTTTACATGACGACACTTGTACATGACATAGCTGTTCACTCGGTATACCTGCGTGACATGCACTTCACAATACACACTGCACCACATCACTACCTCACTATGCTAGCTTGTACATCACCAGAGTGGTTCACTGTTTACACTGTACTGTGTATTCACTACTATTAAATGCACTGTTCATGTAATAATTGTTGTCTGTGTTGTGTTTACTCACCGTCCCCTCTGGGACAGTGTCTCAATGATGTTGTTCCTGTGCTCAATGGCCCTGTGGGCCATGCGAGGATCCCACCTCTCGAGTTGCTCTACTATCCCCTGACCTCTGCCTCTGGCTCACTGTTGGACTGTTCCTCAGGTTCAGGTGCACGTATCCCATGGTTGAGTGCTATGTTGTGTAGCATACAACCAACTAGGATGATACAGCATACTTTCTGAGGCCTGTACTGTAAGGCACCGCCTGAGTGGTCTATGTTACATCTTTAGCATCCCAAAGACCCTGTCTATGATATTTATGGTCACAGTCTGTGCCTTGTTGTAGTGTTCCTTGGTCACTGTGGCCAGTTGAGGTACCAATGTCAGCAGCCAGGGTCACAGGAGATAGGCACTGTCCTCTGTGAAGAGATGCCAGCTGTTAGTGTTACTGTCCTGGTGTGTGCCCATTGCTGCTGTGTATCACCATCCCCTGCCCCTTCCCTGGTTACGCTTGCACATCCCCTCCTCCCCTGTGCTCTTACCCTGTCATTGCTGCCCATACTCACTGAATAGGTGTCCACTGGGGTATCCTGCCCTCCTTAAATGCCTGGCACAGCCAGGACTGGTGCCAGATGAAGGCATTGTGGGCACTGCTGGGGTACTGTGCAAAGACATTGCTAATGCGCCCAGTCGCATCGCACACCACCTGGCAACTGATGGAGTGGTAGCCCTTCCTGTTTACATATAGATCACTGCTATTAGCAGGTGTGCATGGATGGAGACATGGGTGCAGTCAATGGTGCCAAGTACAGCAGGTAGGTGTGCATCTTGATAGAATTGCTGCATGATCACTCTGTGCTCTGTTGCCGTGCTGGTGAATACAATGAACTCACCAGCATGTGGCAGGAAAGCATCAAGGAACTGGGTCAGGAGACATAAGGTGGTGGACTGAAATACCCCAATTGTGTCCATCATTGGGCACTGGAATGTCCCAGTGGTTAGGGAGCACATCGCTGCCGTCATTTTTTCCTTAACTAATATGACATGGCTGCATCTGGTGTTTGACAGCAGCTGCTCTTGCAGGAGTTTGCACAACTGCCTCAACATTACCCTGTCCATCCAGTACTGGACAATGATGTACTCATCAGGCAGGGTCTCAAAGGAGACTCTGGGCCGGTACCACCTCTGTGCAGCATATCTCCTCTTTGGTCTGCAGTGTGGGCCTTGTTCTGCTTGCTCCCTTTCCTCCTCCTCTACAATCTCCTCCATGAGGTGCAGCACAACTGCATTGCTGAAGAATGACATGCTAGCTACTTCCTGGTCTGGCCACTACCTCCTATGTGGATTGCCTTGGGATATGACCTGCCTTTTGTAGGTGGTAACTAGTGCCGCGCTGTGTGTCATGCAATGGGGCCTTGCGTAACGCTATACCTCTGAATATCCTGTTGTGCCTATATGCACGTACCCACCCCTTCGCTTTGTCCTTTGCATACATTATATGTTTGCCCACCGCTACTGTGTTTTACGCATGCTATTTCATCTTTTGAATATGAAAGCCCGATGCTAAACCTGTGCCTATCCTGCGCAATCAGTTTGTACACTGTGGTTAGTTTTGAATATCTGGGCCTCAGTAAATTATTAAAATATGCAGCACCTGTCATAGCTAAAGTAGTTTTAGTCATCTTTAATTTGTCCTTAAAAAAAGGAGAATTTCCCATTTAATAGAAACATGCAAGGGTAATTCCCTATCTTTAAACATGGGGCAAAAAATTATATTTCCAATTATAGACCTATCTCTTTGCTTCCAGTGATTTCTAAGATATTTGAAAGATCGGTAGCAAAACACAGTTGAAGGCTTTTCTAAATGAAAATCTAATTAGCTAAAACCAATCAGGTTTTAGGGACAGGCACAGTACTAAAACAGCTTTATTAAAAGTAATAAGAGATATACAGCAATCTTTTGAAGACAAATTAAAGAAGGGTGAAACATGTATCAATTTATCAAAGGTATTTGATACATTAGATCACAAAATGTTATTAAAGAAATTATCTATTAGGGGTATTTCAACGGAGGTTGTAAATTGGTTCTAGAATTATCTAATAGGACATATGCAAAAGGTGGCTGTGGGCTGTTACTGATCTGAACTAAATGAAAAAATATCTGGGGTTCCACAGGGATCCATATTGGGTCTGCTTCTTTTTAATCTTTATATGAACAATCCCACTGTCAGAAACCCTGATTTAAAGGTACATCTATATGTGGATGATACCGTGGTTTATACCAGTGGAATGTGTATTCATCACATAGACCTCACTCCAGGATCTTTCCATGCTTTGAAGGCTTTTTTTGTAGACAACAGTCTGGCGCTCAACATGTGTAAATCAAAAGTGATGTTGTTTGGGCAGAAGAATAACGACATTGACTATGGGCACTTTCTGAAAATAGTTTCAATGGATGGAACCAATTTGCAACAGATTGAAATGTATAAATACCTAGGAATATGGATCGATAACTAATGTCAATGTTATGTCCATATATATTTTCTGACAAAATAATCTAGGACAAAAACTGGGAATGTTATACAAAATAAGAAAAGTGTTGCTGTTATGCTCAAGATTAAAAGTGGTTAATCACATGATTATCCCTATTATAGATTATAGGGATGTTGTGTATGGAGGGGGACCTTGGGCACAGACCTCGCAAGGATAGATGTAATATATAATCACCTTGCTAGGCTCATCTTCAATGCCCCTTGGTGTACACATCATAGTGAATTATACAAGGAACTGAACTGGTTGCAACTAGATCAAAGAAGACAATTACACACAGTAGGTGTGATGTTTAAAAGTTATAAAAAAACAGCTTCCAGACTATATTTGTGAAAATGTGAAAATGTAAGTTTCGAAATTAGGGTTAAGATCAGCAACTAGCATTGAATTTGAGATCACTTTCAAGAAATCTAAAATAGGATGTTCGTCTTTCTATTACTGGAATCCCCAGTCCTGGAAAAGTTTGCCAAAGCATTTGAGATTACAAAATAAACAATTGCATTGGAATAAAATTAGAGACTGGTTTGTATCACAAGCTTCATTGCCAAGGGAATGCTATTTGAATTTTGAAAATGGCTCATGTTCATTCATAGAGTAATTTTGTAATATTTCCTCTTCAAAGTTGATGTTTTTAACCGCGTATGTCTAGTATTAATATGTCTTTTGTTGGAATGTTTTGAATTAATTATTTATTATATATTGTCACTTTGTTGTTTTATCCCATTGTAACCAGGTTTTCTTAGAGATAATGTATCCATTGTAAAAAATGGAAATATTTACCTTGTTCATGTTTTCATGAATACAATTACTACTACTACTAACACAAGGGCAAGGGTCCTGGATTTCAGAATGGCTGACTTTACAAAGATGGGGCAATACTTCCAAAAGGACCTGGCAGGGAGAGATGTCCTGGGTGGGGTGGAGGGCAAATCAGCCAAATTAAAAGAGGAAACACTAAAGGAAACAAACTTGTACATCAAGCAAGTAAGCGAAAGTAGAAAGAAGAGGAGACCAATATGGTTCTCCAAGGAGGTGGCAGAAAAAGTAAAGGCAGAAAGAGTGCCATTCAGAAGGTATAAGGTGACCCAGAGAGAGGAGGATAAGGAAGTGTATCTGAGGAAGTGGAGGGAGGCAGGCAAAGCAGTAAGAGGTGCAAAGGTGCAAATTGAGGAAAGAATAGCCCAGGCAGTATCAAATGGGGACAATACATATTTCATGTTTGTTAGCAAGAAAAGGAAGACAAATAGAGAGATTGTACAGTTAAAGAAGAAGGGTGGGGACTGTATGGAGAAGGACAAAGAAAAGGCATACATCTTAAACAAATACTTCTGCTCAGTGTTCACAGTCGAAGGGGAAGGAAAGGGACCGCAAATTGGCACCAAGAGCTTTGGGGGTGGAGGGAGGGAAGTGGACACCAGTCCCTTTTCTGAGGAGAGGATCAGGAAATCACTCTCTAATCTGAGGGTGGACAAAGCCATGAGGCCAGATGGGGTGCATCCAAGTGTGCTGAAGGAACTCAGGGTGGTGCTGGCTGCACCTCTGGCAGACTTGTTTAGCAGTTCAGTGGAGACTGGTGTGGTCATGGAGGACTGCAGAAGAGTGGACGTAGTCCCACTTCACAAAAGCAGTAGCAAGGAGGAGGCAGGCAGTTATAGACCTACCAATCTTATTTTGGTGGTAGGGAAATTAATGGAAACAATATTAAAGGAAAGGACTGTAGGATGCCTGGAGTCCAGCAGGCTGCAGAACCCAAGGTAGCCTGGTTTAACAGAGGGAAGATTGTGCAAAACAAATTACTGACTGGGTAACCAAGGTGTTGGATCAGGGAGGGGTGGTGGATGTAGCCTACCAAGATGTGAGCAAGGCCTTCAACACCATTCCACATAGGAGACTGGTAAACAAATTGGGTAGCATGGAGTTGGGTAATAAGATGGTAACCTAGGTAAGAAACTGGTTAGGGGATAAGAGGCAGAGGGTGGTGGTAAATGGCGTTTTTTACGAGGATGGGAGAGTGACCAGTGGGGTACCTCAGGATTAAGTACTGGGGCAGTTCCTCTTTAATGTCTTCATTAGTGACATAATGGAGGAACTGGAAGGGAAAGTCTGCCTCTATATACTGTACAAGTGGGAGCTGATGAGATTCAAACCCAGGTCTTCAGGTCTCCAAGTCTCCTGCATTGCAGTTCAGTGCCTTTAACCGCTAAGCCACACTGCCTGCATTCTCTTTGTGGATGACATCAAGATCTGCAAAAGAGTGGACACTCTGGGGGAAGGAGGTGCAAAGGATGGTAAAAGATTAAAAATGGCTGGGGGAGAGGTCAAAAGTTTGCCAGCTAAGGTTTAATGCAGGTCCAAACTGCAGCACTCCCAGGCACAAAAATGATCCACAACACAATTAAAGTTCCAAAAGCAATTGCTTTATTTATGGTGGTAAATATTAAAACTGGAGCAAGAGCCAGGCCACCCCAGGGCTTTTGTGAACTGCCTTCATCAGGAAGTATCATGTATGCTTAATGCAAAAAAAGTGCAGAATAATGCCCTTGGGTCACATAAACCTGGGAGTGAAGTACAAAATGGGAGGGGGGTACTTGCAATGACCAAGCAGGAAATGGACCTGGGGTACTTATATCAGATGACCTGAAGGAGCTCAGACAATGTGACAAAGTGATCAGGAGAGCTAGTGGGATGCTGGGATGTGTAGGTTGGAGTATCACCAGTAGGAAGAAGGAAGTGATGTTGCCACTATATAGGTTATTGGTAAGATCCCACCTGGAGTATGTTATCCAGTTTTGGAGAGCACATCTCAGGAAACACATAGACAGAGTAGAGGTGGTCCAGAGGAAAGCTACCATGATAGTAAAGGGAATGCATCAAAAGTTCTATGAGGATAGGTTAATGGAACTCAATATGTACACCCTGAAGGAGAGGAAGGAAAGAGGAAATATGATATGATGGGTGAATAAGGTACAGCTTGGAGGTATTTTTTGGAGGAAAGAGTACTTTAGAACAAGGGGTCATGATATGAAGGTGGGGGATGTAAGTTCAGGACAGATGCAAGGAAATACTTCTTAACAGAAAGGATAGTGGTTACCTGGAACAGTCTTCCAGTGGAGGTAGTGAGGGCAAAAACAGTGGTGGGATTCAAAAAACCCCTGTGATAGGTCCAAGGGAATCATAAGGGAAATGAAGGGCATAGAAGAGACAGTGCCATAGACCAAGGAGGCTCTGAAGCCTGGATAAATAAAGATTTGATTGATTGATTGATTGAAGCAAAAGCAATCACAAAGAAAATAGCAGACTGGATGGGCCAAGCGGCCCTTAGCTGCCATCAGTTTCTATGTTTCTATGTTTCTAATAATTGGAGTTAAGGGAGAATGCATATATCAAAAAAGGTGTCAATAAGTACTACAGCACTAACACTTAATCCCCCCAAACATTCATGGTGTATGCACTGCACCTCCAAATTACCTCCAGTCTTCACCATGATGCTTAATACACAATGAACGTCTGATCATCATCACACATGCACCAAAGGTGTATCTTGTCTTGCACTACAGCCATAGCAAATTTCAGAGAAAACCTACCCAAATTTACTAACTTATGGTTCACTGACCTATGCAGCCATTATAGTGTTATGCTTGTGCAACTGTGTTAGTTAGGTTTTGGCCATTCGCACTCACTATTCCAGAGGAATTACCACTCTGTTGGGTTATGAAAGGCATGGAACCCTTAGAGAGGGTTCCATCCCTAGAGGTGCCACGGGACTATTCCTGTGACTAAAGGTACCCTAGGAATCCCCAAAAGAAATGTATAATCATCCCCAAAGAAGGAGGCAACACGAAGCATATGAGCAAGCAGTAACTGTGACACAGGAGCAGCAACTGTAACATAGTAGTAGAGAAGCATAGGCAGTTTGATAATGCAGTGAGATGCTCAGTTGGATAACATAATGACTGCCCAGGTTTGCCTAGCATGATACTGATGGTTTGCATTGAGATTAGGGGATTGCCTAAGGAGACAGGGAATGGCAGGACATCCTCCACCTCCATTTAACAGTGACACCTACCTAAAGAAACTAGGGGAAGCAACAATGCTAACAAAGTGTTATGACCTGAGGCAAGATCTCTGGGGATCTAAGGCCTAGGTCGCCTTCCCTTCTGGCTTGAGATAGTTTATTTAGTGATGGCTCTGCAGCTGCAATTTGAAAAACCCAATTAAAGGGAGGTGGAAAATATTCCAATTTGGAGGAAGGCTCTCACTCAAACCCTCTAGCGGGAATGCCATGGAAGGTTGTGAGAAAACCATGCAACAATATGTGCAACCAAGGTGCAGGAGGAGAACAACGACTGCTGAGGCACTCACCTGGCCTACCCACCCTAAACTCAAACCAGGTGAGCCAGAGGCAGTCGTAGAGAGAATGCGGTGAAGGTGCCTTGCTAGGGAAACCACTAAAGTCAATGGCTAACCGTTATAGTGGAATGCTAGAGCCAAAATAGATCATCATAACCACCCTTCACCGCTAGATTTAAATTCTACACCAGGAGCTGCTGTCATGTAGCAGGCAGCTAAAGCCAAGACTGGGGCAAGGACATTCCCAGATATGGGCCAGGTGAGAAGGATCCCACCCCAGGTTGGACATGCTCGAGATGCGGATTTAATGCAGAGCGAGACCATCAGCTGCAGGAACCCTGCACCAGATAGAATGGCTGGCATGCCCCAGAAATTGATTGAGAGCTGAAAAGCTGGTGATCTGAATGAGCACGGTGTGCTAAGATCGTAATGAGCATTGAGTGCTGAGACCTTGCAAGGTCGAATGCAGATTGAGTGCAGCAGAATCCCAGAGGCTGAAGCCGAGGGGATGGTAGTAGGCATGAAGCAATGGTTTGCATAAGCAAGGAGCAATGGTTGTGTAAGCAAGTGTGGACCTGCACGAAGGTCAGTAAACAGAGTAGTAATAAGTACATAGGTCTGCATAACATAGGGCAAACAGCACTGAATAGTGGGGCAAGCCAGTCAGGCATTTCAAAGCCGAATCAAGGTGACAAACTCTGAGGATTTTAGGCAGCGAAGACAGGATTTAGAACAGAAATAATTAGCCACATTGGTCATGACCTCCCAAACACCTCCCAGTCCCTGACATGGGACAAACAAGGAAGCAATGGAAGGTCCGTGAACCACATGCAGATATAAAAGCTAATTTAATAGCCTCAGCAGGAGCTTCATCTAACCTCAGAATAAAACAAGGTACAATAGCAATGGGAATAAACAAAGCAGTAGCAGGAAGCAATTAGGCCTGTGCGGCAGTAGTGAAAACAATTGAGTACACGGAGTTGTAACTGCAATAAACAAAATAAAAGGAGGTACAATGTGAAAGCACTGTCACCAGGCAGTGCAATGAGACTGCTGCAATGAGGTAATTAGAACAAGCATGAGTGAGCTGTATAGCTAGGTTCAAGAAAATCTGAATCAGGTGAAAGTAATCAAGTATGCAACATGGAGCAGCTATAGTTGAGCTGAAACACACAGATCAGGTTTGCAGGTGCAGTGCAAGTAATTTGAGAGTTGTGAGGAACTAAAGCAAGCAGTATGGGCTCTGTAGTAGCAGTATGCTAGGAGCTTAGAAACAAAGCCCCCAAAAAGGAAGGAAGCAAACACAACCAAAGGCAAAATACAAGCCAGAAGCAGGAAAATAAACACACAAGCCCTGCAGAAACAAGCAGGAGCAGCGGTGGGGGATCACAGGCCCCAGAGAGCCAGGGAGGCCCAACCAGCTCAGAGAACAAATCGACAGAGCCTTTGGCTGCAAAGAAAAAATGCTTCACAATGAGGCTGAAAGGAACTGCTTATATAGCTCAGGAAGCGGGAGTGACTGGCTGCTTGCCCACTGAAGTCCAGGCAAAGCCTTTCCAATTAAAAACATGAAAAACACATGTTTGCTCATATACAATATACAGCTGGCAGTTAAGAGGGACACTTAATATATTTTTTTCTTTGACATGAGCCCCACAAAAAACAGTTACATTCAAGTACATAAATAACTCTTCTGGAGGCATGGAAGTTTAGGGCCAGGAGGTCCCTGTACTTCTGCAGCCAGATGGATGTGTGCATCTATGGAGGGATGTAGAGGATGCTGCACTTCACTAGCCAGATGTATTGGGACCTGTGTAAATGAGGATACAAGTCTACTATCTCAAAAATTAGGGACATTATTTGCAAAAAAAAAAAATGTGTTTATTTTATTTATTTATTTTAGTCTTTGGTAACCGGGTAAGGCCCACTAGGCACAAGTGCCTGTTTTCACGGGTGACCTGAGAGCACTGGGGTGGTTAAGTGGCTCGCTTAGAGTCACACAGTATACATGTGGAGGTTGTGGGAATTAAATCCAGGTCTGCTGGATGTACCAAGCTTATTCACAGCTCGCTACTCTAGGTTATACTGCCAGCCAATAAATTCATCAGTTAAGGTTCAGATTAAAGTAACAAAAGTAGGAAAATGTGGCATTAGGGTTTCTAACCCTAACCTCCTTCCACCCCACCCCTGCAGCAAGAAAAGGAAAAAACATTATGTTTTTTGTTGTCCTGACTCTTGGTGAATCAGGGGTGGGTTCTTCCTTGGGGTTCTCCATCCTAATGCTCATCAGTTCTATCTTATAATGACAAGTGTGGAACGGCGACCCATGAAGAGGGTGAAAATCCCCCAGGGCAACAACTTTGAACAAAGTCTTTTTTTGCAGGGGGCTTCACCACCTGCACCCCCCCTTGTGAAGGACTTTGCCCCCCACACATCATTTCTTTATTATACTAACTCCAGGGGGGCATACCTTAAGGATGTGGAGAACCACCAGTCACCTGAATGTGTCGGCGCTGAGGTTCCTTCGCCCTCTTCACGGGTCGCCGTTCCTCAGTCCCTGTTTTAACATGCTACCATGTTCACTCCATTCCATGACCATATAAGGTGAGGTGTAACATGTTTTCATCAGGCAGGGCCTACAGGTTGTTCGTAACATGTGGAGAGACACATTTCTGTACATTTGAAGAATATAGGTGAGCATTAGGGTTCGGAACTCCAAGGAAGACCCCACATCTGATTTGCCAACAGTCCAGACAGTGTCAACCGTGATGTTTTTTCATTTTCCTGCTTTTGGGGTAGGGGTGGGGAGTTAGGGTTGAAAACTTTAACGTCACATTTCCATAATTTTGTCACTTTAATCTGAAATTGGCACATTAATGCAGTTTTTTGGCAAACAATGTTTATCAATGTAGCAGCACATACAGTTAGTAGTAGCAGCATCAGGAGCTGATAGCTAATTATAACAGATGAAGTCACAGGTTGAGCACCTATGGGTATTATGGAGTAATGGGAGGGGGCTACATACAGAGCTGGTTTACAAAGACAATAGAAAAAGAGAATAATGTGCAGCAGTCTGAAAAAGGTGGCCACAGAGAACAGGACTTCGAGAGCAGATGCTCTGGTTACTCCGGCTACACCTTTGAACAGACTTTTTACCAGACAGGGTGGATGCTGGATACTGGCACTGGCATGCCAGGGGCCAACAATACCCTTACAATTAATAAAGAGGGATTAGATTAAATCTTTCCAGACAGGCAAAGTTTAGCTAACCCACAAAAAGACTTGTTCCAGTATTTTCAGGTTAGGGCACTCCTTTCTTCCTGGATCCGAGGTCCCTTGATAGATGTACAAAATCCCCTGGTGAGAATAACAATATCCACCATACAAGGAGACATCCTGCCTCACTTGGTCTCTTATTTATATTTGACCCTTACCTAACTCAGGGCCCTCCCCTCCCAGTATTAGATAAATGGAATGAGGAACTCACAACACCCATCTCTCTGGAACAATGGTGAGTGACCTGATTAAATTGCCATAAAATCACATCTTTATTAATATTTGGGGAGATTATCTGGAAATGCCTCATCCATTTTTTATACAGCCAGTCCACTGTAAAACTGCCACCCATACTCGCTGTTGGAGAGAATGTAGGGTGGAGTGAGCAGACCACCACCATATTTTTGGAGTCTGCTCCCATTTTGACAACTTTTTAGACTCTGTAGAGAAGGCCTTGCAAGAGATCTTTGAATTGCCACTACATCTAACTGAACATTTATACTTGTTTACATTATTCCCTACACGGCTGGAAGATGCGGCCACTAGATACTCGTTAGGCATTCTTCTCTTAATGGCGGAGAAATGTGTCACATAATGTTGGCTCACAGTGGGAATTCCTTATATATATATGTATACCATGAAAACTATGACATATACTATTTGACAGAAGGAGAAAAAGGGAAGGAATAGGTTGACCCAATGTCTTCTCTTTGTAACGGCCAGGGGCCCAACATTGTACCTTGAGTGAGATAACTTTATTCAGAGCCTATTCTGTGGTAGGCTTTTACCACATATTTGGACCATGGGGTCCTGTAGTGCAGGCCTGCACATTGCACTTTTGAGATTTTGAAATTTACTTTTGGACTTGCATATAATTTATGGATAATATGAGACCATCATATTTTTTTTTGTTCCATCTTCATTAACTGTCCCAGGAACAGTATTGTCATGTCTGTTGTGTTTAATGATGTCTTTATGTTTCTGAAAATCAAACAAATTTTGATAATAAAAAAAGAGAATAATGTATAGTAGGTGTAGGGGTCTATAACATTTATAAAATGGAGATGATAATATCCTCCAAATCCAAACTTCTGATTGCATAAAACACATCACATGACCATGCCTCTATCAGAGCGCAACTACACACCTCCACTTTTAACCCCCTCCAAAACAATTTTGACATTTTATAAGATAGATAAACCACCCTGAGTTGCGTGGTTGTGCTCTGATATACGCACACCTTGGGTGGCTGGCACACACCAAGGTGTGCGTATGTCATAGCACTACCATACACCTCAGAGTGGTTTCTCTATTACTTAAGGCACATCTAAGATGTGTGATGCTACGTAAATTCCAAGACTGAAGCTTGAGTGGTTTATTAAAGCACCACACATCTAGGGTATGTGTAAATTACTGACTAGTTTCAACAGGAAAAGCTCCCTGTCCACCTATCTCACTGTTGAGAAAAGCTACATTTTTAGCCAGTGGCTGTTTGGTTTGAAAAACTTACCTCCTCTGCATGGTGCTAAGTGCAGAAGTTTTTGCTGTTATACAATTTGTCCTTCCATGCAACAAGCCAGATGGGGCATTCCTTTTTTTTGTGTGTTTATTGCCTTGATGCACAACCCCCAGCCCCTGCCTGCCCTCAGCCAAAACACACCTCCCCCAGGACCTACCAGCCAGTAGTAACACTTCAGATTTCTGCCAGTGGTCTGGATAGGATGGTAGGGATACCCTTCCTCCTACCAATGTCCTTATCCAGTCTCTGGCCTTGTTTGAGTGGTAGTATGGGTCTGGAGTGGGCAAGGCATCATCCTGTTTCTGCTTTCACTTTCTTTCCATTGAAGTTGGCAGTGGGCTATAATACAGGCACGTGTGCTTGTTGAGGCACATACGCACAACGTGTCAGACACCGGCTGCACTCTGTCTAGACACAAATGCTGCCCAACAAGATGACTCCACATGATGGCAGTACAAGAGCCATGCAGCGTGAACCCTCCCCCTAGATGAGGACAACTGTTAGGTTGATGCTTGATCCTCTTTCCTCCTACCCAACCCCAGTGACCCAAGTTCACCCCTGAACCTAGGTTGCCAGCATGACTGGGGTTGTGGTGTCCAGTGTCTTAACATCACTGGACTAGTCCAGATCATACTTTTCCTGCCCTCACAGAGTTTCAGTTTCACCAACTGGTGGTTTTAAACAGAGCATGCACATGCTTCTGTTCTTTGAGTGACAGCTCTTGTGCTCGCCATTATAAACTAGATGGTTATAACAGTGGACTACACCATGGGTATCCATGTGTAATCAAGCTCTGTCAAAAATGATAATGCTTTAATGCCCACCCAGTTATTAGGGGTGTGCAAATACCTTTTTCCAAATATTTTGCCAAATATTTGGTATTCAGCAGACAAATATTCTGATATTCATGTATTCAGGATCAGGACTCTTACCAAAAAAAACAGCCCCCACCCTCCTCCCAGCCCAAAACCCAGTAAAATATAACCCTTACCCCACCCTCCATTAGCAGCCCAATCCACCTTCCTTCTTAACAGCATCCACAATTTTGTTAGCTATATTTAATGTCCCTCCCCACCCCACCCTGGCAAGAACATACTCCCTCCCTCCTTTCCCCAGCAGAGTATACCGATGATGCCATGACAATTTTACATTGCCTTACACTACAGCGCCAACAGCGCCAGGTCACTGTAGTGTCAGCACTGGACCCCGGCACTGATTTCTGGGAGTATTGTGCCCCCTTCCCGAAAAAACTCTAACTCAGAGCTGATTATTTTAGTAGCGGGGGGGTGTGGAGGTTGGGAGGTTGGGGGAGGCAAAGCTCCCAGAACAAAACTATGTTTCTTGTGACTCCCTTTATGCCGGCCGCAAATGCAGTCGACATAAAGAAGTTGTTGTTATGTCAGTCGACAAAGAAATTGTTGACCGACTGTCATGGATCCCCCAGCAGCACCCAGTTCTCATTACAAGAAAGCACCGGGCACAACCCACCCTCTTCCATGGTCCCCCCTTTCTCATGAATGAAAATGGTCACACGATTAAATAGTAAAGCCAAGTGATCATGTGATCAGCTGGTTTTATTATTCAATCGCGTGAGCACTTTCATTCATGAGAAAGCAGCAGCCATGGATGAGGGCAGGTTTTTCCAGTCATCTTCTTGTAATGAGAATTGGGTGCTGCTGGGGGAAAGGAGGGAGGGAGTGGGTTCCTGTCAGGGTGGGGGTGGGGAAGGACATATTGAATATTTTTTTAAAGTCCAAACAGGTGATATATTAATTTACAAGTCGGGGGCCAGCCATAGAGGCAGGCAGGTATTGTTGTTCACCCACTAGGGGATTTTATTGTAAATAATAAATATATGTAGCAAAATTGTGGGTGCTCGGGAAGGAAGGTAGGATTGGGCTGCTAATAGAGGGTGGGGAATGAAGTTTGCATTTTACTGGGTTTGGGGTTTGGGAGGTGGGTGGGGGTGCTGTTGTTTTTTTCCTTTTTTTTTTTTAACGTTACCTGAATACCAAATACCCAAACAACCATCTATTTGGGAAGGACTCCTGAATATTTGGAAGCCCTACTATTTGTGGTATTGAGAAAGTAATATTTAGCTATTGCACACCCCTACCAGTTTTGTTTTATTGCTTACTAATACTGTTAAGAATAATAACAGCATATGCTTTTCTTTCATGATAGAAACTTTTGCATGAAGCCAAAAAGATTGCATGAAAACACATTGCATATAAATGTTTAAGACCTATTGGTTCAAGGAGAAATTGTAAGATAAAGTTGCCTGATTTTAGACATTTGTATCAAAAGAAAGTTTGGTACTGTATCTGAAATGTCAATATCTGAATTCACAGGCTACTGTTTTGCAATACATAAGCAAACAACAAGTTGGCAAAAAAGCTACAAGCAGATCCTTGCTGTTTGGGCTACATCTGAGCACAGTCTCTTAAGCATGCATCATAACTGAAAGACCAGATTGGGTGCATTTGCCTAATACTCAGAGATTACAATAATTAGATCTCACAAATTTCCTTTTAATAGCTCCTTCTGGTCACTTTGAGGTTCTGCTCATTTGGGCTTTTCTCCAAAGAACAGTTTAAAGGAACGGAAGTCGTGAAGGTCAAGCCTGGACAGTGATTTCAGATGTAATTCTGCCTTTTCAGCAACACCAATAAATCTAGTATTTGACTGGACCTGCCAGATGGCCAGCTTAACCAGATCTAATCTGCAGCTCCAGCCCTCTTCATATATGTAAATACCCCCCAAACGTAATACTCAGATCAGACTGTACAACATGAAACACCTCGGATAAAGAGTTGACTACTTTCCCAATAAAACCATCATCAGTCTTGTCAGTTTGCATTGTGCAAATATTCAGCACAGCCTTGATCAACGTGCATTGATGATGTCCTGCCAGACCAGGGTCCATAACTGGCAAGTTGCTCACAAGGTTGAGCTACATATTTATATTAAAGGGGAGAGGTCAATATATTCCAGGAAGGCATTTCTCATTTCAGAGGACAAAGAGAGAGAACTGCAGAATCTATACAATGATGGGTTCTAATGATTATTACAAAATCAGCAGTGTACCTCTGCTGCCCACAGTTGCTAGGAGATGTAATTACAATTTGTAGCCCCGGTATACACCTGATCTGTGTGCATCCATGCAATATCACAAAAGAACTGAACAAGCCTGGCAACTTTCAATAACCAACTCAAAATTGGATATTTATGCTGAAATGCTCAGAGCTCAAAATATAATTTTCTCTGATGCAAAGATTGCTTACTGCTCTGCCATGACCTCCTACACAGCTGCTTATGATTTAAGGAAACTTGACTATTTTCAGTTACTTTTTTGTTTGCTTTATTTACAGTTTATTTACCCAGGATAGCATAGCTAATAGGTAACATCTCATTTCCAGTGGGGTCCAGGTATTATCTATTTCTAACCCTGGCTCGAAAGGAGCATTGGGAGGCTAAATTAATTGTCCAATATCACACAAAAAGTATTTGGCTCTAGTGAGATATGAACGTATGACATCCTGATTACCAACCTAGAGCTGTAATCTCTAAACCACACTGCCTCCTGAATAACAAATGCATTCTTTTCTAATCCAATAAATCTCAACTTGTTTAGCTTTAAGGCATCCAGTTCTATTCCCACTGAGTCTAACTTGTCAGCAAATTGTTTTACACTGTACTTTGTTAATGAGATCTTGAAATTCTCACTATTGATACTGTTTTCCACTCTCTTGAGCTCAAGCTCTAGTTTTACATCAAATCTGAGCTACATGGTATAAGGAGGCAGTGTTGCCTAGTGGTTAGAGCATCCGTTTGAATACCAGGAGATAAGAGGCTCAAACCCCACAAGAGCTGAAAATTAACTGTGATCTTGAACAAGTCAGTTAATGTCTTAGTGCTTAGATCCAACCAGCTGTGGAAATGGGCAGAAGGAAAACCTCACTTAAAATTAAATCTTACATATCAGCTGGGCTATTGTCTATAAAGAAATTGTAAACAAATATATCATTTTCATTCCTTTTTATGTTTGTTTGCACAAAGCAAAGCAAACATCTTGGCAGCATCCCAGCACTGTAGCGCTTTGGCAGGTGTGATTGCATTGATGTCAGTTGAGTTGAGCATTGAGAAGGCTTGGCTCAGAACACGGTATTGAAAGCAGGCTACTAATGATGCTATTCTTTTTTTTTATTCTTTTTTTTTTGCCTGGTACCACTCCCCCTGCCCATTCTGGGATGAGGCTTCAGCCTCCCACCCCACACACCTCCCCCCATGCCCAGGCTTATCCCCTTTACCCCCTGGGTAGGGCCACCAGGTGGGCACGCCCTCCCCAAGGAACACAGTCTTTTAGCCCTGGCCCCCAGGGTGGGGCCACGGGAGTGGGATACCCACCCCGAGGACATGAGTCTCAGTGAGAGAGGTATTGTAGGCTGGGGCATCATCAGCGGGGTGGGATTTTTCATATGCTGCTTTCCCCTGGGGGATGGAACAGACAATGACATCAACAAGCACACCTGAAGTCTGTCCTGCCTCCCCTCTCATGTGGTGCAGTTGTCCTTGGATCCCCCAGCCTCCACAAGTGGCTGCTAATGTACTGGGCACTCACCCCCTCCCTAGAGAAGGAGAGCGGCCACTTGGGCGCTCAATCCTTCTCTGCCTGGCTGGTCCTCCAACTCCCGGGTCCATTCTCGAACCCAGGATGTCAGCAGAAGATGCTGTTCTGCTTGCTGATGGGCAGAAACTTCTTTTATATGAAAGGAGGAAGCCACTCCTATTATATAAAATGTTCCCCCTGTTAGCATATCAACAGGGTGTGATCAGCACCAAACCTGCCTCCTCTGCAGACAGCTCTCACACCCTGCCTTTTCTTGGTGGTCTTGGTGGCAGCTCCTGTAGATTATTTGTATCTCTCCTGATGGCATCCTTGGGTTCCCCCTGTTGAACAAATGTCCCACCTGCTGCTGCCTGTCATACCACCTCCCTTCCAATCATGTCCCAGTGCCACTGTTGAACAGATGTCCCATCCACTTCTGCCAAACATTGTGCCCTCCTCCTGATTGTGTCCCAGTGCCTCTGTCCCAACAGAAAGTCCCATCTGCTGCTGTTCTGCATCCCACCCTCCTCCTGATCATCTTCCCATTTCCGCATCCCATGAATAAGTACCTCCCATCCCTACAAGAAAAAATAGGCCCCTCATAGTCTTGTGACACGTAACCTGTAAGAAAAAACAAGGTCCCACAACTTTGTTTTCTTCTCCAGCCTACGACTCTAGTACCCTGATCCCCCTCTCAGCACCCACCACCTCACCCCCCCCGCACCCTCACATACCTATTAACTGAAGTCCAGTGATGACTGTAACAACATACTGCTTCCAGTGCCAACTACAAAGGGACAGAAACAAGGTAAGTTTGGTTAATTGCTCTTTAATGTGTTTTGAACCTTTATTCATAACTTTGACATTTTGTAATATTTTTACACAAAATTCTTAACATACTTGTTTTAGCACCCCTCCCCATGAGTAACGTTAGTGAAATCTTTCAAATCACCCCAAAAGTTGTTTTCACAGTCACTCTGTGAAATCTCCTTTTAGATAGGATTTTAAAAAATTCCACCTGTCTTGATCATAATGTGGGGTCATAAAAAGACTACATTGCAAACTTTTAGGTCAAAATGTCAAAAAAACCAAAACAAAGGTATGAAAGTAAGGATAAAATGACTGGTCATGATTGAGTCACCAATATTGTTGCCTTTGCAGAAAGTTGCACTTGGTTTAAGACCCACACTCTCTCCAAAAGTTTCATCTGTATGGAGTATTGACCATATTTTGTGTATAATCCTATCAATCTGGCCTGCTGGGGCATTAAAGTCAGTAATGAAGGAGATACAAACACGTGATCCTGCCAGCAGATAAAGGCCATACGGTCTATCGAGTCGGCTCAAATGTGCAGCTAGCAGCCCTTATACTGCAGCTGCCCCTCCCTCCCCTGTTCCTCCAGTGACCCTTCCCCTTATCCTGTCCAATCCCCTTTTGTAGCAGCCCACCATATTACAGGATACCACTTCCTCTGGTAATGCATTCCAACCTGCCACCACCGTCTCCATGAAAAAGTGTCTCCTCATTTCTCTCCTGAACCCCCCCCAATCTCGATTCTGCCCATGGGTATCCCTGCTCCTCCTTAACTGGAAAAGCCCTCCGGTGTCCATCCTATTTATCCTCTTCATGTATTTGAAGGTCTCAATTATGTCCCTCCGTTCCTCCCTCCTTCAGGGAGTACATGTTCAGCTCCTTCAGCCTTATCTCATAGGGCAAGTCCTGTAACCTGTGGATAATTTTTGTTGCCCTGCACTGCACTGCCTCAGTAGACTAATGTCCTTCCTCAGGTACAGCTGCCAGAACTGCACAAAGTACTCCAGGTGTGGTCTAACCAGTGACCTGTACAGTGGCAGAATCATCTCCCCCCTTCTGAAGGATATGCCTGGCAATACAACCCAGCATCTTGTTAGCCTTGGCAGCTGCCTTTCTACACTGCATAGAGTTGTTCATTGCTCCCGTTATGATTACCCCTAGATCCTTCTCCTCCTCCTCCATCATGGCCAGCTGAATACCCTATATCTGGTAGCTCCTTCTTGGGTTCTTTGCTCTGAAATGTAGCACCTTGCATTTCTTAGCATTGAACCCCAGCTGCCAAGTGTCTGACCAGGCCTCTAATTTTGCCAGATCATCCTGTAACCCCTGCCCCCCCCAAGTCATCCACTACCGCTACCATCTTGATGTCGTCTGCAAACAGACTGATCTTGCTCTTGATGCCTATCACAATGTCTGCTATGAAGATCCCAAATAACACCGTCTCTAGCACAGATCCCTGTAGCACCCCACTTGTCACTGCCCTGGGTGACGCGAGCTCTCCTTCCACCACCACCTTATGCTGTCTCCCCTGCAGCCAGTTCACTACCCATCCCACCAGCTTTTCCTCAGCCCCTGTGCCCTCCAGCTTACTACCTAGCATCCCATGTGGCACTGAATCGAAGTCCAGATACAGGACATCCACTGCATGGCCCCTGTTCAACTCCACCTGGTTAGATTGACAGGATCTGCCCAAGACAAACCCATGCTGCCGGCTGTCCATTAGCCTAAAGGAGGGAAAGCAGCCTCTCCTTCAAGATTGTCTCCATCAGCTTTCTCACGATGGATGTGAGGCTTACTGGTCTGTAGTTCCCCGGCTCATTCTTTGGGACACTCTTGTGGAGGGGCACCATGTGCACCATCCTCCAGTCCTGTGGCACAGACCCTGAGTCCAGAGAGGCATTGAGCAGGTCTGCCAGTGATTCAGCCAGGACATCCGCCAGTTCCCTTAGTGCCCTGGGGTGTATGCCATCTGGAAATATGTAAATGATAAACATCATGACATATGAACCCTCCCCATCCAGGAATCAAACCCTGAACCTCCAACACTCAAGGCCTGTAACTAAGCCACTAAGCTATCAGCTCTGTGGGGTATCAATAGGGTCCTTACATTTAGGAATCAGCAGAGAAGCACAATTAATATTTCTAACTTTTTATGAGTTACCAACAGCAGAAGTTCTTCATAAACCTTTTCCACAAATCTTGTAGTTAACTCCATAAACTGTCATGAACAAATATAATCTGAAAATGGTATCAGATCTACCAATTTTCAGAAGTATCTTTCTCAGGTTTTAAAGTATGTTTCACCAACTTCCTTATCTCCATAATCAGTAAATTTCTTTTATCGGGATTTTCTGACTTCATACTGCACCTAAAAATATAGTATAGTCACTGCCATGAAAACACATAAGGATGTCGCAGGCTGACACATTGTGAAGTCAGTTAGGGAAGCCAAATGTTTTGGGAACAGGCAGTGAAATCAGTACATATTAATATAAAATATTACCCAATATTGTGGGCTAAGGACAAAAACCTTGAAAACATTATACTGAATTCAATTGTAAATGTGTTTTTATAAATATATAATTGCTTTAAACATTTTAGTTAATACCTGGTCAATAATGTTTTAGGCCCTGACATTCAAATCATTAGCTTGGTGCTAACAGGCTTAGTGCCACACAAATGTGATATAGTGGGCCCAATTCCAAGACAGCTATGCCAGACGTAAACACAGTAGGCCAGTCCTGAGTGGCACCAATTGCAAGTTACACTCTTTGACATGCGGTATTCCAAAGGAACACTTACGCCGCAACCTGCAACCGCTATGCCAAATGCAAGTTATGACACAGTTACACCAAAGAAAGCTTGCACCACTGCGTAATGTGGCTTGTGACATGTGTAATGCACCAGTATGACTGAAATGCTATTCCAGAACAGGAGCAGTAAGTAAATATGCCAGAAGAGGCCAACGTAATTAGGCCAAGGAATAGCTGGTCTAACCAGAGCACAGGCATATATAACCCCCCACACATATTCAGACAGCAGACAACAGTGTACTGAGACACACAGCAATGTCAGCAATAGGAGCCCTACTGGGCATTATGGTACCGGAGTACTTGGAGTGCAGGCACGCCAGGTGCAGAGGCAGGACGCAGGGGACCGAGCCACAGCATCCAATGATGGTACCAAGTCCACCGGTGCAGAGAGTGAGATGCCCTCGCAAAATCTTTGAGGATCTGACTGAGCAGCAGTGCCTAGCATGATACAGGCTCAGCAAGAGCTGCATCAGGGAGCTATGCCAGGACCTGAGCGAGGACCTATGCAGCACCAGCAACAGGGGCCACCCATTGCCACTGGAGGTGCGCATGAGCACAGAGCTGTGCTTCCTCACCATTGGCACATTTCAAATGCCCACAGGGGACACAGTGGGCATTTCCCAGACGGCAGTGTTCAAACACCTGAGGAGGTTCCTTGTGGCCCTCATACAGCATACTGCACAACACATCAGGTTCCCACAGGATGCCCAACAGCAGTGCCAGGTGAAGCAGGTGTTCCATAATGTGGTGCAGTTTCCCCATGTGCTGGGTGCCATTGCCTTCACACATGTGGCCATCAGGGCCCCAACTGAGGATGGGGACGAGTACATAAATAGGAAGGGGTACCACTCAATGAATATCCAGGTGGTCTGTGACAGTGGTTGTCACATCCTAAATGTGGTGGCCAAGTACCCCGGATCCAGCCATGACTCCCACATCTACAGGAACTATGGGCTACAGGAGGCCTTTGAGAGAGGGGACATCACTGGAGGATGGCTTGTAGGTATGTGCCGGGGGAATGACAACTGCAAATGTGTGCAAGTGGCAGTGTGTGTGTGAGTGTCAGACAGTGCGTGCTGGTATCAGTGGATGCAGATGCACAACAGTGGCACAGGGCAGACAGGCACGGCTGAAGTCAGATGTGATGGCCACACAGACATGCGGCACACCACACACATGACACAGGCTGGGACAGGACCCACACACTGTGCAACACACAGGGGCCTGGGATGGCCACACAATGCCAAGGGAAGCCCATGCAGTGCATGGACACAGCCAAGGATGTGCGTGTGACTGAGGGTGTGTGTACATGTGCATGTGCATGCAGCAGTATGTGCTATGCAGAGGATAGTGAGATGCTGATGACAGGTCTGCGCACAGTAATATGCATCTAACCTTCCCCCCCAACAGGTGACAGTGGATACCCCCAGATGCCATGGCTGATGACCCCTGTGACGATGCCCTAGACAGCAGCTGAGGTGAGTTACAATGAGGTCCATACCACATGAGAGGGGTCATAAAGTGCACCTTTGGCCTACTGAAGTCCCGCTTCTGATGCCTCGACACCTTGGGGGGTACACTCCAGTACAGCCCTGTGATGGCTTGCAGGATAGTGCTCACTTGCTGCATCCTCCACAACATTGCCCTGGCACACTGTGTACAAATGCCCCACAGCGACCAGGAGGACAGAGCACTGCAGGAGGGTGACAGAGAGCCGGATGGCATGGCGGGACACATGTCGCAAGATGGTGCAATGACAGGACACCGTGCATGACAGGAGCTGATCCAGCAGTGCTTCTGAGGTGGCACAGGGGGACCACCACCACCACCAGCATGGTGGCACCTGCAGCAGTAGGGGACACACACCGTGGTGCAATGTAACCCCAACAACAGCAATGCTCCCATGACACCCTCACCAAGCCACAGGGGGATGGGATACTGTCTGCCAAGTGCCATGCAAAATACGTGGCCGCACTGGAGCTGTAACAGTACCCGTGCATGTCGTACAGCATCTGGTAGGCATGACTGCGAAGGAGTGAAGGCAGCCCAGGAAACACACAAAGGACCACAGCACATATGGACCACAGACATGCAGACACAGGAGGATGATGGGCACACACAGGGCAGAGGAACACTGGCATGATGATGGCACCATCAGGCACAATGCACCTGCCATGGCCACTGATGCATGTAAACAGTGTAACCACAACAGGGACATGGCACTGGATGGCACCAACCTGCAGATGTATGGTGGTAGGATGCATCATCCTGATGTACCACTGGTGCCACCACAGGGACCACCATGACCCTTGGTGGAAGGGTGCCATAACGGCCCATGGCCTCCACACAGCGATGACATGCATGGTGTGGCAGCATGTGAACTGGACCTGGCACGGTGTGCTGCTGCACATACAGAGCACCATGCTGCCATGCTCAACGGTGTGCATCCAAGGCTGTGAGTCGGACAGATGGCACACAGATACTATGTGCAAATTGGGGATGCACATGTGATGGCGCAGCTCCGCCACATGCATGCCCGGATGTGCAAAATGACACACACACACACACACACACACACACACACAGGCACATGCCCACATAGACCAGAGGCAGATGCACAGAGCCAGGAGTGCAAAAATATTATTTAATGCAACAGTATACAAATACAACAGAACTAAGGGAACAAACAAGCAACAATAACAATGGCAAACAGTATACCTTCTCAGTACCCATACCAGACCCCCACTATACACAACCCATCCAAGTCTATGTTTCTATGTTTCAGACAGGCAGTCAGTACTGCCATCTGGCAGCATGTCCTCTACCTCCTGCTCCCCTGCAGGATGCTTCTCCTCCTCCTGCTCCTCCACTGGCTGCTCCCCTGCCTCCAGCTCCACTGCAGGCATCTCTTCCTCCTCCTGTCTCTCTGCTGCCTGGTCAGCAGCCGCCATCTCCATTGCTGGCTGGTCCCCATCTGCTGGCACCTCCCCAGGCTGTTGGTCTGCCCCCAGCACCTCTGCTGGCTGGTCATCCACCACCATTACCTCCACTTGCCTCTCCACCAACCCCTGTGACCCACTGTTGCCAGTGTCCTTGTTAGGCTCATCCTCCTCCTACTCTAGAAATGGCTGGATGGGTCAGACCCTGTGTCACCGGCACTGGGAGAGGGGCCGGTAGGCCACTGCATCCTGTGACTTCTGCACGGCCATTGCCTGCAGCAATGCCCAATGCCGTGGTGTTTGTCTGCTCTGCACACCTGCAAGGATGCAGTGGGGGATGTCAGTGCCGTGCCAGGACACACTGCATGCTCACGCAATACACAGCCCCCTTCCCCACCCTGTGGACCACCACAGTATGGACACGACACATGGTTGACAGTGCATGCTCTACCTGACCTCCAGTGGCCCTGCACCTGCTGCTGGCTTCCTGCATGCTGCTGAACCATATCCAGCTGCCTCTGCTGACCTGTGGTGCTACTCCCTACACCTGTGGGGAAGGGGAACACAGTTACATGCAAGCACCAGTGCTGGCCATGGCCTGTGTATCAGCATTGCAACACTGTCCAGCTAGATGATGGGATACTCACCTGCACCCGAGGCCTGGCCCATCAGCATTTCCACATCCCTCCACTGTGCCATGGCCATCATCCACTGCAGGATCTCCAGGTCCTACCATGCCAAGTCCTGCCACCGGTGCTGCAGCTGATGCATGGTGTGGGGCAAGCTGCTCATGGCACCTAGGCTTGCCCCGATCACCCTCCATGCCCTTGCCCACTCTGTTGTGGTGTGTGACCTGCACCTGGGTGGGAGCAGTGTTGTCCCCCACTGCTGCATGAGGTAGATGAGTTGCACCATCTCTGTGGTGGTGAAGTTAGGGGTCCTGCTGCTAAGGCTGATGCTGCTGTGGCATGGCATGGCCCTGACACCACCTTGTGTGCTTCCGCTGAACCTAGCAAGGGGTAGTCCTGCTGCGGGTGGCAATGATCTGCAAGCCAACATGACACATTGATCATGTCATGGCACAGTAGTGGGGTCACCATAGTGTGCTGTCGCATGACCGCCCATA
Organism: Neoceratodus forsteri; assembly: GCA_016271365.2. NCBI lineage: Eukaryota > Metazoa > Chordata > Ceratodontiformes > Ceratodontidae > Neoceratodus > Neoceratodus forsteri. Next base: position 240,023,262 of record CM028132.1, on the reverse strand, counting down.
GCCTGCATACCATACAGAGCGCGGGGTACAATGGCAATGGTTACAGCACTGCATCACACATGCCATCCCAAGGGTGTAGCCCAACAGAGCTGTTCTGTACACACATGTCACTGCAGTCCCCACCCCCTTCCAACAGTGTACACACCACCCCCACATACTGCCCCCTGCATGACAGGGCAGAGTGGTGCCTTGCACATATATATTTCAATGGGTAACCCTCCCAACAGCTGCCTTTATCACTCTCCCCCACACTGCCACCCATCATACCGATCCTGTTAGTGTTGGGTTGCCACCACTACACCCCAGATGGGCCAGGCATATGACCATCTCCTGCACAACAGCAGACTGCACAGGGTCCCTAAGCAGTGGCCTAGACCAGCTGTAGGACACCAGGCTATCATGTTGCAATACCCAGCATGGGACATGTTGTTTGTCAGCCACACAGCACACCACTGCACATATGTGTACAGTGTGCATACCTGACTACACCCTTGTACACACCTCTGGACCTGTTGTGTGATTGGGCCTGGTGCACCTCACAGGAATGTGTGTTGTCCTGCAAAGTGGTCAGGTACAGCTGTGGTGTCCCACCTTGTTCCTCCTCTCAGTGCACTGTGTCAGCAGCCTCTGGGGAGCAGGAACACTATGCGGCCAGTTCGCGACTGCACGCAGCATATGGCAGGCCTCGGATGGACACAGGCTGCAGTTCAGGGCCTTTGCACTGCCCCCCATAAATAAAGCAGAACTGAATGTTTGTTGCATTGGTGCATACCTCTCAACTGTCTCACAGCTTCACAAAAGCTCCCTCTTCCACATTGTGAGGACTAGTTCCACATTCAATGTCAACATTTTAAAGCATAGCTCTATAGTACATGATGCAAAATATATATTATTCAATTAATAACAGACCATATGAACATAAAGGAAACTATTTTAACAGTGTTCTGAGCTTCTTAGGTAAAGATTTGATTAAGTGTTCCACATTTTGCCCTTATGTTCCACATTCTGAGAGGCAATATTCCACATTTGGGGGACAAAGTGTTCAGAGGTACGCATTGGTGGGAGTATTGCACTGTCCCACTATTTACCAATCTGCAGTAGCCGTCCAACACAGTGGCATCTCTGCCCTGAGCTCTGTACCACAGCTGCTAGGTCCTCTCCTGTCTCTGCAGCATGCGCACCATGCGGCCTGTGTCACACCTTCATGGTCATGCCTCGCACATGGCACACATACAGGCCACTCATGCAGACAACTGTGGTGCCACACACATGTGGCATAAGTAAACACACACTGCATGTGTGCACTACGCTGCTGCAGGCTGCAGTTGTGGCCTGCATGCACACACGCACCTGCATCTGTGGCATCATGGTGCTGCAGTTCACGCCTTCAGGCCACAGTCACGTCTCTAAGGGGGCATCGCTACTGCTGCCTACATTTTGGATGTACATGTGCGTCATGGGCTATGCACCCTACACAGAAATCAGTTCTATGCTACATGCGTCATGCCCTATCACAGCAGTGGGAATGAGTGAGGCAACACAGATGTTTCATGCACATTGTTTACTTATGAATGTTGTAGTATGGTGCAGTGCTACAGTACAATAGTGCACAACGCACACATATACCCATACCCAGTGACTGATCACAGCAGACACACCCAATTCATGCTGTACAACATCTACCACACACCTGCACACAGTGTACACACACACACACACACACAACACACACCACATGTCCACTCAGTGCCCTCCCCTTGTGCCACTATGCATCATACCCACCACCCCTTGCAGCAGGGCACCATATTGGCACAGTCACATGTTCACCTGCTGCTGCAGCTATGTTCTCTTGTGCTTTGTGGCTGTACCGCCCTGTGCAGCCCCCTGTGTCACAGGCTTTGCTGCCCCCGAGGCACCACTGTGCCCACTCTGCCCCGGTGGCATGGCTGCAGGTCCCCCACTGTCCATTCATCCCTGAGGCACCGTTCCCTTCCAGTGCCTTCTGTGCCTCCCTGTGGCAGCAGGTGCTGGGCCTGGAACAGTGCTCTGTCCTTGTGTCGGTGGTCTGCCTTCCTCTGCAGCCTGTGTCACCACACCCATCTTGCACTCCTCCTGCAACTGGTAGCCAATGCAGCACACCCCACAGCCATGGCAACAGGTGGCATCGTTGTTGGCAGAAGCAGTGTTGCCACTAGTGGTGCCACTGGTGGTGTTGGTGGTGGTGGTGGTGAGAGCTGTGGTGCTGGTGGTGCTGCAGGTGGTGTTGGTGGTGGTGGGGGGAGCTGTGGTGCTGGTGGTGCTACTGGTGGTATTGCCCACTTATAAAGAAACATCGATCTCACCTCACTACTGGTACACAATGCACACGTTTTAATCCCCTTTAGATGACTCATCTTTCCGCTACCTTGCTCTAATATCTCTTCTTCCCTACATATTTGACCTCCCACCTTACCACTCTGCCCCTTTTGGAACAATACACTGTCACTGTCCTACCTCTGCCATTGCCTGACTTCTGACATCATCTCACCTATTTGTTAATTTCCTATCTTTCTGCATCTTCTCTAAATATTAATGGTTACCCTATGTATTTTTCCCTCTTTTTCTGTGATCTTTGCCCACCATGCCACAACTGTCCTATTTGCTTTCTATAAAATGGGCAAAGAATTTCAAGCAATTTGATTGGTTGTTAGCTATGCATTAGAAGTGTCTAATGCACAGCTAAAACTAGAAACCCCATTTAGAATACACAGGCCCATTTTATAAGTGTAATAATCCACTCCAGGCATGTGCATTAGACAGTTCTAATGCATGGCTAGGGGACTGGACGCACTCTGCCTGTGGTCTCGTGCCTCACTACGTCGACCTAGCCATGCATTAGAACTGTCTAATGCACACCCCATCGTGTCTTATTGCTTACGTACTGTTGACTCTTGTCAATTGCCCTCAACTTTTACCAATGTTTGCCAAACCCTACTTCTGTCTCAAGTTTGGAGATAGCAATTACCTTACTGTATATAACATGTATTCTTTTGCCTGCCGCTGAGTTATCCTAATTTTTGTATTTTATTTCCTATGTTAGTTGTATCACGTTTTTGATTTCAGGTTTCTGATTATTGTCACTTTCTGTACTGTTTTACTGATTTTGTCATGTATCCTGCTACTTTGTGACCTCCCGGGTCATGTCTGAAAATAGTCATTTATATGGCTACAGCACCTCACCCGGTAAACAAAAACTAAATAAATAAATGAAGTTCTGGCACTTTGCCAGAATTCTGCACTTTGTGCTACCATGAAGTTCCTTTCTCCCATCCTTGAAGCACCAAATACCACACTTCCCCCCGACACAGATTCTCCTACCCACACCTTAGCTGGCTACCATTTGAATAAATGACAACACACAATATAGTACAGCCAGCCAAGTAGTTGAGAGGAGAATTTGTGTCAGCTGCCATACTGACTTTGTGTTTGTTCTTCTTCTCAGTGGCATTCTGGGGAGGAAGATGGAATTTGCTGGTACAAGGGTGGGAAAGGCAGGTATCTTTGGTACTGGCTGAGCCTGGGGAAAGGGGGATGTGGTGCCAGGAGGGTAGCAGGATTCCTGCTCAAATAGATCAGATGTTTTTATTTATACTGGTTGAGGCTGGGGACGAGGGTGAGGAGGGTGAGAACAGGTGGCATAAGGGTGTTGGTAAGGTGGGGTTATCTTTAAATGGATGCAGATATGGGGAGGTTAGTGGGATAGGGTGCTACATGGGTGAAGGGAAGAAAATACCTTTTTAATAACTGAAAACATTTCTCAGAGAAGTGTCACTTCACAGTGCCTATGCCTGGAGAAGTGCCCACTTCCCAAACTGAAGAACTATGTGAAGTGCTACAAGAAGCAACAACCCACTACATAGTTTCTTGCCTAAGTTTTCTCATTTTGCCCATGTCTCCATGTAAAGTTTTACAAAATTCATGATATTAAGGATCTAAAGTAGTGACTTTTAAAAGCTGATACTGAGGAGAAAAAGAATACTGCATATCCCAGAGGACCATCTGTGCTACCCAATCAACTTCAGAGTACAATATTAATAGAACTAAGTTGCTTGAAGCATTATAAAAGCTGAGGAAAACAAAACCAAACAAATACTTTTCAAACAGTGATTAGAATGTTCTTTATGTAGCCTCTTAAGTTGGAAATCAGTACATAAAAATGTTGGCAGGATTTAAAGCAACAGTTTCTTTAAAAAAATGTATATACATCAGTATGCACTTCTTTTAAAATCCTAACATTGATCTCCAATAGTCATGTTTTATTCCTAATCCTAGTATACATTGCCCCATCCTATTTTATGTTCACTATGACAGAGATTGTGTTTTGTGACCTTGTATTGGGCCTCATGACCCTAGTGTCCCAAAGGGTCAAGGATCAGTGCTGGTTGCATGCTAGTTCACACTGGGTGCTCAAATACAGCTGATAACATTGATGCAGCCCATGGTGCAGGCATGTTTAAAGGAGCTCACTTGTAATTATTAAAAAGTACTAAAGCAGAATCAAACTGGGGAACAGCTGTGATTTACAGGTGAGAAGAAAGACAGTAATCTAAAACAGAAGAAAAAGATATAAGAACAGTAGGTATACAGTTAGCACTGTGACTGAATTTTCATGCTGCAATTAGAATGCTGCAACATGGCCAAAAGTGACAGGGATAATCTTGATTTTAGATTGCCCCTCAGTGATTTTGTTATTTGTGCCCACGTAATTTCTGCGCCCTCCAGGGCATGCCCGCCCTGGAGGAGGTTATATTTAATTTTGACAAGTGCAGAGGATTTATTTATTTATTGATTGATTTAAATTTTGGTAATCAGGTAGGCCCACTGAGACCTTGACGGTCCCTTTTTCAGTGGCGACCCAAGATTAGTTACATGTACCTAAGGGAAAAGAAAACCAATGCTTTGATACACACAGTGACTCAAGGTTTACATAGTGCAGTAAGAACATACTTTGTAGCATGTAGTAAATCATAAACAGATTCCAAACAGTAGCCTGGACATTTTTTTAGGAACAGAAAAATTAATGATAACCCACATAGATGAGTGGTCTAGCCATAACATCTTACTCTCCTTTGCGTACCCTTCCTCCGTAGACTGTGATTCTTTTCTTTAGCAACCATCCCCCTGTTCAGGAGAGCCTTCGGGCAGCCTCAATTGAGGCAGCAGCACTGGGCCCCAGTGTCTACATGCGATTTTAGTGCTTTCTTGAACCCCCCCAGGAGAGGTGCAGTCCTGTAGCTCTCTCTCAGGAGATTGTTCCAGAGTTTGGGTAGGGCTATCCTGACAGACCAAAGGCTAACAGATGATTTGACTCTTGGTATTTCAAGTAATTTCCATTCAGCAGATCTGAGCTCTCTCCTGTTTGTTTTAGGGGCAAACAGGTCTCATAGACTTGGGGGGGGCTCCAGGTTGTTGTAGTTTAAAAGCAAGACACAGGGAGGGAGGGAGGGATATGCTAGTCTGGCATTGAGGGATGGCCATTCTAGGGCATGGAGCACTTTGCAGTGGTGCTCCATCCATTGCGCCCCAGCTGTAAACCAGCCAACCCTATGGTATAGTGCACCCAGGTGCAGTTTTTCTGTGGGCCTCAGTGTCTGGAGCATGGTCACTCCATAGAATAAGGTGGGTAGTACTGTCCTGTTGCCTTACCGCCTTCCTGGTTTCCTTGCTCAGGAAGGGATTTAGCCTGTAGAGAAGGACCCATTTTTGGTTTACTACCTTTTTGAGGTGGTCCATGTGTTTTCTAAAAGAAACCTCCTGGTCTAGGTACATCCTTAGGTACTTGATGTTGTCCACTACCTCGATCACCATCCCATTTAGGGTGGTGAGGGACAGGAGGTTTGATCTGTCTTGGCCAAATTCCACCCCCCTGCAAAAGCTGACTGTTTCCCAGGAGGGCACTTTGGGACTGTAACTTTTGGGAGATGTAACGCCTGGTGCTGTAATGCTGGGCAGAATGTTGTCTGCACTGAAATCTGTGTCAGCATCATGATTTTTACACCAGCATGGGAGAACTGGAACAGTACAGAGCAGTAACATGGATGCTGCTGCTTTAAATATTGATTTTTTTCTCCATAGGAAATTCTGCATAGTAATCAGTGACACGTTGGTCACATAATAAGTTGTGCTGCATTGATAAATCCCACTACTAAGAGGATTCCTTTCATAAAAATAAACTATTGGCTTGATTTTCAGTTCATCAGGGATTCAGTCCTAACCCACAACCACAGCTGCGAGATGAAATCTCCACACTTGGAGAGATTTGTATTTTCAACCAGTGCAGTTGTGGGGGATGTTATGCCTGTTCCCACCGGGTGTACCATTTTCCCACAGCTGTGTCAAAAAGATTGGCGCAAGCCGCCGTAAACGGCTCTGGGGCAATGCAAGGAAGTATTATTTCATGGAGAGGGTGATGGATGCATGGAACGGCCTTCCTGAGGAGGTCGTGGGGTCAAAAACAGTGGGGGAAATCAAGAATGCATGGGACAGACATAAAGCAATTATAGTGGGTGGTAGGAGTAAGTAGGCTGTTGGTTAACTAGGAATTGCCAGTGACAAACCAGCTCCACTTTTAAAACAAAATCTGGTCAGATCCACCCCGGCTGCATAATGAAGTTAGTGAGGGTGTGTGGAACTGTTAAGGAGACATGGAGAAACAACACAATGATTTTTAACTAGTAAGATTTGTTTTATTTTGCATTCTAAGGAAGCAGACACATTATTAGGAAAAGATATGGAGGTGTAGATTTTAATGGAAGCAATGGTAAGCAATATATGTTTGACAGGTAGAATAGGTGGCAGTACATGAAAAAGTAATGGCTGGAATATGTTCAGTCTTGGGATTATTAACACAGTTTTATAGAGGAAAACGGGGGGGTTGTCAATCGGTGATGTAAGTTATATTTAAGTAATGTGTTGATGGCAGGCAGTCAGATGTAATGATTGACTTCATTAGGAGAGAAAGTGTGATAGTAACTTTTATAAGAGGTTGACCTGAAATCATCCAAGCAGGCCACTAAAGCAGTAGGTAAGGCTTGGGGTATGTTGGGGTGCATTAGTAGGGGTATCACAAGTCGGAAGAGGGAGGTAATAATCCCTCTTTACAACAGACTGGTTAGGCCCCTTCTGGAGTACTGCATGCAGTACTGGAGGCCACACCTTCACAATGACAATAACCAAATTGAGGTAGTCCAGAGAAGGGCAACCACAATGGTGCAGGGACTACGTCAAAAAACATATGAGGACAGATTAATGGAGCTCAATATGTATACCCTAGAGCAAAGGAGGAAGAGAGGTGATATGATCGAAACATTCAAACACCTTAACGGCATTAACAAGGTGAAAGAGTCTAACATGTTTTAATATAAGAAAAATAGCAGGACATGAGGACACAGCATGAGATTAGAGGGAGGTGGAATAAGGGGAAATGTGAGGAAGTTCTTTTTCACAGAAAGGGTGGTGGATGCATGGGATGGCCTTCCTCAGGAAGTGGGGGATATGAATTCAGTGCAGGGTTTCAAACAGGCATGGGATAGGCATAAGAGAGCAATGCCGATGAGTATGACTAGATAGGCCATTGACAGAACAAAGACTGATGGCACATCCATAAGGTAGAAAAAAGAAATGGGCAGACTGGATGGGCCTTGCGGTCCTTATCTGCCATCATCTTCTATGTTTCTATGTCTCTGCTGATAAGGTTAAGGTAGTTATGCCTGTGATAATGGGAATATCAGGACAGTATGAGGTCTATACAGGAGTGGAGTACAAATATGAACTGTATCATAAGTATGTGTTCAGAGTGCAGGCAAATGCGATATGTAGGTTTATTTTACATATACAGTAGGCAAAAATAGGGATAGATACAATTGATAGAAATATTGATAATTACATAGATAGACATACAGATACACAGACAGACAGAGGGATAAGTTATAGTCATGACAGTCTTTGAAGAGGCAACTGCCCCCTAGAGTCACAGTCATGTTCACTAATTTGAGTTGAAAAACTTTTCAAGCAGCACTATTTTGCTGTCAGTAATCACTTATGAGTTTAAGCATGTATTGGAATGTCTTAAAACAGGTATAGTACAGGAAAAACAATGAAAGCAATTGTGTTAGAGTTTACCACTGAAACATACATGTAACATATATGTTGCCACCTTGCTCCAATGAGCACCCTCCCCCAAGCAGAGTGCCAGTCTTAATAAGCATCTGACGCCTTCAGGATAAGTGAAAGAAAACATAATATTTAGACACAGTTCAGTTTATATTTCACATTAATTTTGTATTTTTCTCCCATTATTTTTTACTGAGGCCATTTACATGAAAAAAGGACCACTGCACCTGACATGTTTTTGTATTCCTGGTGCTTTCTCCCTACCTGAGGTCATAATGCATGGCTTGCGACATCACAGTTACTCCAATGACAGCAGACTGTGATGTCACAACATAGCATAATGACTTGAAGTAGGGAGTAAGCTATAGAGGCAGATGAACTCTAACAGAAAAAGATCGTATATTCATCCAAATTTTCTTTGTAATAAAAGACAGGCAGGAGAAATCTAAAGAATATATTTAAAATGTAAGCTGAGTTGTCCCAAGTTATTAGTTTTTTCAAAGTTTTCACTGTGCCATCAGCAGCTCTGATTATAAAGAGGAAAGCTGAAAAAATGTGTCTCAAAGTAAGTGCAGAATAAATTTTCTTAAATCTGTTTCAAGATATTAGGCCTTTCCTCTTTTTTTTTTTAATTTAATGATAAAAAGAAGTAGAACCTTTCTTCTGACCGGGCTAATGTAAATTTATTTTTTATTTATTTATTTCAATTAGGATTAATACCTTTGAGTCAAAGACTCATTTTCAAAGGTTCCAAGTCAGGGACAAACAGAGCAATACAAATACAATACTATACAATACAATATAGATAGCAGGGATCTCACCGTAGGCATAATGAAATCATTACAATGTCACATGAAGTTCAAGACTTGCTAGTTTCAAGTATATCTTAACAATAGATAAAATACATTACATCAATTGTTGCAGGGTAGGGATAGCCTGGAAACAATGAACATGTCAGTAATATGGCCATGTCATGTTAGGGGAATGATAGGGGAGGGGGGAAGAGACCAGATTGGCATTGTCAAAGAAACTAGAGGCAGTGTGGGTTGGGAGAAAAGAGGAGGGGTAAGGTGGTATAGGAGGGTGGTAAGTCAAAAAAAGGGGAGATTGGGGTAGGGGTAGGGGAGAAAGGTGGGAGAAAAGGCAGGAGGATCTGTTGATTACAGTATATACCTGCGCAGTTACAGGTAGTTACATTCTTAAGATGGGACCGTAGCCCCCTTTTGAACTGAATCAGCTTTGTGCCTCCTGTCAGCGTGTCAGGTAGCTCATTATATCTTTTGGGGACCTTAAAAGTAATGGATTTTTGGGCCAAGGATGTGTGCTTGAAAGGGACTTGAAGTCCTCCTTTTGTCGCATTTCTTGTTTGTTTAGTATGCACTGCCTTCTTGAATAGACTACTTATGGATTCCTGCATGAGGCCTAGTTGCACTTTTTTTACTATCAGGCATGTTTGGTATTGGGCTCATAGGTACAGAGGAAGTCAGCCAGTCTCGGAGTAAAGTACACAAGTGTGAGTCCATCGATCTGCCCCAAGTGCCAGATGACAAACCCTGTTAAGGAGTGTTTGTATCCTGCTTAGGGCAGTGTCTGATCCTGCGATGTATATTGGTAACCCGTAATCAACAGATGATAATACTGTGCTGACTGTGGCTAATTTGAGGGCCGCAGGTGTCGTCGAGTGCTTGTTTCTATGGAGGATGCCCAGCTTCATGTTGGTGGTTTTGACAACTTGATCAACCTGGTGGGTGAAATTCAGAGTGTCATCAAGGTAAGCACCCAGATATTTAAACAAGGAGACTTGTTCAAGTGTGTCACCTTTTAGGTTCAGAATTTGAAGGAGGCATAAATTCCTTTTGTTCTGCGGGACCGAGAACTGCATGCTTTTGTTTTTTTTATGGTTTGTGTTGACAGAACCAGGTTTCAAGTTTGTGGAAACTATCAAATAGGCCTTCCTCGATGGTCAAGTGGTCCCTGCCTGGGACTGATATAACGGCATCATCTGCATATAATACGATGCTTGCCAAGCAGGCTTCAGGGAGGCAGTTAATGAACAGGCTGAAAAGGAGCAGTCCAAGTATAGACCCTTGCGGCACTCCAAGAGCCACTACCTTTGGGTCAGAGATTGAGTCACCAATTCTAAATCATTGAGTTCTTTGCAACAGATAGCGACAAAACCAGATGATGGTATCAGGGGCCAATCCCATAGAGGGCAGTGTGTTTAGTAATAGCTGATGATTAACTGAGTCAAACGCTTTTGTTAGGTCAATGAAAACTGACCCCACCGCCATCCCTTGGTCAAGGGCATTGTAGAGCTGAGTGGTGTAATCTACTAGTGCAGTGATGGTAGAGTGTTTTTTGTGGAAGCCATGCTGAATGCTGCAGAGTAATTTGTGTCTGTCGAGGAAGTCAGTGAGTTGTTCAGAGACTATTCTCTCTAGAGCTTTGGAGAGGGGTGGGAGGATGGATATTGGCCTATAGTTGGTGGTGAGTGTTTTATCTCCAGATTTGAAAACTGGTGTAATCAGGGCAGATTTCCAAGTGTCTGAGAACACACCCAATCTTAGGCAGGCATTAAAAACCTTGGAGATTGGGGCTGCTAGTTCATCAAGCATTAGGGCAACCAACTTCATATCTATTTGATCACTCTCCATTCTGGTCTTTCTGAGGACCCTCTTTACATGCTTGACAGTCTCAGAGATTGAAACTTGCCTAAAATAGAATAGTGGCAGCCCATCCCTCACTGATGAGGGTATGGTGTTGCCGTGAGGCTGGTTATTCATGGGGTTTTGGAACTCTCTGGGAAGCACCCCTGATAGGTAATTGAATGTGACATTGAACTCACTGGCAATCAGTAGGGGTTCCTGAATAGACCCATAGCCAGTGGTGATCAGGTCAGGTAATGCCCTGGAGGTCCTTCCAGTAAGGGATTTTAGTGAGTTCCAAAACCCTTTGGAGGACCCCCAGTTTTTGTTAAGGAGGTCCTTGAAATAGCTTGCTGTCTCTGAGCGAATGAGCCTAGTACAGGAGTTCCTTGCAGCTTTGTATGCAGATACATCGTGCAGCTTTCCTGAGTCCTTAGCTTTGTACCACAGGTTGTCTGTATTATGCATGTGATCTAGGAGTGTGGTATTAAGCCAGGGGATGTGGGTTCCTTTGACTGTATTGGTTTTTATGGGGGGAAAAATATTGCATGCCCGAGTAAATGAATTTCTGAAGAACTCAAAGGCGAGGTTGCCATCAGTTGCAAGGTTAAGCAGTGACCAGTCGATCAGGGATAGGTGGAGTTTGAAATCACGTAATAGCCCAGGTCTCAGCACACTATTAGTAGTGACCTTCAGTGGGCACTTTGTGGACTTGTTTGCCCAAGTGCACATGACTGGTGAGTAGTCGCTGAGGCTATCAGGCAGAACCTTAACATCTGATATGTGATCAGGATTGGAGCAGAGTAGCCAGTCAATGAGTGTACTGGTGCCTGTTTTGTAGTTATGCCTAGTTGGAAGGGTAACCATCTGTGTAAGATATAGGCCAGCTATTAGGTCTCTGGCTATGTTTTCCTTGTTAGAGTGCCAGTTTATGTTGAAATCCCCAACAATAACCTGCTCCCATTCTTTTCCCAAATGCTGTAGATTCCCCTCAAAGAGCTTGAGCCCAGCAGCCTGCTTCTCTGGGGGTATGTAGAATGTTGTTAGCAGCAGTACTTTGTTTTGCTGAACAATGGTAAGTTTGAGGTGGAGGATTTGTGCCTCACTAGTGTGCAGGCTGCAGTCCATCATCTGCACTTTAATCTCATTTCAGACATAGACTAGGCAGCCACCACTTCATTTGGTGAGCCTGTCTTGATGGAAAGAGTTGCAGACTTCCAGTGATAAGGATGCGTCTGTGATTTTGGATGATAACCAGGACTCCATGAAGGCAATAATGTTTGGTTTTAGCTGCACCACCCATGCTTGGATCTGGGGGAACTTAGGGAGGAGGCTGTTTATATTAAGTGATAAGATTTTCAGCTCTCCTTTTAACAAGGACTGCATGGGGGTGGTCCCAGCATTATGATGCATACTTCTCTTCCATAGATTGCGTGGGGATGGCTCCGGGTTAGGGTGGAAATTCCCAGATAGCAGCAGGAGGAACAGTATGAGCTTGCAGCATAGGCACGTCCATGGTTTACAACTAGCATCAGGATGCCTGGACCCTTGTTGTACTAGAGTAATGGAGCTAATGTAGCCTGGTTGGCCATAAAGAAGGGCTGCTAAAGGGTAGGAATAGATGGTAGCCTCCAGTAGCATTGATAGTGCTTGAGGGAGGTTAAGCTGTCCCCCACATCCTGTGGTCATTCCTATTAATAGGGACAGTTTCTGCTTCTGTGTTGCTAATGCTATAGGAGGTTCCTTTTCAGGTCCTAAAGTGGTGAAACTTATGCCCACTAGTGGGACCAGAAGCAGCAGGAGAGGCAATAACCCTCTCATTGTGTGCATTGGACCTGGCATTCTGTGGTATTTCGTGGCTATAGGGGGAATCCGTTATCTCTGTATATTATTCATTTGAATTGAGACAGTGGAAATAAAATGTCTTCACTAGTTGGTGAATGCGAGAAAATAAGGCTAACAGTTCAGGTTAGTTTTGGTTTGAGATAAGCAGCCTAGGCATGAGAGGGACAGAGCAGCTGGGAGTAGAGGCACAGATAGAAAATGATAAGGAATAGGGCACAGAGTCAAGCTTTTACACTTAAGCCCTGACAAGAAGACATGTGGTAGGCAGGGTATATGTAGGCCAATGACAGCAGAGATGTACGAAAGGGGAAGGGCAAGAGGTGTATTTAAAGGAGGCCTGGGAGGGGTGGAGGGGGCAGGTGAAAAAAAGAGCTGTTTTTCGGCATTGAAAAGGTACAGAAACAGCTACTCAATATACAGTCAAAAAGCACTCCAATCAGATGACTCTGGGTTGTAGAACCATCCAATCACGGTCCAATAAGCCAAGCACTGCACCAATTGTAAGAGAGCCAGAGCGAGAGGCTCTAATGGTGGTACCTACTCAGGATTGTGTCTGGGCTTGGGATCCAGGAGGGTGGGCAGAGAATGCAGCCAAGTCGGGTGTTGGCCACGGTGATGGCTGTAGGTGCTGCCATGTTCCTGCGGGTGCCGTTCAGGCATGAGAGTCCTCAGGATTGTGTCTGGGCTTGGGATCCAGGAGGGCAGGCAGAGAATGCAGCCAAGTCGGGCAGTAGCCACAGTGATGACCATAGGTGCTGTCTTGTAAATGATGACAGTCAGTGGTTTGGGATATGCTAAGTGTCCCCAGGAGCAAGGTGTGCTCCTTCGCTGGCTAGAGAATAGGCTGTTATAAAAAAACACAAAAAAATAAACATACAGATCAGTCATTCTACCAAAGAGACATGCAGAGGTACAACAATTAGGGAGGGGGGAGCAAGAGTTTTTTGGGACTGCAGCTTCCATTTTTGAAATAGAAAAATAAATATATGTTTATCTTGTCTCCTGTTCTAGCCTGAAAATAACATATTTTAAATGCCTGTTTTAAGTGTATATAATGGACTGTTTTGCCATTTAGGAGCCAAAGAATGAGTAACAGGTGATGTTATGGTTACCTAGCATTTGTATGCCAAAGCAATGTAGGCATGTAATTAAGAACTGGATCAATGGAAAGCCATTGCCAGGTTATTATACACACTGGCAGAACTTAAATTATAGCTAACAAATTGCTGCACAGTACTTTGAGGATGCGCAAAGTGTAAAACATCAGTTGGGAATTTTAACAGCTGGACACTGAGCTGTTGTCTTAAACAAATATGTAAGAATTCTACATGGATGTTATATTTTCTAGCTGCTCTTTATCATATTGTGTTGAGACACCTATATTTTCAATAAAGAGCTGTCTTAGCACTAGTATCACAAGATGTGCCAATGGTAATCACTGAACCCTCATAAATGGAAAATCAAGGAGGTCTGCTTACTCCATTGAAATGAGATGTGTGCGGTCCCATTCTGTGTCATAGCAGCATTTCTAATTTTGAACTTGGCACCACCACAAGAGGGAGTTCTCTATTTCTTCAACAACAAAAAATGAAAAAACACACTTTATCATCAAAGGGTGTGTTTACCAAGTACTGTGCCCGTGATTAAAATAATTTGAACCCCCTTCCCTCAAAAATGTGTCCTGACATGAAACTGCATGTTTAACTGCAAAGCCAATTAAAAAATGCATTTCTAAACGCATTACTAAAACCAATGCTTCATGATTAAAATAATTTGAACCCCCTCCTCCAAAAAAATGTGCCCTGACAAACTGCACTCTGTGAAGATTGCCTGGGACAAGATGTAATAAAAAAAACCTGAATGGCAGGTTCCTGGGAGGAAATGTTAACATCCTGTTTCTAGTGTCCCTGATAAAATAAAATAAAATATACAGTTGAGATTTTTTTAAATGTCAGCTCTGATTAGAATAGCTTTTAAAGGCACCAACTGTTTTCTTGTTCAATGTTTTCTAATACATACTTCTCAAACTTAAAAGAAAAAACACACTTTATCATTAAAGTCTGTGTTTACCAATTACTGTGCCCATGATTAAAATAATTTGAACCCTCTCCCCAAAATGTGCCCTGACATGAAACTGCATGTTAAACTGTAAAGACAATGAAAAAATGTATTTCTAAATGCATTACTAAAACCAATGCTTCATGATTAAAATAATTTGAACCCCCTCTGCCAAAAAATGTGCCCTGACATGAAACTGCTCATTTAACTGTAAAGACAATTAAACAATATATTTCTAAATGCATTACTAACACCAATGCTTTCAAAGTTTTTAAACTACTAAAAAGACAATTTATATATAAACTATATATATATACATATATAGAATATGTTAAACAAACATTGTTAATCCCAAAAGCTGAACTTTATGATTTTAGTATATAAATGTTTAAGAAAAACATGTGGCTCTTACTGTAAATTAAAATGCTGTCTATTGTTTTCATTGGGAGCTGTAGTTTCTGATAATCATTTGTTCCTAAGGTTTTTTTAAGTCAGTTTGAAGTCATTAAATATCTTCTGTTCACCTAGTCCTTAATAAAGGCATTAAGGATCTTCTGTTCTCCTCTTCCTTAATAAAATGCATGGGCTCCAAAACTTGATCACTGCACAGACTTGTTCTGTTGGTTGATACAGGTCCCAAACTTGTGTGTCTTGTTACAGCATGATAGAGCCACCTCATGCCACTCCCACATAAATCAAAAAAAAGTTGGGGGTGGATCTTTAGGAGCTTCTTGGGTGGAGGTGGAGGTGGATCTTACTCCCCCCCAAAAAACTAATGCTGCCTCCCACTACTCAGGTTCCAGTTCTTATACCACCCATTTAAGAAAGAAAATAGTACCCTGCAACCATTGACTAACATGAAAGCATATTTATTTGTGGAGAGAAAACATTGCTTGGAGGAGGTTAAGGTGGAAGAGACTATTTACACCTTCAGTCAGTTCCACAGACAGAAAACATGACATCACTCCTTTTGTAGATGCAAAATGTCTGCAGGCTCTGCCTACTGTAGCCATAAAAAAAGGTAACTGTGGGGAAAATTGTGGCTTCACAAGTGGAGATTCACTTGCATCAGTTATTCCCTGTAGCTGCAGGAGTTATGAGGGCTCTGAAACTCTGGCCCTATATGTTCAAATATGTAGACCTTAGTGAATTAAGAAAGAGAAATTTTAGAAACTCTAGTACCTTTCATCCTATAGGGAGAGTAGGAGAAACAAGCAACCAGATGAAAGCATTTCCTTATTGGAAACATCAGTGGTTATACATGGATAATGCATGCCAAACAGACACCACATTATGACAGCGGCACCAGTTTTGTCTAAAATTGATGTGTGTTATCCACTATCTCTTGCAAACACTTGGTCACTGAGGTTTTTACAAACATATTCAATAGCTATAAAGTATGTTAAAAAAGGCAGTTTGAAGTTGGCCCTTGGGCGCAGCATTAGAGCTACTAGTTGCAATGCTGATTTCCTAGGTTTGAGAACAAGACTTGGCCAACAGTGGCTAGCCCAGGGGGAGGGTTGAGCATGCCAGAGGATGGTCACCTCTCCAGGGAGGATGGGACATCAATGCCACCACAACAGCACCACCTGTGTGAACATGGGGAGAGCTGTGGGTCACTGCACCTTAGGGGATGGGAGACATTGGCTGATACCCCACAACAGAACACTCTGCATAAGAGCTCACATCACTGGTGTCTCACAGAAAGTAAACAAATACAGGAAAAATCAGCCTGACACCCAAAGACGATGGAGGCAGGTATATCCAGGCCCCAACCTGGCACCATGCCACCTCCAGATGAAGAACTGATTTGGGGAATAAATCTCCTTATCCCCACCCCAGCTGGAGGGGGTAGCTATGCCTCTGTGCAGTACTGGTGATGGTAAATAGGCAGGTGTGGTGGAGTTGGTGTACCTTGGAAGATTCTGAGGGAGTTGGATGTTAGGGTCTGGAAGAAGAGATATAAAGTACAGATAAAAACAGAGGCAGTTTGGATTGTTAAGTGATACAAAATGCAATTTGGACCTTTGCTGTGAAACCTGTAAGGTGTCCTCCTTGTTGTTGACATGTAAGACCATAAATACACTGCCCCAACACACACACACACACACACACACACACACACACACACACACACACACACATTTGGATGCTTGAAACCAGCCAGGAGAACTCAGATGTAGCATTGTTCTTTGTTTGGTTAACAAGGTCATTAATTAGGTCCTCTTATAAGGCTGAAATCAATGGGTGACTGGGCATTTGTGTTTGTGGTATCTGCCCCATGACTGTAGAAATGAACAAAATAAAGTGTACTCATTCCCAGTAGAGGGGGTCAGAAAAAAACACTCAGCACACAAGAAGCTTGCAGAATTATTTCACTTGTATTCACTCATCCATTTGTGAGCAATTACAAGACCTGCTCCTACTGCTCGCCCCAGCACTTTTGTCAAAACCTTTACCAGGGGGCATGGTTAGAGCAGTGGAAAGCTAGCATTTTAAACTGATATAAATATGACATCATGATGACATCAGAATATATTACAGCACATTGAAAGAATGTGAAAAGAAAGGAATGATTCTATTAACTATATTTCCTTGAAATACAAAAGGTACAGAAAAGTACAAAAACTATTTACACTTTTCATTTGAAAGTCAAAATCATATTGACCCATTTTAGTTAAGGTAAATAAATACAATCAACTTCAAAGTTCTGCAAATTCCTATTGTCACTTTTGTAACCTTGCCCTATGTATTGAATTTGTAATCTGACTTACATGTCTTATGTTTTGAATTGTAACCTGACATGGAACCTTTGTAAAAGAGCCCTGGCTCAAAAGTGTTATAATCCTAGACCTAATAAATAAAAAATAAATAAATAAATAAATAAATAAACATTGCCACGAGAGGCACCAACTGTATGCAGAATTGCATGTCCTCCTCTGAATGCTGATTAGCTCTAATAAGTGTTTTATCACATATAATAGCATCCTCTGCCTAAAAACAAATTGCTATGAATCACTAAAGACAACAATTAATAAAAGAAGGATAGAGAGCTTGCCTTATGTTTTCTGCAGACACCCAGCCAGGTTAGACATTCTGGGTCCTTAAGTGTACCTTAGGAACCATAACATTATGATTCATAGTTGGAAGGTTCTGTGCTGCCCAGTGATGTCTCTTATGTTATCTTTCAACAGTACACAGGGAATTAAATGCATACATTTAAAGCAAACATAAACTTTGCAAGACAGATGACCTGCACAACTTCTGGCTGGGGGCCCCTATGAGTAGGGCGCCCCCAATGATTAATGGGAATGAGGGTGCCTAAGGTAAACTCTGAAAGGGTATGATATTTTCATTTTTATTTAATCTTTAAACAGAGCTAGGCAGTACACTTCAGTGGGCTAAGGCAACTCACTGATAGGTGTTAAGTTTAAATCTGTAGCACTGCTCCAATTTTCACCTTTTTATTAAATCACATTTTAATGTCTACATGTCATTTTTACACTTACTGTACATCAAGCACTTCCATATTACACTTGCCTTTCTTGCTCATGATCACTAGAGCTTTGATAAATTGCTAATGAATACTCCATTGTCAGGTGATCTCCCTCCAAAATAAACCACTCCACACATTTATCTGGGCACTCAGTTGGTCTTAATTTTATTAATAACTCATCAGTCTCCATCTTTATTACATTTCCATAATCATTCATTTCATATTGACATCCAATATATCCAACCATTTTATACATCTATTATGTACATCAATTATATACATCTATTCTATCCATACCTTGTTATTCCTCCATATGCCATTCTTCTGGGCTCGGGTGCAATCCTGACACCTCTTTTGGCCTTTTGGGGTACAAATTCTACAAGGGCCCAAACACGGCCGGATGCACATACAGCCTGTGTCCTAACTTCACACACACACACACACACAGCACAGAGTGAGAAGGACAGGTTAATGAAGTGAGAGAGAGGAGAGGCAATGGCTGGTGCCGAGATGTGGAGGAGTTTAAGATCTATAATAATAAAAGCTGAAATATTGTGCAGCATAGGTGACCTATTAGTACCTAAACGGAACAATAAATAAATGAATACAATAGAAGTATATAATAAATAGTATTATTGTAGTGTAACATTGTTTGATTTCTTAAACCTAAATTGCATCAACAGCATTGTAAACTGAATTTACTAAACCTTCAATACTACTTTGTAAACTATTGTACCCTTGTCTGTCAACTATTATACCTTTGTCTGTATGTTCTTTGTAATCTGTCTCCCCTTGATGTGGGGCCTTTGTAAATGAGTCTCTGACTCAAAGGTTTGAAATTCCAGTACTGTACAATAAATAAATAAATAAAATGAATATAGCAAAAATTGTCAAAACTTGGAGAAGGGGAGATTTACCACAGCTGCAGCCCAAGTGACTGGATATTGGCACTTGCTTGTACAGGAAATGATACAGAGCAGAACGGGAGATTAAAAAAGGGACTTTTTAATAAAGCATCTTTGGGACAATGGTTGCCATCCACTTTTGCACCTCTTCCCCATGTAAGTTTGCAGTTCGGATTCAAGGGCAGTAAACAACTAATCAAAACACAGAGCCAACAGAGGACTCATGAACTACTGGAGGGCTTCATTAATTTGCCTGGGTTCAAGAAACCCAATCAGCTATCAATGAACTGATGGGTAAGCCCTATCCTGTGACTGACATCTGCCCTTGGCCTAGGAGGAAGCTTTGTGCTTGGATTTTATTACATGGAATCTTGCCCAGATTAAGAAAGAGTGTTCCTATCTGTCTGAAGTGTTGGTTAAATCAGGACTGCTACCACCTGACTAACTGATCCTGACTTATCAGTCATAGGTTTTTGGGCTCTAAGGGATCTACCTTGCAGTCCTGACTGAGAGAGTGAATAGAAACCAAGTCACTTTATTCCACTCAGGCCATAGCAACATTTCCAGCAAGTGTGCCAATGTGGTCTGTGAGCCACTAAGCTAGTCATCACTATCTGGGGATGACCAGAAGTGCGTACACAGCCTCTCAACCACCTAACCACCCACTGAGTGAGATTCATGCAGGACAGCCCACCTGATCTGTAGAGTTGCAGAAGATGATTACCAAGAAAACTGTAAATGGTACCCATGAGTCCTGCAACATCAATCATGTATAACATTTTTCAAGGCCCCAAGTTCATTATAAATGTGTTGGACTAAGTCTGGGTAAGATGACAAATGATTATAAGTATTATATGTCGAATTTAAGTGCACCAACAATGGCCAACCATATGCAACTGCAATGGGCCTACACAGATTCAACACCTGGGTACCCAGGCTTCCCCAGTAGCTCCCTAGAACTAAGGAACTAGTGGTACCACAGGGTGGTGCCCAGCAAAACAGATGGACACGATGAATTGTGGGTGCTATGGGGGTGGGCTGCACTGACTGATAAATGCAGTAGACCTACTGGGGTACTAAATGCATATCATGCTATTTTGCTGCATCTTTTGCTTTTCCATCCCATACAACTTGATTTCGGATCACAATACATTCTTTTCCCTATCAAGTTGAATTTTTGACTTTCTAGCTCATCATTTGTAGAGCGTTCTGTTTCTGGGACCAGCTGTTTTTGCATTGTGTGGTAATTATAATGGGTGTGCCATTGGAGACCACCGTGGGTTGGTAGTGTGTCCCAGGAAGTAATACTGTTTATGACTGAGCCCACTTCATTTCCCTGGGTAGTGGCATTGCACATCTTAATTACAACTTAACATTTTTAGTCAATTGTAGTACAGTATATATATATATATATATATATATAGTTTACAAAAAACTTTGTTAATGCATCAGTTAGGGTTAAAGTGACAATAGTGGGGAAATGAGACATTAGGTTTCAGACCGTAACCCTCCACCCCCCATCACTCCATTCTCCACAAACCAACAGACCCTACCCCATTCCATGTGTAAACAGGTTGACATGCTACAGTAAAGGAGAATGTGGTGAGAGTTAGGCCTCACGACTCCATGGCACATGTCAGCATCTGTTGGTTTGTGGAGATTAGGGGTGGGTTGGTTGGAGGGTTAGGAGCTCAACCCTAACATCTCATTTCCCCACTTTTGTTGCTCTAACCCTAACTGATGCATTAACAAAGTTTTTTGCTATTTATTTCCTCACTTTTTGAGATAGAATAATAGTATCTTCATTTTATTCTGGGAGCATAGGGTTCCTCAGATGCTTCACTCCCATCCCCCCATCCAGATAGTACAACAGTATCTATATGTCTCAGAGGGAGTGCAGTGTCATTCTGCCCCTGCGCTCCTATCCCTCCACAGATGAACATATGTATGTAGCTGTGGAAATACGGAGGTCTCTCATCCCTGCCCTTCTACACATTAAGTTATGAGCAAGAGTAGCAAAATTACAACAAATAGTCATAACTGTATCATCTTAAGTAATTTTCACACCAAATGTTAACATAACCTTCTTATCACCTCACCACATGTACCCAGAACAGAAAACTTTCAAATCCCTATCAAAATGTAATTCTGCGCAACTGTAACACTGTTTTGAGCCACAGGTGCAGAAAAGATTTTTTGGCAGGATTTAAAAACTTACAGCTGTACGATTCACAAGGTAGTGTAACAAAATGAAAGTGCTGAAAATCTGAAATCAAAACATGTAAAACTGGTGAAGTTATGAGTGTGCATAGAAACTGCACAATGCATGCCCGTAACTTGGTCATTTGTTGGGATTTTTTTCACCAAATTTTCAGCGTGTGCTTTTTGGGACATCTCCTCATTAACAGTGGCAGTGTGATTTTGTTAATCCATCCCGGAAGTTGATTTCACACAGTGATCGCGCCATTCTGCACTACAGGTGCAAAAACATGTTTCAGGCATGATGTGAAAAGTGACAGCTGAACTATTAATAAAGAGATGTAAAAAAATGGCAATGTTGAAAATCTGGAGTGAGAATAGTAAAAATTTTCTAAGTTACGAGCATGTGTAGAAACTGCGCACCACACGCTCGTAATGCAATCATTTTTGGTTTTTCACTAGATTTTCAATATGAACATTTTTAGACCTCCCCTCATAAACAGTGACACTGTGATTTTGTTAATCCATCCCAAAAGTTGATTTTGCACAGTGACAGCGCCATTCTGCACCACAGGGTGAAAATGCATTTCCAGCAGGATGTGAATAATATCAGCTGTACTATTCAAAAGGAAATGTGACAAAATGGCAATGCTGTCAATCTTGAGTGAAAATAGTAAAAACTGGTGAAGTTATGGACGTGCCTAGAAACTTCTCAATGCATGCTCATAAGGCAGTCATGTATGGATTTTATCACCTGATTTGCAACATAAGCTTTTTGGATCCCCACCTCGTGAGCAGAGGCACTATTGTCTTATTAATCGGGCCTGAAAGGTGATTCCATGCAGAGACCATGAAATTACCTTTCGGGACTGAGCAACAAAATGAAAGTGCCAGTCTTCACGAGGTGGGGTCCCAAGAACCCAGTGTTGAAAATCTGGGCCAAAATTCCAAAAAATGGCTGAGATATCAACCAAAGTTGAAACTCTTTTATACGGCACTTACCTTTGATTCTTCAGTTTGCGATTCTGCTTTGAAGAGTGCAGATGTGTCCCGGTCCAGAGAAGATTGCTGCTCCTGACCTCCAGAGGTAAGTATGGTTAAGGGAGGGTTTGGGGAGGTGGGTGCTCAGTGGGAGGGTGGGGGGAGTGAGGGGGACTGTGACACAATGAGGGACTGTTTTCTTTTTTTCAGGTTTAAAAAAAAATTAAAGACATCGAGGGACAGTTTTCTGTATTTACAAGTGTAATACATTTAAATACATAGTTGTGCACACTGGGGTGGGCTTCCAGTGTGCCATATTGGTAGATGGAGATACATGCCGACATGGGGATTGGGCACCCCCATGTTGACATTTGAAGGATAAGTGCTGGGGCCGTTTTTTCTGTTTGGGGAAATCCATCATTGTGGATCACTTTTTGTCTCTTGATCCCCATTTGTGAGGTGTGATGAGGACCAAATGGCTCTATCTGACCACTTGTTCTTCATCTCATGGCCAGATAGCGATATCTGACCAACTGGTTGTCATCTTATGATCAGGGATTTTGGCACCTCACAAATGGGGATTTTGTTTGTATAATCTCCATTTGAGAGGTGTCAAAATCCTCATTTATGAGATGATCCCCATTCATGAGATAGGGACATCTGGTCATTATCTCATGAACAGGGATTTTGACAGCTCATGAACAGGGATTTTGACACTTCATGAATGGGGATTTTTAGTAAATCATGAACGGGGATTTCCCGAAGTAAAAAATGGTTGTTTTATTAAACAGGTAAACAAAAGAGGTGGGTTTGTAGAGGGTGTCTCCCTGAACAAAACCCAAACAGTTGTCAACTATAAATGTGGGGCAACATACAACAGTTTCTTTGGAGCAAAACCAAAAAACAAGATGGCAGCTCACGAATAAGTATTTTTTTCTCACGAATGGGAATTTAATGAATCCCTGTTTGTGAGCTGTCAAAATCCTTGTTCATGAGCTAAAATCCTTGTTCACATCTGTGCATCTATCCAAAAGACTGAACTGAGCATGATCAGAATACAACTTTTCAAAATCAAAAAACTTTGGATCACAATAATATTTTTTCACTAAACAAATGCTGGCTTATTCCTTTCTGTAAGCTCTTTCTACCATGAACATGTCAGGCTAAAATTCTAAATGGTGTGGCTGCAAGGTGATGAGGAAAATTCAGGAAAAATTGGCTCCTCTAAAGTTAGGGTTGAGTAAGCAGTTTAAAGTGAAACCCCAAATTTTGTACCTTAATAACTTTGCAACCATTCAACAGATTTGCATGCAATTTGGCATGCTCTATCTTGTGGGGAAGATCTCTTGACATGGAAAGGTTTGTTCTGATCAGATGTGTGGAGTTTGTGCAGCACATAGGGAAAAATGTGTGTTCAGTTTGTTTCGCCAATATTTCCTGCATTTTCCTCATCACCCTGCACCCACACCATTTTGAATTTTAGCCTGAATGTTTCAGGGTTGAAAGAGCTTACACTAAGGAACAGGCAACTATTGGCTTGGTGAAAAAATAGTATTCTGATCCAAAGTTATTCAATTTTGAAAATTCAGGTTATAAGCATGCTCAGTTCAGTCTTTTGGTTAGCTGCACAAATGGGAACAGGGATTTTAGCTCACAAATGGGGATTTTGACAGCTTATGAATGGGGATTCATCAAATTCCCATTCATGAGAAACAAATCCCCGTCCATGAGCCACCATCTTGTTTTCCCTTTTAGCCCCAAACAAAATATTGTTACTTGCCCCAGAGATGCATTTTGTGTAAACAAATGCATAGTTTTGTTCAGGGTGATGCCCTCTACAAAACCATGTATTTGGTTTTCATTAGATAATTTAAAAAATGGCCATTTTTATATTTGAAAATCCCTATTCATGACTCTCTTCTGATCCCCATTTGTGAGGTGCCCAAATCCCCGTTGAGATAATGACCAGATGGCCCTATCTCATGAATGAGGATCAGCTCACGAACGGGGATTTTGACAGCTCACAAATGGAGATCTTAAATAAAAAATCCTAGTTCGTGAGCTGTCAAAATCCCCATTTGTGAGCCAAATCCCAGTTCATGAGCAGTCAAAATTCCTGTTCATGAGCTGCCAAAATCCCCATTCGTGAGATGGAGACCAGATGGCCCTATCTCATGAACGAGGATCAGCTTGCGGATGGGGATTTTGTCAGTTCACGAACATGATTCCTCTCATGAATGGGGATTTTGACAGCTCAAGAAACAAGGATTTGTAAAACCTTGCCAGCTCACTGCAAAGAAATGGTAAGTACTTTTGGCTTGAAATTTTCAGGGTGTAAATGGGGTATCCCACAGATGTGATGTATGCTGGTTTGATGTAAAAAATAACATTGCTTACTTAGTTATGACATTCCAAAGTTGAGACATTTCCCATAGGATAACATTGCAAGGCCCATGATGTCTTTCGGCACCTGTATCTTGAAAATGAATCAAGATACGGATTTTTTGATACCTACAGGTAAGATCACCTTTGGCTGATCTTACCTGTAGAAACATGTTTGTAAATCATAGATTATACCAGCAGTGGAATTGTTTTCCTACTTGCTACGGTTACAGAGATATTGGCAAATTAGTGTCACAAGGGTTTCAAAGGGCGACTTTTCAGTGCATTTCGGTGCCAATCTCTCAGAAAAGATGCAAGATACAGATTCATTCACTGTATGTTGTGTGAAGTACTTTCTGTCATGATTACAGTGGCACTTGATTTTATCTTCTAGCTGCTATGGTTCCCAATATATTAGCAAACTAGTGTTACAAGGGTGCCTTGCCCTATAAGGCTGCTGTATGACTCTCTAGTTATGTGCAAGTGGGACTGCAGGGCCCAGAAGGCCTGGTCTATCACACAAATGCATATTGTTAGATAGAAACGGGCAGCTTAGTGGGAGCGTAGAGCTCACCAACACATACTATTTGATAGTTATATTACATTCTTTCAAAAAGTTAGGAAATTCTTTTCAAAAAACTTCATGTAATACATCAGTTAGGATAACAGTGACAAAAGCGAGGAAATTAGATGCTAGGATTTAGCCCCTAACCCCTCACCACCTCACCCCCATCCTCCACAGACCAACAGATGCCAGGGTGTGCCATGGGGTCATGAGGCTTAACTTTCACCCCATTCTCAATTACTGTAGCATATCAACCTGTTTACACATGGAATGGGATGAGAGTTGGGTCTCACAACCCCATGGCACACCCTGGCATCTGCCAGTCTATGGAGGCTGGGGGGGATCGGGGCTCAACTCTAACATCTCATTTCCCCACTTTTGTTGCTTTAACCTTAACTGATGCATTAAATGAAGTTTTTTGCAAAATATATATATATATATATTAGAGGCAAAAAACTCAGTTGAATGCATCAGATAGGGTTGTTTCACAGCGACAAAAGCAAGGAAATTCAGTGTTAGGGTTGAAAACCCCCCTTGGACCCCCCACAGCCCACCCCCCAATCAGCATCGTGGTGCACCATGGGGTCATTGGCCCTAACTCACACCCCATCACATGTGTAAAGAATCTGAGGTGTAGAAAAAATGGGGTGAGAGTTAGGACCGATGACCCCATGGTGCACCACAATGTCAGTTGGAGGGGTGGGCTGTGGGGGGTCCAAGGGGGGGTTTCAACCCTAACACTGAATTTCCTCACTTTTGTCACTGTGAAACAGCCCTAACTGATGCATTAAACATAGTTTTTTGCCTCTAATTTCCCTTCTTTTTCAGAATGATGATGAGAAATAGTGAATGTAATGCGGCACGGGGAGCGTGGGCCCCTTTGGAGCCAGCGCTCCCGCCACATGATGTCTTGTGACATAGTAACAGGAACAGCAATGCAAACAGAAGCACTAACAGTGGTGCACATGGTAATACAAAAGAAAATGGTAAAGGGAATGTTAATAATGCAAGTGCAAAGTGACGCCAAAGTGAAGAGTGAAGCAAATGAACATTGAAGTGCGTATGAAAATGCAACTGGTAACGCGAACAGTGATGGCAGTGGTATTTAAAATGGAAATATTAAATGTCACAGCAAAAAGAATGCAAAGGGGAACAGAAACGCAAGCCATAACACGCACAGGCACGGTACCAGAATTGTAAATGCAAATGGTAAAGAAAACAGGAAGAATAATGCCAAAGGAAACAAGAAACAGAAATGGGAACAGAAGCCTGTACGGAAACGCAAACCAAAACAAGCATGGGCACAGTACCTCATTCGTAAACACTAATGGTAACGGTAAGAGCAACAATAACACCAAAGCAAACAGAAACGCAAAAGGAAACTCAAGCGCATATGGAAAAGCAAACCATAATGTGCACAGGCACAATAAAGGAATTGCAAATGCAAATGGTAACAGTAACAGCAAGGAAGACGCAAAACAAAAGAAAAATGGAAACGCAAATAGAAGGGCTGCCGAAAACAGAAATGGCGATGCGCACAGTGACACAAACAAAAATGCAAAACGAAACAGTAGTGTAAATGCAAATGGTAACAGTAATGAAAACACAAGCGTTAATGATAATGCAAAGGGTAACGCACATGGTGGCGTACACTGGAATGTAAATGCAAATGGAGACAGAAACGCAAGTTGAAACAGTAATTGCAACAGTAACGGAAGCACATACCCTGTTCTTGCTGAACAGGTGCTTAGAGAAACACAGTGTGTACAAAGAATGTATGCATTGTAATGGGCATCAAAGCTGAAAACGAGCATTGGAAGTACTTAATTGCTAATATCTCAGCAACCACACGACGTAGAAAAAAAATTAAAATTTCACAAAAATCATGATTTTCCTGGCTGGGATTTTGTTGTTACATTTGGGCTATGCAACTTGCAACAAAAAATCTGTATCTCCCATCGTTTTCGAGATACAAGCCCCTAAAAGCGTGGCGTACGCCACCATGTTAGTCTATGGGAAAAATGCCAAATTTGGAGTACTGTAACTTTAAAGCCATGCAATATTTTTTCACCAAACCACCAAAAGGCACATCTGTGAGATGTTGGATGCATTCCCTCCAAATTTCAGGCCAAAAGACCTAACCGTTCTTTTGCAGCAAGGTTGCAAAGAACTTCTGTCATTTTAGCCATAGTGCTGCAAAGTACTTTTGTGATTTGCGAAAGTTTTCACACTGATTCGCGAAAGTGTTGTGAGCACAAAAATACTTTGTGAAAGTACTTTTTCTAGAACTTTGAAAAACATATTTCTGGGGTGTTTAACCCCAAAATGAAGACATGGCTAGCATCCTCAGGCTCCGACTAGGTGAACACAAAAAGAATTGTGTCCCTAGATGGTCCCAATTTTAAATGCCAAGCATTTTTCTGATCACCAACTGAAAACAAAATGGCAGATTTGTGAAAGTACTAGGGCCATTTGCGACAGTAAAAAGTGCATTTGTGAAAGTGTCGAACTTTTTGTTAACTTTTCCCATTGACTTATAATGGGAACTTGATTTTTGAATAACTTTTGAACCGTTCTATATTTTGTGATGAAATCTTCAAAAGGCACATCAGGGACCCCAACCACACGTTTTCTGAAGGTTTCGGACTGGTCGCACAAACCGTGCGACCTGTAGGCGAGAGCAAAGAAATCGCAAAAAAGCGTAATTGTGCAATTGGTTGTCGTTTAATAACTCCGCAGCTGTATATCCAACTGGTACGAAACTTGGAAGATCCCAAGATCTACTATGCCCAATTGTGTGTACCACATTTCAGGCAACTCCATTGAACAGTGACAAAGTTATTAAGGTGCAAAATCTGACCCTTTAACCTTAAAAGTGCTACTCAACCCTAACTATGGCAACACTACCGTGCTATCATAATGTGTGTGTGTGTGTGTGTGTATATATATATATATATACACACACATATATGCTTACCACAGGAAGTACTGAGATAGTCGTAACTGTTATAGTTCATGCTTGTCCGTATTGTAGTCCTACTGTGCAGTTCCTGTCATGCTCAGTGGGGCACTGGGTGGTAGTGTGTTCAGTCTGAGAATAAAGATAGCTGCAAGCAAGCTCCTCTATGTCTATGTCTGTCTGCCTACCCCAGGTGACCACAGTGGTGATGAGGTAAGTGACTCCACAGATGCCAGAGGAGGTTAGGTAAGCTGCTGCTTCCCTTGGGTAAAGCAAAAAAGAAAACAATTGGCAGAGTTGTTCTTTTTGCAGTGTCTGTGGCTCCTGAACAAAAAAACCAAAACAAAACAAAACTCACCAACTACAATACAGGCAACAGCGAAGCCTGTCTAGGGATAGAAAAGAAAGCAGAACTATATATATATATATATATATATATTAGAGGCAAAAACTCTGTTTAATGCATTAGTTAGGGTTGTTCCACACGAGAAAAGTGAGGAAATTTGGTGTTAGGGTTGAAAGCCCCCCTTGGCCCCTCCTGCCCACCCCCCCAACTGGCATCGGGGTATGCATTAGGGTTGTCAGCCATAACTATCACCCCATCACATGTGTAAAGAAGCAGAGGTGTAGGAGAATGGGATAACAGTTATGATCAACAACCCTAATGTGCACCCCGATGGTGTGCTATGGGCGGAAAGTTAGTGCTACAATTAGCACCCTTCCTGGGGCTAAAATGGGGAATATTCCAGATATACTTGATGGACTTCTTGAAGGTACCACTACCCCCTTAGTGATACTACATCTAGGCGTTAATGATGCTACAAACACAAACATATCCTCTTTCCAGGCTAGCTTAATGGAGATAGTTAGAAGGATCAGACAGGTTAAGGGAGAAATAATAATTTCAGGGACATTACCCACATTTGGATACCATGCCTATAAAAATGAAACAATAATATATATTAATCAATGGCTACGCAGTTATTGTTTAAAGGAAAAACTAGGCTTTATGAATAATTTCTCAACTTTTGGCAGGAAATCCTTCTATAAAGATGATGGGCTCCATTTAATTTATGCAGGAACCAGAATGCTAAGCAAAAGAATTAATGAGGTTATTCGGTTCCATTTAAACTGGAAAAGGGGGGGAGGTGGGTTTAGAGAATAAAATCCCACCTGATCTGAATATTAAGGTTCTAGATTTTCCATGTTGGAGGGGTGCCCTAATAAATGCAAGAAGCCTCACTAATAAATTTGAGGAATTTAAAATCCTTTTATTTATCCAGCATATTCAAATTGCCCTGATTACTGAAACTTGGTGGGATACTAATGATATATTTGTTTATCATGTTGAAGGCTACACTTTATACTCTAAATGTAGAGACCATAAAAAGGGGGTGGTGTGGCTATTTATATCCACGAATCTATTAATAGTGAAGAAATAATAAAAGAGGAAATCTATCTTGGATCCCTATGGGTTAAATTACTTTCAAACGATGGGTCAAAAATTATTTTGGGATTAATATACCGACCACCTTCCAACTCACTAGATCAGGACCTAGACTTAATAAAACAACTTCAAACTATTGACCCCAATGATAACATTTTAATCATAGGTGATCTGAATCTACCAAATATTAAATGGACATCGTGACAAGGCACCTCTAAATTAGAAAGATCTTTTTTAGATTCATTTGACCAGCTAGGCCTTAGACAAGTAGTAGTGGATAACACCAGGGAAAACAATATTCTGGATATTATATTAACTAATATGGGGGATTGCTTTTCTGATGTATCTGTTAACCCGCCATTGGGCAACAGTGAGCATAGTGTTGTACTATTTAAAATGATAAAATCACATGTTACAAATGAATCTGCTGTAACAACTAGACTGAATTTTGGAAAAGCTAATTTTAACAAATTCAGACAAGAATTCTCCAACTGGGACTGGGAGAAAGATTTTCATAATATATCAGTTAATGAGATGTGGGAACTACTATTAAGATGTCTGAGGAACTTAATGAAAAAATACATACCTATTAGTAAAAAATATAATAACGGGAAACTAAAACCTCAGTGGTTCACCTCTAATATAAAAAAAAATGATTAACAAAAAAAAACAAAATTTATAAAAAATTTAAAAAAGATCCCACTTCGACAAATAGGTTTGCACTCAAAAACATTTCATCTAAAATTAAAAAAAAATTAGAAATGCAAAAGCTAATTTGGAACTATCATTAGCCTCTAAAGTCAGCAATAATAAAAAAGCCTTCTATTCATACATAAACAGTAAGAGGAGACATTCTCATACGATAGGTCCCTTCAAGGATGAATCGCAACAGCCTTTGTCAATCAAGGAAATGGTCGATACACAAAATAATTATTTTTGTTCAGTATTCAACATTAAACCCTTAATCCAAGAGGAATGTCAAGATATCCCAACTCCTGGAGCTTTTATAAATGATCCAGGTGAGATATTAGATAAACTTAAGTTAATTGATATCAATAAGTCTCCTGGCCCTGATCATATTCATCCTAGGTTTATAAGGGAAACAGCTGATTTATTGGATTCACCACTTTCATATATTTTCCAGACATCTTTAGATAAAGGAGTGGTTCTTAAAGGTTGGAAGGAGGCTACTGTAATTCCCATTTTCAAAAAGGGCACTAAAACATTACCTTCAAATTTTAGACCAATAAGTCTGACGTCACTCTTGGGGAAAATACTGGACAGTATATTAAAGGAAAGGATAACAGTTTCCTTATATGAAAAAGGCATGACAGATATATCACAGCGTGTCTTTACCAGGTTAAGGTCTTGTCAAGCAAATCTTTTAACCTTCTATGAGAAAGTTAATAGAGAACTCGACCAAGGTAATCTGGTCGATGTTGTTTTTGTGGACTTTTCAAATGCCTTTGACAAATTACCACATAGAGAGTTGATAGCTGTCCTAAAAAACCTTGGGATTAAGACAAATGTGATATGTTGGATTAGGGATTGGCTGAGTGATAGGACGCAGAGAGTGGTGGTAAAGGGTATATATTCGGAATCAGGCTTGGTGACTAGTGGGGTACCTCAAGGTTCAGTTTTAGGGCCTTGTTTATTTAATGCCTATATAGCAACTTTAAAAATGAATATCTCGAATATCTGGTTATCCAAATTTGCAGATGATTGCAGACTGGGAACCACTGTAAGCAACTCATCTGATGTGTTAGCTTTACAATCAGCAATCAGTAAGGTAGCATCCTAGACTGAAACTAACAGATTAGAACTAAATTTAGCTAAATGCAAAATTATGCACTTAGGCAAAAACAATCCAAAAGTAACATATAAAACTGGACTAGTTAATCTGTTAGATACTATTCAGGAAAGAGATTTGGGAATTTGTATTACCCAAGATTTTTTGTTTAGTCAACATTGTTCACTTCAGATAAGAAAGGCGAACCAGAATTTAAATTGTATACTCAGACACATGTCCAGTAGGGAAGCTAAAGTTCTAATACCATTGTTTAATTCTCTTGTTAGGCCACATCTCGAACATTGTGTCCAGGTGTGGTCACCTTATAAGCGTGAAGACATAAATAAGATTGAAGGCATACAAAGAAGAATGACTAAAGCTATTACTGGACTAGATAATAAATCCTATAATGAAAGGTAAAAAATGTTAGGAATGTGCTCTCTTACTTATCGAAGATTTAGAGGAGACATGTGCATGCTTTATAGAATTCTAAGTGACTGTAATCTGCAGGATGAGTTGAGCATTAAATTTAATAATGCTCGAGTAAGCACAAGAAAGTACTCTAAACAACTCTTCCAGCCTAGGTGGAATTTAAAACTACATAAAAAATGGTTCACTCAAAGGGTTGTGACATCCTGGAATTAATTATCTAAAACAACAATAGATAGTCTGGATATGGAAACATTTAAAACTAGATTGGACATGGAATTTAGATACAGTGTAAATGATTTTTGATAATCTAAATTGGTCTAAGGCAAGCTATAAGGATATTATCCACAATTGCTTGAATATTTCCTATGAATCCTATGAATTTATAAGCATTTTTCCAACGAAAAGTCTGTATCTCGCACCGTTTCCAAGATACGGGCCCTGAAAGGCGTGGCGAATGCCGTAATGTTATCCTATGGGAAAAAAAGAGAAGTTCAGAGTGCCATAACTTTGGCTCCCTATAATATTTTTTCACCAAACACAAAAAGACACATCTGTGGGATGTTGCCTGTGTTCCCTCCAAATTTCAGCCCAAAAGACCAAACCATTATTTTGCAGCAGGGCGCCAAATGATTCCTGTAATGTGTCAGATGCAGTAATGTTATCCTATGGGAAAAAGTGTCAACTTTGGAGTGCCGTAACTTTGATGTCATGTAATATTTTTTCAACAAAATACTGAAAGGCACATCTGTGAGATGTCGGCTGCATTCCTTCCAATTTTCAGGCCAAAACACCAAACCATTCTTTTGCAGCAGGGTGCCAAAGAATTGCTATCATTTTTCCACAACCTAGAAAAGTACTGTTGAAGTTTGCAAAAGCTTTCGCAAATTCATTCGACACTGTCGCAAGTGAGACAGTACTTTGCGAAAGTACTTTTTCCAGAAATTTAAAAACATTTTTCTGGGGTGTTTTACCCAAACAAAAGACATGGCTAGCATCCTCAGGGTCCGACTAGGGGAATACAAAAAGAATTAGGTTGCTAGAGGGTCCCAACTTGAAATGCCAAGCGTTTTTCTGATCGCTAACTGAAAACAAAATGGCGGATTTGCAACAGTAAAAGGGCCATTTGTGAAAGTAAAAACTGCATTTGCGACACTGTCGAACTTTTTGTTAACTTTTCCCATTGACTTATAATGGGAACTTATTTTTTTAATAACTTTCGAACCCTTTAATATTTTTTCACAAAATCTTCAAAAGACACATTGGGGACCCCAGCCGCACATTCCATGAAGATTTTGGACCGGTCGCACAAACTGTGCGACCTGTAGACGCGACTGTAAAATTCCAGAAAAGCATAAACGCGTGAGCAGATCATGCTTAATAAATCCGCAGCAGTATATGTGACCGGTACAAGCTTTGCAGATCCCAAGGTGTATGGGTCTTGATCGTGTATTCCACATTTCAGGCAAATCTGTTAAACGGTTGCAAAGTTATTAAGGTGCAAAATGTTGGGTTTAACATGTAAATGGCTCCTCAACCCTAACTATAGTGGCACTACCGTGCCACTATAATATATATACATAAATATATATATTTATATGTACATATTTCAGAAAAGAACTGTATTTGCAAAATAATGAAATAGAAAAGAATCTGGGGTCTCTGCAAATCTTCCCTGCAGATCTGCACAGCAACAAAGAGGAGGAAAAGTAGCAAGCAGACACTACCTTCTTTCCAGCTTGGACATCCACAACACAGTAAGTCTGCAACAGCATCCTCTAGGTTTAAGAACTGTATTGCAGACACACAGCAGCAAAGCCAGCTGAGCAGCAGCATCTAGTGGCAGAGCAGAGAAATTGTAGCCAACTGTATTGAGGCACTGAAACAAACAAAAAAAAGTTTTCTTCTTTTTTTTTTTTTTTTTTGGACAGTGTAGCTGTGGAGCAATGTACCACCAGTGTGACACTGAAGATAGCACTTCAGAAAGGAACAGGTGGTACATGTTACGCATCACATATCTAACTTGCTGGTGCCATGACTTCAATTAGACAAGTGCCAGAATTTGATTAATTGAAAGAGGACTTTGATTCTTACTTGAAATGCTTTGAATGCTGGTTGGCAGTGAAAAAAGTTGCTGACAAAAAAAGGCAAATGTCTTCCTGGCAGTTCTGGGACCTACAGAGTATGGACTTCTCAAGAGTCTCACTGCACCTGTCAAGTTGGTGGACACGCAGTATGCCCAACTCACCAAGACACTTTCAAGGCATTTCAAGCCCAAGCTGAGTTTCATTGTAGAATGCTTTAGATTTCATTGTCAGAACCAAGAGGAGGGGAAAGCTCTTGCCTAACACATCATTGCTTTGAAGAATCTGACAAGCACCTGTGAGTTTGGCCAGTTTCTGGATGATGCCCTATGGGATCAATTTGTCTGCAGTCTGAGAGAAGGCTATCACAAACAGTTGTCATCAGAAAAGAACATAACCTTGAAGTCAGTCTGTGATATTGCACTCACTTTAGAGCTTTGCCAGAAGGATACCAGGAAGTTAGCAGGACATTCTGAACCAAGAAGCAATGGGTTCACAGAATCACCTATGCACCAGGAACCAAGGGACATTCCAGACCACAAAGTAGTCCACCACCACTTTGTCAGCAATCACAAGGACATCAGAAGCTGGCACTACTGGCCTGTTACACAAGGTCCAAGCTACTTTGTTACCATTGTGGAGTTCCCACCAGCAAAGCACATGCAGATTTCATCAAGAAAAGTGCCACAACTGTGTGAAAGCCAGTCATCTGCAGAGAGTGTGCAAAAATGCATCATGTACAGCTTGGCACAGCATGTCACCAACACCATGCCACATACTGAACTGAAATCAATCAATCAATCAATCAAAATCTTTATTTATTCAGGCGAGCATCATTGAGCATAGCTCATTTACAAGATGGACCTGATTGGTCATAACAATATAAAGGTACAAATTTTTACACAAATACAAGATACAGATTGAATACAAAAAACAAAGACATTGTAAATGAACAGATACAAGAATATTCACATATATACAAAGCAATGAGCCAAAGAAACTGGGTTATAATAAAAAAAGGAACAAAATAAGACAGTAATGAAAGATTAAAGCGGGGGTGATGGGATTTTGGGAATAAGGTCAGGTATGAGTTAAGTGGGTGAAAGCTACAAAACAAATTGGGGTGGAAGTGCAAAAAAAAGGGGTGTGGGAGAAAGGTGGTTGTGATAGGACTAGGCCTTGAGGAAACAGTTGCATGGCTCTGGAAAGAGAATAGTGTATAGCTTTTTGAAAGATACTATTGGAATGAGGGTATTCAACTTCAGGATCTTTTGAAGAGAGTTCCAAATAAGTGCTAGAGAGTAGCTGATTGCAGCCCTCCCATGCTGGGTACAGGTAATAGGTATCTTCAGCATGATGAGTTTATTATTCCTTAGGGCATATGGTCTGGATATGACCTAGGTAAAACAATCTGAAATGTAGGATGGTAATTTGTTTGTTAGAGCTTTGTAGATCCATAGAGCAGCATTTTTGTTTCTTCTATGATGTAGTGATGTCCAGCCGACTGCAGTATAGAGAGAGCAGTGGTGGGTGCTGAAAGGAAGGTCTGTAATGAATCTAAGAGCTCTATGGTACAAGGTATCCAGTTTGTTTAAGTGGGAAAGGGAGCAGTGAGTATATAGGAAATCAGCATAATCAATGAGGGATAGGAATGATGCCAGGATTAATCTTCGTTTAGAATCTCTGGTTAGGTAATGTTTTATTCTGTAAAATAGGCCATGTCTCTGTCTGAGCTTCTTCAGGAGTTCTTCAATGTGGCTAGTGTAGTCAAGTCTATTGTCAATCCAAACCCCAAGAAAGAAGAAGTCATTGGAGCGGTTTACTTTATTTATTTTATTTATCATCTAGAAATGTACCTTTGAGCCAAAAGCTCTTTTACAGAGGTTCCCCGTCATAGCAATCACATATGTACAAATTCAAAATACAGAGGTTACATATACACAGTCATCAAATGTTCAGTTTACAGTAAAGCAATGTTAGAACCAGTAAAAGTATCAAATGAGGAGTACAAAATACTGAGCAGAAAATGCCAGAACAGGCTCAGTTTATAAAGTTATGCAATTTTGCAGATATAAACAGTTGCTTTGGAGTCAGGGTATCACACAGTAGTATAACCAGGACAAGGTCACTTGGCCCAGGTAAGAAAATAAGGCAGTTAGCAATATAAGAATTTCAGGAAACACGGTGTGCATCAGAACTAAAATTAAGTAAGCTATGAAAACATTTATCTAGGTTGCCAGAACATGTTAGAGCATCAGTTTTATCATCTGAAGTGCTAATAAGAATAGACAGCAGGGAGGCCCATGTTACCAGGGTGAGAAGTGACAAGACAGGGACCCTGAAGCCTATGGGGGGGAGTGACTTACCAGGGTGGGGGGGAGATGAATAAAAGTAAAAATGAGGGAGAAGAGGAATAAGAGAAAATTGAGGGAGATGGGGAGGTGGAAATGAGAAAATGGGGAGGGGAGAAAGAGGGTGGAGATGGCAGAGAGGGTGGAGAGGGAGCAAAGGAATGACTATGAACTGAAAGGGGTGGGGGTGGAGGATGGGAGAACATGGGGAAAGCCAGGGGCAGAGAGGGGATGGGGGAGGAAGGGGGAAACAAAGGGAAGGAAACAGGAAGGAGGTACACAGGGGAGGGAAAGGAGAGGGGATGAGGGAAATAGGAGTGTCACTAGGATGCAGGACAGCAGTGGTGGAGGGAAGAAAGGGGGAAATGAGAGGGAAAGGAGGAGGAGAGCCAGGGGGGTAGAACAGAAAGTAGGGAGGGGAGGGGAGAGGAGAAAGACTAGAGGGCAAGTAGAAAGGTTCAAGACTGATGAGAGGAGAGTAGATGAGACTGGGATCAGGTCCTGCAATTGCAGTTGCTGTTTGTGGCTAGGGCAGTATGGAGTTTAGATTTAAAAGGTCCTAGCTTTACTTTTTTTGTAACGCCTATGTCAAGTGCACTGAGCCATAGCGGCATCTGGTACTCGTAGGACCATTGACCTTGTGTGGTTAGGCAGAAGGGGATGCTTAGGGTCCAATCATTTACCCCCCAATGCATCTTGTGGTGCTAGACCAGTTAAGGAGGCTTTGCAGTCCCAGAGTGGTAAGTCCTAGAGTAGAGTTCTTTGTGAGAAGGCAAACTTGATACTGAATGTGGCAATCAAGGTTGAGCTACCCTATCTGAGTATAGCTCACAGGTGTGGGTGAGGTGGGGTATGCCTAGGACTAGATGACATGCTTTGTTAAGCACTGTTCTGATACATTTTAGTGAGGATTGGGAAGCAGCCCCATAGACTGCTATCCCATAGTCTATCACTGAGAGCACTGAGCTGTTTCTGCAATTTTTAGTTCTTCAGCAGTAAGACATTGACAATGTCTGTACAGTAGTCCCAGTTTTGCATTGGATGACTTTGCAACTGAGTCAATATGTTGGCTGAATGATAGGGTGCTATATAGTGTCACTCCCAGGTATTTAAAAGTTTGGACCATTTCAAGGGGAGAGTTCTGACTGTTAAGAATGTGAAGTTGGTGAGTATGGTGTTTGTTACATGAAGATGTGAATAACTCGGTCTTGTGTTTTTTTTGTAATTAAGGAGTAATTTGGATGGCAGGAACCAATGCTCTACAAAGTAGAAATTAGCCTGCATTTGCTTTTCAAGTATGGTGGGGTCAGCATTGCATCAATATAGGACCGCTTCATCTGCGTAAAGCAGAATGTGGTCATTTACAGATTGTGGGAGGTTGTTTAGAAATAAACTGAACAGTAGGGGGCCAAGGATAGATCCTTGGGGAACCCCTGTGGTGACACTATGGTTTTCAGAGAAGGTGTCTTGTATTTTCACTTTTTGGACCCTTCTGATGAGGCAGCTTCTGAACCAGTCTACAGATTCGGAGGAGAGGCCAGAAAGGGAGAATTAACCCAGGAGCAGATTATGGTTTATGGTGTCAAAGGCCCTGGTGAGGTCAATGTACATATCCCCCACCAAGAGTCCTCTGTCCAGGGTGTTGTGAATAAAGCTGGTATACTCGACTAGAGTGGTTGTAGTACTGTGTTGTTTACAAAAGACATGTTGTTGCTGACATTGCAGTTTGTATTTGTCTAGATATTCTGTCAGTTGGTCAGAAACAATGTGCTGTATTGCCTTTGAGAGAGGAGGCAAGATTGATATTGGGCAGTAGTTTACAAAGTTGGCTCTATCTTCACTTTTGAAGATAGGGGTGACCACCGCTGCCATCCAGATTTGTGGGAATTAACCAGATATCAAGGAAAGATTTAGGATTTTGGTGAGGGGAGAGAGAATTATGGCCAGGGTGAGTCTAACTAGTTTGAGGTCAAGCTGATCACTACTAGTCCAGGAATTTCCGAGAGCTTTTATGAGGTATTTTTTAGCCTTATTGGGGGTCATAACTCTGAGATAGAAAAGCGGGTGGGAGTTTGATTGGGTCCCTGGGTTTTGTGTGGGGTATGTATCAGTTCGGGGTTGGAGGAAGCTAGGAGGCAGCACCCTACTGAGGAAGGTAAATGCCTTGTTGAAAAAAACATTAGCTATGTGGTAGTGATCCAGCGTTGGATGACCCTTTATGTCCAAAAAGGTGGGAGGAGTTTTATTGGTTTGCCGGATAGAGACTTAATGTTCTCCCAGAATTGATGGCTGTCCCCCAGGAGTTTGCCAGATCACTCTTAAAGTAATTGTTTTTGGCCTTACCTATAGCCCAGGTGCACTTATTCTGGGTGGTTCTATAATTCTGATAGTCTGCCGGGGTGCCAGAATTTCTAGCTTTACACCACCGGATGTGTTTATGTTTCATGAGGGCTAGTAGCTGGGAGGTGATCCAGGGGCTGTTATAATCATGGATTTTTCATTTAGTGTTGGGGCATAGATATTACATACTGAATTAAACTTGTGTATGAAGCTTTCAAGGGCAGTGTTGATGTCAGTGCTAGAGTCAAGAAAGCTCCAATCTTGTAGGCTGAGGTGAGCTCTTAGAGCTTCCAGTTTGCCTTTCTTCAGGAGTCTGGAATTGACAGTTTTGGCTGGAACCTTTGGGGCATTCTTAGACAATTTGCATATCATTGGGGAGTGATCACTGAGACAGTCTGGGAGAACTGAAGTGGAGGTTATTCTACCAGGCCAGTTTGTGACTATTCAGTTGATTATGATACCTGTGCCTGTTCGATAAATAAACCTTGTAGGGGTGTCTATCAGTTGCATGAGACTGAGTGAGACTAGCAAGTCCTTATGGGGGCCAGCATTAGGGGAGGACCAGTTAATATTAAAGTCCCTGACCATTATCAGCTTAGTGTTTAGGCTCTGATCTGAGAGATAGTCGATCACATATTTGAAGCCAACAGCTTGTTCCTTCAGAGGAATATATACTGAGACTATGGTAAGAGTTTTACTGTTAATGCCAAGTATTACATTTATGGCCAGCAGTTGAGCCCCACATTTGATGTTATATTGATTTAGCATTTGACCCTGGATGTGATCTTTGACATAGATAACACACCCTTCTCCTCCTTTACCAAGTCTATCTAGTCTGAAAGAGGCATATCCATAGAGCTGTACACCAGAGTCGGGCACCCTGGAAGAGAGCCAGGTCTCTACCACAGAGTGGATGTCAGGCTGGTGTTGTGTGACCCAAACTTGGAAAGTGTAGATTTTTGCCAGTAGACTACAGATATTTATCGATGCTATGGTTAGACCATTCTGTTTTTTAGGTAAAGTTGTACTACATGACATTGGACCTGGACTAGGATGTATGTTCCCTGAGATTAGCAGAAGCAACCATGTTAGTCTTATTGCCTGCGCTTCAGATATGTTAGGACCTGTGATTGGCTGATGTAGCAGGGTTTTTTGTGCTTGTCACTTGGGTAGGCAAGAACCATGTCAATAACTGGTGGTGGTAGGGGATGCCCATAACTGCTACAGGACTTATGGCCCATGTAGTAGGAGGTATGTTGCTTAGGGTTGATGGCATTGGTGTACTAGTGGTTTTAGAGCTTTTCAGGTTTTGTTCCTGTGACATTTCAGTCTGGAGGCAGTGAATTGTGGAGTCTTTAACATTCTGAGGTGCACAAAATAAAGAGTCATATTCATAATGAGGTGTGCATTTTGAAGGATCCTTTGCTGTGAGGGAGCCAGAGCTGGCACTGAGAGTAAAAGGCAGAGGGTTGTAAGGAGGAGCATATTGTCACCTATGAGGGAAAAAAGGCAGGACTGATTCTCAAAAGGGATAAAAGTAGAGGGGGAAGTGCCTTGGGGGGGGTACTGTCTCTTAGGACCCTAGAGGGTAGTTTTATTTTAAATCAAAGAAAAAGGTTCCTCTAGAGGCAGATCTTTATAAACTGCTAATGGGGGAAAATAAGCTGTGAAGTTGCTGGTGGGTCTGAGGGCTGGGAGGGCAGCTTGGAGGAGCCCCAATGTGACTGAAATGGCAGGATCCTGAAAAGGAGCAGACAGCAGAGATTATATAGAGGGTAAAGGGAGGGGTAGCCTGTGCTGAATATTTGAGGGAGGGACAAAGACACTGCAGTTACAAAGTAATTTCAACCCTGAAAGAGTTTCAGCTCCTTGCAGGTACTGCCTGGGAATAGTCTTGGCACACTTTAACATTAGAAAAAACTTCAAGAATAAAGTGGATTTCAACTCAGTGCTAAAACTGCATATCATGAAACAGGAATGATTACAATCTGCAGTCAAACAGTTGGTTCTAAGAGCTAGTCAGGCTAATCATCTTACAATAAATACAGTACAACCAATTAATTGAAAAGCAGTCTGAAAAAAACTGCACTGACAGATCTTTAAAAGATGGTGCCGGATGCCGAGATTGGCTTCAAGGATTGGCCCCCTAGATGTCTGAAATGGCAGGACCCTTGTTTGCCACTGTGAAGTTGCCAGCGGGTCTGAGGGCTAGGGGCAGCTTGGAGGAGCCCCAAGGTACCTCAAATGCCTCAAATGACAGGACCCTTGTTTGTCTCTGTGAAATGTCCGGTAGGCCAGAGGGCTGGGGGCAGCAAGGCAGAGCCCTTAGGTGCCTACTGTCTATACAACTCAAGGAAATGGAGAAGGAATTTTCCTCCAGATCAGGTTGGCAGGCAAACTGGTTAGCATGCAGCTTTACACCAGGGCATCGGTATCTCTTGTGCTAGAGCACATCTACAAGGAGAATCTCAGGAAATTTCCCCATGCAACCATCACATATTCAGCTTATGTCTTACATGGGAGACCAATCCCTGTTCTGGGGAAGAGTCACTTATGAGGGAAAAGCCTGGACCCTACCTCTGGAGGTAGAGGAAGGAGAAAGACTTGCATTATTTGGAAGAAACTTGCTTGAAAAGATCAGGTTGAACTGGGAAAAGATCTTCACCTTATGAACTGCAACAAAAGTACCTCAAGATGCAGTGAGAAAAGTGCTGGTCAAACATGGTCCTATTTTCTTGGATGGCTATGGCACAATACAGGATTTCAAGGCAAAGATCCAAGTGCAAAGAGAATCCACTCTCATCTTCCACACACCTTGATCAGTACCCTATGCCTTAAAAGAAGCAGTAGAGAAAGAACTGGATTGTCTGGAGAAGTAGGGTATCGTATCACAAGTAGAGAGAAGTGGCTGGGCTGCCCCTATCACTGCGGTACCAAAGCGAGACAAAGCAGTGAGGCTGGGTGGGGACTATAAGGTTACAGTGAGCCATTGTATAGAACCAGAAACATATCCACTACCTAGTGTCAAGGACTTGTCTGCCACCCTTGCAGGTGGAAGGTTGGACTTATCCTTTGCATACCAGTAGTTGTAATTGGAGTCAGAGTCAAAGATGTAGCTCACTATAAACACCTACAAGGGACTTTACAGATATAATTTATTTATTTATTTATTTTATTTATTCTGAGTTCGGAAAGTACCTTTGAGTCAAAGACTCATTTACAAAGGTTCCATGTCACATATATTGAACAATACAGAGCTTAGTTAATGCACAGAGCAGGGAACATAACAATCTTGATACAATGGTATAGGCAAAGCAAGTAAGGCTCAAACTGTCGGGACCTATGGTGGTTCAGGTAAGCATTCAGTAAGAGGAAGGAGAGAAAAAAAGGGGGGGGGTCAAGCCAGCCAAGGGCCATCGTCATTGAGGGAGTAATGGATGAGAGATGGATTCAGTTACAGTTGCAGTAGTTTAAGGACTGGAGGTGACCCTTTAGGTGGGTTTTGAATAGGCAGATAGAGTTTTGGGTTGCAATGAAGCTGGGTAGGCCATTCATCAGGAGGGGGCCTTGAAGCTGAATAACCTCTGAAATTGGGAGGTTTGACATCAGGGAACTGTGAGAAGTTGCTTGCTGGAGCTACGGGTTACTTTTTCAGCTGCAGATGGACAGATTGTGGGGTGAAACCTGGAAGGTAGAGGCCTAGGGTGATTTTGTTGGCCATGAGACAGGTGTGGAATTTGATTCTGTTGTCCAGGTTAAGCCAGCCAGCGGAGTTATATAGTGAGCAGGTATGTATGAGGTGGTCGCAGCCCAGGACAAGGTGACAGGTTTTGTTGAGGGAGAGACAGAGCCTGTTTAGGGCCGTGGTGGTGGCAGCGCTATATATGAGTATACCATAGTTGAGGAGGGAGAGGATAGAGGATGAGACAGCAAGTCTGAGGGCATCTTGGTTAAGGCAGTTTTTAAAGCAATATAGCAGGCCCAGGCAGACACTGAGGGCCGTGGACAGGTGGTGTATGTGCTGGTGGAAATTGAGAGCCAGGTCCAGAGTGATGCCTAGATATTAGAAGGAGTTAACTTGCTTGAGAGGGGTTAGGTCAGCTGTTATAATCTGAGGGCATAGCTTCTGCTTGGTGTTCTGTGGGTGGGCCAAAATCGTAAACTTAGTCTTCTTGAAGTTCAATATGAGGCGCTGTGAAGTGAACCACTGTTCGGCTTTGTTAAAGGAGGACTGGGGGGTTTGGTGGAGTAGGAGAGGGTCACGGCTGGAGGCATAGAGGACAGTATCATCTGCATAGAGTAGTAGACTGCTGGTGCAGGTGCTAGGGAAGGAGTTAAGATAAAGGCTGAAGAGAACTGGACCAAGGATGGACCCCTGGGGGACCCTGAGAGAATAGGGAGCCTATTGGATAGGGTAGTGCCAATTTTGGCCTGTTGGCACCTATCTGATAAGAAGTTGGTGACCCAATGTAGAGCATCCTGTGAGAACCCAATGTTGAAGAGTGTGGCTAGCAAGAGGGAGTGATTGACGGTGTTGAATGCCTTAGTAAGGTCAACAAAAACAGCGCCAGTGGTGTGTCCTTTGTCTAAGGCAGAGTGGATGTGGGCGGTGAATTCAAGTAGGGCTGAAGTAGTACTGTGCCCTTTGCAGAAGCCATGTTGCTGTTTACAGAGAAGCTCATGTTTGTTTAGGTGGTCAGTGATCTGGTTATAGACAATGCGCTCAAGAGCTTTGGATGGGGGAGATGGAGATGGGCCAGTAGTTATTGGTGTCAGTATGGTCCCCACTCTTAAATAGGGGGGTAATGGAGGCAGATTTCCAATGGGTGGGGATATTACCTTGACAGAGAGAGAGGTTCAGTATATGGGTGAGTGGGTAGAGTATGTCTTGGAGGGTGAGTCGGAGAAACCTTGGATCCATGAAGTCACCACTATAGTGAGCATTGCTTAGTGCATTTTTGATACAAGGCTCAGCAGTCTTGCGGCTGATGCACCATAGGTGGAAGGGAGGGCTAAGCTGGGAGAGGGAGTGCCAGGCAGAGTGAGGGTCAAAGAAGTTGGGAGGGAGGATGTGGCTGAGGTTAGTGAAAGCTTGGTTGAATGCCGATGCTATGCTGGAGGGGTGGAGGTCTGGTGCCCATTCACTGCTATCAGGTTGGGGGGTGGTGCTAGGTTTTTTGCCAGCGAGTTCCTTGACATTATTCCAGAATTTGTGCCCAGTGCCCCAGGTGTCAGTGAGGGCAATTTTATAGTGGTCAGCCTTGGCTTTCCATAGTGCCCATGTGCATTTGTTCCGGGCCCCTCTATACCTCCATCTATCAAATGGAAGGCCAGTCTCATTTGAGCGGTGCCAGAGAGAGTCCCATGTTCGCATCATGGTATGGAGATGGACAGAGATCCAAGGGACAGGGTTGCCTTTGGCCATCCTTTTGGTAAGTGGGGCAAATTGGTCACAGGCATAGTTGAAGGTGCGAATGAAGAGGTCAAGGGCTAGGTCAGGGTTGAGGGTATTAGTTAAGCAGGACCAGTCCAGGGACCTGAGATGTGATCTTAAGAGAGCAAGTTTTTCTGGGTCTAGTTTGCAAAGGAAGTCTACCTTGGGGGGGTTTGGTAATTTTGCAGGACCATGTACAGAGAACTGGGCAGTGATTGCTAATCATGTTTGGGAGCACTGTGGTGCTAGTGATTTTAAGGGGATGGTTGGTGAAGATCAGGTCCAGTAGGGAGGAGGCTCTGGTGCGGGGGTCCAGACGAGTGGGAGAGGGGACTACTTGAGTGAGGTCCAGGGCTGTAGCTGCATCAATAAATGGGGTGGATGCCTTAGTCAGCCAGTTGGTGTTGAAGTCCCTGAGGATAAGTTGTTCATTTTGTTGCAGAAGGGAGGCAAGATATGATAGGATTAAGAGGAAGGCCACTTTCTGGTCTCTAGGGGGAATGCAGGCTGCCGTGATGAGCAGGGGGGTTAGGGAGTGACCTAGGGAGAGCTTAAGTGTGATGGCCTGTGGCCCAGGTACTAGCTAGGGGAGGGGGAGAAGCTGACAGTGTATTGTGTCCTTAATGTAGATGGCACAGCCCCCCCGTTTCCCCCCAGCGATCAGCACGGAAGAGGT
The DNA here is from genome assembly GCA_016271365.2 of Neoceratodus forsteri. NCBI lineage: Eukaryota > Metazoa > Chordata > Ceratodontiformes > Ceratodontidae > Neoceratodus > Neoceratodus forsteri. The sequence continues at coordinate 239,978,526 of CM028132.1, read as the reverse complement.
TGAAACCGGGCAGGGCTACTGCCGAGTCTGGGATCACAGGGGAGAGCCAGGTTTCATTTAAGGCAATGACATCAGGTTGGTGTTGGAGAACTCATCCCTGGAAAGAGTCCCACTTTTTTAGCAGACTACGGACATTGAGTCTGATGATGCGAAGTTCACTATTGGGGGTATGGTTAGGTGTTGAGGCTGCAATTGGGCCAGGATTAGGATGGATATTACCGGATATAAGGAGAAGCAGTAAGAGGAGGGACCTGAGCATGCCTTTCCAGGCTGATTTTCTGATGTGCTGTGCTGTGTGGGCTGCTGTCCCAAGTGAGTTGGAAAGGGAGGGGATAGGGAGGGTTAGCATGCAGGGGGCTGACAATAGAAGCAGACGAGATGAGAGAGGAGGAGGAGGAGGATTCATAGGTCTTGTGGGGAGCAGTAGCCGATACAGGAAAGCCCTAATGAGGCTAGTTCATCTATGGTGGTAGCCATAGCTGTATGTGGTATAGGTGGGCAGGGGAAAGGTCCCAAAGTCTGGGGGGGTAGGCACAGAGTAGGAGTGGTTCCCCTTGGTGTGCTCCGCAGAAGACTGTGAATGCCAGTCAGTGAGGATGGTGGGGGTGGTATCCAGCTGGCTTTAGGGTACTCAGAGGTTCCAGATGCTTGAGTGGTAGGGGAGTTTGAGGGAAAGAGGATGTGCACAGGGGACAGAGCAGAATAGAGGGACAAGAGAAAAAGAATCATGGTGATGTATGAGGGAGTTGGGATGTTGAGTGTTAGCCAGTACTGAGGGAGAGAAGTGAGTAAAAAACAGAGTAGAGCTGCCTCTAGTGGTGGAAGGGTATAGGCTGCAGATGGAAAAGTGGGCTGATTGGCTCAGTCCTTCCACCACCTCCATCTATATAAGCAAGAGTTGAGCAAGGGTGGTGGTGGGAAGGGTGGGAGCTGACGCAATGTGTCAGCAGGGTAAAAATTTAGAGTTGCTAGCAGGAGATCGATTAGGAGGCCTGTTCACCTCACCCTGACACTTCTATGTTCAGCAGTTTACCTACTTTGCTTTAGGGGGTGGGGAGGGCAGCTTCACCAGCCCTCATGACCTCTCAGCGGCAGGTCCCAGGATGGTGATTCTGTGGAAACAGAAAGCCAGGTGAGATATTTATACCCTGTTTGGAGGGGGAGGAGAAATAGCATAGAAGAGGAGTGAGGGGCCTGAGCTGGCCTGAAACACTGACAGAGCTAGGGAACAGTTCAAGAACTAAGGGTAGTCAAGGTAGCACAGCATTACTTATTTTTATCTTAATGTAGCCTTTCTTTAACTGTACATAATCACAGATTCAGCCTATTTCCATGTAACAGTTCAAGAACTAAGGGCAGTCAAGGTAGCACAGCATTAATATTTTTTTTTTACCTTAATGTCACCTTCATTTAACTATACCTACTCACAATTCAGCTTATTTTCCTACGTAGAAAAGCTTTAGGTAACATGAAGCGACTTGTGCCCGAAAGTAACTTAATTAATTAAGGTACCCCCACAGTATGTTACAAATTGCAGACAGTTGGATAGTAATTGTAATAAAAAGACTATCTTCACTTCCACACTGACTGAAATAATATGCTGGTTTTCAGAGTTCCTGTGGTATCCATGAGATCAAGAAAAAAAAAGGCGCCAAGCCCAGATTCAAATTTAGATTTGCTAGCAGGCGATCGGTTAGGAGGCCTTTTCACCTCGCCCTGGTGCTTCTACGTTTGGCAGTTTACCTGGTTTGCTTTCTGGGGAGTGGGGGAGGGCAGCTTCACCAGCCTTCATGACCTTTCAGCAGCAGGACCTTCTGTGGATCCGTGGTGATTCTGGCTTGCTTTCGGGGGGGAGAGTGGGGGATGGCAGCTTCACCAGCCCTCATGACCTCTCAGCGGCAGGACCCTCAGCGGATCCGTGTTGATTCATTGTTTTTTCTATGGAGTTTCTATAGCCCCAGCAACTTGCCACAACATAATGGACCCAATGCTGAATGGGTCGGACTGTGTAGTCTGCTTTATGGATGATATCTTGGTGACAGCACCTACAGTGGAAGAGCATCTGACAATCCTGGATGAGGTCATGTCCAGACTGCAGTGGTATGTAGTGAAAGTGAAGCTAGCCAAATGTCAGTTTCTATAAGATTCTGTACAGTACCTGGGCTATCAAATTGACAACCAGGGCATGCACCCAACTGACAACAAAGTGGAAGCAATTGTCAATGCACCAGTGCCAACAAATGTGACAGAACTAAGATCATTCTTGGGCCTGTTAAACTACTATGAACATTTCCTGGCAAACTTGTCCACACGGTTACAACCACTACACAATTTTCTGCAAACAGATGTGAAATGCAATTGGTCACTAAAATGTAAAGAAGCATTCCAATCGTGCAAGTAATGGCTTCTGAACAGCAAGTGGCTAGAGCACTATGACCTTGTAAAATCATTGAGATCAGCATGTGACACATCACCTTATGAGGTGGATGCAGTAATCTCTTATTTGCTACCTTCAATGGAGGAACACCCAATCACTTTCACTTCAAGAACCCTGTCTCCAAGTGAAAGAAACTATTCTCAGCTTGAGACGGAAGTCTTGAGCATAATCTTCAGGGTCAAGAAGTTTCATAAATACTCCAGGGACAGAAATTTAGTTTGTTAATGGATCAAAAGCCTCTACTGGCCATTCTGGGACCAAAGTCAGCAATACCAATGTCCCAGCACTACAGATGCAACGATGGACCTTGATTTTGTAGGTCTATGACTATGACATTAAATACAGAGGTTCTCAGGATCAGCAAATGGAAATGAACTGGCAAGAATGCCATGCAAGGATGAAAAAGAAAAGGAAGATGATGGGGCAGTGTTCCAACTCTCACCCATTGAGGAGCTACCCACTGCTTCATGGGATGTAGTAGAGGAAACAAGATAGGATCCAGTCCTCTCAAGGATCTTAGATTTCACCCTCAGTGGTTGACCCAGCTTCACAAGAGACCTGACTCTTTCACAAAAAGGACCAGTTGTCCACAGATCAAGGCTGTATTCTCTGAAGAGCCCAAGTCATGATACCTCCAAAGTTCCGAAGGAGGTTACTTTCCAACTTACATGAGAGTCATCCCAGCATCTCTCAGATGAAGGCATTGGCCTGGGGATACCTCTGGTGACTGGGACTTGATCAGGATATCCAGCATCTTGTCAGCCAATCTGCGCCTTGTGCAGCTGTCTGCAACCAACCTGCAACTGCACCTCTGCATCCTTGGTCCTGGTTACCACACCTTAGGAGTGCATCCATGTTGACTATGCCAAAGAGGACAAGCAGCATTTCTTAGTAGTGGTCCACAGCCACTCCAAATGGATCAAAATGCTTCCCATGCAAGTAACAACTACAGAAAGGACTGTGAATCTTCTAAGACATCTCTTTTCATCTTATGGACTACCATGGGAGTTAGTGTCAGACGACAGTACCCAGTTTTCTTCACAAGAGTTCAAACTGTTCTTAAACTGGAATTGGGTCTGACATATTTTGTCTCCACCATAACATCCAGCATCAAATGGTATAGCAACAGATTGTACAGACATTCAAGAAAGTGTGTATGAAGCAAAGTTCTCAGTCAATAGCATGCAACCCAAAAGTTGGCTTATTTTTGGTTCACTTATAGTAACTCTCCTTACACCATAACAGAGTGAACACTGGTTGAACTGTTTCTTAACCATCATCCCAGTGTCCTTTTGACTTTTCTCAAGCCGGACTTGTCCAATATCTTAGCAAAACATCAACTGCAACAACAGAGGGGTCATGACAAGTTGACCAAGCCAGTTTAGATCTTCCATCCTGAGGAGGGTGATGGTTCACAACTTCAGGCATCTCAAGCAGCTTTGGATTTCTGGGATGGCGATAAAAAAGTAAACATTTGACATATGGAGTCTATGTGGGACATCAACTTGTTCATGTGCATGTGGATCACCTGTTACTTTCAAGTATTCCAGAATATTCAGAAGATTTCACTCCAGAAGAAGACAGTAACATGTAGGATTTTGATCCTGCTTGTGAAATTCCAGCAAGAACTGTGCCACATAATTCAGAACTTCATGAGTCACCAGCAGTAGTTACACCAGTCCAGAGATACCCTGTGCAGCAACAAAGAGCACCACAGAAACTTGACCTTTAAATCATGAACGAAACCTGTGCCTCTGTGTAACTGGACTTCTTACCTGTTGTGTTGCTTAGTTAGTAACAAGTTCCACCTTCAGGGCAGAATAATCTCTCAACCTTGTTGAACTCCTGGGTACCGCACAGTCTACTTTGGCCCGCAAGTTAGAAAATTTTGATGATGGGTACATTTGGATTATGTTTTGTCTAAGGGGGAGGAGTGTAGTGTATATATATATCTATATATATATATATATATATATATATATATATATATATATATATATATATATATATATATATATATATATATATATATATCTTCAATGCAAAAACTGTGTTAATGCATCATTTAGGGTTAAAACACAAAAAGTCAGCCAGCCCGGTGGCACTGAAGGTTGAGGTGCTGGACGCCACACCTCGTGCCACACCAGCAACTCAGGTTCAGGAACCAGCCGGGAGCTGGGGGTTGGCAGGGGAAGGAGATGGATTGAGCATCCAGAGGACAGTTCTCCACTCCCTGGGGTGGGATCCAGGGTTTCCCCAGGGCAGTAAAGACCCTCAGTGGTGACCATGAATAAATGCTCATGTGCGGGGACAGTAATTGGGGAAGAGCGTGTCGGACATTTATGGGGAAGCCATGTGCAGACATCATTGCACAGCTGCACTCAGGGTCAAGCAACACAAAGCAAAAACACCTCTGGCCACCCGGTGAGATGACAGAGGCCCCGGTTGAGCACCCACATCCCTACACCGGCCCAGCGCACCCAGATCTCTCCAAGGGCAACCTGGCAATGGAGGTAATTCCCTCACACACATAGGTACAAAGAGCCACTGAGGGAGAATGGATCCAGCCCTGGAGGTGATGCAGGGGTCAGACTTGCTGAGGTCATCCAGGGGAGAGCTGGGAAAATGTGGTGGTTCAGGCCAGGAGTAGAGGCACATTCCTGTGGGCACTCCTGAAGGATGCCTGGGTGGTTCAGAAGGAATAAAGAAAGTTAAAAAAAAAAACACAGAAAGTCAGGAAATGAAAAATCTTTAGGGTTTCCCCTCCCCCCGGACCCATACATCATCCCAAGATTGACAGCTGACGGGATGTGTCATTGGGGTTGTGAGACCTAAATGTCACCCCATTCTTACTTACTGTGGCTTGTGAATGGCATTTCAGATGGAATTGGGTGACATTTAGGCCTCATAACCCCAATGACACACCCCGTCAGCTGTCAATCTTGGGATTATGAGCAGGTCCGGGGGGGAAGGGCAACACTAAAGATTTTTCATTTCCTGACTTTTTGTGTTTTAACCCTAAATGATGCATTAACGCAGTTTTTTGCATAGATTATATAGATAGATAGATAGATATCCATCTATATATATCAGAGGCAAAAAACTCCATTTAATGCATCAGTTAGGGTTGTTCCACAGTGACAAAAGTGAGGAAATTCAATGTTAGGGTTGAAAACCTCCCATTGCACCCACCCCCCAGCCTGCATCAGGGTGTGCGTTGGGGTCATCAGCCATAACTCTCACCCCATCACATATGTAAAGAAGCTGAGGTGGTTAACTATAGGAGAATGGGGTGAGTAAGGACTGAAAACCCCAACACACACCCCGATGCCAGCTGGGGGACAGGGTGGGGGTGGGTGCAAGGGGAGGTTTTCAACCCTAACATTGAATTTTCTCACTTTTGTCACTGTGGAACAACCCTAACTGATGCATTAAACAGAGTTTTTTGCCTCTGATTTCCCTTCTTTTTGAGAATGTGCAGTAGAAGTAGTGAATAGAATGCAGTGGTGTGGCCCTGCGCTCCCACCACGTGATGTGTTCTGACATAGTAATGATAAGTGCAAGGGAAATGCAAGCACTAACGGTTGCACACATGGTGACAGAAACGTAAATGGTAAAGCAAACATTAATAGAAATGCAAGCGTAAAGTGGTGCCAAACCAAACAGTGATGCAAAAGGGAGAGGCAATCACATTAGGAAACGCAAACCGTGATGTGCACGGTCATGGTACAGCAATTGGAAATGCAAATGGTAATGTAAACAGCATAAATAATGCCAAAGGGAACCAAAACAGAAATGCGAACACAATCGCACATGGAAAAGCAAAAGTAACACGCACGGTCATGGTACCATAATTGTAAAGGCAAATGGTAAAGTTTACATGAACAATAACACCAAAGAAAATAGAAATGGAAATGGGAATGGAAGCGCATACAGAAACGCAAACCGTAACACGCACGGTCACGTTACCGCAGTTATAAATGCAAATGGTAATGATAACAGCAACAATAACACCAAAGGAAACAGAAATGCAAAAGCAGATGGAAGCGCATACAGTAACGCAATTGGAAACGCAAATGGCAACAATAACAGCAACGAAGACACAAACCGAAAGAGAAAACACAAACGCGAACGAAGGTGCCAGAAGCACAAACCAAATGCAAACAGAAACAGTAGTGGAAATGCAAATGGTAACAGTAATGCAACCGCAAGAGCAAACGAGAACACAAAGGGTAATGCACATGGAGGTGTACACAGGAACGGTAATGCAAAGGGGTACAGAAACCCAAGTGGAAACATTAACTGTTACAATAACGGAAGTGCACACCCTGTTTTTGCCCAACAGCTGCATAGAGAAACACAGTGTGTACAAAGAATGTATGCATAATAATGGGCCTCAGAGCACAAAATGAGCTGTTGGAATACTGAATTGCTTATATCTAAGGAACCGTGTGATGTAGGAAAAAAAATCAATATCACATGATTCATGAGTTTCCTGGCTACGTTTTTGTCATGACAAAAATTCCATATCTCGCACTGTTTCCGAGATACAAGCCCTGAAATGAGCGTCAAATACCACTATGTTAGTCTATCGGGAAAAAAGTCACTTTCGGAGGACAGTAGCTTGGCATCCGTGAAATATTTTGTCACCAAAGCACCAAAAGGCACATCTGAGAGATGTTGGCTGCCTTCCCTCGAAATTTCAGCTCAAAAGACCAAACCATTCTTTTGCAGCAGGGTGGCAAACAACTCCCGTCATTTGGGCCATAGTCTGTAAAAATAGTGTCGCAATTTGCGAAAACTTTCACAAAATTTTGTGAAAGTGTTGCAAGTGTGACATTACTTTGTGACACTACTTTTTCCAGAAATTTGAAGAAAATATTTCTGGGGTGTTTCACCCCAAAATAAAGACATGGCTAGCATTCCGAGGGTCCGACTAGGTGAACACAAAAATAATTGTGTTCCTAGAGGGTCCTAATTTTGAATGCCAAGCATTTTTCTGATCAGTAACTGAAAAAAAAATGTCGATTTGCAAAACTACCTGGGGACATTTGCGACACTAAAAAGTGCCCCCGGCCGCACATTTCCTGAAGTTTTCAGACCGGTCGCGCAAACCATGTGACCTGTAGGTGTGCATTCAGATGTTGCTTAATAACTCCGCAGCTGTATATCCGACCAGTACAAAAGTTGGCAGATCCCAAGATCTACCATGCCCAATTGTGCATACCAAATTTTATAGTTAGGGTTGAGAAGCACTTTTAAGGTTAAAGGGTCAAATTGTGCACCTTAATAACTTTGCCACCACTCCACGGATTTGCCTGAAATTTGGTATGCATGATGGGGCATGGTAGGTCTTGGGATCTGCCAAGTTTTGTACCAGTCAGTTATACAGCTGTGGAATTATTAAGCGACAACGAAGTGAGTAATTACGCTTTTCTGTGAATTCTTTGCTCTCACCTACAGGTTGCACAGTTTGCGCAACCAGTCTGAAAACTTCAGGGAACACGTGGCCGGGGTCCCCGATGTGCCTTTTGAAGATTTCATGAAACAATATTGAACGGTTCAAAAGTTATTCAAAAAACAAGTTCCCATTATAAGTCAAAGGGAAAAGTTAACAAAAAGTTTAACACTTTCGCAAATACACTTTTTAGTGTTGCAAATGGCCCTAGTAATGTTGCAAATCCGCCATTTTGTTTTCAGTTGGTGATAAGAAAAATGCTTGGCATTTAAAATTGGGAACCTCTAGGAACACAAATATTTTTGTCTTCACCTAGTCGGACCCTCGGGATGCTAGTCATGTCTTTATTTTGGGGTTAAACACCCTAGAAATATGTTTTTCAAGTTTCTGGAAAAAGTAGTGTAGCAAAGTAGTGTCGCACTTGCCACACTTTCGCAAAATTTTGCTAAAGCTTTCGCAAATTGCAACACTACTTTTCCAGACTATGGCCCAAATGACAGGAGTTGTTTGCCACCCTGCTGCAAAAGAATGGTTTGGTCTTTTGAGCTCAAATTTGGAGGAAGGCAGCCAACATCACATAGATGTGCCTTTTGGTGGTTTGGTGAAAAAATATCGCATGGATGGCACGTTACGGTACTCCAAAGTTGACATTTTTTCCCATAGACTAACATGGTGGCATATGCCACGCCTGTTGGGGCTCATATCTTGAAAACGATACGAGATGCAGATTTTTTGTTGCGAGTCACATAGCCTTATGGCTATGTAACAGCAAAAACTTAGCCAGGAAAATCAAGAGTTTTGTGAAATTTAAATTTTTTTATACGTCGTGCGGTTGCTGAGATATTAGCAATTAAGTACTTCCAATGCTCGTTTTAAGGTTCTATCCCCATTACAATGCATACAGTCTTTGTACACACTGTATTTCTGTATGCACCTGTTTGGCAAAAACAGGGTATGCATTTCCGTTACTGTTTCAGTTACTGTTTCCACTTGCGTTTATGTCCCCATTTGCGTTACCGTTCCTGTGTACGCCACCGTGTGCATTACCCTTTGCATTGTCATTCATGCTTGCATTTTCGTTTCAGTTACCATTTGCGTTTCCACTACTGTTTCTGTTTGCATCACCGTGTGCATTGCCATTTGCGTTTTCGGCAGCCCTTTCTTTTGCATTTCTGTTTCTCTTTCATTTTGCGTCTTTCTTGCTATTACTGTTACCATTTGCATTTGCAATTGTGTTACTGTGCCCATGCGCATTATGGTTTGCATTTCCATATGCGCGTGCGTTTCCTTTTGCACTTCTGTTTCCTTTGCTGTTACTGTTTCCATTTGCATTTACAATTGCAGTACTGTGCCCATGCACGTTTCGGTTTGCGTTTCCGTACACACTTCTGTTCCCATTTCCATTTCTCTTTCCTTTGGCATTATTCTTCATGTTAACTTTACCATTTGCATTTACAATTGTGGTATGCTGCCTATGTGCATCACGGTTTGTGTTTACGTCTGCACTTGCATTCACGTCTCCGTTTCTGTTCCCTTTCGTGTTCTTTTTGCTGTGGCACTTAACATTTCCATTTTAAATACTGCTGCCATCATTGTTCGCATTACCAGTTGCATTTTTGTACATGCTTCAATGTCCGTTTGCATTACTGTTCACTTCGGCATCACTTTGTGCTTGCATTTCTGTTAATGTTTCCTTTACCATTTACTTTTGCATTACCATGTGCGCCACTGTTGGTGCTTCTGTTTGCCTTGCTGTTCCTGTTACTATGTCACAAGACATCACGTGACGGGAGCTACATTCACTATTACTCATCATCATTCTAAAAAAGAAGGGAAATTAGAGGTATCAGTTAGGGTTGTTCCACAGTGACAAAAGTGAGGAAATTCAGTGTTAGGGTTGGAAACCCCCCCTTGGACCCCCCACTGCCCACCTCCCCAACCAGCATTGTGGTGTGCCATGGGGTCATCGATCGTAAGTCTCAGCCCATTTTCTTACACCTCAGATTCTTTACACATGTGATGGGGTATGAGTTAGGGCTGACGACCCCATGGCACACCACAATGCCGGTTGGGAGAGTGGGCTGTAGGGGGTGTTCAAGGGGGGTTTTCAACCCTAACGCCAAATTCCTCACTTTTGTCGTTGATTAACAACCCTAACTGATGCATTAAATGGAGTTTTTTGTCTCAATATATATATATATATATATATATATATATATATATATATATATATATATATTTATATATATATATATATACATATATATAATATATATATTATATATATATATATATATATATATATTATGGTAGCACAGTAGTGCTACCATAGTTAGGGTTGAGTAGCACTTTTCAGGTTAAAGGGTCAAACTTTGCACCTTAATAAATTTGCCACCGTTCAATGGATTTGCAGAAATTTGAAATGCATGATCAAGAACCATACATCTTGGAATCTGCTAACTTTTGTACTGGTCAGATATAAAGCTGCAGAGTTATTAAATGTGTTCATTCACAAATCTGGACTGTCATGTACGGTATGGGCTGCACTCCCATTGGCTCTAGCTCTGCACCAATGGGTGTGCAGCTCACTGACAGTCAATCGGCGGGTGGCGGGTGGCAGGCGGGTGGGATGCTGCCGCCTACCGCTACCAAAGGGGAGCGTGGTGGGGCTCATGGGTGGTGGGGTGGGGGAGGACATCTAGACACCAGGGAGATGTTTGGGGAGGTTGTCAATGGACATTCTACCCACGATCGGGCATTATGGTCCACTGGACCACCAGAGATATTCGCTGGGGGGTCTTTTTACATTCTGCCCACGATCGGGCACTGGGGGGTTGTTTCATGTTCTCCTGCGATCGGGCATTGGGAGATGTTGCGGGGGTTGTCATGATATGTACTGCCAGTGATCGGGCACTGGGAGATGTTTGGGCAGGGTTGTCAGCATACATTCTGCCCGCGATCGGGCACTAGGGGGGTTGTCAATATACATTCTGCCCACGATCGGGCATTAGGGAGTTGTTTGGGGTTCTTTTCACATTCTTCCCACAATCAGGCTGGTGGGGGGCACAGGGACTGAGTTGGGGGCTAGCCATGGGTGGCAGCTGCTGTGTTGTGCCCTGCAATACAGCAGCTCACCTGTGGGTGGCCCTCAACTTGATCCTTTTTTTTTGGCTCAAAGTTGTGCAGGCGCAGGTTGGGGGTTGCGCGCAACTCTGCACTGCTCCCGACTGAATATCGGGTTGTGCAGTTTATGCATGGTTCCTCCCCCTCCTGTTGAGCATGCATTCATTTGCATTGTGCTGTTGCTCAACCTGTTTTCAGTGGAGCAACTGCCTCCTGCTGAATATCGCAGAATGGCGCAATGTAGGACTTGCGCATGCACAACCCTGTTGCGCATGGCGCAACCCTTTTGAATATCTGGGCCACTGTGTTTCTCTATGCATCTGTTCAACAAAAATGGTTTGCGCTTCTGTTACTGTCGCAGTTACTGTTTCAACTTGCGTTTCTGTCCCCGTTTGCATTTATGTTCCAGTGTACCCCACTGTGTGTGTTACCTTTTGCGTTGTCATTTGCATTTGAGTTTTTGTTACTGTTACCATTTGCATTTACACTACTGTTTTTCTTTGAGTTTTTGTTTGTGTCACCGTGCGCATTTCCATTTTTGTTTATGGCAGCCCTTTCATTTGTATTTCTGTTTCTCTTTCGTTTTGTGTCTTCCTTGCTGTTACTGTTACCATTTGCATTTTCAATTCCTTTACTGTGCCCGTGCACATTACAGTTTGCGTTTCCATATACACTTGCATTTCCTCTTGCGTTTCTGTTTGCTTTGGTGTTATTGTTGCTGTTACTGTTACCATTTGCATTTACAATTGCGGTACTGTGCCCGTGTGCATTTCGGTTTGCTTTTCCGTACGTGTTTCTGTTCCTGTTTCAGTTTCTGTTTCCCTTGGCATTATTCTTCCTGTTATCTTTACCATTAGCATTTACAATTTCGGTACCATGCCTGTAGGCATTATGGTTTGCAGTTACGTGTGCACTTGCATTTGCATTTCCGTTTCTGTTCCCTTTCGCATTCTTTTTGCTGTGACACTTAACATTTCCATTTAAAATACTGCTGCCATCACTGTTCATGTTACCAGCTGCATTTTCATACATGCTTCAATGTCCATTTGCATCATTGTTCGCTTCAGCGTCACTTTGCGCTTGCATTTCTATTAAACTTTCCTTTACCATTTACGTTTGTGTTACCATGTGCGCCACTGTTGGCACTTCAGTTTGCGTTGCTGTTCCTGTTACTATGTCACAAGACATCATGTGGCAGGAAGTGCGGGGCTCCCACCGCTACATTACATTCACTATTTCTCGTCATCATTCTCAAAAAGAAAGGAAATTAGGGCAAAAAACTCAGTTTAATGCATCAGCTATGGTTGTTCCACAGTGACATCGGGGTGCGTGTTGGGGTTGTTGGTCCTAACTCCCACCCCATTCTCCTATTCCTCAGCTTCTTTACACAGGTGTTGGGGTGAGAGTTAGGGATGACGACCCCAACGTGCACCCGTTGCCGGTTGGGAGGGTGGGCTAGAGGGGTTCAAGGGGGGATTTCAACCCTAACACTGAATTTCCTCACTTTTGTCACTGTGGAACAACCCTAACTGATGCATTAAACTGAGTTTTTGCCTCTATATATATATATATATATATATATATATATATATATATATATATATATATATTGTCTATCTATATATTTCTATCCAAAACTGCGTTAATGCATCATTTAGCATTAAAACATAAAAGTCAGGAAATGAGACCTTTAGGGTTGCCCCTCCACCTGCCCATTCCATCTGAAATGACATTCACAAGCCACAGTAAATAAGAATGGGGTGATATTTAGGCCTCACAACCCCAATGACACACTCTCCGTCAGCTGTCAATCTTGGGATGATGAGCAGGTCAAGGGGGAGGGGCAACCCTAAACATCTCATTTCCTGACTTTTTATGCTTTAACTCTAAATGATGTATTAACATAGTTTTTTGCATAGAGTTTCCTTACTTTTTGAGAAAGAATACAAAACTAAGAAACTGTGCAAGTTGGTGGGAGCATGGACCCTTTGGGCCCTGCGTTCCCACCAACCTGCAGAAGTTCATGGGAGCATGGGCCCATCAGACACTGCTACCACCAACCTGTAAATATGTGTGTACCATCAACACCTTCCCAAGTTTCAATGTAAGACACCAAACCGTGTCCGAGATATAACATGTTAAGGTTTGACATTTTCATTTGTCAGAGATGCAGAATTCCACACCTGTTAACATTTTACAGGCACAATGACTGAAAACTACATCCATGACACTAAGACTATGTACCCTATCAATTTCAAACCACCGGCACAATGCAAAACACTGTCCACAACACATAAATTGTGTCACACAATATCTCCATACAAAATAAATTCTCCAACAAGTAAACACCATAATTCACACCTACAGGACATACTGAGAACACCCTCCAAATTTCAAGTAAAAAGACCAAACCCTTTCCAAGATATTTAAACTTAAAGATTGGTGAAATTACTCTATTTAATGCATTATAAAAGCTGACCCTCTTGACTTTATCTCACAATCAAAAATGGTGATCAAAGAATCTCGTGATCAAAGAATTTGCAGGCTCGTGATCAAAAAATTTGCAGGCTCATGATCAAAGAATAAAAAATGCTGTAACTTTGGTAGCATTACATGGAACCACCACAATGCCTCGATAGAATGAATCCCCCTGAGCAAAACCCATCCTCATTTGTGTTCCTAGGCCACCCCTGGGCTGAGAAAAATACATTTTTAAAAGGGCCATCTCATCCCTCACTCACGATGCAAGATCGCAATCAAAGAATCTTGTGATCAAAGAATTTGCAGGCTCGCCATTGAAGATCGTTAGCGAGCCATGATCAAAGATTTTAAAATATTATAATTCTATTTTTAGATAATTTTACTTCAAACAAAAGGCATGGGTCAATACATTGGAGCCCCTGAGTAAAACCCATCCAAGTTTTACTTCAGGAGTGTCCCCTGAGCCGAGATATTTGATTTATTATGATCGGAAATGCAAAAACAAGATGACGGACCTCGCAATCAAAGAATTCTCGGGGACAAAGATTCTTTGACTATGAGGCTGAAAATTCATTGATCACCAGGCGGAACAAGATGGCCCAAACCCCCATTCTTTGTTCATAAACCAACCATATAAATTTTCCCTTTGACTTATAATGAGAGCTTAAAAGTGGCATAAACCTCAAAACTGCCTCCAAAACTGAATAATTTTGCATTTTTCAGCATTTTCGTGTGCAAAGACAGTAAGTCCAACTGAAACTAAATTTGGCAATTCAAGAGATCTACCATGGCCAACTACACATACCAAATTTCAGGAAAATAAGTTGAATGGGTCCAAAGTTATTAATGCCCAACATTTTGACTTTAACACAGAAGTGCCTTCATAATCTTAAAAATAGTGGAGTAACAACGCCACTATAATATATCTATATATATGTATATATATATATATATATATATATATATATATATATATATATAGTATAACGGTAGTTAAGGTTGAGTAACCCATTTAGGGTTAAAGTGTGGAATTTTGCAGCTTAATAACTTTGCCACCGTACGATGGATTTGCCTGAAATTTGGCAGGCATAAAGCGGTACCATAGTCTCTGGATCTGCCAAGTTTGTAATGGTCAGATTAGCCGTTGCAGAGCTATAAAGTGCAATAGAAAGTCACATTTATGCTTTTTTGTGCATTCTTTGCTCACTCCTACAGGTTGACCAGTTCGAAAACTTCACGGAACATGCAGCTATGGTCCCCAATGTGCCTTTCAAAGATTTTGTAAAAAAAAATTAAACGATTTAAAAGTTATTCAAAAAACAAGTTTCCCACTATAGTCAATGGTAAAAGTTAACAAACTATTCGACAGTGTCACAAATGCAGTTTTTAGTGTCGCAAATGAACCCTGTAGTCTCGTGAGTCAACCATTTTTTTCTCAGTTACTGGTCACAGACATGCTTGGCATTTAAATTTGGGACCCTTTAGGGACACAATTCTTTTTGTGTTCACCTAGTCAAGCCCTGAGGATGCTAGCCATGTCTTTTTTGGGGGGTTAAACACCCCAGAAATATGTTTCTTAAACTGTTGTGTCGCAAAGTAGTGTCGCACTTGTGACCCTTTTGTGATTTTTTTTGAGAAAGTGTCGTGATTTGCAACACTACTTTGCGACCCTATTCCCAAAAGAATAGGAAATCTTTTCCACCCTGCTGCAAAAGAATGGTTTGGTCTTTTGGGCTGAAATTTGGAGGAAAGACAGCCAAGATCCCACAGATGTGCCTTTTCATGGTTTGGCAACAAAATATTACAGGGCTGCAAAGTTACAGTACTCTGAATTTGACATTTTTTCCCCTAGGATAACATTATAGCGTCCGCCGTGACTTTTGGGGCCCGTATCTCGGAAACGCTTCGATATATGGACTTTTCATCGGAAAAAATGTTTAGCCCCCCCACTAGGGGGCTAAGTGAAAAAGTAACCAGAAAAGTCATAAATTATATGAAATTTTAATTTTTTTTCCTATGTCCAACGGTTTCTGAGATATAAGCAATTTACTATTCCAAGTGTTCACATTCTAATCCAAGGTCCATTATTATGCATACATTCTTTGTATTCACTGTGTTTCTCTATACAGCTTTTGGGGGAAAAAAAAGGCTGTGCATTTTTGTTACTGGTACAGTCAGAGTTTCCACTTGCATTTCCTTTACCATTTGCTTTAGTGTTCCCGTCTATGCCACCGTGTGTGTTACCCTTTGCGTTTTTGTTTGCGCTTGCATTTGCATTGCTGTTAACATTTGTGCTTCCATTACTGTTTTTGTTTGCATTTCCTTTTGCGTCACCATGTGCATTTACATTTACACTTGCGTATGCACTTCTGTTTGCATTTGTGTTTCTGTGTTTCCTTTGGCATCATCGTTGCTGTTACCATAAGTGTCTGCATTTCCAATTGCGTTACCGTGACTGTGCATGTTACAGTTTGCATTTCCGTACATGGTTGCATTTGCATGTCTGTTTTCATTAACATTTGTACTTAAGTTTCTATTACCATTTGCGTCATCATTTACGTTAGCGTCACCGTGTGCATTAGCTTTTTTGTGCTTGTGTTTGCATTGCCGTTACTTCACTATTTATAGTGCACATTCTCAAAAAGAAGGGAAATTCATGGCGAAAAAGCTCTGTTTAATGCATCAGTTAGAGATGTTCCACAGCAACAAAAGTGAAGAAATTTGATGTTAGGGTTCCCACCCTGCCCCCACCAGCAGGCATTGGGGTGTGCATTGGGGTACCAGACCATGCATACCCCTCCCCAACACACACACATATGCAAGATCATAAGACACTATACTACTCCTTCACATCTCTAACCACAATAATCACAACACTGTGTTTATTTCACATAACACTATAATGAAAAAACAAATATAGTATCATCGACTATATACTGCCAGCACAGTATGATGAAACATTATTGCTGGCATATCTTCTTCATACAATGAGACTTAGTCTGTACATGTTTTCAAAATATTGACTCTTATGTGTCACTATTCAACAATTGGGTTGCTGCAGGTATCACTGCTACCACATGGGCATTTTGTAGCAGGAAAGATAGAGATGACATATAGTACTTTTAAGATACTGCTCAGGTATGAGACTAGCACCATTACATGTTGTTATACTGCTGTGTTACCTGGAAATACTTATTAGCAGCATGTTATTGTTAGCTTTGGATGTTACAACTGTTGCTTTCACATGTTACTTGGAAACTATACTACAAATAATTACTTTTCTTATGTTGGCTCACACACGCGCAGCTAACATATTGTGGTAGTAGCAGATTTGGAGGCGCAGTCATTGTTTGGCAAACACAGGGCACGCATCAGTAGGTGTGTCCCTCATTCCCCAATAAGCCTGCATGCCGGCACCACACCATGAATACATAATGTGGAGAGCACATTTAGTGAAAAGTCTGCTGCAATGTGATCAAAGGTCATCATATGCAGCGGCACCTCCCGACATGCTTGCCCTGGTGAAAAAAGTAAAAACATGGTGGCACACTGCCTGCCATAATGCCAACTTCAGGGGTGCCCAATCCCCCGTTGGCATGACCTGATACACTGTATGTGCCCCCCATTTGTTATGTGCTAATGGGTGGTTCTCAATCCCCCTAGGCTCTTGCCCCCCACTTTTGTTGTGTGCCAACGGGGGTGCCCAATCTCCTGTCAGCTACATAACCCACCAAAACACTTAGGTGGCACTCTAGGAGTCCACCCCAGTGTGCCAAATCCCCTGAAAAAGTAAAACCATCCCATGATTTTTTTTTACCCCTATGAAAGAAGAAAATGGTTCCACATGGTCTCCCTGCCCCCTCCGACAACCCGTTCCCACCCTCTGTGCACCCTGCCTCCCCACACCCCCCTCACCTCATACTTACCTCCAGAGTCCGGTGTAACGATCTTCTGGGTGGACTGGGAACATGTTTGCACTCTTCAAAGCTGACTGCGAACTGAAGAAATGCTGGTAAGCTGTATAATGGCATAAATAGGGTTTTTTCAACTTTGGTGCATATCTCGGCCAATTTTTGGAATTTTTACACCAAATTGTCAACATGGGGTTATTGAGACCCCTCCTCATGAATTCAGTCACTGTCATGGAGTTATTCAGTCCTGAAAGGTGAGTTTGCGGTCACTGCACAGAATCACCTTTCGGACTGAACAATGAAAGACAGTGCCACTGTTCATGAGGGGGTCTCTTAAAAAGCCTATGCTGCAAATTTGGTGAAAAAAATTAAAAAAAAATGTCTGTCTTACAAGCGTGCATTGTGCTGTTTCCATGCATGCTCGTAACTTCATGAATTTGTAGTATTTTCACTCCAGATATTCAAAATTGGCATTTTTCCACACCTCCTTATGAACAGTACAGCTGTCATTTAATATATCCTGTCCAAAATGTGTTTTCACATGTCTAGCGCAGAATAGCGTGGTCACTGTGCGAAATCAGTTTTTGGAACAGTTCGAGAAAATGGTGGTGGCACTGTTCATGAGCAGAAGTCCTAAAATGCCTATTTTGAAAATTTGGTGCTGAAAGTCCATAAAATGACTGTGTTACAAGCGTGCATTGCACAGTTTCATGCACCCTTGTAACGTCGCAATTTTGCAATATTTTCATGCCAGATTTTCAACACTGGCATTTTCTTCACACCTCTTTATTAACAGTACAGCTATCATTTTTCACAGCCTGCCCAAAATGTGTTTCTGCATCTGTGGCACACACTGTCATGGTTGCTGTTGGAAATCAACTTTTGGGACTGATTAACAAAATCACAGGGCCACTGCTCATGAGAGGAGGTCCCAAAATGCCTGTGTTGAAAATGTGGTTAAAAAAATCCCAAAAATAATTGGGTTGCAGGCATGTGTTGCGCAGTTTCTATGCATGCTCATGACTTCACTATTTTTTTATATTTTCCCTCCAGATTTTCAATGTTGCCATTTTTTTACGCCTTCTCATGAACAATACAGAAGTTATTTTCCACATTCTGCCCAAAATGTGTTTTTGGTCCCTGTGTTGCCAAATTGCATAGCCGCTGTGCAAAACCACCTTTCAGTTAACAAACTGATAGTGCCACTTTACATGAGGTGGGCTCACAAACAACCCATGTTGATAATTTGGAGTGAAAATACCAACACACGCCTGTGGTGTTAGAGTTTCCAACTGTAACATCCCACCCTGTAGAGACTGACAGGCATCAGGGGTGTGACTTGGGATCATCATCTGTAATGCTTATGATATTCCACCCCCACCCTGCAGCCAGTGACAGGTATCGTGGTGTGCCTTGCACTGTTTGGCTACAAAATTCACCCCATTCTCCTATACTGCACCCACCTCGGTGTATTTCCTTATGTGCAGAAAGTGCATACACAACCAGGAGTTGCAGCATGAATATTACACTGATTAGTGAGAGATTAAACAAGGTGGACAGTAGTCAGCTGGAATTAGCTGTAAAACTGAAAACTCTGTGCAGCCTAAATATAACAAATACTGAAAGAGAAAATAGACAGCCACTTGATGGATTGGGAAAAAGGAAAATTGGAAGTGTAAGTACTGACACAGATAAAACAGAGTGGAGTGAAGTAACCTCTGTTAAATGAAAGAGAAGAGGTAAAAGCCCATTACAGCCAGTACCAGACAACTGCATTACAGAAATAGTGAGGGAGAATACCACCAGATCTGGTGATGTGGTTAGAGAAACTAGCACTGATAGGGAAACTGGAGATGACAACTGGGCCAGTCAGATCCCAGTGGCTAATAGCTATCAGACATTGTCTAAATCAATTAGTCAGTGTGAGGAGGCACCTGATAACACTATGAATATACAGGAACAGATGTTAAACTTGGACCAAAGACAAGTCATAGTTATTGGAGATTCAATAATTAAATACACAGATAAATATATCTATAGGAATGATAAGGCAAATAAAATGGTGAGTAATTTCTCAGGAGCAGGGGCAAGTGATTTGTACAACATGGTGAATAATATTTTCAATGGTGCTGGACCATGACCAGTAGCAGTAGGGCATATAGGCATAAATGGTTTGTCCAGGAATTCCCTAGTAACTTTTGAAAATGATATTAAGGAACTTATTCAGAAATTGCAGGAAAAAGATGGTGAAATTCTAATATCAGAAATTCTACCTGAACCAAGAGCATCTGCTTATAAAGCAAAGAAAATAGCATTGGCTAATGCATGGTTGTATAACTGGACACAATCGGAGGGGCTTTCATTTATTAAACATTGGGAAACCTTTAATAATAAAAAAAGAACTCTACCGTAGGGATGGATTACATTTAAGTTTCAGGGGGAGTAGAATACTTGGGTCAAGAATACGAAATGAAATAGATAGACATTTAAACTGAGAAAGAGGGGGACGAATGGTTCCCAGGTGAAACCTCAGGAGCCCATATTTAAAAATGCAAACATAAAGGTAAGGGCTAAGACAAATGTTATGATGTTTAATGCCAGAAATTTAAATAAGGACAAAATGGCTGAATTAGAACTAATATTAGAAAAGGATGACATAGGGATAGCTGGAGTAGTTGAAACATGGTAGAATACAGACACAGAATAGAATCAGCATATTCCAGGGTATCAACTTTATAGAAGGAACAGAGTACTGAGGCGAGGAGGAGTTGCATTGTACATTAGGAATGAAATTAATGTCAAAACATTTGTATAGAGGAAGATTTTGGTAACATTGAGGTAATTACTGGAGACATTACAGGCAGGAGGGTAAGCCATTTAAATTGGTAGTTTTCTACAGACCATCTGACACTTCCGTAGGAGAAACAGAAGGATTTATGGAAAAAATGGCCACTTTATCAGAAGAAACTGATATACTAATAATGGGAGACCTGAATATTCCAGAAATTGAGAGAAATGGAAAAAATTATAAAAAATCCATTAGGAGTAAGAATATACAACATGTTGACAGCAGCAGGTATCCAACAATGCATAAGTGAACCAACTAGGGGTGAAAATATCCTAGATGTTATTCAAAGTAATATATCTGAGGACATTGAGAATATTGATATTGGACCATCAATAGGAACAAGTGATCATGGAACCATTATATTTACAATTAGTAAAAAAGAAAACTAATTAGGGGAAAAACAACTTAAATAATGTATAATAAAACCAATTATCAGGTATTAAGAAATGTATTTAGTGAATTTGACTAGAGCAGAATAATGAATGAGCTATCAGCTGAAGAGTCATGGGAAGTATTTGTTAAGACACTAAATAATGTAATATCCAAGCATATTCCCAGGAAGAATGTATATAATAGTAGGGGAAAAAAACCTTCTTGGATAAATAATAAGATCATTGAACTATGTAAAAAGAAAAACAAATTCATACCGATGAAACAGTTAAAAACAGAGGTTAGTAGAGCTCAGTATAAATAAATACTACATAAGGTTAAGCATGAAATAAGAAATGCAAAACAACAGTTGGAGTACAAACTAGCAACATCCAAAAATAATATAAAGGTTTTCTTTGCATACGTGAATAACAAAAAAGGAAATAATAATACTGTAAGACCCCTACTTATAGATGGTGAAATATCCATGAAACCTGGGGAAATGGCTGAGGAATTTAGTAGAACATTTAGAAAAGTGTTCATCAAGGATGCCTGCAAAATAGACAATATCAAGATTGTGACATCTAACAAGATGCAGACGGATATAGTCACTATCGATAAAGTCCTTGAAAGAATACAAAAACTTAAGACAGATAAATCAGCAGACCCAGATAGGGTGCATCCAAAATTTATTAAGGAATTGGGAGATGTACTTGCACCAGCTATTACTTTAATAGAACAGAAATCACTGATTGAAGGTTATGTACCAAAGGACTGGAGAACAGCTCATGTGGTCCCAGTGTTTAAAAAGGGAAGTTGGACAGAGGCGGTGAATTATCAACCTATAAGTTTAACATCGGTGGTCTGTAAAATTATTGAAGGTATAATATATGAGGAGATAATAACTTAAACCTTGAATATCCATATGAGTGATAAAACTCAGCATGGTTTCGTTAGGAACAGATCCTGTAAGACTAATTGAATTAGTTTCTATGAACACATTGGGAAATTAATAGACCAGGAGAATAACGTGGATATGGTTATGCTGGAATTTAGTCATGCCTTTGACTCAGTTCCTCATGATATATTAATCCTAAAACTGGTAAATTTGGGAATTGATAGTGTTATTATTAAATGGATCAAACACTGGCTGATGGATAGAACTCAGCTGGTTAGGGTACAAGGTTTTTTGTCTGACAGGGTGTGTGTTTCAAGTGGGGTGCCACAGGGGTCCATGTTGGGACCGCTGTTGTTTGGTATCTTTATTTCTGATATAGATATAACTGGTGAGAATAAATTAATAACGTTTTCAGACAATGTTAAGGTGGGAGGGGTTGTAAACATCTTTGAAGACAGTCTACATTTTGGTCAAGATTTAGTTAATATATCAGAGTGGGCCAAACAATATAAGATGCACTCTTACTTAGACAAATGTGTAATAATGCACATTGGGAAAGGAAATATAAAGCAAGATTATTATATACATGGTGTATAATGTAAGGAGTCTGTCTGTGAAAAAGATTTGGGTGTATACATTAGTCATGATTTAAAAAAGGGTCCTCATTGTAGAATAGTAGCTAACAAGGCTATGCATTTGGTTAATTGCATTCGAAGAAGTTTTCAATCAAGGAATAAAGAGGTAGTGATGGATCTTTATAAATCTTATGTAAGACCACATTTGGACTACTGTTCCACAGTCTGGAGTCCATATTAAAGGAAGGACATAAAAATATTTGAAAAGCCACAAAGGGCTTGTACAAAACTTATAAAAGAGATTAAGGATAAACCATATGAGGAAAGATTAAGGGTCTTAGGGTTGTGGTCAATGGACATGAGACAAGCTAGAGGTGACCTGCTCTTGCTCCATAAAATTATGGGACAGGAATTATTAAAACATGATCTTGACCTTCAGATTAAGGAACAAAACTATAATTTAAGAGGGCATAAGTACCAATTAAAAAAAGAATATTGTAGGACAAAGCTGAGACAATTTAGCTTTGAACCCAGAGTTGTCAGATTATGGAATAGATTACCAGAAGAATTAGTAGAGGCTATTAGTTTTAATGCTTTAAAGGCAGGTTTTGACAGATATATATCAATTGGTAACTTTGGTTTCCTTCACTGAAATAGTGGGTACAACCTATATGGGCTCTGATCTTCTGGTTGTCTTAACAATCCAGTATGAACTCCAGTATGAATGGGGTAAGTATAATGCCCAAAGACCCCAAAGCACACCACAACACTTGTCATTGTCTACAGGGTAGGGTGAGGTACAATGGCATGAGCATTATAGCTGATAACCCAAAGGCACACCCCAGTGCCTGTCAGTCTCTACAGGGTGGAGGTGGGGTTGGCATCACTTCAGTACTTCACTGCCATTCCTATTATGTATCTCTAACTCCGGTGCTACCAATGTCAATGCCAGTGAGACAACATCCAGCATTGAAAAATGCTTGTTATTATTACTGTTTCTTATTAGAACTGACTCACTCTATCAGAAAAGTAAATGCAAACATTCAATGACTGCTGGTAGGCTTATACAAACTCTCATTTCCAAAAAACTGTCTGTGGATAACATATTGCGTGTTACATCCCTTCTTCAATACTGAAATATAGGCATCTGCTTAAATCTTGTTATTGCTGTTTGTAACACAAAATTGCTTATTGTGGGGCATCATCCATGATTGCCCAGCATGCATGTCTACCCAAAGGCACTATGATAGTAGCAGAACTCATACAGTTGGTGACCCATGATGATGGATGTGTCGTGTAGGACATTTAGAGAGTTGTAAGTTACTTTGGTTTCCTGATGCTGGTTGTCTCTGATAGGTTGTGTTGCCTCGACCCTTCTCCTGCTTGCATGTGTGTGTTTGGAGGGGATGTGGACTTAGGGTTTTGAACTCTAACAGCACATTTCCAAACTTTTGTTACTGTACTATTAACCCTAACTGATGCATTAACAGAGATGTTTGCAATGGATAGATAGATAGATAGATAGATAGATAGATAGATAGATAGATAGATAGATAGATAGATAGATAGATACTTACCACCAGAAGTACTCAGGTAGTCATAACTGTTGTTGTTCATGTTTGCCAGCACTGTATTCTTACTGTGCAGTTCCTGTCATGCTCAGTAGGGCACTTGGAGAGAGGGTGTACAGTCTGAGAATAATGATGGATACAAGCAAGTTCTTATATGTCTGAGTCAATCTGTCTACCCCAGATTACCTCATGAATGACTTTCCAAAGAAATTAATGACCCAAGCCCCTCGATCTCATTCAATCCCATAAGGCAGGTATACCCAATGAAGTCTGTGGTGACCCAATACACATTCACATTACACCACCCATCAGGAAAAGGCAGTGGTAAGCATGGAATGGCAGCTTTGAACCACATAACAAAAGGCATGAGAGAGGGTCCAGGCAGCCTAGTAATGACTGGTCCTATCCTGCAATGATTCTATTATCCAATATGAGCCTACTTCCTTACACTGTAGGTGTAGGTCTACATTAAATAAAAGGAAAAAAGGGCACATGAATTACACAATGTGTTGCCGGATAGACCAATGTAAGTTTTTGAATGAATGCAATAGATTTGTAGTAGAAAGTATTTTTGATAATTTCATAGACAATGTCCTAAAACAGGTAATCTGCCAACCAGAATGTTGTATAATTTGTGGCAATGGTACATTTTTAATTTATCATTTTAATTTTAAATTTGTGTCTCACTTGTGAAAATATATATATTTTTTTGTTATCTCAAGTTCCTGGAAAAATGGCATAGAGCAATATGAAAAATCTTATTTATGTCTGATCATGTTTTACCAGGTCATTGAGTTCAGATTCCAGTAACTCAGATCCTCATATTTCAAGAGCAATAAAAATTCACTGAAAAAACAAGTATTGTTAAAGATATTGAGCTGTAACATCATTCTAGCATGAACACTGCAAGAGTGATGCCAATCATACTGTAAGTAGAACAGAAAGATCTTTCATTACTGAAAAAAAAATTATGAGTTGAAGTTTATACTTCTATGTGTTATTCACTGGGAAAGCATTTTATAAATATTGACAGAAAGTCAAAAAGAAATGTCTAAAAAAAGTGTAAATCATAAGAACCAAGAGATATTAATGTTTAAAAATAGGTAAGATATGAATGCATGCTGCCAGATTTGGATAAACAATCTTAGCTAGAGTACAAAGGGTAGAAGCAAATTACAGATCTTGGGGTAGAGGCGTGGGGTCAGCAGGGTACTCCAGAAATAGTGATGAGTTCAATGGTATTTAATAAGTTTATAAACAGCAACAGAGAAAGACAGTTTGGTTAGAACACTTAGGGCCAGATATTCAAAACTTTGCCCCGGGGTTAAATTAGCACTGCCTGACGTGCAAACTTAGCCCGGAGCAAAAAGCAAGCTACTGTATATTCAAAGGGAAATAGCCTGGTGCTAATCCTGCTGAATATAGCAGTTTAAGGAAGCTGGGCAAACTAGTCTGGGAGTGCAGGGCAAAAATACCCCGGGAATAAGACAGCATTAAATATAGCAACAGGGAAGTGCAAACTGCAACTGCAGCTCATTAGCCTCTGTAGCAAGCCAGTGTTAAACTTGCAGGTGGAGAACATTGTGTGTGATTGCACAGAGCTGTCTCACATCTACTGAAAACTCACCTCTCAACCTCCTACCT
Source organism: Neoceratodus forsteri (assembly GCA_016271365.2). Taxonomy (NCBI): domain Eukaryota; kingdom Metazoa; phylum Chordata; order Ceratodontiformes; family Ceratodontidae; genus Neoceratodus; species Neoceratodus forsteri. Next base: position 239,953,211 of record CM028132.1, on the reverse strand, counting down.
CATAAATCAGGGACAATACTTAAAATAATCAGGGACAAAGGTTTAAAATCAGGGACACACCTTAGCAAACGATGATATCCAGTGGTAAAATAAGTGGTGTAGTGTAAAATGCATTTTCTAAGGAAGAACACGTCTATAACATTAATGCCTGACATTATGTTATGCCTACAACCTCCACTGTTTGGTCATGGAAACACAATTTGTAGGAGGGACAGAGTATAGGTTTGAGGTAAAATCAGGGACATCCCTGAAAATCAGGGATAGTTGAGAGGTATGACTGCAAACAACAACGTAAGCCACACACTGCAGAACTGTGCTTAGTGTGCTATGCTGAAGTGAGGTTTGCCCAGGGCTAACCTGATTGCACAGTGCTAACACATTAGCCCGGTGCAAACTGGTTAGCCTGGGGCAAATGGGAGCTATATTCAAAGATCCCATACAAATGAGACTACTTAGGTAATCAGTGGGCAAACAGGCACATTTGCATCTCATTACGTGCTGCTAAGCATACAGTACCATGCAGTTTGCCCAGTGCTGCTGCATGAAGCACAAAGCCCCCCCCTTTTGGTCGGAATGGAAGTACAGGCTGGACGCTGCAGACCAAGGCAGACCCACATCACCCCCTGTTGGTCAGAATAGAGGTACAGGCCAGAAGCAGCAGGAACTGTGTGCTGCCAGGCTCAGTTGGTGCAGAGTCCTGACCCATTCACAATGAATGTAAATGTAATATTCCTGGTAGTCTAGTGGTCCCCCCCACATGAATCCCAACCCCTGTGTACTGACAATAAAGGTAATGTCCCTGGTAGTCTAGTGGTCCCCCCAACCCCCTGCATGACTTCCTACCCATTCACAATATTATTATACATAATTTCCCTGGTAGTCTAGTGCTACCCCTCCACACGTATCCTGACCCCCATTTCCAATAAAAGTAAACACATATCCCTGGTAGTCTAGTGGTCCCCCCCCAGCACATTTACAGACCTCTGTTTTAAATAAAATAATCACATTTCCCTGGTAGTCTAGTGCCCCCCCAGCACATATCCTGACCCCCGTTTTAAATAAAATAATCACATTTCCCTGGTAGTCTAGTGGCCCCCCAGCATGTATCCCAACACCCGTTTTGAATGAAATGAAGCACTTATCCCTGGTAGTCTAGTGGCCCCACCAGCACATTTCCTGACCCTGCTATAAATATAATTAAGCTATTTTTCCCTGGTAGTCTAGTGGTCCTCCCTTCCCAGCATGTATCCTGACCCCGTTATAAATATAATTAAGCTATTTTCCCTGGTAGTCTAGTGGTACCCCCCCAGCATATTTGCCGACCCCGTTATAAATATGATTAAGCTATTTTCCCCGGTAGTCTAGTGGCCCACCCAGTACGTTTCCTGACTCCCATTTTGAATATAATTAAGCACTTATTCCTGGTAGTCTAGTGGCCCCCCTTCAGCATGTTTCCCGACTCCCATTTTGAATATAATTAAGCACTTATCCCTGGTAGTCTAGTAGTTCTCCCCCTACCATGTATCCTGACTCCAGTTTTGAATATAATTAAACACTTATCCCTGGTAGTCTAGTGGTCCCCCCCAGCACATTTGCTGACCCTGTTATAAATATAATTAAGCTATTTTCTCTGGTAGTCTAGTGATACCCCCCCCCCCCGGTAGTGCCACACCACTCAGCCCACCAATCTGGCGAGCTGGCGACCGGCTCAGCCCTCCACATATCACCATGGCCGGCCACCGACTGAGAAATGAATGAGCAGCTCATTCATTCCTCAGTTTGTGACTGCCCGTGGTGGTGTGTGGAGGGCTGAGCAGGTCGCCGGCTCACTTCCTGGCAGATGGGTGGGTTGAGCGGGGCGGACCTACTGGGTGGGGGGTACCACTTGACTACCAGGGGAAAATAGCTTAATTATATGTATAACAGTGTCAGAAAACATGCTGGGGAGACCACTAGACTACCAGGGATAAGTGCTTAATTATTTTCAGAATGGGGATGGGATACATCCTGGGGGGGGCCACTAGGCTACCAAGGATAAGTGCTTAATTATATTCAGAACAGGAGTTGGTATATGTACTGGGGGGACTACTAGACTACCAGGGGAAATGTGTTTATATTATTCAAAACGGGGGTCTGGAAATGTGCTGGGGGAGACCACTAGACTACCAGGGATATGTGCTTACTTTTATTGGACATACGGGTCAGGATATGTGCTTGGGGGATGGGACCATTAGACTACCAGGGCTTCTACCACAGCTACAGGGGTCCACAAGGGGGGGCACTACTGCATTACCGCCAGCTTTTTTCCGGCAGTATCTAGCACTGCGCTACAGGTTGCACTAATGCCTGTAGTGCAACACTGTACATTTGAATATGCCATGCTGCTGGCATGCATGGGCGCTCTCCTGTCCATGCCCCTGCATACCATTACCTATTAGCGTCGGTGCTACCATACAGTGCTGGCACTAATAGGGCTTTTCAATATTACAGCCTTGTGCAAATCCAGTGCTATTCTAGTACTATGGATTTGCGCTAGGTGCAAGGGTTTGAATATCTGGCCCTTAGTCGGAAATCTGGAGCCCCAGGTTTGTATCCCACAAATGCCACTTAGAAAATTGGCTTGAGAAACCCAGCTTCCTGATTGGATAACAGTAACCATGACCCAGGCTGGTATCAGGCAACATAGACCAATAAAACATTAGTCCCTGTACTTACCTGCCTTTTTAGCAAAGAAATCACTGACCTGAAATCAAACTTCAGCTCTGAAATAACAACCATTTTTTCCTTGATTATTGAGCTGACACCAAGCTACACTCACCACACATAGCATAATGCCATGAACATTGAATTTATAAAAATTAAAACCCAACATATATATTTTTTCTTTCACAGTAGTGTCACTGCGTATTAAATCTGTGCCATTCTCAGCAGCATCACATGCCTGCCACAGCACAGCCATGCCTCTCCCATTCACATAATGAAACATTCATGCTGCGACTGACTCCTAAACATGTAAATCCTAAATGTGCATAATTCAAAAAGCTACCAATTTAGAAACAAATTTAAAGACATACCACTTTTAAAACAAATAAAACAGTTCTTTAGTGCAGTGAGCCATTGGCACTGTAGTGTGGTTTATAATGAAACTTAGCAAAATAGTGTGGGTGGTGGGTATCCCAATCATGCCATCCCAGTGATACTGTGGGTGGGGGGTTAAAACACTAGAAGATGAAAGTACCTCTGGAAAAAACAGTCTTTACAATGCAGCAGTGCTCCCTACTGGCAAGTGTACCAGTAGAGGGACTACTTTACAAGAAAATGAATTCCTATTCATTTGTACTAATATTTCAGTGATTTATTTACATTTTTCAAATATTTTATTGAAAATGTGACAACCCATTTTCTAAGTTCAGTAATATGATCCAGAGTGGACAGTAGGGGCTATACCCACCCTTCCAGGGGCTATAGGGCCCTACGCCTGCAGCATAGGGGCTCATTATTCTCCTGGGTGGGTGGCTATTGCCCAATATCACCCCATCATGTCTTGTTACTTAATTACTCACTGTATGACCCTGAGAAAGTAATTTAATCTCCCTGCATTTAGTCATTTTCAAGTATATCCCTAAGCTGTAATGTATGAATCTACTTTTACACTGAAGACAATGGCATCCCATCATGGAGTGTTAAGTGTGCTTGAATACACTTTGTGTGAAAGATGTTATAAGAAACCAAGTTCTTACCCTTCATTCAATTTCCTTCTTAAATTATCTTAATGAAGGGGTGGTATATCAGAGTACCAAATTAACCACACTGTTACACACTTGGATGCTCAAAACATCACCATAACCGATTTGTAAAAAGGGTTAACATGCATAACGACATAGCAAGAAAGAAATACAGGAATCATCATAGTGTGGACTCAGAAACAGGTGTAACAGCTTGGAGCAGGTGTTAAAAATGTCTAGAAGAGGTTGGGATTCATCAAGAGTGTAACAGACAAATAATGATTAAAGCAGTTACTATTGTAAAAGGCACAGGTGACTGTGGTGAGGCCTGACTCAAATGAGTGAGTTATGTTCTCAGTAAGATACTAAAAGTAGGATATTATAGTGTAACAAAACATTCAGGGGAGAGCAAAATAAATCATCAGACACATGGATAGGGTGCTGTATGAACATAGACAATTGCAAGTGAATCTCATCCCTGCAGAGAAGAGGCAGTTAAGAGTGATCTGATTCTGGATCTAAAAATAATAAAGGATATCAAGAATGTAAACTCAAGTATGATGTCTGTTGTAAGCCAGGCAAAGAGAATGGGCAGCATGTACTTATTTAGGATAGATTGGGAAATATAATTTATGAAAGATTTCTTCACTAAGATGGTGATATAACTGAGGGTTAGATTGTCATGCAAGGTAATTGCATCCAAGTAATTTGGTTTAATAGAGCATGGAACTGTTAGAACAGCAAGGGGATGGATGTGATGCACCATCTGTCTTCTTCTGTCCTACCAAATACCCATCTACCTGACTGAAACTTCTCAAAAATGTACAGTAAGAACAAAAATATATTGCATCAATATATGGACTGGCAATAACATTTGTTCAATGCTTTGAGAAAAAAAAATAGAAGTTGGAATCAATAATTTGACCATAGGTCATCTTCAAGAATTAGCTAAAAAATAATTCTACCTCTTTTACCAACAATGAACAGAATGTTACTCATACTGTTTTCCTATAGCTAACTCCTGATGAAGACATACTGTATGGCTGAGACATCATTTCTAAGTAATGAACTGAGGAAATGCTTGCTATTTATTTTATTTTACAATTTTCGGCCAGGAAAGATACACTAAGCTGAATCCTGTTTACAGGTGCATCCTGGCAGCACAGGAAAGTTAAATGATTTGCTGCTGGTCATACAGTATACAAGTAGTGGGTGTGGGATTCAAACCCAGTCCTCCAGGTTGGCTCCACAGTGCTGTTAACCACTACACCATACTGCCTCAAAGCTAAAGTCTATGGATTCATCAAGTTCATGTCCAGCCCCCCCACCCTGGTAGGTGTAACATTCAATGATATGATTACTTGCAGTAGCCATTATTTCATAGGAATGGCTATGTGGTGTGAGGCCCTCCTACAATTTTAACTTGAAGGGTTAGATAAAGAAGGTGCTGGTGAGCTGTTAGAAAGAGTCACAGCTCCAAGACAATGCCATATACTGCACCCTGTAGTAAAATGTATAAAAATAAAAGTAAGAACAAACAAACACATACTGTCGATAAACGTTCCCTTCTTCACCTCTTCACTCTTTGTGTATCTGCTGCAGCACTTTCTTCTCCTGCTCTGTTCTTCTTTGCAATTTATCTCCAATGCTGATTTATGGGTTGTCCACAGAGAAGTGTTGCAAGTTCCTTATATTTTTTGTAGTTGCCTGTCTTCCAGGATTTCTATAAGAATTTATTTTCCTGTCTGTACTTTAGAAATGCCCCTTCCCAAGTGATAAAATATCTGATAGAGGACCTGCGTTTTGGCCCAGTGTGAAAACCTAAATAACAGGTTAATTGAAAAGAAGGTAAATTGTGGTATTGATTGCTTTTTTGCTAAGTGCATAATAATATATGAGCTTGCATACCTTATTGTGACCTCACATGCATGGAGTGCCTGCAGTTTTTCCCCTTTTAGAGTGTTATAGACAATTGCCTCAGTTCCATAGCAGCTAGATGAACACACTCTGGCCAGATCTGATATGGCTACAGCCAAGCTCACAGAGGTCACAGCAGAACACAGCACAGTTTGCCATGTCCATGATGGCCACCAAACTGTATTGCACATGCGTGACTTGGGCATGCACAATACAGTTCAGTAACCATCTTGGACATGGCTGACTATGCCATGTTACACCATGACCTCTGTGAGCTCGACTGCAGCTGTATCAGGTACAGCATGCAGAGACAGGTCGCGTGAGGGGGAAAGAGTGAGAGATAGAGAGAGGTAGGGAATGGGCTTTGTTTGTTTGTTTGCTATGAGTGACTGTGGGACTGCTGAAATGAATGGAGACAGCAGAGTGCATCATGTTCCATGGAGGAGGCTGTGGTGCAACTCCAAAACTGTTCTACAGTAGAAATCTGGTGAGTCCTTTTTTGATCCTTTGATCCCAAGACATTTGCAGGGCTCTGCCCACTGCAGCCATAAAAATTAGTAAACAAAAAAATGAAGGTTTCCTTTGCCTCATTCTCTGTGTTGATATAAAGGCTCAGATATAGTGTTGAGTTACAACCCAAGCTTATCAGTTTGGCTTTGTGAGGAAATGTCTGTTGTCCCAGTATCTACTCAATGAAGGGGGTGGGATCAGGGTGGCACAGTCCTTTGATTCCAAGTCAAAAACAGCTATGGGGTTGACAGAGTCGGTCTGACTGACTGAAAACTGAAAGAGAGAGAAGAAAGAAAGAAAGAAAAAAAAAGAAAGAAAGAAAGAAAGAAAGAAAGAAAGAAAGAAAGAAAGAAAGAACGAACAAGAAGACTCAAATTCTGTTTGAAAAATGAAATACATTGTTTTACAGATCCATTACCACATGATCCTGCAGAGGCTGACATTTTATGGCCTGCATTCTATTTTATCCTGGACAAGTGATTTTAACCTGATGCAAAATATCTGTCATGGCACCTTCTGATGAGGTACAGAGCTTAAACGTTTGGGAGGAAAAGCATAGGCAAGACATATATAATGTGTTGGGTGCTTCTTGCTGCACAGGGAGAAGAAATGTACCTGGGAGTATACAATTGAATGAATGACCACCAGTGTGTAGCTACTGTCAAGAGAGCCAGACAAATGCTGGGGTATCAAACAAGTGGTTGGCCAGAAGGAAATGGAAAGTAATCCCGTCTTTTTACAAGGTCCTGTCAGGCCCAACCTAGACTACTGCACACAGTTATGGACTCTCCAATAAAAACATAGAAGCACAGAATATCAACCCTAAGTCAGTCCTCTGAGCATCTGCTCCATTGGCACTGAATCATTTTAGTTACTTGACACTGCACTGTCTCTGGCCTTACTCAAGTGAGGACTCCAGAACTGGGCACAGTACTCCAATGTGGTCTCACCAGTGATCTATAAAGGGGTAGTATTACCTTTGTCCTCCTGCTATTGAAACTCTTCTTATATACCCCAACATTCTTGTTTTCCCTCTGTAGAGCTTATTAAATTGGCTAGTTTTTTTTAGGAAGCCACTTATGGTGACCCACAGGTCCCTGTCCCCTGACGTAGTGGCCAGCTTAATCTCTGCCAACCAGTATTCCTTCCTGGGGTTCGTTTTTCCTATGTGCATCACCTTGCACTTCTTGCATTGAATCAGCAGCAAGAGCTTGGTCCACCTCTCTAAGTTTTGCAAATCCCGCTGCAACTCCATTACCCCTCCTTGCTGTTTAACCTGCTGCAGAGCTTAGTGCCATCTGCAAAGAGATACATCTTGCCCTGTATTCCTTCTCCCGTGTCACTGATGAACATATTGAAAAGTACTGGTCAAAGAACAGATCCCTGTGGTATCCCACTTATTACCTCCCTTCTCCCTATTTGACTCCATTTACCACCACCCTCCACTGTCTCTCCCTTACCAACATCACAACAATTTAACTAGGTCCATTGCCTCTCCCAGATCCTCTAATTTCTTCAACAACATTCTGTGTGATACTGAGTCAAACTCTTGGCTGAAGACAAAATAGAGTAAATCTACTGCTTGTCCCTTATCCTTCATCCTTGCTGCCTAGTCAAAGAATACTATCAGACTGGTCTGATAAGACCTCCCAGCAATGAACCCATGCTGCTTACTATCCTGGAGCCCTGATAACTTCACGTAATCCAGAAGGTCCTGTTTGACTAGTGTCTCTTTCAGTTTACCTACAATGGAGGTAAGACAGACAGTCCTGTCATTTCCAAATTCCTCCCTGTTCCCTCCCTTGTGGAGTGACACCCCATCTGCTATCCTCCAGTCTCCAGGAACCACCCCTGCTGTAGTGTGCTACTGAATAGCCATTTCAGGGGTTAAGCCAGTTCTGATGTCAATTCCCTGAGAACTTCCAGGTGAATCCCATCTGGCACTGGAGCCGTGTCCATTTTCAGTGCTGCAAGGCCTTTTCTCACCATTTCTCCTGTAATTACTACCAGTTCCATTTCTGGGATCCCCCTTTTAGCAGCTGTTATGCTGCTTTCTGGCAGAGGCCACTATCTTCCACTGTGAATACTGAGCAGAAGTAGTCAATTGGAATGGCTTCCTTTTGCTCATCCTCCTTTTCTACCCTGCCCCTTCTGTAAGCCTAACAACTCCCCCTCTTATCTTCTTTTTTCCCTGATGTGCCAGAATAACTGCTTTTCATCTCCCTTGACCTCTATGCAGTATGTAGCTCTGTGTCTTCTTTTGCATCACTGACTGCCTTATTGGCCTCCTTCATCTTTATCTGGCATTTGCTCCATTTCACATCCCCGTTTCTCCTTGTAGCCAGTGAAGGATCTTGTTGGCACTCACTGCCTCCTTGACCTTCTTAGAGAGCCATATTGGTCTATTGTGCCTTTTACCCTTGGTAACCTTTCTCAAGTATTATTTGGTTGCTTTAAGAATGGTTCTTTTAATTTCTGTCCACCTTTCCTCTAACCCTCTGATTTGTCCACTCCAATTAACTTGTTGTTGACTAATTCCCTCATATGTTCAATGTTTACTCACCTAAAATCCAGAAAAAAAAACAGCTATTAAAGAGGATATACCAATACCCATAGCCAGTTCAAATCACATTGTGTTATTATGATCACTGGACCCCAGTGGTTCCCCAACCCACACTCCACCTACCATTTTCATGTTGGTGAGTACCACATTTAAAATAGCAGCCTGTTTTATAGGTTTCCTGATCAGCTAGCTGCACTAGCACCTACAATATATGAAGCAAGACCTTACTTCTGGTGCCCTTAGCTGCTAGACTGTCCCAATCTGTGTCTGGTAATTGTGATCCCCTACAGCCACTACCTCCCTGTTGTGCTTCCTTCTCAATTCCTGCCAGTAGTTGCCTATCCCCATTACAAAAAAGAAATTGACACAGTAGAGAGAGTGCAACACAAGACCATCAAAATAGATGGGGTAAGGAACACAAAAGTTATGAGGAGAATCTGGTGGCCCATAAACATGTTCTCTTTGTGGGGGGAGGCTGAGATGGGACATGATCTCCATTTCCAACATTCTTATTGGTATTCACAATATAGAAGTGCCAGAGTTGTTTAATCTGGTATCCTACAGAAGGAAACAGGGACATGCCCTGAAGTTGGTAAATGTAGGAGTAACATTAGAAAGTAATTTTTCTCTGAGAGGGAGGTAAACCTATGGAACAGGTTACCAACAGAGACAGTTGACAAGAAAACAGCACTGGCCTCCAAAGAATGCCTGGACAAATTTCTCCTACCAAGAGAATTACTGAAATCCCTGGTTTGTAGAGTGGGTAGGGAACCTATTCAAATTAGTTCCATGTTCATATTTGCTTTAGAAGCAGTGGATGGACATGCTGGATCTAGAGTCCCAGCCAAGCTTATATTACTATGTTACTGTGTTAGTATACGTGCATATATACACACACATAATAAAAGCTAAATGTTAACTGGTGCATTTTTTACAGCACAGGAATATTATTAAATGTTTTTAATCCTGTGTCACAGATATTAAAAATGTCACCCATTCATCAATCAGCCTGGCATGCACATGATTTACTCATAGCTGTCCTATCCTGTTCACCTTTTTGATGCCTCTACACCCCCTCACATGGGTGCATAGTTCCATGTGAACTGGGGGTCATGCATAACAGAGCTGGTCAGGACACTACATTCAGAATACTAATCTAGATTTAGGGTGGACATCTTGCTCCACATGAGCAGTGCTGTAGTACATGGCAGTCAACAGGTGAAGGCTATCATATTACTTTAGGTGAGGAGAAATTTGAGGATAAGCTCAAATAGGGTTCTGGCATCACTCTATCCCTGTGAGGTATAGAGAAGGGATGGATATTGGCAGGGGAAATGTCCTTCATGGTGGTGGAGGTTACTGCCACGGGGTGTAAAGCATTTATGACTTGGTCCACATGTCATAGGGTGCTCACCCTCAAACAGTAGCTGAATACCACAGTCCTACAATGACATGCACCTGCCTATATAACAGGACTTGAGTAGTTGGATATGGTCAGAGTGGCAGTTGGTTTCTAACCTGAGTTTGGTGTATTCGGCAGTGCCCTTCTGTCCTCTTTTGCATGCCATTTGTTCATATTGAAGCTTATGTTCTATCATTGTACAAAATATACTATAGGCTTTGCTGTGGCAGTAGAACTATTAAGCATAGATGGCCCTTATTTAAATGTTTATGGGCTATGGAAGTTTGTATTTTGTTTTATGGTATCGATGCATTAATGAAGCAGGAGTAACAACTGTGAGACCAATTACTGTTTTCTTCTGTAGAGTAAAACACAAGTTAGGAACATAAATAGCACAAGTTTTGGCACCATAAGCAAAGGAATTCCGATTTGTCACTACACAGTACTGCCCATCAGAATTGTAAGTAACTCATACAGTTGGAACTCTCCATTGTTGTAGACGTATCGGACAAGTAAAGGATTGGTTGGTGAGCCATAATATGAAGTGATGTACCTCCTACAGGTAGCTTCAAGATGCAGCTGTTTCTGTGGGGGGTGCTGAAGGTGCAGCTTGCAAAGATTGTTCAGTCAGGTTACATAGCAGATCATCACCCAAGGAATAAGCATTTTCCAGTCACCACCAGAAGGGTGAGGGGTGGCTACTCACGAGGGGTCACGAAAGAGCTCCTAACCCTCATGAAAGACAGGGACTGTGCCTGGTCAAGCTATAAAGCATCCCCATCTCCTACCCTACAGAATGATTACAGGCATCGGAGGAACCTTTGCAAACACCTAGCCAAAGCTCTCAAACAGACACATTTTTGCAATATCCAACAAACTAACCTCGGGGACCATAAACAATTCTGGTCATCTCATTGGCTCACTACTAAACCCCTCCTCCAGTAAACCTGTCCCACAGCGGCACACTAATGCTGACCTCATTACCGATCCCCAAGAAGTGGCCAAGGCCCTCAATGACAAATTCTCCTACCTCACTATGTACCTGAGCAAACTCCCAAATGACTTGCAGAAAAACTCTGTTTCATGCACGCCCCCATGACATCACCCACCGGGCCAACCTCTCAACCTCCACCCTTTTTCTTCAAAATACTCTCACACGTTGACATAGCTAAACTCCTAAAGAGCCTCCCAAACAACAGCTCCCCTGGAGCTGATGGATTATCCCCTGTCTTCCTTAGAATTATCTCCCCTGCCATCATCGCCCCCTAATGTTAATTTTCAATCTCACCCTGACCACTTCTTCCATGCCTGATACATGGAAAACCACAAAGGTCATTCCCATTCATAAAACCGGGACCCACAATCCTCAGACAACTATCACCCGACCTCCATCCTTCCTCACTTAAGCAAGCTACTGGAAAAAAGTCATCCACCGCCAACTTGCTGACTAAATAGGTAAATATGACCTACTATGTAGCCAACAACATGGCTTCCACAAGAATCACTAAACCACCACTGCTCTCACACTCCAAACTGACCACATTCTCACAAACATGGACCATGGAAATGCAACTGGCACAGTCTTTACAGACCTCTCCAAAGCCTTCGACCTGGTCAAACATTCACTCCTCCTCTCCAAATTGCATCACCTTGGCTGCTCTCCAGAGGTCACCACCTGGTTCAGAAGCTACCTTACAGGGTGCTCCCAGTTTGTGTGCACTGGACCAGCCTGCTCACCCACCCTGCCTGTCTCTACTGGGGTCCCCCAAGGCTCTATTCTGGGATCCCTCCTTTTCTCCTTATTCATTAACTCCCCTCCAATGGATAGTCTCAACTGTCACTTAATCCTTTATTCTGATGACCTCGTGCTCTTCTCCAGCAGAAAGTTTCCTACCTTCATCTCTGCAGCCCTCTCACAAAACTACACCGCAGCCCACAACTGGTTCTCTGACAACCTCCTTCTGGTCAATGCCAAAAAAACAAAAACAATGTTGTTCCGATCGAAGCTCTTTCTAACGAAATGAAAATCTAACCCACCCCTAATCATCACGTCCCCTGATGGCCATGTCCTAGAGGATGTCAAACATTTCAAATATCTAGGAGTTGTGCTTGACCCCTCCCTTTCCTTTACAGAGCACATAAACTCCCTGGTTCACCAAAAACAAGGGGCTGCCTACAAATACTGGCAATACCTCACCCCTGAAGCCCACCATGCCATCATCCAGGGAAATCTGCTACCTATCCTGGACTACTGCTCTCCCATCTACTCCAGGACTTCTGCATCCACAATGGCAAAACTATCAGTAGAATACAACAGTGCCTGCCTCTTCTCCCTGCTGGTCCCTTTCTTCACATACCACTGTACACTCTACACTACACTACACTGGGGTGGCTCCCACTACAAGCCTGCTTTGACCTTGCACTGTATGGTTTTATTGATTCTGCCATCCGTATTGGCCAGAAATCCCCTCTTGCTCCCCTTCTCACCGTCCAAACCTCACACTGCTGCCTAAAATCCTCCAGTATCACCTCCCTGAAAATCCCCAGGGTAGCCATGAACATGGGCACTAGAGCCCTGTCTGTAGCAGCCCCCACATGATGGAACAAGCTGCCCACTGAACTGCACACCATAAACACTTACCGCCAGTTCAAAACTCGCCTCAAAGACTGGCTCCTGTTGGGATCCACCTGCCACTGCTTTAAGGACTGGCCCCCCCATAGGTTCCAGGGGTAGGGCTGAATAGGTTCTCTTATTTACTGAAACTGTACCACCATGAACCTTACTTTGCCCTGTTATTTGTTGTCCCTCAACTACTGCCACCATGTATTGCCAAATGTAACAATTGTAACCTTTCACTATGTATTATCTGCTGTTGTTATGTTATAGTTATTCTGATGTTTCTACTCTGTGCCACCTTACATGGCCCAGGTTGTGCCTGAAAACGGTCCCTGGAATCAGTGCACCTACCTGGTTAACAAAGTCATAAATAAATAAAATGAATAAATAAAAGACCAGTCTAAGTGTTCCGGAGAGTAGCCGCATACAGGTTTAACAATGTCAAATACATCACAGTGGCACAGGTAATAATATCCCTTCTTGGCTCAGCAGTTGGTATGCGGTGCAACCCAAGCTTGTAGAACAGAGTGATAGACAAACAAAGAAGACAGGTTAGTTCATTCTCGGTAAATGTTCTCAAGATGTCTGATGAAATTAATAGTAGCCAGTTTGTCAAAGACAGAATTTTGTGGATCAAAGTGAGGTAGTGACACAGTGAAAGTAATGAACATGTTGTCACGAATTGTGCATTTCTTAGTGAAACAGCATGGTGCTTGGTTTGGATAATGTGAAACGTACCCAAGATTTTTAGCAGTAGGCATAGAAATATTAACATAATTTGACATATACAATGTAATGTATGCAGTAGATTTGCAGTGAAGACAATACTGATATCTGGAATGTGTCCTGTTTCCAAGTCTCTGAAGAGATTGCTAACAGTGGCAGTTACATAAGAACCATAGGCAGATCATAAAAGTTCACGGGCAATATATTGCTTGTCTGCCTCCTTGTTATTTTGAAAAATCAACTCATTAATTTTGTTTCTAGTGTCGTTGAACCCTTTAGTGATTTCCTGCATGTTATAAACAGTAAAATGCTTTTCCTTACTTAAACCATCTACACCATATAACAGTGGTGATAACACATAATTTTTATGTTTGCTTGCACAAGAAACATTATGTGACAGCTTAGGAGAGAAGCGGGTTGTGGAGGCAAGACACTCTGCCAGCAAAGGGAGGCACAGCATTTGGGGGCTTGGCAGTGGTGAGCCAATGGAGGCACAGTGTGCTGATGACACTGGCTTCCAAAAATGCCACCAAGTTCTAACGTTTTCACTTCAGCAATCAGGGGCTGCCTCGTATTGCAGCGTCAGCCATTCTGCTGCAATGATGGAATGACCTGTCATTGCTGGGCGGAACGTTGGTACTGTAATGTTTGTGAACATGTCGGTAGCTTGCTGCCATGTTCACAAACAATATTACGGAGTCCTCAGTGCTGAGGGGGTGCTCAATCCCCCTTGTCAGCATATGCCCTCCGACAACAATGTTTGTTTGCCGATGGTGGCACCAATCCCCATGGCTTCAGTCCCCGTGTGAGTTCAGGTTGCCAATGGGGCAGCCCACTCACTGTCGGCATAATGTCCTCCCTCTCAGTGTGATTTGCTGATGGGGGAGCCCACTCTCTGTTGGCATAATGTCTCCTCCCGAACAAAGGTAGGTGTGGGCTGAGGGGGGTGCCCAATCCCCCTCAGCTCTTGCACCCCCCTTTTGTGAAGACTGGGGTACCCAATACCCCCATCGGCTACATCCGCCCCCCCAAAAAACACTCAGTTGGCATGCTGGGAGCCCACCACAGTGTGCCAAATGCTCTGTAAAGAAAAGTCTCACAAGGTTTTTTTTTGGTTTTAACCTGTAAAAAAAGAAAATGGTCCCTCACGGTCTCCCTGCCCCCTCCCATAACCTGAGCCCACTGTCTGCACACCTTGCCTCCCCACACCCCCCTCACCCCATACTTACCTCCAGAGCCTAGCGTGATGATCTTCAGTGGACAGGGAACACATCTGCACTCTTCAAAGCCAACTGCGAACTGAGGAAATGCCGGTAAGCTGTATAATGGCATAAATAAGTTTTTTTCAACTTTGATGCATATCTTAGGCATTTTTTGGAATTTTGGCACTAAATTTTAATATTGGGTTTTTGGACCCCTCCTCATGCATTCAGCCACTGTCATGGTGTTATTCAGTCCCGAAAGTTGATTTTGCGGTCACTGAGTGGAATCACCTTTAGGGACCGATTAACAAAACAACAGTGCCAGTGTTCATGAGGCGGGTGCACCTCCTTATGAGCAGTATAGCTGTCATTTTTCACATCCTGGCCAAAATGCATTTTCGCACTTCCAGCGCAGAATAGCGCGGTCGCTGTGGGAAATCAGTGGTCGGGATGCATGAAGAAAATCACAGTGACACTGTTCATGAGCAGAGGTCCCAAAATTTCTATGTTGAAAATTTTGTGATGAAAGTCCATAAAATGAGTGTGTTACGAAGCGTGCGTTGTGCAGTTTCCACGCACACTCGTAACTTCACAAATTTGCAATATTTTCACTCCAGATTTTCAACATTGCCATGTTTTCATACCTCCTTATGAACAGTATAGCTGTCATTTTTTCACATCCTGGCTGAAATATGTTTTTGTACTTCTGGCATAGAATAGCCTGGTCACTGTGGGAAATCAGTGTTTGGGACATATTAAGAAAATCACAGTGACACTGTTCATGAGCAGAGGTCATACAATGTCTATGTTGAAAATTTGGAGATGAAAGTCCATAAAATGACTGTCTTATGTGCATGCATTGCGCAGTTTCCATGTATGCTCAGAAGTGCGAACATTTTTAATATTCCCACTACAGCTTTTCAACATTGCAATCTGTTCACAACTCCCTATGAATGATACAGCTGTCATTCTTCACATCCTGCCCAATCTATGTTTTTGTACATGTGGTGCAGAATGGCATGGTCACTGTTGGAACTCAGAATTCTGGACACATTGACAAAAATCACACTGCCACTCTTCATGAGAAGAGGTCCCAAATGCTTTCATGATATGGGGTCACAAAAAGGCTTTGTTGAAAATTTGTAGTGCAAATAGCAACAAGTGCTCGGGGCATTAGGGTTTGTAACCATAACATCCCACCCTGTACAGACTGACAGGCATTGGGGTGTGCCTTTGCATTGCTGACTGTACTGCTCATGCCATTCCACCCCCAGTCCTCCACTGACAGGCATCGAGGTGTACCTTGGACTCTTCTCCCCCAGACTTCACCCCATTGTCCTATGCTGCACTCATCTCAGTGTATGTCCTTATGGAATGGGGTGACTATAAAGCCAAGAACCACAAGGCACACCTCAACACCTGTCGGTGTCTGCAGAATGGGGTGAAGTGGCATGGCATGACCGTCATTGGCAATGACCCAAACACTTACCCCAATGCCTGTCCATCTCTACAGGATGGAGCTGGGGTTGGCGTGAAGTTCAGTACTTCACTGCCATTCCTATTCTGCATCTAACTCCTGCATTTACAATGCTAATACCAGCAAGCAAACATTTGGCATTGACAAATGCTTGTTAATAGCTTGCTGAAAGTTAAGTGTTTGTGCTTTAATAGCAGCTATATCTGCTGTATTCCAGATAGACATTCCTGAACCAAAAAGGCCAGAGACGCTGCCTGCTGCACTGGTAACATCTGCAGTATCATGCCTAGTGCGTGGTTTACTTTTAGCATTAGGTGCAGGTCTAAAAACTCTGAAGTGTTCAGTGGCATGAGGTCCACTAACTGGATCATTTCTGTGAGTTTGATAAGCAGCTACAATGTCTAGAAGCATCATACTAAAAAACTTAGAAGTGTTGGTCATGTGATAGAGGCCAAACTCAGCCATATTACAATGTGTGAGGTTAAAAATAACTGGAACGTGCATAAATTATACATTGTTAATCAAAGCTCCTGGAAGAGAAGTGGAGATCAACCTACTAGGAGGACCAGGCTCCTGAGGAGGACATTCAGTCAGTTCTTCTTCAGTGGGTGGGACCACAGAAAGGAACACAGCTTCAGTAGCCATATGGTTGTGAAGACAGAAAGCTTGTGACTCCTCAGAGGTGAGATGGTCATAAAAGGTAGGCTCTATTAAGGCAGTTAAGTTATAGAGACCAGTATGTCTAGAAGAGGCTTATCGAATAGAAAGTGTACCATTTGGTGCAATCCCTGTGTTGGACCATCCATGAAAGGTTTCTTTAGATAAACGTGCTACAGGAAGTGTGCAACCATTACAATCAGTTTCCCATTGTATCTGCAAGGTGGATTTGTCAGAAGATACAACCATGGCATTAAGATAGGCATATGAGCCTTCCTTAACAGTAATCAATTTGTTGGTGACATCAATGTGAACTCCCTGGGAGCTGGAGATGGGTGCATCTCTGTTGGAATGCTCAAGTTTGTCAAGCAAATATGCCATATTTTGTCTGTGTTCAGTCATAAGGGGCTTGTCTTGAGAGTAAGTCAAAGAAAGTCCCACCAGGATGAAGATGTGCAAGATATCCATCTTGCCAGTATATCTGAAAGAAACGGAAAAGGATTGTTAAGTGAGGGGTACCATTCTGCCCTAAGAGGATTAGGAAAGGGAATTAGTCACCTTTATAAAGCTTAGCTGATTAGCATGGAACCACGTGTCGGTGATCTGTTTCTGATTCTGAACTCTCTCCTGATAAACAGCAGGGCTGAATTTGTTGACAATGGGATATGGGCCTTCCCATTTGCTGGTAAATGAGTAAGCAGATGGTTTATACTGGAATAGTATGACTTGATCTCCAACTTGCCAGTCGACGTCTTTGGCATGCTTATCAAAATTAGCTTTTGCTTGGTGTTGAGCTTTGCCCATATGATTTGCAGTGAGCAAGTGTGTTTTCATGATGTCATCACAAAGTTTTCCAACATATTTATCCACAGATACCCTATCTGTGGTAGGGGTGTGGAGGTCAATCAACAGGTGCTCAGGTAATCTCATGGCTCTACCAGTCATAACCTGATATGGTGTGCACTGGGTAATTGATGCAGGAATGCCCCTGATTGCCATCAGCAGTAGTGGCAAGAGAGAATCCCAATCTTTGGGATTGTCATTGATGAATTTGCATAACATCTGTTTGATTCTTCTGTTTGATCTTTCTACCTGACCTGAGGATTTAGGATGGTATGGGATATGAAATTTCTGATCTACTCCAAGCATTTGGAGTGTCTCCTTCATCAACTCAGCTGTAAAACTAGTTTCCTGGTCTGAGTCTACCTTAATGGGTAAGCCCCATCTGGAGAACAAATGATCCACCAGGATCTTGGCAGATGTCTTTGCCATGTTATTCCTAGTAGGGAATGCCTCAACCCACCTGGAAAACAAATCTGTAACAAGTCCATACTTGTTGTTCTTACTGGAGTTAGTTGAGGAGCCAATGAAATCAATTTATATCACATTCCATGGTCCAGACTGCCTTTGTGGTGATTTTTGGGCATTTCTTTTCACTGGAATAGGATTGTTCTGGGCACACACTATGCAATTATCCACATAGTGTTCCACATCCTTGGTCATACCAGACCACCAGATGACAGTTTGAAGTCTCTGGTTGGTGTTATCTGCCCCCTGGTGTCCACCAATGGGGGTATCTTGAACCATATGGATGAATCCAGTTGGTAAGGATTCTGGTACAACCCACAGTTTGTGGCCTGTATCATCCTTCTTATACTAAATCAGTTTCTAATCATGAGATAGGTGTATGTTGTCAGAGTGTCTTTTGGGTGGACTACCAGTAGGCAGTTCCTGTTCAATTCCTTTGTCTAGGTATTTGAACACATCTTTTTGTTCTGGGTCAGATTTCTGTGCAGCAGAAAGGTCCACTGGAGGTTCTGATTGTGGTTTCTGCCTGGTGTTGGCAGCTAAAAAGATGGCTGCCAAAGCTACTGGGTGAGTCATTGACCATGTTTCCCCCCTCGAGTGTCTGCTTTGGCAAGCAAGTCTGCGCGATTGTTGAATTCATGGTAAGGGTCAGTTTTGCACTGAGCCTTTGCCTTGTGAATGCACAGTTTATGAGTAAACTGCTGTGTCAGTGAGTATATATATATATATATATATATATATATACAGAAACAGATCCCTGTATTCGACAGGTGTGCCATAAGGGGATGTGAAGTTATTTCTCTCCCAGAATGGTTGAAATTCAGTGAGGGAGGAGCAGACCCAATTGTAGTCTGCAATTATGACAGCATCTCTAGTACCATAGGGCATAACCTGTAAAGCACAGGCCACAGCTGCCAATTCGGCATACTGTGAGGAAATGACAGTACATTTCCTAGCAATGCACCTAAAATTGCCATCTGGATCTACTATGGGCACACTGAATCCAGCTACCTGTTCCCCCTCCACATAGGAGGCAGAGTCATCTGTGAAGATGTGATACATGCTGATATCCTCTAAAACATCAGATGTAGCCGACAAGAATGGTCCCAGCTCAGGTATGTCAGGAGGCTGGAGTGCACAGTTGTGGGGATTACCTGTATAGAGTAGGCCATGGGCCAAGATGGATGGCATTTTTGCAGGTAGTATTTTGATGTCCCTGCCCTGCAAAAGCAAAGATCAGTGGGTGAGTCTGGTGTTGGAAACTGAACATCTTTTACTTTGTCTGACAGCAAGAAGTTGGTTGGGGTGTGACAGGTATGCAAGATGATAGGTGCATACCCAATGATGTACATGAAATGATGTACATGAAATGTTTGACAGCCTAGTAGGTTGCCAAGAGTGTTCTTTCAGAGACTATACTTTTTCTCTACTGGGGACAGCATTTGAGAAGCATAGGCAATGGGCCTAAAGTACCCATTGTACTTCTGTGCCAGCACTGCATACATGGCCACATCAGATGTGGCCATTTCCAAATGGAATGGAAGATTTGGGTTGGGATTGATCAGTGCTTGGGCTGAGGCTAAGGCTTTCTTAAGCTGTGTTACAGCATCAGTGTGAGTGGGGCCCCTTGTCCATGGGACATCTTTTTTTAGAAGTTCATACCATACAATGGAGTGGCCTTCAAGGCAAAGTCAGGGATAAAATCTCTGGAGTAGTTTACCATTTATAAAAAGCACGTGTTGGCCACGTTAGTAGGAAGTGGCAGATCTTGCAAGCCCTGGATCTTTTTAACAGCTGGGCTTCTGCCTTGGTCTGAAAATTGTAGGCCAAGGAAGATGACCTCCTTCTCACAGAGTTGTGCCTTGGAGGGATTACACTTATGGCCTGCTCTCTTGAGGAGAGACAAGAGTTCATCTAGAATGGCCAAGTGGTCCTCTTTCATGGTGCCTGCTAAAAGCAAGCCATCAACATGCTGCAGGAGACACTGGGTTATGGAGAACCCCTGCAGAGCATCCATCATGTAGAAATGGAAGAGGGAGGGGCTGTTGAGAAAGCCATGGGGAAGTCAAGTCCAGGTGTACTGACATCCATCAAAGGTGAAGGCAAATTTGTATTGGCTTCCCTGTGCTATTGGGAGTGACCAAAACCCATTAGAAATGTCAAGAGCTGTGAACCACTTTTTGTCAGTTGTCAACAGCTTGAGTACATCAGGTGCTGATGCTACAGTTGGTGCACAGTTAGGAGTAATCTGATTGAGTTTGTTGTAATCAGTTGTAAGTCTCCAGGCCCAATTTGGCTTTTTCACAGGCCAAATAGGTGAATTGACAGTGGAAACACAGGTCCTAATCACTCCTTGTTGAAGCAGAGATTGGATGGTTTCCCTAAGTGATGGCAAGGCTTCAAAACAAAATGGGTACTGTTTCTGCCTCACAGGTTAAGGCCCTGTGATTTCAATGGTAGTGTGCATCCTACCACAGTTGTGTTTGTTGGTGGCAAACATGTCAAGGCATTTTTGCAGCAAAGGTGCAATCTCTGAAAACAGGTTATGACTTCTGAACAAAGCCAAGATGTCATACTATTTGTTGTTATGGGAGAGGGCTGCCACCATGTGCGAGTCTGGGATGGTGACAGCATGACAGTGTCCTTTGATCTGAATGAGTAGCCTGTTGGATAGATGCACTACACAGCTATGTAATGCTAAGAAATGAATTCCCAGGATGCTGGGATGATAACGTGGAATCATGAGGTCAAAAGCAATCAGTCCTGAGGTGGCCTACCACCACAGGTAGAGGAACAGATCAATAGGTGTGTAGCTGGATACCATCTACACTCTGTGCACTGGTCTTCCAGCCAGTAGACCAGTCAGATGAGAATGCATCCTCATCATGGAGGACTTATATGGCTTCTCCAGTGTCCAGAAGCATGATAAGTTGGTATCCCCAACTGTGGCCTTTACACAAGGCTATCCATTTGTGTCAACAACAGGTTGGTCATAATCTGGACTGGGGCCTATAATTGTCACTCTGTGCATTCAGAATCAGCATTGTGTTCCTGTTCCTGAAATCGAAGGCCTGCAGGATCTTCCAAGGCCTTCTGTATGTCTTGCAATGAGTACAAGTGTACTTGTGATGTAACAGGCACAGTGGACGCCTGCATAGGTGGTTCTACCTTGGCTATTGCATCGGCCTGGCCAGTAACTGACGTAACCTCTCCTTGGCTGCATGATTGTTCAACAGCCGGGGTTAGGGCAGCTATAGTTCTTGTAGCTGCAGCTCCCCTCTCAGCAAGAATTTCCTCCAACAGCTTGCAGAGGGTTACATTCTCTTCTCTGATCTGATGATAGATCAGACCGTTCTGGTATTGTTCTGGCTATTTTGTTGGGCATTTGGATTTTTACAGCTGCCTGTGTTGTCTCTATTGTTCTGGTTGTTTCTGTAGTTCTGCCCCCCCCCTTGTGACTGTTTGTCATCAGAAGGGGTGTCATTTTTCTGGTTGTTACCCTCCACCGTATATTGGGTGGGGGCACCAGTGGGTAGACTGCACTGCAGCTACCTTGTTGGATTTTCCAGAAGAAGGGCTTGGAGGTAAATCTGATAAACATGCTCTGTTTTAGTGAGGATTTCCATAAACTCATCAGTGTCTGGATAAATATTGAGATTGATTTTCTCCTGCAGGACCGGATACATGTTGCAGTGTCAGTGGCTCAGTAGGTAGCACACTCGCCTCTGAGGCCGGGAGATCAGAGGGCTGTGGGTTCAGTTCCCACATCTGGCACTTGGGTTAATATCCCAGTACTGACACTGTAGTGCAGCATGAGAGGGGTGCTGCACTTCTGAGGTGCCGTCTTTCGGATGAGACATTAAACCGAGGTCCCATCTGCCTGGATTGGTGGTAGTTCAGGTGGATGTTAAAGATCCCATGGCACTTATCGAAAAAGAGTAGGGGAATTTCCCCGGTGTCCTGGCCAAATTTCCCTCATTCACTACAAATACCACCAACAGCTTAATCTGGTTTCAAAGTCAGTTGGCATTCATCTGTATCCCCCTCCCCCGGGTCATGCCTGAAAATAGGCAGGATTTGTCTAGTGCACTTACCCGGTCAACAAAAGCTAAATAAAATAAATAAATGTTCCAGACGTACAGATCCTTGTGCTCAATTTGATCCATGTCAGATTGCTCTTCTGCTAGGGCTTTTCCCACCTTGTACACAAGCCACAACCATTGGTGATAGGCAGCTGAGCTTTCTTTTACACCTAGCTTCACCTTGTAGGCCAAGCACAATCCCACAATTCCTGGAGAATTTGCAGATATGAGTGTGGCAGCAATTTCATCAAAGGTGAAGTCTTTAGTGCTCCGCACTGTCTCTGAGACTTTCACCTGGAGGGTAGATTAAACTGTTTGTTGCAAGAGATGAACCTGGTACTGGGGTTGGAGAGAATGTCTCTCGTAAAGGGAGTGCACTTTCTCTAAGTGGCAACTGAGACTGTCAGTTGGACCCATCTGTCTGATGCTCTGTGCAATTTGCTGGACAGAATAAGTGACTTGCAGGGTGTTGAAAGAATGCGTAGTCATACTCAGTTCAATATGTTCCATGGCTCACTGAAGTGCAGCCTCTGCTGCCGCATCAGTGATTGCCTTGTACTTTTGATCCTGAGTAACAGAATCTTTTAGTATTTTGTTCATTTTGTCCTGGATGGTCTTCTTTTGATCCTCCAAGACAGTGATCCTTCTGATAGCTTCAGTAATCATGTTGTGAATCTCTGACTCATCACCTCTAGTGAGAGGAGCTAGCAGAGGTGCATCATGGAATATAGGCCCTCCTCCTGTGTCATGGGGGCCACCATCTTGGTGTTATACATGGAGTCCACTATGTTTGCATGGATGTGGTGATGCAGTGTGCATGCCGACATCAGTGCTATCTTATGAATGCAAGCGAAAGTTGCTACACCATGGGGGATGGACTTGCATGTGACGTGGCATGCCTCATCATCCAAGTCAGAGTCATCATCGCTGGATGACATAATCTCAATGGGCGTATACCGAAACACGGTCATGGTCTTAACATGGCCGGCAAGAACCTCCCGTTGATGGCACAACATTGCCATCTTTTGTCTGCATTTCTTGTGACAGACTTTTGCAGTGCCCTGCTCAATACCTCTTTCAATTTCTCTCTCTCTCTGTAACACTCTATACATGGCACCCAATTCAACGTTTTCCCTAAGCTCCTTATCCAATTCACAACTCACACTTGTAATATTCTTTCATCTCAGCCATCTCTTCTCTCAATGCTTCATTTGTATCACTCAAAATATCATTCAAATGTGTTAACTGTTTCTTATCACATTTCAACCTGTCACATTCATCTCTTAGCAAACATTGATCTCGTTCAGTGTCTTGAACAGTACAGTGCATCAGTCTGGAATTAGCATCTCAGAGTGACTGTGCCTCCTCCACTAGATTCTGTCCCTTTTTCTGTAACTTCAATGCCTGCAAGACCATGTCTTTTTTTAGAGATGCATTTTGCAGTTCAAGGGCGGCACACCTCACTGTGAGACTCTCAACAGTGGTATGTAGAACCACAGCCAAAAGACCTTTAATGTTGTACTTTTTGGTTGTGTATTTGGACTCTAAGTAATGGTCAGATATTAGCAGTAATGTTTTTTCTACAGATTTTGCATCCAATATGAAATCTGTCTTTCCACCATGGGATGTGAGGTAGTCTGAGACATCAAGTCTCAGCTCTGTGCACAGGTCAGACATAATAAGTAAGGAGTAGACAGACAAATAAGCAGTTGGAAAATTGGTAAAAATGCTTTGGCACCTTCACCAACTACTTTCCAGTCCCTGGTGGGTGAACAGTGATTGCAAAGAGGTATGCTGCCACTTGCAAAGAGAGTGTAAAGAGGTCCAGTGTGGGTCTGCCATGTCTTAGACTAAGAAGGTGTGGGTGTGCCACAACCACTACCACTGTAAGCACATGTAGGTGCAAGTAGGCAGAAAATGCACTACACTACTCAACATTCAAAATAAATTGAATGTGAATCATCCTTTGTACATTCAAACCTGCACACTGTTGCCAAAACGTAACTGGGTAATAAATCACCCTCTCAGGTTCTTGGTGGAACAGCCCAAAAGGAAGCAACAACAGACAAGTGGTACTCATGTAATAAATAAAATTTATTACAGATCAGTTATACAGGCTTATTACAATTACAGTGTGAAACACTGGGAGAACTCCATTTTTCCTTACCTAGGCAATGCAGTCTCTGTTCAAAGAGAAGCTATGTGTTACAAAGGGTCTTATACCCTGATAATAACTATGGAAATGGCTAAAGAAGATACACAAAATGTATATAATTGGACAAAAAACAGGTTGTCTGAGTAACCATCCTAACTAGTATGAAAAGTAGCATAGTTTGCAGAGATAACAGTGCAATGGGATCTCTATAATTCCAAGGTTATTTGCAATTGTAGTAGTGCACAATTACTAAAGACGGCATTGTTGCCTTACTTATGAAAATACGGTAAGAAATAGGGCAAAAAGCATTTCTCTGGCTTATATATATATATATATATATATATAATTTATATTTCTATTGTGCCTTTTGAATACCAAGGCGCATTCCAATAAAATATAAGCAAAGTATACAAACAGTAATACAAAAACTGTTAAAAACAAATACAATCATCAATCAGAAACACCATAGGCCCTTTTCCATAAAAAGGATTTGAGAGCCTGTTTAAAACTCCCCATGGTCATACACGCCCTTGTCTGATGGAGTAGAGAATTACAAAGGGATAGGACCACAAACATAAAAGCCCGGGCCCCAGCTGATTTTAATATAACCCCAGGAATCTCTAGGAACCCCTCATCAGCTGAGCGGAGCGGCCTCAAAGGGCAGTAAGGAATTAAAAGTTCTTTCAGATAGTCAGGGCCCAAATCATACAGGGCTTTAAAAGTCAGCAATCCCACTTTGAAGGTGATCCACCACTGAACTGGCAGCCAGTGCAGATTCCACAGCACCAGAGTAATATGAGAAGATCTAGGAGTACCTGTAAGTACTCAGGCTGTGGAATTCTGCACCAGCTGGAGGCAGCAGATATCAACCTCTGGAAGCCCAAGGTAAAGCAAGTTGCAGTAGTCCAGGCGTGAGGTCACAAAGGCATGGATCAGAGTTGACATATCGCCAGATGGAATGAGGTGCTTGATTCTGGTGATGTTTCTCAGATGATAAAAAGAAGATTTTACCACTGCTGACACTTGAGATCACAGAGTCAGCCCCGGATCTAAGATCACCCCCAGATCTCGCACCCATTCAGAGACAGGTAACTCGACATCCCCACAGAACACCCCAGAAGGGGATCCAGATCCAGAACCAACACCTCAGTCTTCCCAGAATCAACTTCAACCAACTGGACCTCATCCAGTCCTGGATTTCATTTAGGCAGCTATTGAATACCGTGATAGCTCCTTCCTGGTCGGGTGCAAAAGACAGGTACAGTTGGGTGTCATCTGCATAACAGTAAAATCCCAACCCATACCATCTCAAAATGTCTCCAAGGGGAAGCATATACACTGCAAACAACATGGGGGACAATATAGAGCCCTGAGGAACCCCACAAAATAGAAAGATGGGATCAGAGAAAAAAAAACTGACACCACCCTCTGAGTTCTTCCGGTGAGATATGATGTGAACCATCTTAGCACAACCCCAGAGAGTCCACAAATACATTGCAGGCACTCCAGAAGAACCCCATGGTTGACGGTGTCAAATGCTGATGACAGATCCAATAGAACCAAAATGGACCATTTTCTCTGGTCTCTCGCCATCAGGAGATCATTGAGCACCCGAACCAGCACAGTCTCAGTACTAGGCCTCTTACGGAAACCTGATTGGAGATGTTCATAGATGCTATGGATGGTCAAATGGTTCTCCAGCTGGGCTGCTACCAGCTTCTCGATCACCTTCCCTGCAAAGGGGAGGTATGAGATAGGTCTGTAGTTGGCAAGACAGTCTGGGTCCAAGGATGATTTCTTTAGAGTGTCACCACTGCCTCTTTCAAGGAATGGGGATATTCACCTGAGTCAAGGGAAGACCAGACTATCTGTGCTGCCAGTAGAATGGACTCTCCACATCCTAAAATTAGGGGAATGGAACCTGGATCTAAACTACAGGAGGTAGGATGCAGCCCCTGGACAATCCGGCATAACATCCATGATTTCTGGGCATTCGAAGGTGCTCCAGGAAAACAAAGGGATAGTGACCCGATCCTGGCCACTTGCCACTAGCACAGAACATGTCAAACAGATGTCTGACCTAATGTCAGCCACCTTATCAGCAAAGAACCGAGCAATCTCATCACACTGTAATTGTGAAAACGCTCTATGGAGCTGTAGACAGGTTGGGTTGCACAATCTGTCCACAGTTCTGAATAGCTGAGCAGGTCAGTTCTGAGCAGCAGAAATTTCCCCAGACAGGAACTTTGCCTTCCTATGGGAGATTTCTGACTGATAGAATTTGGTAGTGTTCTAACAGTTTAAGGTGATCGGCATCCAGGCCAGACCTCCGCCAACAACGTTCTAACCTGCGTCCAAGTCACCACAGCTCCCTCAGGACCCCATCAAACCATGGGGTCCGAGGTCAGAGGGAGACAGGACACACACGAACTGGAGCAATAAAATCCAGGGCAGATGTAATGGCGGTGTTATAAGCCATAACCAGCGCCTCTGGATCATTGCAATGCACATTGCAATATATATATATATATATATATATATATATATATATATATATTAGAGGCAAAAAACTCCATTTAATGCATTAGTTAGGGTTGTTCCACACCAACAAAAGTGAGGAAATTCAGTATTAGGGTTGAAGGCCCCCCTTGGCTCCTGCTGCCCACACCCACAACCCACATTGGGGTGAGCATCACGGTTGTCGGCCATAACTCTCACCCCATCACATGTGTAAAGAAGCAGAGGTGTAGGAGAGTGGGGTGAGATTTAGGACCAACAACCCTAATGCGCACCCCGATGCCAGTTGGGGGTATGAGCGGGGGGCCAAGGGGGGCTTTCAACCCTAACACCAAATTTCCTCACTTTTGTGGGTGTGGAACAAACCTAACTAATGCATTAAACTGAGTTTTTTGCCTCTAATTGCCATTATTTTTGAGAATGATAACAAGAAATAGTGAATGTAATGTGGCGGAGGGAGCACGGGGCCCATCTTGTCACATAGTAACATTGTGCCTGCAAACGTAAATAGTAATGCGCATGGTGACACAAAGCGAAACAGAAAGAGAAACAGTCGTGTAGACAGAAATGTTAAAAACAACGCAAAAGTAAGCGCAAATGAAAACGCAAAGGGTAACGCACATGGTGGTGTAGACGTGAATGGTAAGTGAAACGGAAACAGAACCGCAAGCAAAAATGGTAAAGGTAACAGTAATGTAAGCACACAGGCTGGTTTCTCCAAAAGCTGCATAAAGAAAGACAGTGAGTACAAAGATTGTATGCATAATAATGGTTCTCGGAGCAGAAAATGAGGAGTTGGAATACCAAATTGCTTATATCTCAGGAACTGTATGATGTAGAAACATTTTTTAAAGTCATATGATTTATGAATTTCCTGGCTAGTTTTGCACTTAGCCCTTTTCCAACAAAAAGTCCGTATCTCACGCAGTTTCCAAGATACGGGCCCTGAAAGGTGCTGCGAATGCCGTAATGTTATCCTATGGGAAAAAAAGAGAAGTTTGGAGTGCCATAACTTTGGCTTCCTGTAATATTTTTTCACCAGACCACATCTGTGGGATGTTGGCTGTGTTCCCTCCAAATTGCAGCCCAAAAGACCAAACTGTTATTTTGCAGCAGGGCACCAAAGGATTCCTGTAATGCGTCGGATGCCCTAATGTTATCCTATGGGAAAAAGTGTCAACTTTGGAGTGCTGTAACGTTGCCGCCATGTAATATTTTTTCAACAAAACACTGAAAGGCACATCTGTGAGATGTCTGCTGCGTTCCCTTCAAATTTCAGGCCAAAACACCAAACCGTTCTTTTGCAGCAGGGTGCCAAAGAATTGGTGTCATTTTCCCACAGCCTAGAAAAGTACTGTTGAAATTTGTTTAGTTTTACTAAACTACCCGGGAAAGTCATAATTCATATGAAATTTACATTTTTTTTCAACTTAGTACAGTTCCTGAGATATAAGCAATTAATATTCCAAGTCCTCATTTTCTGCTCCGAGGCCCATTGTTATGTATACATTCTTTATTTTCACTGTGTTTTCCAATGCATATTTTGGGGAAAAGAAGGGTATGCCCTTTCATTACTGTGCCAGTTAGAGTTTCCAGTTGCGTTTCCGTTACCGTTTGTGGCACCATTACTGTCTACGCCACCGTGTGCATTACGGTTTGTGTTTTTGCTTGCATTTGCGTTTCTGTGTCGTTTTGCATTATTATTGTTGTTACCATTACCAGTTTCATTTGCAATTGCGGTACCATCCATATGCATTATGGTTTGCATTTTCATACGCGCTTGCATTTCTGTTTAGTTTCTGTTTCCTTTGGCGTTATTTTTCCTGTTACTGTTACCATTTGCATTTACAATTGCGGTACCATGACCGTGCGTGTAACGTTTTGTGTTTCTGTACTCACTTGCATTTTCATTTCTCTTTCCTTTAGTGTTATTGTTGCTGTTACTGTTACCATTTGCGTTAACAATTGCGGTTCTGTGACCATGCACATAAAGGTGTGCATTTCTGTACACACCTCTGTTCTCATTTCTGTTTATGTTTTCTTTGGCATTATTCTTCATGTTAACTTTACCATTTGTGTTTACTATTGCGGTACCGTGACTGTGCGCATTATGGTTTTCATTTACGTGTGCGCTCGCATTCGCGTTTCCGTTTCTGTTCCCATTCCCATTCTTTTTGCTGTGACACTAAATATTTCCATTTAAAATACCACTGCCATCACTATTCACGTTACCAGTTGTGTTTTCGTATGCACTTCAATGTCCATTTGCATCACTGTTCGCTTTGGCATCACTTTGTGCTTGCGTTTCTATTAACGTTTCCTTCATCATTTACGTTTCCATTACCATATGTGCCACTGTTGGCACTTCTGTTTGTGTTGCTGTTCCTGTTACTGTGTCACAAGACATCACGTGGCAGGAGCATGGGACCCAAAGGGCCCCGCGCTCCCGCCTCTGCATTACTTTCACTTTTTGTCATCATCATTCTCAAAAAGAAGGGAAATTAGGGGCAAAAAAATCCATTTAATGGATCAGTTAGGGTTGTTCCACAGTGACATAAATGAGGAAATTTGGTGTTAGTGTTGAAAACCCCCCTTGGTCCCACCAGCCCACCCCCCCAACCGGCATTGGGGTGCGTGTTGGGGTCATCGGTCTTAACTCTCACCCCATTCTCCTATACCTCTGCTTCTTTACACATGTGATGGGGTGAGAGTTAGGGCCAATAACCCCAAAATGCACCACGATGCTGGTTGGGGGGTGGGCTGGAGGCACAAGGAGGGTTTTTCAACCCTAACACCGAATTCCTCACTTTTGTTGCTGTGGAACAACCCTAACTGATGCATTAAAAGGATTTTTTTGCCTCTAATATATATATATATATGTCAGTAAAACATAAAGAAGCATAATAGAACACATATCCTGACACTAATGCTTATACGATAAGTGTCTTCGCCCTAAGGTTAGTACATGTACTTACTTAAGCTGCTGCCCACAAGGTGGGGGCTTCATGAGTGGTGCTGGACCATTGATAACAGTATATTATCACCAAACATAGAATCCAGGATCTTTATTTACAAGGTAATCTTAAAAGACTGGACTGTTTGCTAAAAAGAAAAATAGAACATATTGTACATAGCTTAGTCAGAGTATAAACCAACATACAGCAGTTTCAGAAATAGAAGAATTTCATTAAAACAGTCCTGCATCCACTTGTATTTTGGACAGGGCCCACAATGTCCCAATATTTTGTTTTCATGTATTTTTTTGTTTTTATATAATAAAAATTTATTTTCAGATGCAAACTTTCTGGAAAAAGGTTTTGCCACAGATCCCAAGTAGGTGCTATTGATTCCTTCCAATGTCTTGTTATATAACGTTTGGCTGTTAAAAGACCAATCTGTAATCATTTTAACCTCTGTCTCTCTGGTATTAGTTGCCATGATGATGTAGCCAGTAGGCAAAGCTGTTTCTTTTTTTAACTTTGTCCCTCCGGTCACAGCCTGCGGAGCCTCTCTCAGGCATCCTGGCCTGATCCTGCCCACCTGAGATTCCCCCATCCCAAGCCTCCTCTCTCCCCCCCCTCCAGCAGCCAGAACCAATGGCTTAACCCCTCTGGAGTGTGGCTGCCCTCCTCCTTGGGTGCTCTTACAGACTGGCCAAGCTGCAGCTGAGGGCCTGGGTGGAGGAACTGGAAGGCTGGGTGGGTGAGATTCAGCGGTGGGCATGGGGGTCAGGTGCCATCACCTACCCTGCAGAGCTGGTTGTTTCCTTGTTCTGTAGGACACCCCCTACCCAGCACTGAGGATGTGCAATGATGTCTAGCACTGGCAGGCATGCTCCCATGCACGTTGGCAAGGACGTCCACCCACAGTGCTTCCCTTGCCTATGCAAATGCTCCCAAGTGCAGTGATCACTGCCTCTGCAGGGTGTCACTAATGCTAGGAGACGCTTCCCACATGCACCCCAGAAGAAGAGAGGAGAGGAGAGCTGCTAGTGGACGCTCGATCCTCTCATCCCCGGCTGGTCCCCAGTGACCTGAGCTTGCTCCCGAATCCAGGTCACTGGTGTAGTGTGAGATATGACATCCAGCGTCTCAACCCTCAATGCCACTGGGCTGGCTAGCAAAGCTCTGTTTCTAATTTTAAGTTTGTTAACAATACTTTATTTATGAATTCAAACATTCTTACCCAGAAGCTTCAATATTGGGGCAGACAGCAATCACTTGAGTAAAGTTAGCCAAATTATCTTGATACCTGTTACAGGCTGATAGAATAGAAGGGTTCATTTTATTAAGCAGATAAGAGGAATATTTCATTCTGTTTAATATGCAGCAATGAATTTGGTTAGATCAGCTGCTGATTACACTGTTCCAGTTTGAGTAAATTAAGTCCCATTTCTCATTTGAAATGTGTATTTGAACGTCCTTTTCCTGTTTTTGTTTTTTTTTGTAAGATGTTTCCATTTTTACAGCTGCAGTGGGCATTCCCCTGCAGTTGTTTTGCTATTACAGTAGAAAAAGGGAGCTCTTCTGATTCCTAATGCACTAAATAAAATTAGAAGTTCTGAGCTATCACTCAGCTCTACTGTATTTATTCAGCTGAGCAGTGTTTGCACTGGACTATTTTGTATGGGTTTACCTATGCTGAATCAACAACATTGTTGTCGAAGTTCAGCATAGCAAGATCCTCAACGTCGACAGGTGAAATTTTGCCTGTCTACACTAGAGTGTTTCTCTCAGGAGGCTGTCTCCCTCACAGTCCCTCCTTCTAAAGATTATCAACTCCGAGTCAGAGTTGATTTGAAGGGGCAGTGACACATGGTGAAAGGGCAAAATTTTGCCCACAGCTCCCCCACATTGACAATTTCAAAACTGTTGAAATTGTTATTGTGGGGGATTTCACCACAAAATGTTTGTTGTTCGTTCAGCACACCTTTTGTATGATTACTAGCTTTAGTTTTTCTGGTATTCCCTTTCAAGAAAGATTCACTCATAAACATGTTAGCCTAATCAGCCTTTCCCATCAAGGAATCTTGTAAAAAGATTTTATAGGAATCATAGGAAGATTACAAGTCCAAAGCCTAAAAAGGCCAATAGGACTTGAACCATTCCCTAACCTCCCCTGTTTTCCAAACCTCTTAAGACACTATCTGATTAGCACTGTCTCAGACATAGTTTACTATAGCAGAAGACATCTGTTTCTTTAACCCCGAATACAACTAAAGAACTGTTATCATTTGTTACTACTTTTACTATGCTTTTTGAAAAAAAGAAATATTTTGGGCTTTAGCTGGCAAACACATTATGAAACTTTTAGGCCTGAAAAAAGCCACCTTTTCTGGTTTCAAAATTATAGTATCTTAAACTTGTTACTGTCTTCAACATTGTTTAGAATGCATTTTAGAATAGCAGAAGACAGCTGCATCCCTAAAACAAGAAAAGAATGATATATGGTGTTACTCCTCTTGCTATGCTTTTTGGGGAAAAAATATGTATACTATTCTACAATATGGCTGGTAAACATATCCTGTAACTTTTAACCCTTTAAATAGCAACTTTTCTGGTTTCAAATCTAAGTACATGTTACAGTCTCCAGCACTATGTCCAGCATAGTTTACTATAGCAAAAGACAACTATTTTCATTAACCCCTTTCACTCAAACACACACACACATATATATATATACCATCCTCTTAGCCACAACATTTGAAATAAATACTGCAGTCTCATGTGTTATAAAACATCAAATAAATGTTTTGTTTGTGTCAGTCTTGGTTATATGGAACACAGTGAAGTTCAGTTTACAATGTAGAATTTGCTACCATGGTAAATGTAATTGTTATGTATTTACATTCAGCTGTTTAATGCTTAAAAGAACATATTCATCAACTTAGCCTCTTCCCCACTTCCATGACATCTCAATTACATGATTTACATAATGATAGTATAGAAAGAATTACAGAGTTCCTTTAAATATTTTCTATCCTGTATTTTGTATCATGCATAGCACAGGGAAGATGCTACATTTCATTTTCATAGGGATCTTTATTTTACAAATTTTTGGACTGTATTTACTCAGGATATCCCAGATTAGATGCAATATCATATTTTCAGTGGGGTCATGATTTTACCCATTTTTACAATGTATTTATCTAGGGTAGCCTAGTCCAGATGTAAAACATTGTTTTCAGTTTGTTCTGAGTTCACTTAATGCAGCATATTAATGGATAGATGTAGAACCCTACTGAAAATAAGATGTCTCATCTTCTGTGAGCTATCCAGGCTAAATATATAGCAATCAGCAGGCATATTGTAGGAAGCCACATTGTAAAAATGGGTAAAAGGAAGACCACATTGAAACTGCCTCTCAGCAGATCTGCATTATGCAAATACATTAGAAAAAAATATGGGTAAAAGCATGACCACATCATAAATGACATCTTAAATCTCAACTGGCATATCCTGTAAAAATTCAATATCTAAAATGGGTTAAATACTTTGCCCAAATGAAATAAATATTTCAAATATCAGCTTGGCTAGTCTTTCCTCATAGGTCTTATCCCACCAGCCCTGCATCATTTTAGTTGTCCTCTGCTGCACTGCCTTCACCCAGCCTTTGTTCTTTCTCAGATGTGGCTGTCAGAACTGCATGCAGTATTCCAGGTGTGGTCTCATGAGTGTCTTATATAGGGGGCAAGATGACCTCCCTCTTTATACTCCTGATACCTGTCCCTTTACATGCAAGCATCTGGCTAGCTTTTTCAGCCACCTTATTACACTGCCTAGTTTCTTCTAGGTCTTCTGAGATGATAATTCCCAGGTCCCTTTCCTGCTTCATGACTGTCAGTACCTATCCATCTAGTTCATACTTTGCCCCAAATTTCTTGAGCCCTCTGTGCATGATCCTGTGCTTCTTTGCATTTAATCCCAACTGCCATTCTTCAGACAATTTCTTCTGTTTTTTAATGTCTTCCCTCATTCTTTCAACACCCCCTTGGCATGTCCACCCTAGTGTATACCTTTGCATTATCAGCAGAGAAGCATACCTTCTCCTCCAGTCCTTCTGCAATACTCCCAATAAAGACATTGATGAGGACTGGCCCAAACATTGACCCCTGTGGAACCCTGCTCATCTCCTCTCCCTCTTCTTCTCCAGAATATTCCCTGTTTACCACAACCCTCTGACTCCTGCCATTCAGCCAGTTATCCACCCACAGAACTATTTTAGAATACACCCTTAGGCTGTGCAGTTTGTTAATCAGCCTTCTATGGGGGGATGGTGTCTAAAGCCTTTCTGAAGTCCAGATAGGCCATATCCACTGCACCTCACTGGTCCTCTACCTTAGTTACCCAGTCATGCCATAGATCAGTACAATGAGTTAGTGCTAAACACAGTGCTTATCCTAATACAGTAAAAGTTTGTGTTAGATGTATAAGTAAATAAATGCCATATAAGGCAGTGTATGTGTGTTAGTGTGTGTGTGGGGGGGCAATGCTCTGTTTGTGCAGACAATGCACTGCTATGTTATACTGGAATTTATATGCATATATGTGTATATGTATTAGTCAGTGTGTGTGTGTATCACAACAATTAGAAAATGCAGTTAAGTGGCTCAGTGGCTAGTACAAAATTTGCTAGTCTACATTCCCGCACTATCTAGATCAGTTTCAGCCTTATGCATGTCATTGCTGATTTAAATGAGGTGTCTAGTGGAAACCCCCTCACCTTCCGATGTCCCTCAGAGCCTGAAATGAAGAACATGGGCCCTCAGTGTCTTTTTTTCATCTGCAAAAAAAAGGTCCATCATTAATGCAACCCCACACCCCTAGCCCGAACTCACACTTACTAAGTGCCATCCCACACCCCCCAGATTCTCCCACACACCTTCACTCACCTGAACAGATCCCACTTTGAAGATCCACTGTCCCATGGAAGACATACCTTGCTGCTGGAACCAGTGACTGTTATATGCAAAATAAATTTAGTGCAGTTGAAAACCCATTGAAATACATTGCATTGCACTTACCTTATTTTTAATATAGCAGTCGCTAGTTCCAGAAACAAGATGTGTCTTTGATGGCAGAGTGGATCTTCATACTGGCACCTGTTCAGGAGAGTAAGGGTGTGTGGGGGAGTCTGACGGTGGGGGTGCTGGGTGCTCAGTGAGAGGTTGGGCTGGGGAGTGGAAGTCACATCACCACCCAGTCTGCCATATAAATCCCTATCTAGTGTGGGGCCTCATGCCCAAACTGAACTCTGGAGACCCCCCATGCCTCCAGGGCACCCTTCTGTCTATCCCACTCCTTTTTCAAATCTTTGACAATTTTTGCCAATACCACCCCATCTGGTAGGCTATTGCAGGTGTCCACCACCCTCTCTGTAAACAAATATTTTCTCATGTTTTCCCTGAGCCTCTCCACAACTTTATTTTGTGCCCCCTTGACTTGGAGCTTCTCTTACTTTGGAAGATGCTTCATTCCTGTACTCTGTTTATACCAGTGATGTATTTGTATGTCTCAGTCATGTCCCCCTCTCATTTCCTCCAGGGAATACATATTTAACTCCTTTAGTCTTTCCTCATTGGTCTTATCCTGCAGGCCCTGCAACATTTTAGTTACCACCACTGCACTGACTCCACCCTCTCAATGTTCTTTCTCAGATGATGCCTCCAGAACTAGATGCAGTATACCAGGTGCAGTCTTTCATAAGTGACCTACACATGGGCAAAATAACCTCCTTCTTTTACTCGTGATACCCCTCTCTATTCATACAAGCATCTGACTAGCCTTCCCAGACACTTTATTGCACTGCCTAGTTTCTCGTAGGTCATCCAAGATGATTAATCCCAGGTCCCTTTCCTGCTTTGTGACTATCAGTAACTCCCCACCTAGTTAATACTTTGCCCCTGGGTTCTTGTGTGCTATGTGCATGATCCTGCACTTCTTTACGTTGAATCCCAACAACCATTTTTCAGACCATTTCTCTAGTTTTTTAAGGTCTTCCATCATTTTTTCAACATCCTCTGGCATGCCCATCCTATTCATATCTTTGTATTGTCTGTGAAGAGGCATACATACCCCTCCAGTCCCTCTGTAAAGTCCCCAATAAAGACACTGAAGAGGACTGGCCCAAACACTGACACCTGTGGCACCCTGCTCATCAACTCTCCCTCTCCAGAGTACTCCCTGTTTACCACAACTATCTGATTGTGCCTTTCAGCCAATTCTCTACTCACAGAACTAATTTAGGATCCACCCTAGGCTGCTCAATTTGCTAATCAGCTTTCTATTGGGGATGGTGTCAAAGGCCTTTCTGAAGTCCAGCTAGGCCACATCCACTGCACCTCCCTGGTCCACTACCTTAGTTACCCAGGCATGCCATATATTAGTACAATGAGTTAGTGCAAAACATAATGCTTCTCTCAAATACAGTAAAACTTAGGGTTAGATGTATGAGTAAATAAATGCCATATAAGGTAGCGTATGTGTATTAGAGAGTGTGTGTGTGGGGGGCAATGCTCTGTGTGTAGATAGTGCAATGCTATGCTATACTTGAATATATATGCATATATATGTATATGTATTTGTCAGTGTGTGTGTATATCACAACAATTAGAAAGTGCAGTTAGGTGGCTCAGTGGTTAGTGCATGAATTGCTAGTCTACATTCTCCCTCTAGTTAGATCAGTTTCAGCCTTACGCATGTCATTGCTGATGATTTTAATAAGATGTCTAGTGGCAACCCCCTACCCTCTGATGTCCCTTGGAGCCTGAAAAGAAGAAATCATTCCCTCGATGTCATTTTTTAATCTCTAAAAATGTATGTAAACAATGCACTGCTATGTTATACTAGAATATATATATATATATATATATATATATATATATATATATATGCATATATGCATTAGTCCATGTGTGTGTATCACAACAATTACAAAGTGCAGTTAGGTGGCTGGTTTTATGTGATAACGGTGACTCCTAATGAGTGCCGACCACAAAAAGCAAGACAAGAACCGCCCAACAGACAAAGGACGATGGACAGTAGAACAACCATTGCAAATAGTGATGGTCACTTACTACACCTTAAAAAAAGTAAAGATATGTATTTTTATGCTGGGGGCTATGCCCCCGCACCCGCCATCTACAGGGGCAAGCCCCGTAAAATAAAGATAATTGACTCCATGAGGGGCATGGACTTAGGGGAAAACATAAAGATTTAAAAAACAAAAATATTTCCTTTCCAGCCACTAGACCCAAACCCGGGTCACTCACTTCAGGGGTGGTAGCGTATAGCACCACACTACACTGCCAGCTCAGAAGTCCTAGCTCAACATCATGTTATATCCTGCTCTAGCAAGTGTAACTCCTAGCTACACTCACTCTATAGGATATAGTGACTTCTTTCACCACTATCTCTACTTCCAGTGCTATTATTGAGTCACTCAATAATAGGCGATCTTATAGGGTGTTACCAGGCAGCTCAGTGGTTAGTGCAAAATTGCTAATTTACAGATTTCTCACTGCCCACAATACCATTGTTTTGCAGCCATATTGGTTCTTGCTAGAGTTTGTTGAATTTTGGCCATGATAAAGTTACACAGTTTTAATATGTTTCATTTCAAGCTACGTCATTCCATAGAATATCCCACAGAGTATAAACTTTTATGTCAAATTCTTCTGAAGTGCAAATCTTCGGCAAGAATTGTCATACTCTGTAAGTAACTAAATACTAAAATATTGTCCTGAGCAACTGATACTGTGTTTTTAATTACTGAACTTACTGAAAATATTAATCTATGTATAAATTATCTATAGTTTAAATATTGTATTGTAACAGTGTCTTAACATGTGTAGTTTAGAAAGCAGGGTTAACATTATTATTGTAAATAAGTGTTAACTTATTAATTTTATTTGTAATCCCCATTTTGACATTATTTTCTTCCCCAAATTGCCAATTGTTTGCTCATAAAAATAATTTTCCTGCCCACTGATGATTTATTATTTAACTTCTGAAATAACAAAGAACCAGGTTTATTATTAGTATATGAGATTCTAAGATCCCAAAAATATATCCATGGAGTGGGTTGCTATTTGATAGTTCAGGTTCCAGTACTGCAGCCCAATGATAGTATTCAAAACTGAGAAGTGTTAATCCATTCTATTATAGGGTACATTTAGTCTTTCTGTCTTTCCATATACAGTACTGTAAATTTTTATATTAAATTACTTAGATCTTTGGGAACACACCTTTGGGAATCACTAATGGTAAAGCCTGGAAAACAAAAAAGAATCTTGAGAGCATGTTCCTTTAAATGACTTGAGCAAAGGCCGATGGCACATTTATAAGGTAGAAAAAGAAAAGGGAAGACTGGATGGGCCTTGCTGACCTTATCTGCCGTCAACTTCGATGTTTCTATGTTTCTATGTGCTCTACTTAGCAATGTAAGTGGTAAGCCTATAAAGTTTCTAAGATCCTGACCAATGGCTCAATTAAAGGGACCATGTTGATTTTCAGTAAATTGTTCAGATTATTAGTTAAAAATACTCCTAATACTGTGCTGTATGTCTTCTTTAGTAGTAACTGGTAAATTATTTGCATCTATAGTACATTTCTGACATTGTAATAAGAAAGCTTCTGATTTTTTTCCAGTTTATTAAATTACCTTACTGTTGGTCATATTCTTGCACCATGTGAAATCTTCATTTTAATTCTATTGCTGGATTCCTAAATGAAATAACATGTCAGATATGAACAATATCTTTAGACTTTTACCTGAGTATCCATATCTAAAACCTCATATTCCCTTGAATTTCTTATATCATTAGCCAATGGCTCTATAATCAGAGTAAAAAGTAATGAGACAGAGGGTAACCCTGTTGTGTACCTGTATCAAGTTGAAACAATGGAGAGGTAGTGCTATTGGTCAGGAACCTTGCCTTTCGGGTGTATTATTTGCCTTTATCAAGTCTAAATATCTGTCACATATGTCTATTGTCTTAAGAACTGGAAAAGGAAATGTCCATTGCACCCAGTAGAAGGCATTTTCAGCTTCCAGGGACACTACCACATCATTTTGTTCCTTGGCCTAATGTATTATATTTAAAGCATTCAATGTATTGTTGTGGCTAGGCATGCATGGATATCTGACCCAGTGTCATGACCTGGACAGATACTCACCCTATCAAACTAAATCTGGTCCGACTGAATATTGGAATTTTAAAAGAGTCAGACTTTTATTTTATTTCTCCAGTGGTGTCCTGTCTCAACTCTAGCATTTTTAATGCCGCAATCTACTTCTTGGCTACCTAGCCATCTTCTTTTTGTTGTGCTACAGCTACATTATAGCTTGCTGGCATCCTCAAAGTAAGCTGTCCTTATGTTTATTCATTAGCTGCTGATACAGCAGTGTCCTGAACATGAGCACTGCTGTAATCACTAGCTGTCTTCTTCCTGGTGCCCTACAACTCCTCTCTTTTTCTTCCTCATCTCTTTTCTGCAGGCAGGGTGACATGATGCAGGTCACCTTCTCCCTCGCATCACTCATTTGTAACCTGGACTACTGGAGCAACATATTGTATTCTCTGCTGCTCATCACCTTAATTTTCTTACACTGCTCAGCCTTGATCACCTTAGCAACTTGCAGTTCTGGGTCACTGACCGCAGGCAGCAATTCAAGTGTGTTGGGGGCCCAGCAGCAGACCACAATGGGGACAGCTGGATGAGAAGAAAGTATGATATGACTTTTAGTGTGCTGGTGCCGGTGGTAATTGCCTATTACATCTGCTGGGCTCCCTGCATGTGCACCATCCTCTATAACACCATTCCCCAGAAGCATGTACTGGAGTGGGTTGAGTTTGTAGCACTTTAGTTCCAATTGTCAGGTCAGCCCATTTCATTGCCTGTCTGGCTGGGAAATCCTGATGTATAACTTCTTCTACACTCTGGCCCTCTTCTCCACTGATATTCCCCACTATTGGTTGCCTATTAATTTTTGTATACACCTTTCTCCCTTTTTCTGCAGCAAGGTTGGAATCATGAAACAGAGGGATATGCCCTGTAGTTATTGTCTGCTGTAATCTTCTGAGGATAGTTTTTTTTTAACCATATGTTATGGTATATTAATCTTTGTACCACCAAAATATAAAAAAAATAACGTTTTTTTTTTTAAAGTAATGGCTTCATCGCTTACTACTATCTGACCTGACCAATACCTTTCCCAGTTGTATAGTAGTCATTTGATATCCGTATCTGATATTGACACATTTTTGATATCCACCCATCCCTAATTGTAGTTCCTTCAACCAGTCTGGGCTTCTCGGTGCACCCAGTTGGTAACACCCAATCTTTTGAGTGAGTCACCATGCTTGAGAGTGCAGGTGAAGATTGCAGGATTCTCCTTGTTTATTGCCCCTCCAGGGGTGGGAGCGGAATTCCAGCAGGAGGTAGTGGATCTCATCATTGAGAAGGTGTTGAAGTCCTCCAGGTGTTTAATCCTGAGGGACTTCAATGCCTGGGTGGACAATGAATCCTCATGTTTCAGTTATGACCTCCTCCATCTGATGCAATCACTGGGCCTGTCACAAATAGTTGCTGCTGCTGCTGCCCATCAACACGGCCATGCACTCAATGTGGTGTTTCAGCTTGGTCTTGAGATTGACTATCTCAAGACTGATCAGGTCATTTGATCTGACCATTGCACCACGGAGTTCAGTTTTGGGCCCCTCCCAAAAGTCCTCCCTCGTGGAGATGGTCAGCTATCACCACTTTTAGGGTGTTGACCCACAGGAACTATTGGTGTTAGCTGACCTATCTATGGTTGATGCAGCATGTGTGACTGGCACTGGAGAGGCAGTGGCTACCTATAATAGGGTGATTACTGAAGCTCTAGACACCATAGCTCCAGTCTGTATATGACCCAGATCCTCTCACTTGAGATCCCCTTGGTTTGAAGTGGTTCTCGAGGTGATGAAGATCAGGGATCAGAAGCTGGAGCATTGTTACTGGAAGACCTGGCTGGAGGCTGACCAGCTGGCTCTGTGTTTTCACTATGTTGAGTTCCAGGGGGCAATTTCCTGTAAGGAAGCAGCATTTCTGTCCAGGGAAATTGCTACAGGGAGAAACAGACCATCTCAGCTGTTTTGGACCGTTGACAGGCTTTTACATCCTGCCTGTCTCTGGCTGAAAAAAGCTTTTTCAACCACTTTATGTGATGCATTTGTTCTGTTTTTCTCCAACAAAGTGTCAGCCATCTGGTCGGGGATTCTGCCAGGGAGGCTTGTGCCTTGCAGTGATCGAGTTGGGAGTTTCAGAGGCACTCAGTCTGCCTGGGAGGAGATTAGGCCAGTGGAGGTGTCTGAAGTGAGTATGGTGATCTTGGAGCTGAAACACACCTTTTGTGAACTGGACCCAGCACCAATGCATTTCTTAATGGGATGGGCCAATGCCATTGGCTCAGTGTTCCCCAGGAATGCCAGGTGCTCAGTGATGGAGGGGGTCTTCCCAGTTGCTTTGAAAGAAGCACTGGAGAAGCCCCTCCTAAAGAAATCATCCCTCAACCCAGACATCCTGGCGAATTACCGTCCTTTCTCCTACCTGTCATGTTTGAGCAAGGTTGTTGAGAAATTGGTGGCACATCAGCTTGAGAATCAACTGGTGTCTTCAAATATCTATGAGCCATTGCAGTCAGGTTTTCAGGCCAGGCACAGCACTGAAACTGCACTAGTGAGAGTGCATAATAATCTGCTTAGGACTAGAGATAGAGGAGACAGGTCAGTTCTTGTGCTTCTAGATCTCTCCTCAGCTTTTGACACTGTGGATCACATTGTGCTTCCTGATTGACTCTGTGAGTTTTGTGAACTCGCCAGCACTGTCATCAAATGGTTTGAGTCCTATCTCTTGGGCAGAGTGCAGGAGGTGGTGATGGGGAATTTCTCCTCCTCACCAGTGCCTCTGTCTTGTGGATACTTCAGGGTTTGATCTTTTTACCAATGTTGTTTGCAGTGTACATTCCACCCCGGGTGAGACCATCTGACAGTACAGTGTGGAGTTTCACTGCAATGCAGATGATACCCAACTGTATTTGTCTTTTGTACCCAGAACATCTGGTCCGGTTGACGTGCTTAACAACTGTCTGGCTAAAATCAATGATTGGATTGCTTCCAGCTGGCTGAGATGCAACTCAGCTAAGAATGAGGTGTTGATGATTAAGCCTGGTCATGGGAGTGATGGGTTGCCACCATGGGCTGATTCTGGTCTTGTTCTGGGGTCTATTCCATTGGTGGTTTCTCTGAGGGTACGAAATCTGGGTGTGATCATTGATTGCTGATTGACCTTTGAAGATCAGGTGTCAACTGTAGTCAGCAGTGGTTTTTACTACTTGAGGAACATTGCCCGGATTAAGCCCCTCTTTCTGCCCTAGGAACTGCCTACACTAGTACATGCCTTTGTGTCTTCTAGGCTCGAGTATGGTAATGCTCTGTACTTCAGGGTCATGGGAGGGACCCACCACAGGCTGCAGCTAGTGCAGAATGCAGCAGCCCAGTTACTGACAGGCCTTTCAAGGTCCAGTCATGTGACCCTGGTTCTGCGTGCTCTACACTGGCTGCCAGTCAGATGAAGGATCATTTTCAAGGTGAGTCTTCTCACCTTTAAGGCCCTATATGGGCTGGGTCCTGGTTACCTGTCTGAGCTCCTGACACCAGTGTCCTCTGCTCACTCCCTCTGCTCCTCCTCCTTGAGGGCCTCCTGGATATTCCCAGGGTTTGGCTCAAAACCTCTGGAAATCATGCTTTTAATGTCTCTGGGCCAATCCTGTGGAACTTGGCTTCTACCCGAAGTTTGGGAGGCTCCCTCAATTGAGGTGCTTAAGGGGAGGCTAAAGGCCCACGTCTTCAGCCTGGCCTTTGACTGCTGATACCATTTTTAGAATTGACCAGTCCTTTGAAGATTGACTTCTGGAAACCTCTCTTTTGCTGAATTTTATCCTGTTACATTTTAATGAGGATTTATTATGTTTTTATTCACTGCTTTATGTCCTTGTTTATGTTCAGTGCCAAGAGCCTCCAGGATTGGGCACCTTATAAATAAAATTGCCTTGCTTTTGATGAAGCCCAACTGGTCTTAATCTATTATGGAAGGTAATATTTGCTCTATTCTAGCAGCTAGAGTTTTTGTAATGATCTAGTAATCAGCATTGAGTATGGAAATAGGGAAATATGATGCACACAGTGTTAGACATTTCCTTTTTAGGTATGACCACAATCAGGGCTTTATCAAAGGAAGTAGAGAGCACAGCAGCAAAGGAATTAAATAATGTAAGCATTCCAGAATTCAGTTTTTTTAAAATGTTTATAATAGTTAATGGGAATACCATTGATCCCAGTAGCTTTTCCTGATTTTAATTATTTTACAGCTCTCTCTGTCTCTATATAGGTTATTGGCTTATTCAAGGCCTCTTGTAGAATTTGATTAAAATGTTAGTAATATCATTATATAGATGATCTGATACAGTAATCTCTTGTGATTTATATGATTCAGTATAGTGCTTAAATTCTTCATTTATGTTTTCTGAATTACTGGTAATTAAACCTTCATTAGAATACCGTATTAGTATTTGGAAATGTAAGGTGAATGATTAGTACAATTGTAATGCACAATGGCAAATGGTGTTAATATGAGGAATAAGGTATACAGTAAAAAGATACATATAGTGTGGCAGTTACAATGTGATGATGATTTTCATTATGGTTTGTATCATCAGTTTATGCCTAGATCATTGCCCCCAAGGAATCCCAATAGGTAAAATATTGGGCTTTGAGGGGATTATGGCAGTGTGAAGAGGTTTTTGAAAATATAAGTGTAACCCTAAAAGGCAAAATCTGAGATGGTTTCTATTTTTCTATTTGGACACCATCTCATGAACAATGTCAGTGGAATTTTGCAAATCCATCCCAAAATCCAATTTTGCAGCCACTTGGAAAAAGCACCTTTCATACATGATTTGAAAATGTTCACTGCTTTTGTTCATGAGGTTTCGTCATAAGAAAGCTATGTTTAAAATTTGGGGTCAACATAAGTAAAAATGCCAGTTATACATGTTCATTTGCTTGCTCGTAAATCTTGTAATTTTAAATATTTTGACCACAAATTTTGAGTCTAGTAATATTTTTACATCACCTGATGAACATCACAGCTGTTATTTTTCAAATCCTGGCAAAACTGTGTCTTCACAACTCTGGCATAGAATGCTGTTGCAGTGAGGCAGAATCACATTTTGATAGGGAATTGGAAATTTTTAATACCAGGTTCATGAGGTGGGGTAATAAGAAGGCTATGGTGAAAATCTGGTTGTGATTTTTCCACAATTGTAAGTGCAGGGCCCTGTGCTTCCACAGCAACATACATATATGCCTCTATGGAGGGATGGGACTACAGGGTCCAGAGGACTGTACTCATACAAGCAAATAAGGCTATGGTTACATTATCTGAAAAATTACAGATTGATGGCAGTGTAGGGCCCAGAGGTCCCTGTACTCCCACATGCAAATAATAGCACGATTATGCTATCTCAAAAAGTAAGGAAACTCATTGCAAAAAAAACATTTTTAATGCATTCATTAGGGTTTATTCAACAAAAGTAGGGACATTTGGCAATAGGGTTTCCAAACATAACCCCCAACACCATCCAGGCAGCAACAGGTGTTGGATGTGCCTTGGGGATGTCAATGCTAAAGTTCACTCCATTCTCATATACTGAACCCATCTCAGCTTATTTACTCATTGAATATATATATATATATATATATATTAGAGGTAAAAAAAACTCAGTTTAATGCATCAGTAAGGGTTGTTCCACAGTGACAAATGTGAGGAAATTCGGTGTTAAGGTAGAAAACCCCCTTGGA
Organism: Neoceratodus forsteri; assembly: GCA_016271365.2. Taxonomy (NCBI): domain Eukaryota; kingdom Metazoa; phylum Chordata; order Ceratodontiformes; family Ceratodontidae; genus Neoceratodus; species Neoceratodus forsteri. Next base: position 239,908,451 of record CM028132.1, on the reverse strand, counting down.
CCCCCCAGCCCACCCCTCCAACTGGCATCAGGGTGCACGTTGAGGTTGTAGGCCCTAACTGTCACCCCATCACATGTGTAAAGAAGCTGAGGTATAGGAGAATGGGGTGAGAGTTAGGACCGATGACCCCAACGCACACCCCGATGCTGGTGGGGGGGTGGGCCCGGAGGTTTCCAAGAGGAGTTTTCAACCCTAACACTGAATTTCCTCACTTTTGTCACTGTGGAACAACCCTAACTGATGCATTAAATGGAGATTTTTGCCTCTAATTTCCCTTCTTTTTGAGAATGAGGATGATAAATAGTGAATGTAATGCGGTGGCAGGAGCACCCCACCACGTGATGTCTTGTCACATAGTAACAGGAACAGCAATGCAAATGCAAGCGCCAACAGTTATGCACATGATAATGTAAATGTAAATGGTAAAGTAAACGTTAATAGAAATGCAAGCGTAAAGTGACGCAAAAGCAAACAGTGACGTAAACGGACATGCAAGCACGTACAAAAACACAACTGGTAATGTGCACAGTGATGGCACCCGTATTGTAAATGCAAATGTTAAGTGTTACAGCAACAATAATGCCAAATGGAACAGAAACAAAAACGCACACGTAAGTGTGCACGTAAACAAGAACTGTAATGCACACGAGCACAGTACCACAATTGTAAATGCAAATGGTAAAGTCAAAATGAACAATAACACCAAAGGAAACAGAAACGTAAATGCGAATGCAAACGCATATGTAAACACAAACCGTAATGTACACGGTCACGTTACTGCAATTGTAAATACAAATGTTAATGGTGACAGCAACAATAACGCCAAAGGAAACAGAAACACAAAAGGAAACACAAGCACATATGGAAATGCAAACCATAATGCGCATGGGCACAGTAACGCAATAGTAAACACAAATGGTTACAGTAACAGCAACGAAGACATAAAACGAAAGACAAACACAAATGCAAAAGAAAGGGCTGCCATAAACACAAATGGCAATGCACACGGTGACGTAAACCAAAATGCAAACACAAACAGTAGTGGAAACACAAATGGTAACAGTAACACAAAGGCAAGTGCAAACAAGAATGCAAAGGGTTACGCACATGGTGGTGTGATGGGAACGGTAACACAAACAGGAATGTAAATGCAAGTGGAAACAGTAACTGTAACATTAGCAGAAGTGCATACCCTGTTTTTCCCCAACAGTTGCATAGAGAAACACAGTGGCCCAGATATTCAAAAGGGTTGCACCATGCGCAACAGGGATGCGCCAGTGCAAGTCCGAAAATGCACCATTGTGTGATATTCAGTGGGAGGCAGCTGCTCCCCCAAATCAAAATGCGCAAGAGCGCAATGGTAATGAATACATGCGCAACTGAAGGGGGAGGAACCATGAATAAATGATGCAGTGCAATATTCAACAGCATGAGCCATGCTCAATAGGGGAGCAAACGGAAGTTGTGCGATAGCGGAAATGATCCAAAATAAAAAGGAACAAGAGAGAGGTGCAAGAACGGTACAGGAAAGCCACATGTGGGAGTAAGCTAACTGGAAGCAGGGACACAGTAGCTGTGAGCAGGACAGGGCAGGAGCAGGAGAGAGCACCTGGAAACCACCAAGAACAGGAAAGGAGGGGGGAGCCTGTGCCACTGTGCAGGAGGAACGTGGGAAGTGCATCATAGGACTGAGGGCACTGACAGTGGTCAGTACGTCCAGTACTGAGAGGTGTTCCCAGTGCAGGGGGAGTAGCAGTAAGGACAGTGGGGGGAACGGTAATACAGCTGCCGGGGGGATAACACAAGCCAGGGACATGGCCAGTGTCACCATTCAGATGGAGGCAGTAATGAGGGGTGTGAGAAGGCAGGCAGCAGGGGGCGCGGCCATGGAAGGGCCCATCGGCAGTATGCCCCCAACAGGCAGTACCGAGCCTGCACCAGCTGTACAGTGACACTGAGATCGTGGGCTGGTACCAACAAAACCGGGTGATTCTGAGGTGGCTCTGTGAGCTGTGCAGTGATGTGATGCAGGCACCCACACAACGGAGCCTTGCTCTGTCAGTGGAGACCAAAGTGACAGTTGTCATGTGCCTGCTCACCAAGGGTACCTTCCAGAAACCAACAGGGGATATGACAGGAATAACCCAGTTGGCCGCGTCACGCCTACTCATCCAATTCCTCAGTGCACTGCTGCCACATGCTGCGGAGTACATGCATCTCCCCAGCACACTGGCACAGCACACAGCACACATACAGGAGTTCCACAGGGTAGCACATATGACTGGCATGCTCAGGGCAATTGACTGCACCCATGTGGCCATCTGCACACCACCTGGCCCCAAAGGGGCAGCATATATAAATCAGAAGGGGTATGCAAGCATCAACTGCCAGGTGGTGTGCAATGCCAGTGGGCGCATAACCAATGTCTGTGCCATGCACCCTGGGGGAGCACATGATGCCTTCATCTGGCACCAGTCTGCACAGTGCCACAGGTTCGAGAGTGGGGACATCCCCATTGGCCACCTAGTGGGTGAGTATGCAAATCACACAGAAAGGCATGGATCTTGGGAGGGGCATAGTTAGAGGTGACATGGTTACTGGCCTAGATGGCCCATGGCAGGGCGATGCTGATCACCAAACTATTGTCCACCCTCTACACACAGGTTAAAGTGGATACCCACTCCGTCCATGGCTGCTCACACCATACCAGTGGCCCACGACCCCATCGCAGTAACGCTACAATGAGGCACATGCCTCCACATGCAATGTCATCGAGTGGGTGTTCGGGATGCTGAAGGCACATTTCCATTGCTTGGATACGTCTGGCGGTGCCCTACAGTACAGCCCCTCAAAGGCCTTTAGGCTATTCCTGGCCTGTTGCATATTGCACAACATGGCTAATGACTGTGGGATAGCTGTACAGGTTGAAGAGGGGGACAGTGATGGGGACGATGAGGACACTGGTGCAGATGGTGATGGGCAGCCCCCCCTTGGTCAAAGGGACCCCCGACTGATCTGGATGGTGCAGTTGCACTGGGATACCATCACAGAGGAGCACTTCAACCAACCAAGGTAAGTCATGGGGCCATGTGCAACCACCAATGGCAAGGGCACAACCCACAAATATGTACGGACAAACCCAGGGGTGCATGTCGTAAAGGGAATTGGCTGAGCATGGAACCGCACACGCCATCAGGGATGGGCAAGGTCTAACATGGCACGCGGTCTCACACACACACATACACACTTACAAGACATGCACAAAGGGTAGGAGGCACGCTGACCCCAACCGCCACCCCTAGACACACACACGTCCACAGACCACCACGCCCAGTGCCTGTCATTGTGCATGTGTCAGACGCTGGGCACCATTGCACAGTGGTGGACAGCGCAACGCAGGCATCATCATGCACACACCACAGTGGCCAGCAGCCGGGAGGGTGTGCAGATGGAACGTGTGTGTGTGTGCAGGGCTGGGTACCCCACCCATGCATTGCACGTTGAGCAACACACTGCACACAGGGCAGCGTCAGACAGTAGCCTTGGTGGGAGACAGGTCAGTCACGCGCCACAGTGCCATGGCCACCATGGATACATGGGCAGCCCTGCCAAGACCCGCCAGCAGTGACAGGCTGACCAATGGCCTCATGGGGTGGCACTGACGGTCTCCCAGGGGTTCAGCTGCATGAACGCGACCATTCTTGAGCAGGGGTCTGCAGCTCACTGAACATGCCTGCGCCAGGCATGCTCGGGATGCCCACAGCTGAACCCGGTGTCGACAAGGAGGGTATCGCATGACACCGGGAATGGGGGGTGGACATTGCACTGCACAGTGTCTGTGATGCATGGGCAAATAACTGCATGCCCACTGTGGCCATGACAGCTGTGATTGCCTGTGTCAGCCTGTCAATGGTGGTGGTCACATCCTCCCGCAGCCAGTCCATCCCTGCCAGGAGCAGACTGGTGTCCCTGCTGCACCACTCCTCTGCCTGGTGCAGGGCCACACTGAGTGCATCCACCGCCTCCACAAGTCACAACTGCTGATCGACTTAATCATGGAATATGCAGGTGTGCTCATCTAAGAGGTCATCTGCCTGATTGGCATGCTATCCTTCATGGTGTTCACGGCCCTGATGGGCAGCACCTCTTGAGGTTGGGCGCTGCACACCAGGGCCATGCCTGGGCATGTCCACAGTGGTGCACTGACACCACCCCGACACTGTCCCCCCATGGCCATTGGCTGACTGCTGACACTTCCCCTCCAGCTGCCACTCTCCAGGGCTCAACAGTGCTGCTGCAGTGGCTGCAACAGCCCCACTGTCCTGGACACACACCAGTGCTGACACACTGGTGCAGACAGGCACAGGCTGTGACTGTGATGTCATGCAGACCTCCACAGCGGCACCACACACGGCTATGCCCGTGCTGTAACCTGCTGTACGGCCATCCTGCGGCCCACACGTATCACTGTCCACGATGTGAGCTTCATCATCATCAATGACGGATCTGGCACCAGTCCGAGTCTCAGCATGCTGGCATCCATGGATGCTGGCACGCTGGGACAAGGGCAGGGCCTCCTCTGCACCTGCTCCACCAACATCAGTCCGGACAGCCAGGTGGGCCCACTATCATCCTGACCCTTGGACACCTGTGGAGATGGATGGGTCCTGCTCTGTGTCCAGGGTATCACCCTCAGTGGACAAGCCCACCACCACTGACCCATGTAGATGCTCAGGAGCTGTAAGGGAACACAGTAGCATTAATGTATCTCCCCTACCCTGTTTCATTCCTCCCCCAGTGACAGATCAGGACCTATCATGCAGTGACAGGCTACCACCCGTCTGGAATCTACCACCTGGAACACCCTCAATGGCACAACACCACATGCTGCCAGCAACCCACTCTTCTTGTGGGGTCAGGTGTTGCATGGCCAGCTGTCCCCCACTGGTCACAGCCCATGCTGCCCTGATGGCAGCCACCTTATCCTTAATCCTCCTCCTGTCCATGCCCATCTTCTTCTTGCACTCCTGCTTGGACTGCTGGTGGCTGCCATGCTGGTTGATGGCACGCGTCACCTCTCCCCATGCAGCAGCATGGGCCTGTGGTGTTCCCCACTGTCCACTGAGCAGCGGCTCCTGGTCAATGTAGGCCTCAAACAGGGCATCTGTTTCTGCCTTGGTGAAGTTTGGCCTCTTCTTCCTCCCACATCTCTGTTCCTCCTCCTCCTCCTCCACCTCACGATCACTCATCATTGATCCTGTGGGAATGACAGGTGTTACCTCTGACTGTGCAGTCCCATGCATCTCCCACACACCACAGTCCACACTCCCAAACAGCATGCAACTCACCACAATAGACAGCAATACCAGACTATGGCCTCTGCAGCCCAATGTTGCATTTATATAGTGCAACGCATGCAAATGAGGTAAGGCACAATTTTAAGTGGATGCTAATGCAGTATCTGCACCATTGAATAGCTGATGAGCTGATTTTCATATGCCAGCTGAATATCGCGCTGTTGCACCTTGCGCAATTGTGTTGAACGTTATCAGGCAAGGGTGCATTTCTGTGACATGTGCAGTGGACACTGAACGGTGCATGCCTGGGGTGCTGACACTGACGATTGCTGCACTGCTGACATGCTGTGCACGGGAGGCAGTGCAGGGCATGGCCACCATTGTGCCAGTGGTGCTACTGCACTGTTCACATGTATGGTGCTCTGGCACTGGGGTGCCATAGGTGCTGTGGAGCCACAGTGCATTAGGCCACTACAGGAACTGCCACACAGGTGCCCTACCATGCTAGACGTGGTGAGTACCAATCATGCTGTGGCGGTCCGTGCACGAGAGACCCCTGACCCTGTGCTGACCTTTGCCTCTAGGCACCATGCATCCACATGGGTGCACCTCTATCATGCTGTTCAGTGACAGTGCAATGGGGAATGGCAGCACAGTACCAAGCAGCATCTGCATGTGGTGGACGTGTGCTACAGAGCACCATTTTGATACTGAATGCTTTGAGGATGGCATGGGAATGGGCACCAATCTAGAACCAGGTAGAACTGGCCAACCTAGTGTCCCTGGTGGAGCCCCATGCTGCTGCTCTATTTGGGGAGGCACCCCTGGACAGGGCCAGGAGTGCCATGTGGGAGGAGGTGGTGGTGGCCCTGGAGGAGGCGACAGACATACAGCGCACGGCAGAGCAGTGCAGGCACCGCTATGGGGACCTGCAGCGTAGGGACCTGGACAGGCTTGCCTACCTGTGGTCATGTGCCAGAGGGGCACAGTTCCATGGCCAGGTAGGTGCCCCATCCATACACTGTTTACGTCCATACGGGTATCATGGTGGCATGTGTCCAGCACACAGGGGGCCATCCAGTGTGGGCCATGGTGGTGGTATTGGGGTGGGGGGAAGATGGGTATGGCTGTGTGGGATCGCACACACCCAGGGCAGGGGGACTTTGCTACCAGATTGTACTGATGTTCCTCTCTCCATGTTTGCACCCTAGGCCCTGAGGAGCACCAGCGTGCCAGGGAGGGGAGGCTGCGGCATGAGGCACATCATGCTGCAAGGGCAGCCGTACAAGACCAGAGCAGGGACCAGCTTGATGATGGTCAGTGCCTTACATCCAGGATTGTTTGTGCATGCTGTGTAACAGGACGGGCAGCGGGGCATGGCCACCATCCATTGACACCACTGCCATGCACGCAACATGGTACAGTCAGCACTGTACAGTGGCACTGCATGTCTGGGAGTGAATCAATGGTGGTCCATGTGTGCACCAGGTACATGGCTGTGCCACTGTCTTTACACCGCATAGCCACGTCACTGTACAGTCATGGTGGTGCTGTGTGGGACTTGGGTGATGGGTGTGTGCAGCGGTCCACATCGCTGTGTGCACCTTGGTGGGCAGGTCTTGTGGACACGATCACTGTGGGTGGTGGCACACCATCACAGAGGCATGTCCCATGGCCGTATGCCATGCACAGTGGGTGGACTGCAGGGGGCTGTGCATTCACACCTATTGACTCTGCTCCCTTGTCCTAGGTGGACGGCAGTTGCAGACCATCAAGTGGACACTGCAGGAGATACTGCAGGTGGCCAGGGCCTCCCTGGAGATTTTGCAATGGACAGACCATCTGGGAGTCAAAAGGAGGCATGGCGGGAGGCGCATTCAGAGTGGGGAGCGGGGCCCCTGCTGAACATGTTTCACCCCATGATTTCCCCTACTCCCCTGAACCCACCCTCACACCCCTCCTTCCCTCTACCATTTGTTCACCCTGCCCCTTACCCACCCCCACCTGGTTTGTGGCCCTCCCCACAACCTTTTGTACAAATATGTAAATAGTTGTTTTTGATCTTTTAAAATACATTTGCTTTGTTATGCCTACTGTGGTGGTCTCTGATTTGCAGCAGGCTAAAGGTGCTCAGCTGCAGTGGTGTGCATGGCATTAGGTGTGGTGCAGTCATGGGTGTATGTGTGTGTCCGTAGGGGAAGTGAATATGGTGTGGGAGTATCTATCAGTCACTGTCTGTGGTTTGTGTGTTTTTCCCTGTGCACTGGATGACTGTGTGCAGTGGTCCACGGTGCATGCACTGTGTCCATGGTGCACCTGTCAGACCATCCAAGGCCTGTGCAGCTGACACCCTTGCATGTCTGTGACCTGCACGGTCCGCTGGCATGTCAGTGGTGGCTGTCCATGCTGGACAGCCACTGTACCCGGCACAATGCTGGGTTGGCTCCTGTCACTGGTGTGGTGCATGTCTGCCTCAGGTGGCACTGTGGCCTCCGCTGTTGTTGTCCCACCTTCATGCTGTCACTTGTGTGTGTCACAGGGGATGTGCACCACTGTCTGTCACTTGTGCTCCAGGTGCATGCTGGTGGTGTACAGCTCCATGGTGCCTGTGCAGGGTGGCTGGCACTCCTGTGCCATGGAGGGGTGCTGGCCGGATGTACACAGTTTCCATGGCCACACGCTGGGGGCTTGGTTACCCCACTACTGTGTCCCTGTGTTGGTGTGCCCTTGGGTATGGGTGGGTGTTTGTCTATGCACTGTGTTACATCCTGTGTGGTGCATGCTTCCATGCACCACTGTGGGTGTCTGCACTGGCTGTTGTGGCCAGTGCTGGGTTGGGGTGTGTCCTTGGGAGGGTGTGCAGGGTGTTGTACCACTGGTGGTGGGGTCCAGGGCATGCCCTGTCATGTGTGGGGTACCTCATGTGCTGACGCATGGTTGGTCTCTCAGCTGTACCTCAGGGGGGATGTGTGTGGTGGCACTGTGTATACAGTCATTGCATTGCTGTGTGCTGCCACCCACTGACGGGTGCTCGTGGTGGGGCTGCCTTGCATGGTTCTGTGGTGCACAGGGTTGCATTGTCACAGATGGGGTGGTAGCATGCATAGGGTGTCCTGCACTGGTGGACGCTGCTCCTGGGCAGGATGACTGGGGATCACAGTGCAGCATGTGCTCTGCATTGGTGGGATGGTGTTGCATGGGGTGGTCAGACCTCCTTGTGTGCCAGTCACAGCTTGCCAGGGGGTGTGCTGGGGCACCATGCCCCGGCTGTGGATTTGTTGCTGGTATCCATGGGCTGGTGGTTATTCCAGCTCTCCCCTGGTTGTGCAGTGCATGGAGTGTAGGGGGGGCGATGTCTGTTCTGCTATGTGCTCCTCTGCCCCTCTCTAGCATGGGTGGTGGGCCCCTGCATCCTGTCCCTGTGCATCCCTGGTTGTGCTGTTGCACATCTGAACTGCGCCACTGCACATCTCTGGTTGCGTTATGGCGCAAGTGGTGTGATATTCAGTCGTATGCCGCAGGCGCATCTTGACCTGTGCAGTTTTTGAATATCGTGCTTATTGCACATGGGCGCAGTAGACTTGTGCTTGCTCCTGCTGTTGCGCACTTTTTTGGCACAGTTTGAATATCTGGGCCAGTGTGTACAAACAATGTATGCATAATAATGGGCCTTGGAGCTGAAAATGAGGAGTTGGAAAACTAAATTGCTTATATATCAGTAACCATACGACGTCGAAAAAAAAAATTCACATGATTCATGATTTTCCAGGCTATGATTTTGCTGAATATGTTGTCATGAAGAAAATTCCGTATCTCATACCGTTTTCGAGATACGAGCCCCGGAAGGTGCGGTGTATGCCATCATGTTAGTCTATGGGAAAAAATGCCAACTTCAGAGTACCGTAACTTGGCAGACATGCAATATTTTTTTCACCAAATCATCAAAAGGCACATCTGTGAGATGTTGGCTGCCTTCCCTCCAAATTTCAGCTCAAAAGACCTAACCGTTCTTTTGCAGCAGGGTAGCAAATAACTCTTGTCATTTTGGCCATAGTCTACAAAAGTAGTGTCGCAATTTGCGACACCTTTCGCAAATTTTACGAAAGTGTCGTGAGTGTGACACTACTTTGCCACACTACATTTTCCAGAAATTTGAAAAACATATTTCTGGGGTGTTTAACCCCAGGCAGGCAGTATAGTGTAGTGGTTTAAGGCTCTGAGCTGCAAATCTAGAGACCTCGGTTTGAATCCCACAGCCCCCACTTGCATATTGTGTGATCCTGAGCAAGTCACTTAACTTCCCTTGTTTTCCCACAGGTTGCACCTGTAAACAAGCTTTCAGCTTAGTGTGTCTCACCTGGTTAAAACAATTGGAAAAATAAAGACATGGCTAGCATCCTCAGGGTCCGACTAGGTGAACACAAACATAATTGTGTCCCTAGAGGGTCCCAAATTTAAATGCCAAGTATTCCTGTGATTGCTAACTGAAAAAAAATGGCTGACACGACACTACTGGGGTTATTTGTTACACTAAGAACTGCATTTACGACACTGTTGAACTTTTTGTTAGCTTGTCCCATTGACTTATAATGGAAAATTGTTTTTTGAATAACTTTTGAACCATTTAATATTTTTTCACAAAATCTTCAAAAGGCACATCGGGGACCCCAGTCGCACATTCGCTGAAGATTTCAGACCAGTCACACAAACCGTGCGACCTGTAAGCACGAGCAAAGAATGTGTACAAAAAATAACTGTGCACATGGATGTCAGTTAATAACTCCGCAACTGTACATCCGACCAGTACGAAAGTTGGCAGAGCCCGAGATCTATGGATATGCCCCGTGCCCGCTAAATTTCAGGCAAATCCATTAAACAGTGGCAAAGTTATTAAGGTGCAAAGTTTCACCATTTAACATTAAACAGGCTATGAAACCCTAACTATGGTAGCACTATTAAGGTTAGAGAGTGAAACTTTGCACCTTAATAAATTTGCCACCATATGACAGATTTACCTGAAATTTGGTATGGACAATTGGGCATGGTAGATTATGGAGTCTGACAACTTTTGTACTGGTCAGATATACGGCTGTGGAGTTATTAAGCAACAACCAGACGCGCAATTATGCTTTTTGGGGAATTCTTTGCTCTCACCTACAGGTCACACAGTTTGCACAACTGATCCAAAAACTTCAGGGAATGTGTGGCTGGGGTCCCCGATGTGCCTTTTGAAGATTTCGTGAAAAAATATTGAACGGTTCAAAAGTTATTCAAAAAACAAGTTCCCATTATAAGTCAATGGGAAAAGTTAACAAAAAGTTCAACACTTTCGCAAATGCACTTTTTAGTGTCTCAAATGGCCCTATTAGTGTCGCAAATCAGCCATTTTTTTTTTCAGTTACTGATCAGAAAAATTCTTGCCATTTAAATTTGGGACCCTCTAGGAACACAATTCCTTTTGTGTTCACCCTCAGGATGTTAGCTATGTCTTTATTTTAGGGGTTAAACACCCCAGAAATATGTTTTTCAAATTTCTGGAAAAAGTAGTGCTGCAAAGTAGTGTTGCAATCATGACACTTTCGTGATTTCATTTACGAAAGTGTGATTTGTGACATTATTTTGCCACACTATGACCAAAATAGCAGGAATTTTTGCCACCCTGCTGCAAAAGAACAGTTTGGTCTATTGGGCTGAAATTTGGAGAGAAGACAGCCAACATGCTACAGATGTGCCTTTTCATGGTTTGGTGAAAAAATATTGGAGAGCTACAAAGTTATGGCACTCCAAAGTTGACATTTTTTCGCATAGGATAACATTACGGTGTCTGTCGCACCTTTCGGGGCCTGTATCTCGGAAACAGTGCGAGATACGTACTTTTCGTTGGAAAAATGCTTAGCCCCCAAACTAGTGGATAAGTAAGAAACTAGTCAGGAATGTCATAATTCATATGAAAGTTTCTTTTTTTTCTACGTCGTACAGATCCTGAGATATAAGCTATTTAGTATTCGAAGTCCTCCTTTTCTGCTCCGATGTCCATTACTATGCATACATTCTTTGTATTCACTGTCTTTTTCAATGCAGTTTTGGGGAAAGAAGGATGTGCCCTTTTGTTACTGTGCCAGTTATCATTTCCAGTTGCATTTCCGTTACTGTTCACGTCACCGTTCCCGTGTACGCCACCATGTGCATTACAGTTTGCATTTTTGTTTCCGCTTCTGTTTGCATTACTGTTTATGTTTTCATTTTTTTTTTGTATCAGCCTGTGCATTGCCATTTGCATTTTCGGTTGACCTTCCGTTTGCATGTGTCTTTCGTTTTGCAGCATCGTCACTGTTACTGTTACCATTGGCATTTCCAGTTATGCTACTCATGACCGTGCATTATGGTTTATGTCCTGCATCAGTTTCTTCTTCGTTTCTGTTTCTGTTTCCTTTGGGGTTATTGTTGCTGTTACCATGACCATTTGCTTTTACAATAGCGGTTCCGTGACCGTGAACATCACTGTTTGCATTTCTGTATGCGCCTGCATTTTGGTTTCCATTTCTGTTTTCTTTGGTGTTATTGTTGCTGTTACCATTACCATTTGCATTTTGAATTGTGGTACTATGACTGTGCATGTTACCAGTTGCGTTCCATACATACTTTCGTTTGTGTCTCCATTTCCATCACTGCATTCGCTTTGGCGCCACTTAGCACTTGCGCTTCTATTACCATTTGAGTTACCATTTATGTTTGCGTCACCATGTGCATAGCCCTTTGCACTTGCATTTGCATTGCATTTACCATTACTATGTCACAAAATATCACGTGGTGGAAGTGAGGGGCTCAATTGTCCCATGCTCTCTCCACCACATTACATTCACTATTTATAGTCCTCATTCTCAAAAAGAAGGTAAATTCATGGCAAAAACCTCCATTTAATGCATCAGTTGGGGTGGTTCCACAGTGAAAAAAGTGAGGAAATTTTATGTTAGGGTTGAAAGCCCCCCTTGCACCCCACTCTGCCCCCAACTGGCATCGGGTGCGGCTGAATACGTTGTCCTATCTCCTCTCTCATTCTCCTATATTTCACCACCAGCTTGTTTATACATGGAATGGGGTGAAAGTTAGGGCCATCGACCCCAACGCACACCCCGATGCGGATTGGGGGCAGAGTGGGGTGCAAGTGGGCTCAACCCTAACATCAAATTCTCACTTTTTGTTACTGTGGAACAACCCTAACTGATGCATTAAACTGAGTTTTTGCCATGATATATATATATATATATATATATATATATATATATATATATATATATATGTATATACACTGGCACAGTCATGCCAGTATAGTTAGGTTGAAACTGTGATTATATGTTAAAGTCCAAAGTTTTAACTCTGGAACTGTTCCATGGATTTGCATAAAATCTGGCATGCATAATCTCTAGGGCAGATCTATTGAACAGCCACATTTCATGGAACTCCTTTGAGTAGTTTCTGAGATATGAAGTGTTGAAAAAAAAATAAAATCCATTTTTTTTACATTTCTTTGTCATCCTGTATCTCAGAAATGGCTTCAGGTTTTGGTCTGAAATTTTCTTGCAAGAAAACCTTTGGGTCGCAGATGTGACTTTTGAAGTTTCATGAAAAAATATGAATCCATTCAAAAGTCATGACATTTTAAATGTTCCTATTATTTCCTATGAGAACATTAATATGTCAAGCATGAAAAATATATTTTTCACACAATACAAGCACAAAATACCAGTTTCTTTTCACAAAGAAGGCTGGTATTTTGCTCAAAGTTCAAAGTCGTTTGATCAATTGAGCTGTGTTGTGTCCGCCATCTTGTTTGCTGCTTAGTGAGGATCTTGAAGTACAGACTTTTTAAGAAAAATCAAAAACATCAGAACACAGCTAAAGAGGTGTATTCTGATTTTTTTTCGTTATGTTTTAGGCTGGCCCCAAACAATTTCTTTTTGCCAGGTGCCAGCTTACAGAGAACAGCTTGTAGCCCATTCTCTGTATGAGAAGAGCAGCATTTTTTGACTTCTGCAGTCACAGCTGGAACATGTGCTGCTGGCTACAGAGTCAAGGAAGACCCACTTTGTTCACACCAACAGAGGGTGCCCAATCCATGTGTTGGTATGTATCCCCCCCACACACACACACACTTATTTGGCACACTGGGAGCCCACCCAGTGTCATTTTGTTTCTTGGTCCCAAAGAGTGATTTCATGGTCGCTGCACAGAATAACCTTTCAGGAACAATTAACAAAATGACAGTGCCACTGTTCATGAGATGGGGTCCCAAAAAGGCCATGTTGCAAATCTGGTGAAAAGAGATTCCTAAAAATGACTGCACTACAAGTGTGCATTGAGCAGTTTCTATGCACACTTATAACGTCACTAATTTTTAATATTTTCACTCTTGATTTTCAGCATTGCCACTTTTTTCACACCTTTTTATGAACAGTATAGCTGCCATTTTTTGCATCCTGCCCAGAACATGTTTTCACACCTGTGACACAGAATGGCACTGTTGCTGGGTGAAATCATCTTTTGGGACACACATACAAAATCACAGTAGCACTGTTCATGACAGGAGATCCCAAGAAGTCCATGTTGATACTTTGTTGAAAGAAATCAAAAAATTACTGCATGTAGAAACTGAACAGCACATGCTCGTAACTTTCCCAATTTTTCAAATTTTCACTCTAAATATCAACATTACCATTTTTATACATCATCTCATGAACAGTACTGCTGTAGTTTTTCAAATCCTGCCAAAAATGTTTTCCCACACCTGTGGTGCAAAATGATGTTACAGTTATGTGGAATTACATTTCAACAGGGATTTGAAACTATTCTGTACTGGGCACATGTGGTGAGGTGATAAGAATGCTATGTTAAACATTTGGGGAGAAAATTATTTACGATGGCACAGTTATGACTACTTGTTGCAATTTTGCTATGCCTGCTCATAATTTTATGTGTGGAAGCACATGGGCCACAGATACCTGTGTTTCCACAGCTACATATGTATGTGCATCTGTGGAGGAGTTGGAGTGCAGGGTGACAAATAGATACTGTTGTAGTATCTGGAAAGAGGGATGGGACTGCAGGGTGCAAATGACCCTACACTCCCACCATGATATATGAACACTGTTGTACTTTCACAATTGAGGGATGGGAGCATAGGGTTCAAAGGACCCTGCACTCCCAATGTGACATATGGATACTGTTGTGCTATCTCAGTGAAGGGATGCTCCCACCATGACCCTGAACTCCCACTGTGACATAGGGATACTGTTGTGCTATCTCAATGGAGGGATGCTCCCACCCTGACCCTGCATTCCCACTGTGACATATGGATACTGTTGTGCTATCTTGATGGAGGGATGGGCGCAACAGGGTCTGAAGGACCCTGCACTCCCATCATGAGATATGGACACTGTTGTACTATCTCAATAGAGGGATGGGAGTACAGGGTCCTAAGGACCCTTCACTCCCACTGTAACATATGGTTACTTTTATACTATCTTGATGGACACTGCACTCCCAATGTGACATACTGATACTGCTGTGTGTGTGTGTGTGTATATATATATATATATATATATATTAGAGGCAAAAAACTCTGTTTAATGCATCAGTTAGGGTTGTTTACAGCAAAAAGCTAGTAAATTCGGAGATAGGATTGAAAGTCTCTTGACCCTCCCAGCCCACTCCCCAATCAGCATTGGGGTGTGCGTTGAGGCTCCGGCCCCTAACTCTCACCCCGTCACATGTGTAAAGAAGCTGAGGTATAGGAGAATGGGGTGAGAGCTAGGACTGATGACCCCAATGCACACCCCCGATGCCGGTTGGGTGGTGGGCTGGGGGGTCCAATGGGGGGCTTTCAACCCTAACCCCAAATTTCCTAGCTTTTTTTTGCTGTGGAACAACCCTAACTGATGCATTAAACAGAGTTTTTTGCCTCTAATTTCCATTCTTTTTGAGAATGAGGATGATAAATAATGAAAAGAATGCAGTGGTGCCACGTGATGTCTTGTTACATGGTAACAGGAACTGCAAAGCAAACGCAAGCAGCAGCAGTAATGCACATGGCAAAGCAAAATGTAAATGACAAAGCAAATGTTAATAGAAACACAAGTGTAAAGTGACACGGAACCAAACAGTTACGTAAACAGAGACATCAAACAGAAGTGCATACAGAACGCAACTGATAACACACACATTCACGGTACCACAATTGTAAATGCAAATAGTAACAGTAACACCCAAGTAAACAGAAATGCAAGCACGTACAAAAACGCAAACTGTAATCCTGTAATGCACGCAGTCACGGAACCACAGTTGTAAATGCAAATGGTTATGGTAACAGCAACAATAACGCCAATAAAAACAGAAATGCAAGTTCATATGAAAATGCAAATTGTTACACATAAGGTCATGGTACTGCAATAGTAAATGTAAATGGTAACAGTAACAGCAACAATAAAGACAACAGAAACAGGAATGCAAGCGCATATGAAAACGCAAACCGTTATGCACATGGTGGCATAGACGGGAATGGTGATTTGAATGGTAACAGAAGCGCAACTGGAAACGCTAGCTGTCACAGTAACAAAAGGGCACACCCTTCTTTTCCCCAAAAACTACACTGAAAAAACTATTTGAAAACAAAGAATGTATGCATTATAATCGACTTCAGAGCAGAAAAGTAAGACTTGGAATACTAAATTGCTTATATCTCAGGAACCATATGACATAGGAAAAAAATTAAAATTTTGTATGAATTATTACTTTCCTGGCTAGTTTCTTGCTTAGCTCCTCATTAGAGGGCTAAGCATTTTTTGGACAAAAAGTCTGTATCTCGCACCGTTTCTGAGATACAGGCCCTGAAAGACACGACGGACGCCATAATGTTATCCTATGGGACAAATCATCAAATTCAGAGTGCTGTCACTTTGCCACTCTGTAATATTTTTTCTCCAAACCATGAAAAGGCACATTTGTAGGATGTTGGCTTTCTTCCCTGCAAATTTCAGGCCAAAAGACCAAACCGCTATTTTCCAGCAGTGGGGCAAAGAATTCCTGTAATATGGCTGACATTGTAATGTTATCCTATGGGAAAAAGCGCCAATTTGTAGTGCCATAACTTTGCCGCCCTGTAATATTTTTTGACCAATCCACTAAAAGGCACATCTGTGGGATGTTGCCTTTTTCCCTCCAAATTTCAAGTAAAAAGACCAAACCATTTCTGAGATATTCAATGTCAAAGATTGGCAAAATTTCCCGATCTATTCTATTATAAGAAATCTGGCCATCTTGTCCCTATTTTGTGATAAAAGATCATGATCAAAGAATTTTCAGGCTCACAAACAAAGAATAAAACATTTGATAATTCAAAAAATAGAAGCAATTGCAGTAAACCACTACTATGGTTCAACAGAAAGAAGCCCCCTGAGTAAAAAACCATCCTCATTTGACTTCCTAGGACACCCCTGGGCAAAGAAAATTGATTTTTAAATTGGGCCATCTTGTCCCTCGCTCGTGATGCAAGATCGTGGTCAAAGAATCTCACAATCAAAGAATATGCAGCCTCACGATCAAAGAATTTGCAAGCTCATGAACAAAGAATAAAAAATGTAATAAATAAAAAAAATTGGGGGAATTGCAGTAAACCACCACCACGGTTTGACAGAATGAAGCCCCCTGAATAAAACCCACCCTCATTTGACTTCCTAGGGCACCCATGGGCTGAGAAAAATGATTTTTAAATACGGCAATCTCGTCCTTCACTCACGATGCAAGATCGCGATCAAAGAATCTCACAATCAAAGATTTGCAGCCTCATGATCAAAGAATTTGCAGGCTCACAATCAAACAATAAAAAAAGGGAGAAATGCAATATATTCACTGATTTGAACCAAAACAATGGCATGTTCAACAGAATGGATACTCCTGAGCAAAACAAGCCCTCATTTGTGTCCCTAGCCCACCCCTGAGCCAAGATATTAGTGTTTTAGGTCACGATGCAAGATCGTGATCAAAGAATCTCATGATCACCGGCCCACCGGCACAGCAGTTGGATTTCCGCTTGCGATGCCAGCAACCCGGGTTCGGGAACAAGCCTGGGTCACTGGAGGGCTGGCCGGGGGGAGAAGGATCGAGCGTCCTACGACTGCTCTCCTTCTCTGAGGAGAGGGTAGAGGATAGGTCCGGTGCCTACTGGCTCCTAGCGGAGGCTGAGAGTATCACAGGTTGCACGGCCCAAAGTTAACTGGGGGAGGAGCGGACATCGGAGTATGCCATGACATCACCACGCTGCCCCCACAGAAAATGGAAAAATTGCTCGCTGGTCACCAAGATGACGGCTCTCCATTTCTTGAGCACCTCCAGTACCTGCCCAGGGCCTCCTGTTTCTCAGCAGCATCCCCGGGCCCTAATGAAGTGTGTGCTGGGGTCTTCTCCTGCTCCCCAGTGCCCTTCTCCCTTGGAGGAGGGGGACCTGCCTGGCGAAGGGATACACCGGGATATCCTGGGGATTGGCTGTGATATGAGGACCTGAGGAGGGCTGGGTAAGGTCAGTGGGGTTGGAAGGAACTTGTAGAGCCTGAAGGAGTGGGGGCCAGTGAAGCATGGGAGGCGGTATAAACATATAATGCAAAAAAAAAACACAAGACGACCGTGCAGTACCACATTAAGAATGCCAAAAGGTGCTTCAAAAATGGATAATTTTGCATTTTTCAATGCTTTTGTGCACGAAGACCAGCAATCTGACACAAATGCAATTTGGCAAATCAAGAGAGCTAATGTGCCCCAATGTGTGTAGCAAATTTCAGGCAAATCCACTGAACGGGTCCAAAGTTATTAATGTCCAAACTTTTGACTTTAGTATGTAAGTGGCCACTCAACCCTTACTATAGTGGCTCTCGACTAAGATTATATATATATATATATATATATATATATATATATATATATATATATATATATTCATGGCAAAAAATGCATTTAATGGATCATGTTAGTGTTAAAGTGACAAAAGTCAGGAAATGAAACATTAGGGTTGAGTCCCTAACCCCACACACACACATCCTCCATAGAGTGACAGATGCCAGGATGTGCCATGGGGTCATCAGGCCCAACTCTCATCCCATTCCATGTATAAGCAGGTTGACATGCTACAGTAAAGGAGAATGGGGTGACAGTTAGGCCTCATGACCCCATGGCACACCCTGGCATCTGTCACTCCATGGAGGATATGTGTGTGTGGGTTGTGTGTGGGGTTAGGGGCTCAACCCTAATGTTTCATTTCCTGACTTTTGTTGCTTTGACCCTAACTGATGCATTAAATGCAGTTTTGTTCCATGAATGTCCTTACTTTTGGAAAAAGTTTAATATAAATAGTAAAAAAACATGTATTGGTGGGACCCGACAACCCCCCCAAATTGCCCATTTCTGCATAACAATATGCATCTGTGGGAGCACGGGCCTGCAATGAACCCTTGTAACACAAATCTGACAATATCTCATTAACTGTGCGACCTATGAAAACAAATTCACTGCAGGCTTACTCTATGGTTTAAAATCTTGTTAAAGTGGCATAGGTCACCTTTGCCACCTGTAGTGAAAACTCTCTCTCTCTCACTTAATTTTTGAGATAATGGTGCCAAAAGGCATGACAGACACTGCAATGGAATCCTATGGGGAAAATGTCAAATTTGTCATGGCATATCTATGCAATCGCTTAATTCCTCAACACCTAAACAGCATAATTCACACCTGTAGGACATTCCCTCAACACCCTGTAAGTGTCAAGTAAAAAGACCAAACCGTTAATGAGCTATGCAATTCTAAAGTTTTAACATCTTTAAACATTTTTCAGTTGTGAGATATTAAAATCCTTGGCTGGGAGATAAAATCCTAGTCCATGACATAACAAAATCTTAGTCCGCAAGGGGACATCTGGTCATGCCAATCTGGGCCATCTGGTCATCCCCAGGGCCATCTCATCATCCCCAGGGCCATCTGGTCATGAAATTCCAGCTATCTAGTAATCCCCTCATGAACAAAGCTCTCGGACTAGGATCATCTCGAGGGCCAGAATTTTGCAGGCTCATGAAAGAACATCATTAGCGAGTTACAAAAGAAGAATTTTTAATTTTTAAAAACCTATTTTTTGACAGAAACAAAACCCATGCCTCATTTGGCCCAAAAATCACCTCTGAAGAAAGCTACTACATTTTGTTTGACTGGAAAACTAAAAACAAGATGGTGTCTCGCGAACAAAGAATTTTTCTGATGGACTAGGGTTTTTCTTTCACGAGCTGACAAAATCTTTGACCATGAGACCATTTATCTTTTGCTAAATATAGATATAATTTTTGAGTGAACTGAGCATGCTCAGAACTCAAAAATTAAAAATTAAATAACTTTGGAAAGGATTAATATTTGTTTACCAAACTAATGCTGGATTGTTCCTTGACCCGACCTCTTTCTATGTTGCAAGATTCAGATGAAAAGACCACATGATGTGGTTGCAGCTCCATGGGCAAAAAATGATTCAAAACTGGTGAAAACTGCATTTCTTGGCATTTCGCTATGTAGAAATCATATGTCCAACTGAAATTCAACTTGGTAAATCAAGAGATCTACTATACCAGACTGGCATTCCAAATTTCATGCAAATCCGTTGAACGGTTACAAAGTTATTAACATGCAAAATGTGAATTTTAATATTAAAGTGCCTACTCACCCCTGACTACAGGGACACGACTGCACCCCTACTATATAATGTCACCCCATTCCATGTGTAATCATATTGACAAGGGACAGCGAAAAAGAATGGTGTGACATTTAGGCCTCACAATACCAATGACACACCCCATCATCTGTCAATCTTGGGATGATTAGCAGGTTCAGGGGGAGGAGCAACCCTAAAGATTTTTCGTTTTCTGACTTTATGTGGTTTAACCCTAAATGATGCATTAACACAGTTTTCTGCATAGAATTTCCTTACTTTTTAAAGAAGAATAGAAATGTAGAAAGTCACGCAAGTTGATGGAAGCTCGGGGCCCACCAACTTGCGAGTGTCAGGCCACGTTACACACATAATGACTAAAAAGTACATTGAGAACAGCGAGGTCAGCTACCGTATGAATTATAAGGTAGTACAACAATGGAAAACACTGTTTTTAAAAAATGTGAACTGCACAATACAATATCTCTGCAAGAAATATTGTCTCCAGCATGTAAACACCATAATTCACATCTACAGGACATGTCGTCAAGACCCTCCAAACTTCTATGTAAAAGACCAAACCATGTCTGAGATATAACATTTTAAAGTTTGAGATTTTAATTTGTTGGTGTTGCACAGTTCTGCACCTGCTGACATTTTACAGACACAATGACTGAAAACTACATCCATGACACTAATGCTAGGTACCCTATCAATTTCAATTCACCACCACAATGCAAAATGCTGTCGGCAGAACGTAAACTGCGCCATGCAATATCTCTGCAAAAAATACATTTTCAGACAAGTAAGCACAATAATTCACATCTACAGGAAATGTCGTGAACACCCTCCAAATTTCAATTAAAAAGACCAAATCATTTCCGAGATATTTAAACTTTAAGACTGGTAAAATTGGCCTATCTAATGCATTATAAAATCTGGCCATCTTGTCCATATCTCGCAATCAAAGAAGGTGATCAAAGAATCTCATGATCAAAGAATTTGCAGGCTCACAATCAAAGAATTTGCAGGCTCATGATCAAAGAATAAAAAATGATGAAACTCAAGTTTTAGGCAGAATTACATGAAACCACTACTATGCCTCGATAGAACGAAACCCCTGAGCAAATCCCACCCTTGCTTGTGTTCCTACACCACCCCTGGGCTGAGAAAATTTAATTTTTCAAAGGGCCATCTCGTCCCTCACTCGCAATGCACTATCGCAATCAAAGAATCTCACGATCAAAGAATTCACAGGCTCGAGATCAAAGAAATTGCAGGCTCATGATCAAAGAATACAAAATGCTGAAAATTGAGTTTTTGGCAGATTTACATGAAACCACCACCATGCATCAATAGAATGAAGCCCCCTGAGCAAACCCCTCCCTCATTTGTGTTCCTAGATCACCCCTGGGCTGAGAAAATAGAATTTTTCAAAGGGCCATCTCGTCCCTTGCTCGCAATGCAAGATCAAAGAATCTTGCAATCAAAGAGTTTGCAGGTTAGCGATCAAAGAATAAAAAATGGTGAAACTCGAGTTTTTGGCAGATTGTCTGTCTTCTGCAATGTTAAGCTATCTCTATGTGAACCACACTGTTTGTAAATTTTAACCAGTGCTGTATCTCCATTTTCTGTCTGTGCTATTTCTTCCATTAATCAGCTGTTAGTAGATATTCTGTTATCAAACCCTAAATTACATTTTATTCATTTTTTTTTGCATAGTATACAGTAATGACTGTGCAGATCCACACATAACTATTTCTGTAATGTCAATGTTGCTGAATCATTTCTCATCTGAGTGAATCAGCAGTTAGAAACATTAGCGCCCCCCCCACCAATCTCATGCAATTGTGATTTAACCCGTGCAGAGCTCTGTAGCTTTATCAGAATGGAAGGTGTGGAATACTTCCTGACATACTCTTTTTCTGATTATCCTGTGCACATAGTTACATTACCTTCACCATTTCTCTGTGTTCATCTGCACAGTGAAATGCCCAACCATTGATAAGCATTTATTTTTCTATTTATTTCTTTTTTTTTAATTTTACAAAGTAAATGGCACTTCACTGCAAAGCAAGAGTTATGAACTGTAATGCATTCTAACTTAGTAATGTAAGGGATTGTCATCCCTTTACTTTTTTGTCAAGTTTGCAGATGATAATTAATAGCTTGAAATCTGCTGAAGTCAAACTGCTCAGATGTATATCATTATTTAACTTAATTAAAATAAACAACTGCTCTAGTAACTTACCTACCAGAGCAAAATGCACAATTAAGTATAGAATGATGAATGTGTTATTTATGGTGAACCCTCTCAAGCTTTAAAAGCAAGCTTTAAAAATATGCCTGCAGCTGCCTGAAATATGTTTAATTGCCTACATCTGTCTGAACTGTGTCATAAAAATGCATCTCATATATTTTGGTCACTATTTTTCCACACATTCTTTTTTTTATTAGGGCAAGTATAATCTGAGTAGGTCATGAATGAGGTGTGAAGCACAGCTATGAGCTGACATTTATTTTATTTTTTGTTATTAAACAGTGGGTGTCTCATCTAGTCAAACATGCATTTTTTTTATTTAGATAAAAAAACTTGACAACTTACTGTAGTCATTTCTCATGCTTGAAATCTTTTTTTTAACTCTTTGGTTAGTTGTCTTTTTGCATTAGTAGTGGGCAGATGCCAGTTTTTAATTTAGTTTTCTGCAATATCCTTTTCATATAGATACTGCTCATCCAGGTTTCTATCACTTCACATTGCTTTCTCGTCTTCAGTATTAGCATACAAAGTAAGGATTGCACATCAGCTGTCCTGTCATCATTTTATCCTTTTATAACGTCAATCATCATGGCATTGTGAAATTAATTTAACTGTCATGTAATTCAGAATGGAACATTATTACGTCTTCAATGCGATCAAGTAAAACCAAGGAATCGACCTTGTTGTTTTTTAAACATTATGTAACTCGATAATACCTAAGAGGAACTTATGCCTGTATTAAGGAAAAACACAGTCACACTGGGGAGGTTACGTTACTTGCTCCAAGTAACATAGTATTTATTTATTTTTTTATTTAAGCATGTGGTATACATAACAAGTGTATGTTGTGGGAAACAAACCCAGGTCTGTCTGCATGATGTACTAATCTCATTCACAGTTCATTAGTCAACCTAAAGTCTATGCTTCCAGCCCTAACTTAGTTAAAGAAGTAACTTAGTGTGGAGGTACCACTGTTACAAAAAAAGAAAAAAGGGAAAATTTTAAATTTTAAATGCCACATAACCTCTAACGTACATCTGTCTCATTAAAGTAAACAATATCTAACTTAGTAATGATTAACGTGTTAGAATGGTTCAGTATGTTGTATAGTTTTACTGTTCTGAATGTGTATGTCAGCATATGACAATTTACAGTATGTAATTTGTCCACAGATGCGCACTCTCTGGATTCGTCATTCAGCCACAGTTACCATTTTTTTGTTCCAAGTGGCAGCACCAATTGTCTCAATGCCCTCCATAGTCTGAAAAAACAAAACAATACACAGCTCCTGCTATTTATTTCTTTATTTCACAAAGTATGAAAAAAAACCCATGCCGACAGCACACACAATCCCACCAAAACTGTCACCTGCCTTGCCCCCCCACAACTGGCACCCATCATCCCAACACCACTCCTATACACACCCACACCACTTCAATCAACAGAACTGGTGCAAAAAAACATCACTCAGATCAAACTCACGTCACATCTGGAAATGGGAATAATATACATATAGCCATAAAGTTATTACAGACTATATCCAATTATAATACACTGAACAGCAGTTGCCTTATTTTACAGTCTCCTGCTCTGTGAGTAGGACGTCTCTACAATCGAATGTTTGAACTGCCCTTTGGTAGTGGAACAGATAATTGATGTTTTGTGAGGGTTTATATGAAGGTGACTTAATTGTCTTAGCACATGAGGAGAACTGATGATGGTGGCAGATGCGATTGTCTAATAGCAGTTTCCATTACCAAGGGTTGCAGCAAACATAAAGAAACATTGGTAAATACAGAGTACATAAACATTATTAGATAGAACTTGAGGGTCAGTTTTATTCATTAGAAGTAATGAGTGACATTGAAAGTGTGCATGTATGTGTGTGGGGTAACACCTGTGCCTTCCTACCAAGGAAAAAAAAATAAGAAATGCAACAAGGAGGTAGAGTGTTTTAAAAAAAAAAACATAAGTAAAATTCAGCCACCATACGCATCAATACATGGAGGCAAGCCATTCATTATGAAAACAATCTATTGAGTACTTTGTTAGGTACACAATGACAGGGTTTGAGTTTCATAAGTGCTGCCTACACCGTCTGTCGAAATCAAACTGTGATGCAACATGTCTTCAGTTCAAATAAGTTCTACTTTGCAATCTTGCAATTGTTACTAAGTTGACTTAGGTGGAAAGGTGATTTTAATAAAAATAAGGAATAGATAAATGTCAGCAATGAAAAGAAACTACTACTGTGGGATATTTCAGCGAGGGATGGGATACAGATTGGTGATAGAAATACTACTTCTGCACTATGTGGAATAGAAAATATTAACTCAGAATTCACAGTGAGTGAAATCCAATATATCTATTTGTTGTGGGACATTCAAACCATGAGAGTTATTCAAATGCATTCAGTCTTCAAGTTCAAACTGTTTATTTTTTTTAGTAATCATGATTCTGGGCTCATAATTGAAATCACAAGCAGCCTCAGCTCTACAATCTCTTTGTCTCATGCAGGCATACCAATTCAGCTATTACCAAATTAAAAACAAACAAACAAACAAAAAATAACAGAAATAACTGAATGAATATCACATATTGGGGTATAACAGAGAAAAATAAATGTTATTCCATTCATTCTAGCTGAAAAATACATTGACATGTGTGGTGTACAACCATCGGGAGATTACCTGAAACACCTCCAGATATTCAAATGTGACTCAATTTCTGTAACCAACAATTATATTACAATTCTGAAAAACATTTACACACATCATGAAGGCACTTAAAATTAAACTAAAACTGATGTTTTAACAAATGTAAGTTAATAAGGTATGCAGATAAAATCTGAACTGCTATTACAGTAAAGCTTGCTACTGCATGGATGATTGTATGGGGTTGCGCTCACCAAACAGCATCCGTTCAGACTCTCTTGTGCTGTTTTAGAATGTGGACATTCATAACAGCACTGGTTAGAGAAAATAAGCAGAAACCTAAATAAAAACACACAATCAGCACTGTTTGTACTTGAGAACAATTTTATTTATGTCAACCTCATTAAGAAATATTAAAACAAGACTGAAAATCAATTCCTGTCCCCTTTAAATTAAACCACCACCATACCTCAAAAGAACAAAGCCCCCTGAACAAAACCCACCCTCATTTAAGTTCCTAGGCCACCCCTGGGATGAGAAAATTTAATTTTTAAAAGGGCCATCTCATCCCTTCCTCGCAATGCAGGATCACGATCAAAGAATCTCACAATCAAAGAATTTGCAGGCTCACAATCAAAGAAATTGCAGGCTTGTGATCAAAGAATAAAAAATGCTGAAACTCCACTTTTAGGCAAAATTGAACTAACCCACTGCCATGCCTCGATAGAACGAAGCCCCATGAACAAAATCCACCATAATTTGTGTTCCTAAGCCACCCCTGAGCTGAGAAAAATGTATTTTTACTTCACAATGCAAGATCGCCATCAAAGAAGCTCACGATCAAAGAATTTGCAGGCTCGCGATCAAAAATTGTTAGCGAGCCTCAATCAAAGATTTTAAATTGTTAAAACTCTTTTTTTTACCACTTTACACTGGACCAAAGGCATGGCTCAATAGAATGAGCCCCCCTGAGTAAAACCCATCCAGGTTTTACTTCAGGAGTGACCCCTGAGCCGAGATATTTGTTTTTTTTCGATGGGACTTCAAAAACAAGATGGCGGACCTTGTGATCAAATAATTCTCAGGGACAAAGTTTCTTTGACTGAGAGGCTTCAAATTCTTTGATCACTAGCTGGGACGAGATGGCCCAAACTCCATTCTTTGTTTGCAAAACAGCCATATTAATTTTCCCATTGACTTATAATGGGAACTTAAAAGTGGGATAACTTTGAATGCCTAAATATTTTTTCACCAAATGAAAAGTGCCATATTTGGCCAGCCAAGCTCTTTCAGATGAGCCATCTCACAGAGCAGCTCACCACATGAAGGCTGCACAGGGCCACAGACAAAATCACAAAAACTGCCTCCAAAACTGGATAATTTTGCATTTTTCAGCGTTTTCTAGCACAAAGACCGTAAATCTAACTGAAACAAAATTTGCAAAATCAAGAGATCTGCCATGCCCCACCACACATATAAAATTTCAGGGAAATCCATTGAACGGGTCCAAAGTTATTAACGCACACAATTTTTACTTTAACATAGAAGTGCCTTCATAACCCTAAATATAGTGGTGCTGCCGTACCACTATAATATATATATATATATATATATATATATATATATATACACACACACACACACACACACACACACACACATATTGTTATAAAACTGCATTAATGCACCAGTTAGGGAAACTTGTTGCTTAATACCACAAAAGTAGGGAAATGTTAGGGTTAGGGTTTCCTTACCCTATCACCCCACCCCCAATCACCAAGCAGCAAAAGGCAAAAACATTAGGGTTTTGAATCTTCAGAGTCTTGGCGAATCAGTGCTTGGGTCTTTCTTGGTAGTAGTCAATCTAAATGCTGGACTCAGCAATGAAAGACCAATGACCAGATAAGTTGCTCATGACACTGTTCACTCTATGCTGGTGGGACACTTTGTGTGGTTGAAAGGAGCCAGCTGCTCCTGTCAGAACAACTGGGAATACAATTTGTAAATCGCTTATCCTAAACCTCCAATTTAGACTTCCTTTTTGTTGCCTTCAGTGCAGGATGGCCAAAGCTTCTTACTTCAGTAATGGGGAATACACAACTATATTTGATTACTTTGCAACCGAACAAAATCTTCAATTATCATTTATCAAATGTAGGATTGTTACAAACAGGTGAAACCACTGTTTTCTCAACTGACTCAATATAAGAATCCACTGTTTTTTTCAACTAAATCAATATACACTTCTCGAGTAATCAAACTTTCATTGAGTAAATATGCAAATGTCAAATGCATCTGTTCAGTGAGTACACCAGCATACTCAGTTGGAGTAAATTGGTATGGTTCAAATTTCATTTTATTTCATTTTTAGGATTGCAGTGGGCAGAGCCCTGCAGACCTATTGCTTTCAGAGAAAAGGACTCCTGCATTCTTTCCAAACAACTTGTTGAGGTGACAAGAAAAGTCACATCTGCATCTGATCAGTCTGTGTGCTTGCACTTTGTATTTATTTCTGGTGGTCTGTGACCACCATTCATAAGAAAACTAAATGCTATGAGCAAGGACAAGTTAATGTAGTTTTGTTAACCCTGTGGTTGGCGGTCACCCGACTGAACTACAAAGTGATGTTTTTATTTATTTTTATTTTTTTTGTGGTCAGGTAGTAGCTCCAGTAAGTTAAGATAAGCCCCACCCAGGCTTTTGCCACAGCTTGTAGAGAGACAGGGAGTAGGCAGAGTGGGTGAGCAAGTTGCATAGTGCTGTGCATACATATGCATACATGTGCACCATCCTCCACGCTCTGCTAATGACAGCTCCTGCCCAGTACAGCTCAGAGCCCAGCCTCCAATTGAGTTTTGCTGGCTGACCATGTACAGTAGCACATGATGTGGAGCAGTAGGGAGTCGTGGGCATGGAACACACTCCTGGCATAGGCCCTAACCACCACATCAGTGAACACAGAGTGATGGATGGAAAAAGTGCTCTGTAGACTAGTTTCACTGCTTGAGTCTAGTCACCACTCATCAGCAACATCCAAAGTCATATTAGAGCTGTTGAACTTGTGAGTTTTGATGTGAGTGAGGGACAGGCAGTCAGCTGATCTGTTGCCATTGCCACCACACCTTCAGTCTCTGTAGTGCTCTCAGACTCACTCAATCATTGTCAACTGACCAGACCTCCAGTCTCTAGTTACTTACAAATGGAGGTACAGAGACTTTCCATCCAGTCTTTAAGTTCCCTCTGAACTTCCAGACACTGAGGCAGTGGTTTTTACCCCTCAGCCCCCCCCATCATAGGCTGTACTTTGCTGTAGTAGGGAGGACTGGACACAATGAGTTCCTAGACTCATTCTCTGTAGTACAGGGTACTTTTCTCTTCCCAGTGAAGTTGGGTGAACAACTGAAGAAATAAATTGTGTTTTATGTCATATAGAAGACTCTTCCTCCCTATGGAAGGGTTTAAGGCAGCATTTATTTTACATAAAAATGAAATGTTTCTGAACATCAGATAACAGTGGATTGAGAC
Organism: Neoceratodus forsteri; assembly: GCA_016271365.2. Taxonomy (NCBI): domain Eukaryota; kingdom Metazoa; phylum Chordata; order Ceratodontiformes; family Ceratodontidae; genus Neoceratodus; species Neoceratodus forsteri. The sequence continues at coordinate 239,879,984 of CM028132.1, read as the reverse complement.
TTGTTCTTTTACAGTAGAAATAAATAAATTGTGATTTGTGCCACATAAGGACTCATCTTCCCTATGGATGGGTTAAAGGCAGCCTTTCAATGTGTGTGTGCGCATGTGTGTGTGTGTCTGTGCATATATGTGTGTGTGTGTGTGTGTAAAATAGATGATGAGAATCAGCATTGGACCCTGCTTCACCTTCACAGTAATTTATTCTCTGAATTAGCATTGCTAGTGGTAAACATAGATCTACTAAGAATATGAATTGTCTCACTGTTGTTTTTTTCAATAAAAGCAGACCATGCTGACAGACATGCTTATAATGTAAATCTTTTTTAAAAGTCAAAAGAAACTATATGCAGAAAGCTGTATATTTTCAAATGACTTAGTTTTTTTCTGTATCAGGATAGTTTTGTTGAGGTCAACTGTGAAAGGGTCATGGGGGAGGAACCATGAGCAGCAGCTGCAAGTGCTACATACATACATACAATGACATAACATAGGATCCTACACAACAGCACACAGTAAGTTGTCGAGGAGCTGTGAATGAGCATGGTGCAGTCAGCAGACCTGGCTTTGATTCCTACAACCTTCACTTGCTTGCTCAGAGTCACAATTTTCATAGTGACTGCTATGGATCACTTATTGTATAATTGCGTTTGTGTGATGCACCACATACTAACTGGCTTACGATGAGTGCTATTGGGCATTTGTTGATAGGAAATATAAGGGGAAGTCTTGAGTACAGGAAATGGATCAGAACTAATAGGAGTGTTAGACTACATTAAGAAAGCCTTGTTGTTGCCTATTATTTTCAGAAAGTACTTAAAAGTTGGAGAAGGGGGCTGATTGGCTTTTGCGGTGTATGTGTGCATAGTTAAAAAAGTGTACATGTGCATGTGTGTGTGTTTGAGTGTGTACATATACACCACAGAAGCCGAACAACCCCCTCTCCAACATTTAAGTACGTTTTGAAAATAACATGAAACAACATTCTTTGAAGTAAAATATCTTGTAGCCCAAGTCCGTGCTACTCCAGCACTGGCTGCTGGATTGAAGGTGTGTTTGTTTTTTATTTTTTTAAGTGCTGAAGTCCTGCTAACATTGTTCTTCAGTGTCTTGTATAGACACTTTAGTCAGTCAGTGTTGATGTTGTTGCCAAATGCTTAGTCACCTGGAGTTGACCCATGAATGAACACCCTGCAAGACAGGAACCACCACCACTCAGGGAGCAACTTCTGTAGGTGAGCATACAACCACAAGTTTGGTCTCCTACCCCAAGAAAAGTGCATCAACTAACCAACATCTGGTTCATAGAGCATGGGGAGAGGGTCATGCTGCTGCATGATTGCCACAAATGCAGAAACCTTACCAACTCTGTGCAAGGTTGGCTGTTGATGATGCATTCAGTGAGTGGGCATGCTTAACTGAAAGGCACCATGCCAAGCTGGTCTTGTGTTCAGTTAAGCACTCCCATTTACATTGATATCAAGCTAACCAGGGGGCCCTGGAGCACCAAAACCAATTGGAAAGCTCCTAAGGGAAAGTGGGTCTCCCAGTTACCTTCCCTACTAATAAAGTCAGGAATAAATATTGGGTTAAAGCAGAGATTCCACTACTACAAGTACTGCAAGGATAACAAACTCCTACTCGTAACTTATCAAGCCAGCACAAACTCCAGGAGAAAGAGATTTGCAAGCTGGTCCAGGAGGAATAGAGGAAGACATAGACTAAGAAGGGTCTTCTAAAATCCGCTCTTTTTCTCCAATACCAACCCCCTTGTCTCTCACTGCCCTACTGGCAGCCTTCCCTGTCCTTCCTCTTACCCCCTGCAAAAGGTCACATCCGTCACCCACAGGACAAGAAGGTGGAGTCATTTCAACCTGCTGAGATGGAACACTGCCTTTTGTGTGGAGGAGGAGACCATTCTCCAATACCTTCTCAGCAGCATACCTTTGGAGATTCGGCATACAATTTAAAAGGTGAACAAAGACTACTTTTCTGTAAATACTATCCATATTTATGTTTCCATTTTAGGTATGTTGTTTCTCACATTGTACATACTACTTGTAATTATGTTAATGCTTGTATATGTTTGTTATTTTCTATTGGCTTGATGTTGTGTGTAACTAGTTTGACTTGGACACCTTTTAAAAAAGGCTCTTGAGCTCAAAGATCTTACGAACCTGACAGATAGATAGATAGATAGATGGATAGATAGAAAGACAGAGACATTAAATAAATGTTTTCAGAGACTGAGTTGATTCTATCATTATTCCAAATGTTGAACCAGCTGATGCTTTGAACACAACCTAAAAAATTACAGTGTTAGCACATCAGAGAGTAATACTGTGGACTTTGCCAGCTAGACCAACACGAAATCTGGGGTTGGAAGCCAGGTAACATCCGTCACTTCTATAAAGCTGAAGTATTTATGATTAAGAAAAATAACTGCTTGAGCTGGCACACCACACTTATTTTAAACTAATGTCTAGTGTTGCAGAACTTGTGGTAATATCATGTTGACTCTTTTGACTCTGCTCAGGCTGTCCTCTTGTTGTCCCTGCTTATTCAGGACTTGTTTAAGATGGGACTGGAAACATCTGAAAAGCAACAGTAACAAGTTTAAAAGCTTTAGAGGTAAGGGATTCTGTTCTGATAAGAGAGGCAAATGGCTAAAGTTGACCTACAAATTCACTCCAAAGACTGCCAATGTCCCTTTTCTTTCTAGTTCTGTGCACCTGCCCCATGTTACAGGTGATGGATATCCAAAAGGCCTGAGCAAAACTGCCATGCACATGTGTGTTTTGTCAGTGATTTGAATTGAGTAGTGAGGAGGCAAAAAGCTGCAGTAGCAATATGGAGAAACAAGCAATCAAAACCAGGATAATCCTCAAGGGCAGTGCCAAGATTGTAGCAGAGTTCATTTGTAAGTGGGGGGGGGGGATTTGGACCACTTTTAATGCTCTTTCTGTTCGTAGCTTACTGATGTCAGCACAGGATTGTGCAACTATTTTGAAACACTCATTCTGTGGCCTTGCAAGTGTTTGTTTCTTTTTTTTCTGAAAGCAATTCAAAACATGCAAAACGTATTTTCTATAGTGTACAGACTGTGTTTATATTGCTTACAGGGAAGCTTAGGTCTCACAAATCATTCAGCCCTTGTTTGACAATGTGACATGGTAGTCTGGTATTTATTGGTGGTGCTTGAATAAGTGCAAGGAGCATTCAGGTTCATGACTGCAGTATCTGTGTGCATGCAGTATTTTGTACAGATTGAGACAGTTTTATGTCCTGAATTAGACAAAGACAGTGCCACTGTTGCCATCAAGCATACCTCCACTGTACATAATTTTGTCAAACACTTTCTATCCCACATGATCTACTGGGGCTGCTACCTGCCCTGATCTAACCAGGCCACTTGTTGTGTGGGCATCTGTTTCTTGATATTTTTCAAAGGAACAAATAAAAAATGTACTGAAATGTAACAAGAATGGTGTCCTCCTTTGGGATTCTTGAAAGTTGGTAACACAGTTTTGTTTTCGATCCTATGATTCTGTTTCTGATGCCCTGCTCCATCACCAAACTTTTTGTTGATTTACTGGTTATTGACCACTTACCCAGGACAGCAATGGTGGTGCATGGCCTGCCGTATCAGTGTGCATAGGCCTGTGGGGTGTGCTGGCATCTCCTTTGGGTGAACCAGAGGCATTTTCTTCCTTGTTTTTTTCCCAGGGTGATGGCATGCACTGTGATGCACACCATTGAGAGCAGACCCTTTCCCATTTATGTACATTACCACCTGCCCTCCCCAGGTGACAGTCTGGCAATGGGGCATAATGTTCCCCTCTCCTGAGGGAATAGGGGTAGCATTAAGGATTTAGCTAGGTGTGCTCCTCTGAAAACTGGGGAACACACTTGATCGAATTTGCACTGTGAAATATGTCTCCTTAAGACCATGGCTGTGCTCCTACTCACCATTTCTCAGTTTTAGGGGGCCAGAAAATTTACTGATAGCAATTTTTTTAACTTTGTATATCCACCCAGGGTGTCTATGTGGACCTCCTTATACCTTAATGGTGCCACAACCTGCCTGACCTCTGAACTTTTCTTTCTTTTTGAGAGACCTCCAGGACTCTCATGGTACTCTTGTAACACCTGTAGCATACCTCGTGCAGCTTGTCCACCACCATTAATTTCCTGCTGCAGCAAATTCCTCTGTATATGACCTCTATGGTGGAGGCATCCCTTGGGAGTTGCATCTGACATCCTGAGGAGAGGTTGGCTGAAGTCATTTGTGGGGGTGCAGGTGAGGCTTTGTCCTACTTGCAGCTCCTAGCCCCCCCTTCACTGTGTGTCCCTTCAACTGAGAGTACATTTCCATGACTGGTGTCAGCAAGACCAACATACTGACACATGTGCTGTCCCTTCCCAGCACAACCTATGGGCTCCCGGTCTTTCACTACCATGTATGGTAATGCTGATGACAGTCCCTTTGTATCTAAGAATAAAATTATTGTGTGTATTAGGGAGGGTGCTGTTTTATTTTATTTTATTTCTATTTTATTGAAATCTAGTATTACAAATACCTTTCAGCAGGAACTGTTCTTTTACAAAGGTTCCAGCCCAATCCACATAATACTAATTGTTACTAAATGAATAATGAAGCTGTGTAATTGTATGTCTGTTCCTGGAAAGACATGAATGTCTGTTGTATAAAATCTCCACAAATACAATGCAAGGTTGCTCGGTCTGAGCTATAGTACTTGTGGTTGCTAGCTTTCACCAGCCTGGTTGCCCCCTCTTTAAAAACAAAATCGAAGACAACTTCCACCCCCACCACAGCTACCTGTCAACCCTCCGGTCCACCCATGTGCGATTGCAGCTGCTTTCTCTGTTTGGGAATGTGCCTCCCTTCAGTTCCCCCACCCTTTGTCCAATTCCTTATCGCCTGTCCGGGTTTTGTATCCCTATCCCAGGCTGCCTGCTTGGTCCCTGGGAATTGGTGTGGGGATGGATAAGACAGACAACAATGTAAGGCATTGAAACACAGTGGTGTGTGGATTTTAATTTAACTAGTTAATAAAAATAATAAACTAAAATAAAAACAAATGGTGCTTATCCGGAGCTTCAGTACTACCCACAGTAGTGCTGACCACAGAGTGGATCATCCTGTTACTTGGATCCAATTTTTTCTGTAAACTGCTTTAGCCAGGTACACATCCTCCTGGTACAGCTTCCAAGGCTGATCTGCTGTATCATGACAAAGAAGAGCTTTAATATCCACAGAAGAGGCCACCTGATCCATCCCTATCCTAATACATATAGATTCCTCATCTAATTACATACATAGGGGATCAGGCTAACACTTTTATTGCTTTACAAAGAAACTGTAGAACGTATTCTGCTATGCATATTCAACTCCTGCCCAAAATGTGTTTTTCCATCCCAAAAGTTGATTTCACAGTCCCTGTTTTAAATCTCCATCCAGTCAGGAGTTGACAATTTGCTTTTCCCTTCTTCATGAGGCAGGATCCTAACAAGGTTATGTTGAAAATTTGGTTTTGAAATATTACAAAGCAACTAATGTATGAACCTACGTCCATGTAGGCTTGTAACCTTAGTAATTTAAAATAGTTTAACCCCAAATCCTCACCTGCAGCCCTATCGGCTCTGACCAGATTTCATTAATATAGTCAATACTATCAGCAGTTTTTGTATTGCAGTGTGATAACCTTGTGGATAGATAACACTAGTACTTGAGCTTGGGCAACAAACAACTCTAAGGTATAACCCACCACCAATATCAATAAAATGATAACTACAATTCGCAAGAATCCAGACAGTCTTCATATTAACTCCACTGTTTTCTATTCATTCATAAGCTTAGAACAACCTACTAACACTAATAATGAACTAACGATCAATATCACTTTCTTTTTATTTTCTAGTAATTGTTTGACATCATATGAAGTCTGTTATTCAACTGATCCAGTCTTGTTCCCCATCTAGCAAAATCAATTTGTCGCATTAGCATACCAACACCTAGCAGTTCAATATCACCAAATGTACAGCAACAGACTGGCCCTGTTTCCATATTACTTGCTTACTTTTACAAATGGTATAGCACCTATCCTCATAGTTGGCAACTTGCCACCCACTTCTCATTTGCTTGCAACTGTACATAAACCACATCACCGTTATTGATAATCACAGTAGCATGGATTTGAATAGCCTTACATTTAAATTCTGCTCAATCAGTACTTTGTCTAGCTTCAGCTTAAATATGCTGAAGGTCTAATTCAGCTTTCAACTTTGATTGTGTAGCAATAACTTTGGCTTCAATGGCCTTTTGGTATTCAGGTGAGAACTCAATGTCTGCTAAACTGATTTCACAGATGATAATGTTATACTTGCCAATTTTAGTGTCACACTAACTGTGTCAGAGGCTCAGCAGGTAGCACATTCACCTCTGAGGCCAGAAGATCAGAAGGCTGTGTGTTGGGTTTAGATTAAATCCCACTTGGCACTTGGGTTAAATCCCAATACTGACACTGCAATGCAGCATGAGGGGGATGCTGCAGTCCTGAGGTGCCGTCTTTCAGATGAGCTGTTAAACCAATATCCCATCTGCTTGTTCTGGTGGTAGTTTAAGTGGATGTTAAAGATTCCATGGCACTTCTTGAAAAGAGTAGGGTCATTTTATTGTACAAAAACATAACATCATACAAGGAAAACACAAAATGGAAAAAAAGAACATAGTTTTTGCCATACAAAGGACTACACAAAGAAATATCAGAACCATAATAAAAGTACACTCTGCATAATTCTGCTTACTCCACATAAAAGAAAAAGAAAACATATTCCCCAGTATCAATTACAAATATAGAAAATCAATAAAAAAATATAAAAATAAACTGTTCATTCACAGTAAATCCTAATTAATATAAACTGAAAGGAACTTTAGTAATGAGTTGCATAACCTAGAAACACATATCTCTATAATAGCATGCATTTGTTTTCACTTAGGACATCTCTTATAAGCAAGTATTATACTTGTTAAAGTCCAATACCAAGAACTGATCTCTAAACAAATATACTCAGTTAATCCATGCAATCCTACTCCATAGAACATTGGCCCTACTCTTAGGTGATAACCTATAATCCTGTGTTTTTGTCTATTTGAGTAAAGTTTCAACCATGCCTGCAAAGGTACCTGGAAAAGTGTTTAGCTGTTGGGTCAGATGTTGGCATCTTGCTTGCCACAAATAAAATTTGATACAAGCAAATAATACATTGAGAGTGCTTTGGATGAAAGATTTTTAAATAACCAGTATAGTCACCCAATTGAGGAGGCAGTGTGGCGCAGTAGTTTAAGGCTCTGAGCTGCAAATCTGGAGACCTGGGTTTGAATCCCATAGCCCCCACTTGCATACTGTGTGACCCTGAGCAAGTCACTTAACTTTCTCGTGCTCCCAGGTTGCACCTGCAAACAAGCTTTTAGCTTAGTGTGTCTCACCTGGTAAAATAATTGGTAAAAAAAAAAAAAAGATATTCAGATATGGCCAATTCCATCTAGTAGCTACAGTAAGCTTGCCAGCAGAGTTTATGTAACCAAGCAGTTCAAGAAAAAATTGTTTTGAGATTCCTCAATTTGGAAACATTCAGATCTGGGACAATATCTTTCAACTATGGATTTATGCTTCAGATTTCCTCTGATCCCCAGCCTGCCAAAACAACTCATCCACACTATATCCCATGTTTTTACAGGTACTCTCTTATTGATCAATAAAGCCAGTGTCCTGCCCTGATTGGTAGGTATACATTTAGGAAAATCAGCCTGACTTGGGCCCTGCATGGACATAATATGTCTATATAGCTGCTTTCTAGTATAATTAATAATGGATTATTTTGTTACTTTCCATTGTTTCATTTTCCTAAAAGCAGAGTCAGCATATTCGGGGATCCTAAAAGTAGTTAATATTTTTGGAGCATATGTGTCCCACTTGTAAAAATGATCCTGTAATAAATGTTGTGTCCATAATTGACAGGGAGAGAGGTTACTACCCTATCCCAGTTTTAATGTTGATATACAAAACTAAGTGTGAAAAAAGATTAAAGGAGTCACTATCCCCAACCCTCCGGAATTTACAGGTAAATTTGTAGACTCCCTTTTAATGGGGTTTAATCTGCTCCCCCAGAGCATCTGAAAAAAAACAGCTAAATAATTTGGTTTCAAAACATACTGGTGGGGGGAATAAAACTAAGATATGTAAATATGGGTAATATGAGTTTTGTAATGGTTAAAATTCACTTTTTCTTTGAACATTTCCATTGTTTCCAACTTTGTACTTTAGCTTCACACAACTTCAAATTATGTTCCCAGTTTAAAATTTGTAAGTTCTTTTCACCAAAGTGTATCCCTAAGATTTGAATAGTAGGTGCTACTATTCAGATACCCATGATATCAGCTATTCTATTGTGTTCAGTAGTAGGTTCTATATGAATAACTTTACTTTTATCTTTCTTAATTAATGCACCAGAGACCTATGAATATAGGCCCGGTTCATTCTGTAACTTTTGTCCAGCTTCAAGGGAATTAAGGAAAAAAAAGAGGTCATCTGCATAAGCAGCAACTTTTTGTGCCTCCAAATTAGAAGAGGATGTAAGTAATTTTATCAAATGACTATTTGTTATATTGCAAATTAATGGATCCAGAGCAAAAGTGTAGAACAATGGACTCACTGGACATCCCTGTCTAATTCCTACTTTCATTTCTACCTGTTCTCCTGAGATGCCATTACTATGGGGCGTGTAGGTTGCTGCCCTATACAAAGTGGTAAGCCAGCTCTGCATATTATTCGGTACCCCATAGGCTTCCAAAATCTTAAACAAATAGCTGTGGGATACTTTGTCAAATGCCTTAGCTTGGTCCACAGACAGACATTAAAGATTAACTGCAGCTGTATTATAAACACATTACAAACTTTTCTCCTTTTCCCTAACAAAAGGACAACCAGGCCTCATTTATTACATGTGAAATGGAGAAATTGCCATTTGTCATGCTCAGATACTATTTTAATGCTCTCCTATTTGATGATTTCACAGAAAATATCTCAGACATTTTTTGACCAGCTAGCGGAACCTTGGGTGAGTGCTGATTCCATTCAAGCAAGAATTATATTATTTTCCTCAAGTTCCTGCCAGTTCAGTACCTGGGACTTGAGGGAAATGATCTAATTCTTGCTTAAATGAAATCAGCACTCACTTTCTTCATTTCACATGTAATAAATGAGGTCTCATTGTCCTTATGTTAGGGAAAAGGAGTAAAGTTTGTACAGGTAATATGTTTGTAATATAGCTGCAGTTGATCTTTAAATATCCTTGTAGTCTATGTTGCTTTCCATATTCAAAGACAGCCCTCAGTAAAGTTAAGTTGGATGCAATATTTCTTTCTTGGATTGAGCAAGTTTGTGCAGGGTATATAAATATGGAACATACTTGCTGTAATCTGAAGCATAGTATTTTTGACAAAATCTTGTAATCTGTATTAAAAAGACTGCGAAATCTCCAATTATGTATCTGGTTCCTCTGTCCTGAATTATATAAAAATATCAAAATGGCCTCCCCAAATTTATTATGATGATCTGATACATTGTGTACCATTTCATTAAATATTTGCTGCAATGAGTTCAGTAGTTTAGAAGAAAACTATTTATAGACTGCACTGGGCAACCCATCCAGCCCAGGTGAAGCACCATCTTTTACAAACTGAATTGCTTCATCCACCTCTGTTTGGTAGATGGGGGCATTAAGGACCTGTAATTGTTCAGTAGATAAGTTAAGAGGAGGGCGTTTCAAAAACTCTTGAATTGGAGTGGATATTTGAGTATCAATTCCAAAGGTTTTTTTTGCATGGTTCTGAACTACTCTAAGTATGTCTATATCTGAGACTTTTAATTACCCGTCCTCATCCTGCATCTCTGTCATAATGGTAACATCAAGTCTTTGCTTGCATGCAGCAAAGGGGTCAGCACTCAGATAAGTTGATGTGTTGTACTTCATTTCTGCCTCTAGAGATGATGCCCTGCTATACTGAAATTCAAACATTTTTTTCTTTCCAATCTGCTATTTGGGTCTGGAACTGGTATCTAGAGGTATCTGATAAAGACATATATTTATATAGCCTCTTCCTATGTTCTAAGTATGTTAAATAATCAGAGTTGGATTTACACTTGCCAGTGTGATTAACTAAGTTCCTGATGTCCATTTTGGTGTCCAACCACCACTCCCAAAGATTGTCATAAATACATTTTACAGAATGTCTAAGAAAAAAATAGATGTTTTAAGTTCAGCAGCAAAGTTAACCTGTTCAAGTATGGAAACATTTATTCTCCATCTTTTAAGAGCTGTAAAAAAATGGAGAGGGGAACATGACTTAAGTTAAAAATGCAGCAGAGTATCATATGATCTGAAAACTCACGTGGCATTAGAAAACATTCCTGAGGAATTTAATAATCTAGGACTAAAAATAAAATCAATCTGAGTAGCATATTGACTCCTATGATATGTATTGCATGGAGTTTTGTGCAATTTCCTATATACATCTGTAAAATTATCCATCCTAACAATGTTCTGCAAAGAATGAGAGTCACAGTAGACTTTTTTTGTTCTGTATCTCGACCTTTGACATCAAGCCCACAATTCATGCCACCTGCCCAAATAACATGTCTAGCTGTATAAAGGAAGGGTTTAACAGCTTGTCCATCACTTACTGTTGCTAGACTCTGATGTTAGTATTTGTATGTAAAATGTTGTCTGTTTGTAATTGTATTAGATTTTAGGTCAGACCTCCTTGAAAATGAGTTTCCACTCAATGGAGTTTATCCTGTTGCTGTTCATAATGATATGAATAAGAATAAGAATAAAATTTTACAAAACCAATCCAAACCAAATAATTCAATTTGGGCCAGCTTAGTTTGTGGGCATATGTGTCTATCAAGTACAGGAAATAATGATGGTAAGCACAGTCCAGTAACAATGCTCTTCCTGAGCTGATGTCCACTAATATATGTAGTGTGAATTGTGAACTTCTGAACAGTATACACACCCCATCCACTGAATTAGTACGAAAAGCCCAAAAGGATGGGTCACTTGTCCATCCTTTACAGGTCTGTTGTGTAAAAAATAGAGAATTGAGCCTTGTTTCGTGGAAAAAAAAATGATGTCATAGACTGAGTGATGAAAATAGGAAAGTGTAATCAACCTTTTCTTGTAGTTTTTTGCACTACATATGTTGACATATGCAAGCCGTAAAGCTGCAATGAAATAGAAAAGAAAAAATAACAACTGGGTCACCCAGGATCACCACCCTTGTCAAGGGTTTATCTTTTTTTTTCTTTTTTTTTTTTGTAAGTAGAGGAAGGGCCGGCTGATCCTCCTCTATCTCGGAGATGGCTCCTGATCTCAAAGAAACATCTGATTCAAGATCAGAGTCTTCTTCTTTGCTGCTTTGCAAGATATGGTATGGGTTGTGAAGGGGGACACTCAAAGATATAGGAGGGTTTTTCAGTGAAGCCCTGATGACTCTTCTAGTTTTGGGAAACTGAAATTCTGGAGGTGGATGCATGGCAGCTGAGCTTGAAGGCTCCGCTACCTGTTGTGAGGGTTTCCTGGGAGTGTCTGCAATATCACCTTCATCCTGTGGCACCTCCTGTGTAATGAGAGGTGTGAGATTTGCTAGGTTTCAGTTCCCCTATTCAAGTTGTGTGGTAGTAGGTGTAGTTTTTTGGGGATTTCCATCCTGCATATCTGTTCCCTGTTCTTCAGCCTGGGGTGGCCTGGCACCATTCTGGGCAGTATGCACCAGATTTTCTTGATTTAAGCCGTCTGCTCTATTTTGCCCTGCCCAGGGACACTAGTGGTATGCATGACCTAGTTCTTCACAGAGGCTGCACTTATAAATATTAGTGCATGCCATGCTGACATGGCCAAAATCCTTACACAGGGCACAGGAGCTGCTCAGATGGATATGGGAGTGATACTTATAGCAGGCCTTAGGTTGGCCTGCATAAAAACATATGCCCCTGTCTTGGCCATAAAAACAAACTGTTAGGAATATGTTGAACAGTATCATTTGTTTGGAAAAGCTTTACTCAGAATCACTACCCACCCCCAGTCCATATCCCTTCAGTGTCTATGATTGGTTCTGGTTACCCCAGGACCAAACATCATTTTTGAAGCCAGAAAAGAATGTCATTCACGTTCATCCCCTCATTATGGAACATGACAGTGACAGTTTTAATGAGTGGTTTGATTAATGGGATGGCCATAAAGTTGACCCACAACGGAGATGATCTGAGCATATTGTATTTAGTTCAAAACCTGTCCAAACCAGAACATTGCCAGAAACTAATATCATAGACATCTTCACATGAAATATGTATATGGGCATAGATTTCTGCGAGCTGGAAAAGCATGGACTCCTTCAGGAGTTTTCAGGCTATGAACACCCTGTCAGGATGCTCATACAACCCCACCATAACTTAACATGGACTGTGTTTCAACTAGGAGCCTGTGTAAGTTTATTTCTATTACTCTTCTTCTAGAAGGGGCCCAACATTCTCTGAAGAGATCAGAGAATGTTGGGCCTCTTCTAGAAGAAGAGTCACCCTGGTCTGGGGGGGTTAAATACTCCTCATCTGAGCCTTTGATTGACGAGGGGATTGGCCTAAATGAATCAGTACCTGAAGGCCCTGCTACCCTGTCATCCTGTTCCAGATTGTCCCTGGGTACCTTCTGAGAAGTATTAGAAAGGACCTGTCCAGCCCCATTCCCTGAGCTCCCTTCAGTATCCTGCCTTTCAGATGTTGGAGGCTGCTCTCCCATATTGGTATGCCTGTTGGTAGAAAGAAGGGTCTCCATGCTCCTAGCATCATTCTCCTGCATTGTGTCCAATCCTGAAGTACATTCAGCAGCTGCACTATGTATACCGGACTTCTGTTTTTTTTTTTTCCACCAGGCCCCTTCTGCTGAGTGTCATCAAAAGACTCCCATTGTGAGTCAGGTAGCCAGTGACCCTCCGCTGTCTTTCTCCATGCAACATTAGTGAGAGCCCTCTCAGTGACCAGCTCAAGAAATCGGTAGGTTGATCTTGTTCCTGCAGTTGGGATGCATCTTGGTCAGAGGAACAATTCTGTAAATGCGAAGCAGCAGCGTAGCTCGCTATTTGCGAACTTGCCACAACTGTAGCCTCAAACAATTCATTAGCTGCTATGCCCTTCCTGTTCACAGCATTTCCCAATTCAGCAGTCCCATTTATTGAGCCTTCAAATGCAGCACCATCTGCTGCAACCTGTGTCAAGGTAGAACTCTCATACCTCCATTGAAAATATAAGCTGCTCTCTGAACTAGCCATAGCATTAATCTTAGGTACAGGATCAATCACCTGCAGTGCATCCCTTGAGTGATCCAAGTCTTCAGCTTTTTTCTCGTTGGTTTGCAGGGTAACATCCATTACCAAATCCATTTCAGTGTCCTCAGCTAAGTGAAAGCTGTCCTCCAATCCTCCATGTCCTTTTCCTCTGAGTGAATGTCCACCATCAAACTGGGCTCCTCCATCCTGCCTACAGGGAGTGACAGCACCCCTGCAGGCAGAGTAGGGAAATTTCTCTGGTGCCCTAGCCAAATTTCCCACCATTCACTAAAAATACCACCAACAGCTTAATCTGGTTCAAGGTCAGTTGGAATTCATCTGTATCCCCTCCCCCCATATCATGTCTGAAAATAAGCAATAATTTGTCTAGTGCACTTACCATATCAACAAAAACTAAATAAATAAATTACTAGCCAGTGCTTCCTTAATACCTGCACTTATTTCATCATGCTTTGTAATCAATCCTTCTGAAGGGTAGTGTGTAGAGAGCAGTCACCTCCCTGAAGCTTTCATTGATAGCTGGCACAAGTACAATGGCTTCTAAATTGAATCCAAACTCTATATAGATGTGTGCTACTTGTTGGCATCCAACCAGACATTAACTACAATGTCAGTATGCACAACCTGCAAGTCCTTGGCCTGTACTTGCACCCTTTTGGTCACCTTTAACTAGACTTATTGAGATATCTTGTACACTTGAGAATAAATAAACTAAGTGGCTTCATTCTTTAAGTGTCTGAATATCTGCTTCAACAAACATAGTACGCATACAGTATAATGTGGTCTGCTGGAATAATTGTAATACTACTGATAACAAGCAATAGCACCAGAACTGCTACATCCACTAGGATACCATTACTGAACCCATAAGTTGTGATCACCTCTCTGGTAGTTGGAGCACAAGCTTTTTTCTGGGTATGAACAGAAATACCTACAAACACTGTGATTGCAGCCAAATAATAATAAAAAATATTTTCTTTCTTTTTTAAATTAAAAACCTTGCCAGTTAGGCCATTACTGGTAAATGGGTTAGCATTTATTTGCACAGACTGATTAAAACCTCCATCCAGATTAACATCCAATTAACCACTAAATTTGCAGTGGCAAGCATGACCTTTACATGCATTTACTTAGTTGGAATACTAACTACGTCACATGAGGTGATTTTAGCAATCACTGTGTTAGCCTCATAGCTTCCTTAATTGTGTGAGCACTGTTATTGATAACAATAACAATATTTTTTACCTTGGATCAAATATGAAAAGCCATTTTAGTTACCTTCTTTCTTTGCATATATCAAATTAATATGTTCTTCTACAGTGTCTTCATTAACACTGTAGGTTTCCTGGCTGCCTTGTAATGGATGTTGTTTGTAAATGGCAGCACTTTCATCTACAAACTTCTTGCTCAATGTTTCTAAACTAAAATCAGTGCCTTTGGCATACATTGTGAACTGTCATTTCTAACAGTGTGCATTGTAGTTAACTTTTGTTGTGCCTTTGAACTGAGCTGCAACCTTTGCAAAGTCACTGTCAGGAGACACTTTAGACAATAGTGTTATAATAATCGGTGGTTGAAGCACAGTTGGATAGAAAGACTGTTCATGGTATTGCCATAAATCTGGCTGCTCATACAAGAAAAAAATAATCTGACTAAACTGTGAATGAAACCACATCATTAATGATTTTCATGTCTCTTGTATTTTACTGTATTCAGTTCAAAGCTATATGGCCATCAGAAGCTGTAATGCTCTGCTGTCTCCCATGTAGAAAATGGAGGTGATCTTGCTGACTCACTCAGCAATGTTTACTGGGCTCCCTCCTGAGATGGATAAGGGCTTTTTTTGGTATTACTGTTCAATAAGTAACACATTTACTATACGATCAGAGTCATCAGGAAGAACTCTTGTAGTCATATTGAAACGCACTGCTGGACATAGAAACATAGAAGCATAGAATTTGATGGCAGATAAGGACCGCTTGGTCCACCCAGTCTGCCCATTTCTCTACCTAATGGATAAGCTGCAGATCCTAGTTAACCAGCAGCCTACTTCTTCTATCCCACCCCTAGAATTGCCTTATGACTGTTCCATGCATGCTTGAATTCAACCACTGTTTTTGACTCCACAACCTCCTCCGGAAGGCCGTTCCATGCATCCACAGCCCTCTCTGTGAAAAAATACTTCTTTACATTACCTCTGAGCCGTCCCCCTCTATCTTCAAATTGTGCCCCCTTGTTCTTGCACACCTCTTTTTTTGAAAGATGCTACCCTCTTGGACTTTGTTGATTCCCTTGAGGTACTTGAAAGTTTCTATCATGTCCCCCCTCTCCCTCCTTTCCTCCCTCCTTTCCTCAAGGCTATACATATTAAGCTCCTTTAGTCTCTCTTCACATGTCTTCTGGTGCAGACCCTGCACCATTTTAGTTGCCCTCCTCTGGACAGCTTCCATCTTGTCTATGTCTTGTCTATGTCCTTGTGGAGACTGGGTCTCCAGAACTGCACACAGTACTCCAGATGGGGTCTCACCAGCTGGCTGTACAGAGGGATAACAACTTCCTGTTTTCTACTGGTGATGCCTCTCCCTATGCATCCCAGTATCCCCCAGCCCTCCTTACTGCCATCTCACATTGCTTGCCCACCTTTAAGTCATCTGATATGACTACCCCCAGGTCCCTTTCCATTTTTGTTGTTGTTAGTATCTCACCCCCCCATTGTGTACTCTTCCCCTGGGTTTTTGTTTCCAGGCACACTACCTTGCACTTCTTAGCATTGAATCTAAGCTGCCATACATTTGACCATTCCTCTAACCTTGCCAAGTCCCTTCTCATCCTTTCCACCCCACCTTGTGCATCAACTCTGTTGCAGATCTTTGTGTCATCTGCAAAAAGACATACTTTTCCTTCCAGTCCCTCTGCAATGTCACTTATAAAGACATTGAAGAGGATCGGTCCTAATACTGAACCCTGCGGTGCCCCACTAGTAACCCCCCTTTCTTCAGAGTGGACTCCATTTACTATTACCCTCTGTGTCCTATTCTCCATCCAATTCTTTACCCAGGGTGTCATCTTGGGACCCACTCCCAGGCTGACTAACTTGTATATTAATCTTTTGCGTGGGACTGAGTCAAATGCCTTGCTAAATTCTAGGTAGGCCATGGCCACAGCCCCTCCCTGACCTACTACTTTGGTCATCCAGTCAAAGAAATCTATTAGACTTGAACTCAATGTACCAGCAACAGGTACATCATAAACCAGATGCTTTAGGAACTACAGTATGTTTTAATGTGGTGCTCAAGAGAAGACTTAAACTTCTAATCCTGTTATACCAAGTCAGTGGTACACCATTTACCTACAGAAGCACTGGCACCACTGGACAGATTCAATCTCCCAACTAACAAAGTACAAGCTTGTTACTCTTATTCACTGAGTTATGGTGGTCCTGATATATGTCGCATCTTCCAGGGATCAAACCAGGTTCATCAGCATTTCAGGCTGCTGCTATGACCACACCAGCAAAAGGCGCATAAATATGGGGTGTTCTATGACTATCAATCTCGTACTTCCAGTTTCACAGACTAGTGTGCAGGACACTACACTAACAACACCACAGAACAAAATCAAAACAAAGAGAGCATAGCTTTACTACTGTACCTTCAGTGTTGCTGCTGCTAAACTATATCTAGCATGCATGCTGATCAGGTATCAGTGTAATAAGTTGTGTTAAGTCTTTTTTTTTTCAAAATGTTTGGAACAGAAACTAAGACTTGACCTAAAATGATACAGTCAAAGTGTGTTGTGTTACAATTACACCATACACAAACAGAAAAAAAGCAGTGTGCTTATTTTTCAATTAACAGTTTAATAGTCTGCCTTCCTTAAGGGCAGATGTGAAACACAACAGTTTTTTAGGGGTATAATTAGAGATATTCCCTTTAATGTGACTGTTATCCACTTGAATGTCTGATTGTTCACTACAAGTCCATCACAGTAGCAAATAGTTGAGTTTCAGACAGTTATCTGCCCTTATCATCATGTGTCTCCTTCGGTGTTAAAAACTTTAGAGGTTGCTCTTATGATACCTTCTGGGCAGGAACACACTCATTAGAACCTTTGCTTATTTGGGTGAAAAGTCAGGCCAAAGCAGGGCCAAGCTGTGGCGGCAACCTGATTTCACATTTGTCATGGATCATACATTGACAGATCAGTGAACATCAGTTTTCTTTATAAAGAGAGTCATAAGGTGTTGCTTTATGCACAAGAGGAGACATTACAACTGCTGGCAAACATCTACCTTAGCAGCAGCCGACATCCTCAGCACCAGTCAATGTCTGCTTGATGATTCCACAAATCATTTCTTAAGGTAATGTTTGTCTCCCTGAGAGAGGATTATGATTATTGTTATGATTATGATTATTGTTATGATTATTATTTGCATTTTTTCAGTTAGCGGTGGCACTTAAGGATGAAGCCTTCTCTCATCGGATGGAACAGAATGGGCTGTAGACATAATGGGCTGTAGACATCATGATTATACAAAAATGTTATCTTTATAGCAAGTGCTCACCTAATGTTTTATTTTCAAAGTAGTAATAAGAACAATACTTGCATGAAAGAAAATAACATTTTTCATTTTGCACCACAACTTTAGCTGAAAAAACTTACTGTACATTCTTAGAATGGGAAAACACATAACTTTAAAGCCTTATAACTCTGGAACCATTTATTATTTTTCCACCAGACCTTTCAAAAGCATTACCTTAGGATATGACACATTCCCTGCAAGTTTGGGAAACAATTCCATTCCACGTATGTTGTCGGTGAGAGCAAAAAAAATAAAACACCCATGTTAAATACAGGAAAAAAAAATGACCCATCTACAGAAAAATTACATATGCATGTCTCAGAAGCTGCACAAGCTGCCATCACAAAACATTCTACAGCTCAAGACCCTGACTCCTAAACAACTCATGCAACATTTCAGCTGATTTTATCCAATGGTGCCAAATATGTACAATCTTGGGGGTTTAACATTGAACAACCTACTCAACCCTAACTATAGTGGTGCTACAATGCCACTATAATTAACTAACTATATAATATAGAGGCATGGTAGTGCCACTACAGTTAGGGTTGTGTAGGCACATTAATGTTAAACCTTAAATTTTGCACCATATTATCTTTGCCACTGTATGACAGATTTCCCTGAAATTTTGCATGCACCATCAGGTAACATAAATCTCTGGATGTGGCAAGTTGCATTATGGTCAGATATATAGTTATAGAGCTACCGAATGCCAAAAAATGCAAAAAAAAAACAGTCTTTTTGCGTGTTTCTTTGCTCATGCCCAAAGCTTTCATGCTTAGTCCATTCGGTCCAAAATCTTCAGGGAAGATGCAGTCTTGGTCACCAATGTGCCTTTCGAAGATTTGGTTAAAAAATATTAAACCATTCAAAAGTTATTCAAAAAACAAATTTCCAATTATAGTCAATGGGAAAAGTTAGCTAAAATGGCAGTTTTTACTTTCGCAAATGTCCCTTTTACTTTCGTGATTCAGTCATCTTGTTTTCAGTTAGTAACACACAAAAATGCCTGGCGTTTAAAACTGGGACCTTCTAGGTAAACACTGACTGCTGTGTTTACCTAGTTGGGTCCTGAGGATGCTAGCCATATCTTTTTTGGGGTGTTAAACATAACATAGAAACATAGAAGTTGATGGCAGATAAGGACTGCAAGGCCATCCAGTCTGCCCATTTCTTTTTCTGCCTTATGAATGTGCCATAGGCCTTTACTCTGTCAATGGCATATCTATTCATACTCATCTGTATTGCTCCTTTATGCCTATCCCATGTGTGTTTGAAGCCCTGCACTGTATTCATATCTACCACTTCTTGAGGTAGGCCATTCGGTGCATCCACCACCTTTTCTGTGAAAAAGAACTTCCTTACATTGCCCCTTAATTGGCCTCCCTCTAATCTCATGCTGTGTCCTCTTGTCCTGCTAGTTTTCTTATATTGAAATATGTTAGACTCTTTCACCTTGTTAATGCCCTTAAGATGTTTGAATGTTTCGATCATATCACCTCTCTCCTTCCTTTGCTCTAGGGTATACATATTGAACTACATTAATCTGTCCTTATATGTTTCCTGATGCAGTCCCTGCACCATTTTGGTTGTCCTTCTCTGGACTGCCTCAATTTTGTTAATGTCCTTGTGAAAGTGTGGCCTCCAGTACTACACACAGTACTCCAAGTGGGGCCTAACCAGTGTCTTGTAAAGAGGGATTATTACCCTCCTCTTACAACTTGTGATACCCCTACTAATACACCACAACATCCCCCTAGCCTCATCTACTGCTTTAGTGGTCTGCTTGGATGATTTCAGGTCATCTGCGATGATGATGCCCAACTCTCTTTCTTCCCTTGTGATTGCCAGCAACTCCCTTCCCAACCTATAGGTGGCTTCAGGGTTTCTCTTCCCTTTGTGCATGATCTTGCATTTCTTTGCATTAAACCCTAGTTGCACACTCTTCTGACCAGTTTGCCACTTTATACTGATCTCTTCTCATTCTGCCCACCCCATTTGGATCATCTACTCTGTTGCAGATCTTGGTGTGATCTGCAAACAGAAAAATCTTACCCTCCAGTCCATCTGCAATGTCACTGATGAAGATATTGAAGAGTACTGGCCCCAGGACTGATCCCTGAGGTACCCTACTTGTGACTTGCATTTCTTCTGACTGTATACCATTTACCACCACTCTCTGTGTTCTGCCCATCAACCAGTTTGCCACCCAGCTGACCAACTTCTGACCCACCCTGAGCCTACCCAGCTTATTAATCAATCTTCTATGTGGAACAGTATCGAAAGCTTTGCTTAAGTCAAGGTAGGCGACATCAATTTCTCCCCCTTGGTCCACCACTCTGGTTACCCAGTCAAAGAAATCTATGAGATTAGTATGACAGAACATTCCTGTTGTAAACCCATGCTGTCTTGGATCCTGTGCTCCTATGGATTCCAGGTGTTGCACTATCCTTTCTCTAAGGAGTGCCTCCATAATCTTGTCCACTGCTGAGGTAAGACTGACTGGTCTGTAGTTTCCTGCCTCCTCCCTGCTATCACTTTGTGGAGTGGGATCACATGGGCCCTTTTCCAGTCTTCTGGGACCTCTCCTATGTTCAGAGACTCACTAAACAGTTCTGATAATGGCTCTGCTAGTTCCACCCTTAGCTCCTTTAGTACCCTGGCCATCAGGTCCCATTGGCTAGTTCACCCTGAGCTTAGTGAGCTCTTGTAGTACCCTTTCTTTTGTGAAGGGACTAGTGCACACCTCCCTCCACCCTGTGTCCATGGTGTTGAGCTGTGGGCCCTGCCCTACCTTCTCCTCAGTAAATACTGAGCAGAAGTATCTATTTAGGATAGATGCTTTTCCTTGGTGCTCCTCCTCACACTCCCCCTTACCCCCAGAAATGCGTTTTTTTATTTATTTTGAAAAATACTTTCACAAATGCAAAAGTTTTGTGATTTTTTTTTTGAGAAACTTTAGTGATTTGCGAAAGTATTTTGTGAAAATAAGTCAAAATAACTGCAAATCTTTGGCACACTTCTGCAACCAAATGGTTGGATCCTTTGGGCTGAAATTGGCAGGGTAGTAAGCACTGGCCCCACAGATGTGCCTTATGGTGATTTCATGCCAAAACACTCAAGGTCCCCAAAGTTACACCTTTTCAAAGTTGAGCAGTTTCTCATAAGATAACATTGCAGTGTCCATCACACCTTTCGGCACCCTTATCTCGAAAAGGAAGTGAGATATGGAGTTTCGCTATTGTCAACTTGGTCAACATGCTGAAACAAGTTTGGAACTAGTAGGTGACACCGGAAGTTTAATTTTTTTCCCCACTTGCTAGTGTTACAGAGATGTGAATGAAAACATATTCCAAGGGTTCAAAGGGTGCCTTCTCACTGCATTTTGGTGCCCTTATCTCAGAAACAATGCACGATATGGGTTCAATCATTTGTTGTCACGTTAGGTACTCACTGTCATAATTAAACCACTCCTTAATTTTTTTTCTACCTGCTATGGTTCCTAAGATATTGTTAAATTACTGCTACAAGGGTTCCTTAAACATAGAAACACAGACTTTGACAGCAGATAAGGACCGCTTGGCCCACCTAGCCTGCCCTTTTCCCTACCTACAGGATAAGTCTCAGATCCTAGTTAACCAACAGCCTATTTCTTCATACCCCCCACCAGAATTGCCTTATGTCTGTCCCATGTATTCTTGAATTCTCCCACAGTTTTACACCACACAACCTCCTCAGAAAGGCTGTTCCATGCATCCACTACCCTCTCTGTGAAAAAAATACTTCCTCACATTGCCCCTGAACCGCCCCACCATCTTTAAATTGTGTCCCCTTGTTCTTGCATGTCTCTTTTTCTGAAAGATGCTACTCTCTTGGACTTTGTTGATTCCACTGAGGTACTTAAATGTTTCTATTATGTCTCCCCTCTCCCTCCTTTCCTCAAGGGTATACACATTAAGCTCTTTTAGTCTCTCCTCATATGGCTTCTCTTGCAGACGCTGCACCATTCTAGTTGCCCTCCTCTGGACTGCCTCCATCCTGTCTATGTCCTTGCGGAGATGGGGTCTTCAGAACTGGATGCAGTACTCCAGATGGGGTCTCACCAACTGTCTGTACAGAGGGATAATAACTTCTTGTTTTCTGCTGGTGATGCCTTTCCCTATGCATCCCAGTATACCCCCAGCTTTACCTACTGCCTTCTCACATTACTTGCTAACCTTAAGGTCATCTGATATGATTACCCCAGGTCTCTTTCCTTTTTTGGTTTTGTTACTACCCCCCCCATTGTGTAATCTTCCCCTGGGTTTTTGTTTCCCAGGCGCATTATTTTGCACTTCTTTGAACTGAATCCTAACTACCATACTTCCTACCATTCCTCCAACCTTGCCAAGTCCCTTCTCATCCTTTCCACGCCTCCTTGTGTATCAACCCTGTTGCAGATCTTTGTGTCATCTGCAAAGAGGCATACTTTTCCTTCCAGTCCCTCTGCAATGACACTTATAAAGACATTAAAAAGGACTGGACCCAGTACTGAACCCTGCGGTACCCCACTAGTAACCCCTCTTTCTTCAGAGTGGA
This sequence comes from Neoceratodus forsteri, assembly GCA_016271365.2. Classification (NCBI taxonomy): domain Eukaryota; kingdom Metazoa; phylum Chordata; order Ceratodontiformes; family Ceratodontidae; genus Neoceratodus; species Neoceratodus forsteri. The sequence continues at coordinate 239,857,401 of CM028132.1, read as the reverse complement.
CTCCATTTACAATTACCTTCTGTGTCCTGTTGTCCAGCCAATGTTTTACCCAGGCTACCACCCTGGGATCCACTCCCAGGCTGGTTAATTTGACTATTAATCGTTTGTGTGGGACTGTGTCAAATGCCTTGCTAAAGTCTAGGTAGGCCTTGTCCACAGCCCCTCCCTGATCTACTACTTTGGTCACCCAGTCAAAGAAATCAATAAGATTCATCTGACATGACCTTCCCGCTGTGAACCCATGCTGCCTTGGGTCCCCTGTGCCCCACTGGCCTCTAGGTACTCAACAATTCTTTCCTTCAGAAGTGATTCCATCACTTTCTCTACCACAGAGGTCAAACTGACAGGTCTGCAGTTTCTTGCCTCTGTCTTGGTCCCACTTTTGTGAAGGGGAATCACATCCACCTTCCTCCAGCCCTTGGGTACCACACCATCCTCTCATGATTTGTAAAAAAGGGTAGTCAGTGGTTTCACTAGTTCTTCCCTTAATTCTTTTAGAATTCTGAGGTGAATTCCATCAAGCCCCATTGCTTTGTCCACCTTCAGTTTTAGGAGTTCTTTCAGAACCATTTCTTCCGTGAAAGGACTAATATCAACCCCCCCATCCAGAGTGCTTCTGTTAATCGTATTAGGCACCTCCCCCTCCACTTTTGTGAATACTGAGCAGAAATATTCATGCATTATCCCTGCTTTTTCACTATCCCCCTCTGTCTACCCACTGTTCATTCTATTCAGCCTGGGAGTGGGTCCCAAGATGACAGCCTGGGTAAAGAATTGGCTGGAAAATAGGACACAGAGTGTAATAGTAAATGGAGTCCACTCTGAAGAAAGGGGGGATACTAGTGGGGTACCACAGGGTTCAGTATTAGGACCGGTCCTCTTCAATGTCTTTATAAGCGACATTGCAGAGGGACTGGAAGGAAAAGTATGTCTCTTTGCAGATGACACAAAGATCTGCAACAGAGTTGATGCACAAGGTGGGGTGAAAAGTATGAAAAGGGACTTGGCAAGGTTAGAGGAATGGTCAAATGTATGGCAGCTTAGATTCAATGCTATGAAGTGCAAGGTAATGTACCTGGGAAACAAAAACCCAGGGGAAGAGTACACAATGGGGGGTGAGATACTAACAACAAAAATGGAAAAAGACCTGGGGGTAGTCATATCAGATGACCTAAAGGTGGGCAAGCAATGTGAGAGGGCAGCAAGGAGGGCTGAGGGGATACTGAGATGCAGAGTGAGAGGCATCACCAGTAGAAAACAGGAAGTTATTATCCCTCTGTACAGACAGCTGGTCAGACCCCATCTGGAGTACTGCGTGCAGTTCTGGAGACCCAGTCTTCGCAAAGACTAGACAGGATGGAAGCTGTCCAGAGGAGGGCATCAAATGGTGCAGGGTCTGCACCGGAAGACATATGAAGAGACACTTAAGGAGCTTAATATGTATAGCCTCGAGGAAAGGAGGGAGAGGGGACATGATAGAAACTTTCAAGTACCTCAAAGGAATCAACAAAGTCCAAGAGGGTAGCATCTTTCAAAAGAAGAGGTGTGCAAGAATAAAGGGGCACAATTTGAAGATAGAGGGGAGGCATCTCAGAGGTAATTTAAGGAAGTATTTTCTCACAGAGAGAGTTGTGGATGCATGGAACAGCCTTCCGGAGGAGGTTGTGGAGTCAAAAACAGGGGTGGAATTCAAGCATGCATGGGACAGTCATAAGGCAATTCTAGGGGGTGGGGGTAGGAAGAAGTAGGCTGCTGGTTAACTAGGATCTGCAGCTTATCCAGTAGGCAGGGAAATGGGCAGACTGAGTGGGCCAAGTGGTCCTTATCTGCCATCAAATTCTATGTTTCTATGTTTCTATGTTTCAGCCTCACTATCCCTGCCTTTGTCTTTCTACACTCACTGATGTACCTATACAATGTTTTATCCCCTTCTTAACCGAGTTGGCTATCCTTTCCTCAGTTTGGGCCTTTGCTATTCTGACTTTTTTCCCTGCTTCTTTCTGCCTTAACTGGTATAGCTCTCTGTCCTGCTTCTTCTGTGTTTCCTTATACTTCCTGAATGCTATCTTTTTCTCCCTGACTTTCCCCACCACATCTTTTGAGAACCATAGTGGCTTTTTCTTTCATTTTGATTTGTTTATTTGCTTCACACAAAGGCTTGTTGCCACTGTGATGGCAGTTCTGATGATTCCCCATTGTTGCTCCACCCCTCCTTCTAGCCTGTTTGCTAGTGCTTTTCTGAGGTACTCTCCCATCTTGCCAAAGTCAGCCCTCCTGAAGTCCAGTACCCTCACTTTTGTATGGCTTGACTCTGTAGCTGAGTTTAACATGAACCACACTGTTTGATGGTCACTTGTTCCCAGATGGCCACCCACTTCTAGATCTGAGATCCTCTCATGGTCCCCATTTGAGAGTACGAGGTCTAAGATTGCTCCCTCACAGGTGGGTTCTGAAACTAGCTGTCTGAGGCATGCCACCTGTAGGACATCGAGAATGGCGCTGCTCTTGGATGTGGCTGCAGCAAGTGTGATCCAGTTAACATCTGGCATATTCAGGTCTCCCATCAACAGTATCTCCCCTTTCTCTGCCATCCTAAGAATGCCTTCTATCATATCCTTGTCCATTCCCTCCCCCCTGACCTGGGGGTCTGTATACAACCCCTGTGCAGATTGTGGTGCCACTTCCAGTCTCCAAGGTGACCCACAGTGCCTCCTCTCCTCCCTGTTTACTCTTTTGTTCAGTTGCTTTTATCCCTTCCTTTACATAGAGAGCTACTCCTCCCCCCTCTTGTCCCCTCTCTGTCTCTCCTGTAGGTTATGCACCCTGGTATTTTAACATCCCAGTCATGGTTCTCTGTGTACCATGTTCCTGTGACTGCTATGATATCCCAGGCATCCCTCTTCCATCAAAGCCACCAGTTCAGGGAGCTTGTTGCACAGGCTATGGGCATTGGTACTCATTATCCTCCATTTACTGATGGCCTTACTCCTTTTTGACCCATCTCTGTCCTTCTTGCCATTGTCACGATCTCCATTTACCCCTGCCCTTCTCCCTATTGACATCTCTATGTTGGTGTTTACTGCACTTACTACCATGACTTTTTTGGGGGGGCTAGGATTTCCCTGTTCCTTTCCAGTGCCTCTCCCCTTGGCTAGTTTAAATACTTGCCAATGAAGTATTTAAACCTATCACCTAGGATTCCGGTTCCCCTCCTGGACAGATGCAGCCCATCATGCCAGTATAGGCTTGCATCACTCCAGGTGGACGCCCAGTCACCAATGAAGCCAAATCCCTGAGCTCAGCAACAGTTTTTCAATCACTGATTGAATCCCATGGTGTGGAGCACCCAAGCCCTCTCATACGCCATGGACAGGCAGCACCTCCGAGAAGGTTACCGTGCATGCTACTTGTCCAAGGCCCCTCCCCAATTCCACAAACTCTTCCTGCACTGCTCTGATCCCTTTCCTAGCCATAATTATGTTCCATAATTATGTGTAGAGGGCCCGCACTCCCACAGACACATATCATTATGAAGAAATGTGCAGCTTGGTGGGAGTGCGGGGCCTTATACAATTTCTACTTACATTACACTTTTTCAAAAAGAAGGGGAATTCATTGCAAAAATACTCTGTTAATGCATCAGTTAGGGTTGTTTCCACAGCAACAAAAGTGTGGAAATGTGGCATTAGGGTTACCTCCACTCCATCCCCCATGCCCCCATCCTCAAAACCCTAACTCCGTATCCCCGCACTCTCCCCCCACACACACACACATGTAAGACATCCCAAGATTGTAAGACACTATATAAGTTTGTCACATCTGTAAGCACAATACTCACTATGTAATGAAAACACAAATACAGTGTGTTCAACTCTACACTACTAGCTCAGTATGATGAAACATTATAGCTGGCATAACTTTTTAACACAATTAAACTTAGTCTGTCCAAATGTTCTAAATACTGATTTTTTTATGTGTTGTACTTTAACGATTGGCTCGCTGCATGCAGGTATCGCTGCTACCAAATAGGCATGTGGTAGCAGGAAAGATAGAGCTGACACATACAGAGTACTTTTCAGATACTGCTCAGATATGAAACTAGCACTATCACATGTTGCTATACTGCTGCGTTACCTGGAAATACTCCTTAGCAGCATGTTATGTTTAGCTTTGGATATTACAACTGTTGCTGTCACATGCTGCTTGTAAACTATGCTACAAAACATTACTTTTATTATTACTACCATTTGTTATTATGACTTACTCACTTGATCAGAAAGAAAATATGCAAACATCCAATGACTGTTGATCTGGTTACCCAAACTCTTATTTCCAGTACAGCTGTTTATAGATAACATACTGTATGATTCATTTCTTAAGAATTGAAATACACGTATCTGCTTAAATCTTGTTACTGATGTTTGTAACAGAAAAATGCTTACTGTGAGCCATCTCCCATGGTTGACCAGCATGTGTGTGTACACCCCAAGGCACTCTGATGGCAGCAGAACTCATAAAGTTGCTGGACCATGATGATGGATATGTCTTGTACTATGTTTAGAGAGTTCTATATTATTTATGTTATGTGATGCTGGTTGTCTCTGGTTGTGTTGCCTTGGCCCATCCCCAGCTTGCTTGTGTGTGTGGGCAGGTGGGGGGTGCAGATGTGGAATTAGGGTTTTGAGGATGGGGCATGGGGTGGGGTTGGGGGGTAACCCTAACACTGCATTTCCATACTTTTTCGCTGTGGATATAACCCTAACTGATGCATTAACAAAGTTTTTGCAAAGAATATATATAATGCATCAGTTAGGGTTGTTTCCACACTGACAAAAGTGTAGAAATTCCACGTTAGGGTTAACACCCTTACCTCCCCACCACCACCTCCCCCCACCCTCCACACACCAAAAGGCATCAGAGTATGTGTTGGGGTCACTGGCCTAACTCTGACCCCATTCCATGTGTAAAGAAGTGATGGTGCTGCAGTATAGGAGAATGGGGAGAGAGTTAGGCATGAACACCCCAACGCACAGCCCGATGCCTGTTGATGTGTGGAGGGTGAGGGATGGTGGTGAGGTGGTTGAGGTGTTAACCCTAACATGGAATTTCTACACTTTTGTTGGCGTGGAAACAACCATAACTGATGCATTAATGAAATTTTTGCAAAGAATTTCCTTTCTTTTTTTAAAACTGTAATGTAAGTAGTAAATAAAATGTGTGGCCCCACGCTGCCACCAAGCTGAGCAGTTGTGCATAATGGTATGTGTTTGTGGCAGTGCAGGCCCTCTGGGCCCTGTACTCTCACTTACAGATAGGCATGGAGCCTTAGAGCAGCCCTATAAGTCAAGCAGGCCTTGTAACAGTAATTTGCCCATATCTCTGGAGCCGTACCAGCTAGAAAAAAAAAAATTAAAATGTGGTTGTAATCATGAGGAGAGAGAGAGAGAGAGTAGTTTTCACAACCTAACTGTATCTTACATCATTTCCAAGATACAGTCACTGAAAACCAATGTGAATGCTAACTCTGAGGGCATAATAGTGGCCTACAGCTGTGGAAATCAGCAATAGGAACACTAGTTCATAAATATCTCAGGAACCGTACAAGCTAGAAAACAAATTCAAGTTTCATGGGTTTCATGGCTTTCCAACCTACTTTTATACATAGTCCCTTCTGAGGGGGGGCCAAAGAAATTTTGTGATGAAAAGTCTGTATCTGAAACCGTTTTCGAGATATGGTCCCCAAAAGGAGTGACGGGTACCACAATATTATCCTATGGGAAAATTTCAGAACTTCAGAATGCTGTAACTATGGTCCTGTTTAATGTTTTAGTATGAAACCAGCAAAAGGCACACCTCTGGAACTAGGGCTTTCCACCCTGAAAAGTTCAGACCAATAGAGCAATCCATGTTGCCACAATGAAGGGACAAAGAAAACAACCACCGCAATGTTATCCTATGGGGACATTTCCAAACTCTGGAATGATGTAACTATGGGCCTCTTGAATTTGTCTACACCAAACCACAGAAAGGCACATCCATGGAACTAGGGCCTCCTACCGTGAAAATTTCAGGCCAATAGCACAATCCACCTTGCCACAATCAAGTGACAAAAAAAAGCAACACAAAGCAAAATGTTCCTATCTCTATAATGGGAATGTTATCAAAATCAAAAAAATGTTGCCACGATAATATTTAAAGTTTTTGCAATTATGCAACACAAAAAATTTTGTCGTGATCAAAAAAACGGAAACAATTAAAAAGCATATTTCCGTACTAGCTGCCCACAAACTAATGCCAGGGGCATGTTCCTCAGGACCGATTAGGTAAACCCAATGGTTGGTGTATTGAAAAGTGCAGTATTTTTGGAGTTATCAAATGTTTTCTCTCTCACTTACTGAAAACAAGATGACAGCAGCACAACAACATTTTTGACAAGCTCGACTGAAAAAATGTGATCGCGATTGTTTTTGCAGTGCACATATAAATTTCCCATAGTCTATACTAGGACAGAAAAAATGTAATAACTTTGAACGGGGAAATATTTTTTCACCAGATCTTCAAAAGGCACCAGTGCAGCCCAGGACTCATGCAGAGAACCCAATCTGAACCCACTCAAATGCATTCTTCGTGCATTATATGTGGGCAAAGAAATCGCAAATTTGGGGATTTTTCAGTTTTTGAGCATGCTTTGATTCCGCAACCGTACATCTGACCAACACTAAAATTCTAGATCCAGAGATCTATGGCAGATCTTTCTACATTCCAAATTTCAGGTAATCGGACAAACAGTTCAAAAGTTATTAAAGTGCAAAATTTGAGGTTTAACATAGAAATGACTATGCAGCCCTTGTGACAGTGGCACTACTTGCCACTATAAGATACATACATATATATATATATATATATATATATATTAGAGGAAAATTCTGTTTAATGCATTACTTAGGGTTGTTCCACAGTGACAAATGCAGGGAATTTGGTGTTAGGATTGAAAGCCCCCCTTGGACCCCCTGCCGACACCACCAACTGGCATCAAGGTGTGCATTGGGCTCACTGGCCCTAACTCTCGACCCATCACATGTGTGAAGAAGCAGAGGTATAGGAGAATGGGGTGAGAGTTAGGACTGACAACACCAATGCGCACCATGATGCCGGTTGGGGGTGTGGGCAGGGGGTCCGAGGGGGGCTTTCAACCCTAACACTGAATTTCCTCACTTTTCTTGTGTGCAACAACCCTAATTAATGCATTAAATGGAGTTTTTTGCCTCTAATTTCCCTTCTTTTTGAGAATGATGACAAGAAATAGTGAATGTAATGCGGCAGCAGTAGCACGGGGCCCTTTGGGCCCTGCACTCCCATGACATACTAACAGGAACAGCAATGCAAACAGAAGCACAAACAGTGGTGCCCATGGTAATGCAAGCGCGAATGAGAATGCAAAGGGTAATGCACCTGGTGGCGTAGACGGAAACGCAAAGGGGGATATAAATGCAAGTGAAAACAGTAACTATAAGAGTAACGGAAGTGCATACCCTGTGTTTTCCAAACAGACCCATACAGAAACACAGTGTGTACAAAGAATGTATGCATTGTAATGGGGATCGAAGTGTAAAATAAGCATTAGAAGTACTTAATTGGTAATATCTCAGCAACCGCACTACGTAGAAAAAAATTTAAATTTCACAAAACTCATGATTTTCCTGGCTAGGATTTTGCTGTTTGATAGCCCATATAGGGCTATGCAACTCGTGATGACAAATCTGTATCTCACACCATTTTCTAGATATGAGCCCCGAAAGGAGGTGTACGCCACCATGTTAGTCTATGTGAAAAAAAATGCCAATTTGTAGTACAGTAATTTTGCAGCCATGCAATATTTTTTCACTAAATCAGTGAAAGGCACATCTGTGAGACGTTGGCTACCTTCCCTCTAAATTTCAGCCAAAAAGACCAAGCGGTTCTTTTGCAGCTGGGTGACAAAGAACTCCTGTCATTTTGGCTATGGTCTGGAAATGTACTGTCGAATCCTTGCAAAAGCTTTCAGAATTCATTTGAGGGCACAAGAGGTTCGGAAGTACTTTAGAAAGCATTTTTCCAGAAATTTGAAAACATATTTCTGGGTATTTTACCCCAAAATAATGACATGGCTAGCATTCTCAGGCTCTAACTAGGTGAATACAAAAATAATTAGGTTGCTAGAGGGTCCCAAATGTAAATGGCAAGCATTTTTCTGATCACCAACTAAAAAAAATGGTGGATTTGCAAAAGTAAAAGGGCCATTTGCAAAAGTAAAAACTTCATTTGTGACACTTTCAAACTTTTTGTTAACTTTTCCCATTGACTTATAATGGGACCTTGTTTTTGAATAACTTTTGAACCATTCAATATTGTTTCATGAAGTCTTCAAAAGGCACACTGGGACACTGGCCGCATGTTCCCTGAAGGTTTTGGACTGATCACGCAAACCATGCGACCTGTAGGTGAGAGCAAAGAAATTGCAAAAAAACGTAATTGCGCAATTGGTTGTCACTTAATAACTCCACAGGCATATACCCGACCAGTACGACACTTCACAGATCCCAAGATCTGCCATGCTCAATTATGCATACCAAATTTCAGGCAAATCCGTGAATGGTGGCAAAGTTATTAAGGTGCAAAATTTGCCCTTTAACCTTAAAAGTGCTGCTCAACTCTAACTATGGTAGCATACCATAATATATAAAATAAATGTGTATATATATATATATATATATATATATGTATATATGTGTAGACACACACACATATATATATATATATCTACAATATATTCTTGGCAAAAAACTCAATTAATACATCAGTTAGGGTGAATACCATAGTGAGAAAAGCAGGGAAATGAGGCATTGGGGTTTTCAACCCTTACGCCCTACCCCCAGGGTTCCCACCTCTATCACCCCACTCCCATCCACCCACATTCCACACCAACAGGCATTGCCGTGTGCCATTGAGTCATCTGGTCCAACTGTCACCCCATTTCATGCCTAAACAACCTTACACACTACAGTATAGGCTAATGGGGTGAGAGTTAGGCCTGATGATCCAATGGCACACCCCAACACCTGTTGGTATGTGGAGGGTGGGGAGATGAGGTAGGATGGATGTTTTTACTGTGTGTACATTAACACAGTGTCAGTGGCTCAGTAGGTAGCACACTCACCTCTGATGCCGGGAGATCAGAGGGCTGTGGGTTCAGTTCCCACATCTGGCACTTGGGTTAATATCCCAGTACTGACATTGTAGTGCAGCATGAGAGGGGTGCTGCACTTCTGAGGTGCCGTCTTTCCGATGAGACGTTAAACCGAGGTCCCATCTGCTTGGATTGGTGGTAGTTCAGGTGGATGTTAAAGATCCCACGGCACTTATCGAAAAGAGTAGGGAATTTCCTCGTGTCCTGGCCAAATTTCCCTCATTCACTAAAAAGAAATACCACCAATAGCTTAATCTGGTTCAAGGTCAGTTGGCATTCATCTGTATCCCCCTTCCCCGGGTCGTGCCTGAAAATAGGCAGGGTTTGTCTAGTGCACTTACCCGGTCAACAAAAACTAAATAAATAAAATAAATAAATAACACAGTTATGCAAGAATAATATAACCAAAACAGGAAGACTGCCTTTTTCTCCCAGTTAATCTACCCACACCACAGATACGCCCCTTCCCCAAATCACACTACACAGTGCACAGACTGACTGTTCTAAATTAACATTTAAAATCCACACACAAACAATAAACACTCAATGATATGAGCACAGGAGGGTTTCCTACAGTAGCACCAAATTTTGAGGAAAAAATGTCTCAAAGCAGCTTTTTCAACAGCTTTTAGAGGATTTGAATTGCAGAGCTCTTAGAGGAAACTGTCTCCATCTTCCACTACACACACACACTACAGAGAACTGAGGCTGTGCAGAACAATCTAGAGCCCATGTGACCTGCAATCCCATGAAGCAGTGCAAATTAGCCTTGGAACTTAATAGCAAGGTGAAGTGATGAGAAGTATAATTGGTGGGGAAGTGATTTGGGGAAGGTGGAATAATGCAAAGTCTTTGGTTTCAATGGACTTTGCATTCCCCATTATGATGCGAATCACTCCTCAGAGTGAATTTCGGCCACTTCGCCCACCTCTAGTGCATACACGTAACGGTCCATGGAAGATGACAGTGCCCATCCTCCAGAGTAAAGTATAAGGTAAGGTGGGGTGCAGGGAGGTGGGTGCCCAAAGGGAGGTTTGGGGTTGGGGGGACATGGGGAGACAACAAGGGACCGTTTTCTTTTAATTTTATTTTTTTTAGTAAAAGTTGTTGGGGGACTGTTTTCTTTATTTCAGGCACTACTGCTGACTATGGAGGAGTATGCTGTAACTGGGGACACAGTGAGTGGGCTCCCCAGTGTCCCTCTTTGTTAGGCAGCTACCATTGAGACAGGGATTGGGCACTCCATTGTCAGTCATGATTCTTTCTGTTGGGGACACTGGAAATGGGCTTCCCAGTGTCCCATACTGGTGGAGGGGGCTTCTAGTGCTGACATGAGGATAGGGTACCCCATGTTAGCACAAGTGTTTTTTGAATCATTTTTTTCCTATTTTCGAGTCACGACCTAGGTTGTATCTCATGCATACGGACTAGGATCCTAGGTCGTACTACACAGATACAAAGAAGGATTTAAATAACATTTCAAGGGCAAATTTCATTCTGTAGAGTGCAGAATGCATCAAAGGGGGTCCCCATAAGTAAGCTAAATGTGTTGGTTCCTCCCAAGAAACTCATTTTGGGAGGTTTCAAAATTTTGTTTTGGCTAAACTAAAAACAAGATGGTGGCCATATGAAGAAGGAATTTATAAATATGGAACAGGATTCCTATTTCGTTTCATACAGCTATGTTGAAGTGGCTAATGAGTATGCTCAGAAATGATTTTTTCACATTTTTAAATTTCAATAACCTAAAAATGACTTATAATTTTTACACCAGACTAGCAAAAGGCACATCTGTGGGTTAATCCCTTTCTACCCTGCAAATTTCATTTCAAACAACTAAACCCTTGGGCTGTAGACAAGTTCAAAGAAAAATCCCAGTAAAGCCAATGGGTAAAAACATGTTTTTTCACCTTTCTGTAATTCAGAGACTGCACATACAACCAGAACAAAACTTGCCAGATCACATGAAGGCACATACCAAATTTCATGCAAATCCATTCAGTTTTTGCAAAGTTATTAAAGTGTAAAAGTTTCAGTTTGGTGCCTACTCCACCTTAGCTACAGGGTGCAACTGTGCCTCTATAATAGAAATATATATACTGTATATATATATATATATATATATATATATATATATATATATATATTATAGTGGCTCAGTCTCGCCACTACAGTTAGGGTTGAGCGGCCACTTACATACTAAAGTCAAAAGTCTGGACATTAATAACTTTGGACCCGTTCAATGGATTTGCCTGAAATTTGGTACACGCATTGGGGCCCACAAGATTTCTTGATTTGCCAAATTGCATTTGAGTTAGAGTGCTGATCTTCATGTACGAAAGTGCTGAAAAATGCAAAATTATCCATTTTTGAAGCCACCTTTTGGCATTCTTAATGTGGTCCTGCACGGCTGTCATGTGGTATGCCACTCTGCAAGATGGCTTGTTTGAAAGAGCTTTGGTGGCTGAACATGCCGCTTTTTGTTTGGTGAAAAAATATTAAGGCATTCAACAATTATGGCATTTTTAAGTTCCCATTATAAGTCAATGGGAAAATGTATATGTATATCTTGCGATCAAAGAATGGGGGTTCTGGCCATCTGGTCTTGCCTGGCGATCAAAGAATTTGCAGCCTCATGGTTCAAGAATCTTTGTTCCCGAGGAATTTTCAAAATTCTTTTACCGCGAGGTCCGCCCTCTTGTTTTCAGTTTTCCAACCACACAAACACAAATATCTCGGCTCAGGGGTCACTTCTGAAGTAAAACTTTGATGGGTTTTACTCAGGGGACCCTGATCTATCAAGTCATGGCTTTGGTTCCATCCAAATCAGTCAAAAAATAGAGTTATAAGTTTTTAAAATCTTTATTCGCGGCTCGCTAACGATCTTTGATCGCGAGCCTGCAAATTCTTTGATTGTGAGAGTCTTTGATCACGATCTTGCATTGTGACCTAAAACACTAATATCTCGGATCAGGGGCTGGCTAGGGACACAAATGAGGGCTTGTTTTGCTCAGGAGGGTCCGTTCTGTTGAACCATGTCATTGTTTTGGTTCAAATCAGTGAATAAATCGTGTTTCACCCTTTTTTATTCTTTAATTGTGATCCTGCAAATTCTTTGATGGTGACATTCTTTGATCGTGATCTTGCATCGTGAGCGGGAGACGAGATGGCCAAATTTAAAAATCATTTTTCTCAGCCCATGGGTGCCCTAGGAAGTCAAATGAGGGTGGGTTTTACTCAGGGGACTTCGTTCTGTCAAGCCATGGTGGTAGTTTGCTGCAATTCCTCAAATTTTTTGATTTATTACATTTTTAATTCTTTGATCATGAGGCTGCAGATTCTTTGATTGAGAGATTCTTTGACTGCGATCTTGCATTGCGAGTGAGGGACAACATGTCCCAATTTAAGATTCAATTTTCTTAGCCCAGGGGTGTCCTAGGAAGTCAAATGAGGATGGGTTTTACTCAGGGGGCTTTATTCTGTTGAACCATGGCAGTGGTTTACTGCAAATGTTTCTATTTTTTGAATTATGATATTTTTTATTCTTTGTTCAAGAGCCTGCAAATTCTTTGATCATGAGGCTGCAAATTCTTTGATCGTGAGATTCTTTGATAGTGATCTTTGATCGCAAAATAGGGACAAGATGGCCAGATTTCTTATAATGGAATAGGTAGGGAAATTTTGCCAATCTTTGACACTGAATATCTCAGAAATGGTTTTGTCTTTTTCTTGAAATTTAGAGGGAAGAAAGGCAATATCCCACAGATGTGCCTTTTAGTGGATTGGTCCAAAAATATTACAGGGTGGCAAAGTTATGGCACTACGAAGTTGCCGCTTTTTCCCAAAGGGTAACATTACGGCATCTGCCATATTACAGGAATTCTTTGCCGCTCTGCTGGAAAATAATGGTTTGGTCATTTGCGCTGAAATTTAGAGGGAAGAAAGCTACCATCCACAAATGTGCCTTTTGGTGGTTTGGAGAAAAAATATTACAGGGTGGCAAAGTGACAGCACTCCGAAGTTGACGATTTGTCCCATAGGATAACATTATGGAGTCCGTCACGTCTTTTAGGGCCCTTATCTCAGAAACGGTGCGGGATGCAGACTTTTTGTCAAAAGATGCTTAACCCCCTAAGCAAAAAACTAGCCAGTAAAGTAATAATTCATACAAAATTTTAATTTTTTTCCTCTGCCATACGGTTCCTGAGATATAAGCAATTTAGTATTCCAAATCGTACTTTTCTGTTCTGCTCTGAAGTCAGTTATAATGCATACATTCATTGTTTTCAATTAGTTTTTTCAGTGCAGTTTTTGGGGAAAATAAGGGTGTGCCCTTTTGTTACTGTGTCATCTAGCATTTTCTGTTGCTCTTCTGTTACCATTCAAATCACCTTTCCCATCTATGCCACCATGTATGTAATGGTTTGCGTTTTCATATGCGCTTGCATTTCTGTTTCTGTTGTCTTTACTGTTGTTGTTACTGTTACCATTTACGTTTACTATTGCGGTACCATGACCTTATGTGTAACAGTTTGTGTTTTCATATGCGCTTGCATTTCTGTTTTTATTGGCTTTATTGTTGCTGTTACCATAACCATTTTCATTTACAACTGTGGTTCCCTGAGTGTGTGCGTTACGGTTTGCATTTTCATATGTGCTTGCTTTTCTATTTACTTGGGCGTTGTTGTTGGTGTTACTGTTACCATTTGCGTTTACAATTGTGGTACCATGAATGTGTGTGTTACCAGTTGTGTTCTGTATGCACTTCTGTTTGATGTCTCCATTTACTTAACTGTTTGGTTCAGCGTCACTTTGCGCTTGCGTTTCTATTAACGTTTGCTTTGCCATTTACATTTGCTTTGCCACATGCATTACTGTTGCTGCTTGCATTTGCTTTGCAGTAGTAATTAAAATTAAACCATTCACACTGTATTTTGAAAATACAGTGTGAATGGTAATTGGAAAAAACATTCGAACTGTATTTTACAACTACAGTTTGAAAGGTACTTTTAATTACCTTTCAGTTGAAAATGTTCTCCTGCTGTGCATACAGCATGTAATTAGTAGTGTAGACATGTGGACGTTTTGTGACAGATGCAGAACAAGCAGTGTGAACTGTATTTTGTAAATACAGTGCGAAAGGTAATTAGAAAGACTATTCAAACTCTATTTTCAAAATACTGTGCAAATATTTTCTAATTACCATTCACACTGTATTTACAAAATACAGTTTGCACTGCCTGTCCTGCATCTATCACAAAACTTTCTTTGCCACCTCACTGCCAGTGCACGGTTAAGACTTTTGGGCTGAAATTTGCTGGGTGGCAAGCCCTTGTACCACAGATGTGCCTTTTGCTGGTTCACTGAAAAAAAAAATACACTGGTTCCAGAGTTACAGCACTCCACAGTTGCAATTTTTTCCAAAGGATAACATTGTGGTGGCTATGGCAGCTTTTAGCACCTATATGTTGAAAACAGTTCAAGAAGCAGACATTTTGCTAAATGCAACTTAATCATGTATGGAGGTGGCTAAGTCATCAATGCAACCGCTAAAGAATTTATTTTGCACTTGCTATGGTTACTGATATATTTGTAAAGAAGCATTACAAGGGTTGCTTGAAATGTTTCTAGGCCTCTGCTATGTGTTTGCACTTATGTGTAGGTAGGAGCACAGAGCCCAGAGGGTCTGTGCTCCCACCTATGCATACAATTTATGCTAAACTGGGAGCACTACACTCATGGGTGGTTGGTAGTGCAGGACTCAATCTGCTGCACTCCAATCTGTGGAGACCATTTTGCAAATCTGAGGACATAGTTATGGGTAGGTGGGAGTGCAGGGCCTGGACAGCCCACACTTCCACCTATGCATTCCATATGACCAGCATTTCACCTTCTCAAGAAGAAGGGAAATTCATTGAAAAAAAGTCCATTAATACATTAGTTAGGGTTGATTTCCATACCAACAAAAGAGTGGAAATTTTACATTAGGGTTTCCAATCCTACTACCCCATGCCTATCCCACCCACCCTCCACAGACCAACAGGCATTGATGTTTGTGTTGGGGTCATTGGTCCTAACTCTCACCCCATTCTCCTATACTGTGCCATCTCAGCTTGTTTACAGATGGAATGGGGTGAGAGTTAGGTTCAATGACTTCAACACACACACTGATGCCTGTCAGTGAGTGGAGGGCGGGTGTTGTGGGATGTGTGGTAGTAGGATGGGAAATCCTAACATAACATTTTCACACTTTTATTGGTGTTGAAATCAGCCTTAACTGATGCACTGATGAAGTTTTTTGCCATGAATATATATATGTTTTTCTTTTATTTACACAAATGAGTATTTGCACCAATAGGAGTCTGTATTTGCACAAATACAGTATTTTTCTGACTGCAGGAGCTGTCAATTGATTGACAGATTTGATAAGTATAGGAAATGCCACACTGATGTGTTTCTCCTGTGGTGCAAAGGATAAGGCACATTGTAGAAAACCTTGTTAATGGAGTTTGCCCTTTAAGGGGCAGACCAAGTTGTCCTGGTGCACCCCTTACATTTACCTGAAGATGGTGTGCTCAGAGGGGGAGGGGGAAGGGAAGGGGAAGGACAGGGAGACAGAATAATAGGCAGGCAACAGGAAGGGGAGGGGCTAAAGAAAGTACATAATGGGCAGCACAGGAGTGGTTCAGCCACTTTTGCTGGAGTTTGATACAATCTAAACTGCAGCACATCAGACTGGCATTGACTGGAGCAGAGGTTTGAGCAAATAATCAGGTAAGAAGCACACAACTATGGTAACCAAGGATGAAGTAGAAGATATATATTGCTTAAACCACTGACAAAGGGTTTTAACTTCCTGCATATGCCCCAGGCCAGTGTTCCAGGAATTTAACACATCCTTTGTCTTGTTACCATAGATCAAATAGTTTACTGGTCATTTTCCTGTGGATTTGATTATTTTATATCATTTGGCAATGGGGCAAATCCTCCCCCTGGAGGCACACCACCAAAATTGATCTGTCCCTGCTCATGTATGAGCCTTGGGCACATCTAGCCACAGTGTATACAACTATTCCAATGTTGCATTTTTGACATTACCACCTGGCATACTACTGTTCAAAAAAGAAATGCAACCTCTCTGTGACTGAACTCCGCCTATGCAACCTAAAACTTGTGCTTTTCCTCCTGCTGCTATCAGGGACTGTTCACCCTAACCCCAGACCAAACACCTCCAACCAAAACAAGCCAACAGGCACTCTCTCAATCATGTGCCTGAACATCTGCAGTTTACTTCCTAAGCTTGATGCACTGCAAGCCTTTACCACCCAACACAACCAGGATATTCTATCAGTAGCTGAAACTTGGCTCACCCCAAAGATTCCTGACCAGGCAATCACCCTTCCTGGCTACAATGTCTTCCGGGTTGATCGTAAGTCCAAAAGAGGTGGAGGGTGTACCTTATGTGTGAAAGACACTTTCCGAGGACACCCCATTCATTCCAATCTTCCAGCAACACCAGCTCAGATTTTTCCCATCAGACTCCTATTAGGTGCCCACAATAAGGCCCTCACAGTTGTCACTGTTTACATACCTCCTAAGGAACAGAGACCTGGTCTAACCACTGTCCTTGACTTTGTCAAATCCCACCCATCAGACTCCGAAATCATCCTTCTTGGTGACTTTAACATTAATTGGCTCTCAGCTGAAGGTGGGTCATTTAAGGACTCCTTTATATCAGCTAACCTGACTCAAATGGTTGACTATGCAACCAGAAAGAACTACAGAACTGGGACCTGCACCCTACTCGACTAGATCCTAACCAACCACCCTTCTCGGATCACGAAAACTTCAGTCCTCCCTGACTCACTCAGTGACCACTCTCCCATCAGCTGTACCTGGTCAAACAAATTCTATAAGTCTCCTCCAAAAATCATCACCAGCAGAGTCCTACCCCGTGGTCAGCTACCCCACCTCAAATCACACCTCAGTCTGCAGGACTGGTCCCCCATCTTCAAGGCAACAGATACTAATACTGCACTAGAGCAATTTATTCACATTTTCAATGAAGTTAGTAATAAATTTGCCCCCCTCAAAAAGCATAAAGTTAAATCACTCAGTAACCATTGGCTGTCAGGAGACCTCCTAAAAAAACTTAAATCCAGGGACCACCTCTGGGAACTGGCTAGAAACTCTGGTAAACAACTCGACATCCAGAATTATAAACGGGCATGGAACGACTGCACCAAATCCATTCAGCAACAGAAATCTGACTACTATAAAAATGCCCTCACTAACTTCTGGAGAAATGGGAGGGATTTCTGGAAAAACATTATAGATGTCACTGGGAAGCAGTCAAAATCTTCACCGAACATACTCAACATAAATGGGCACACTACACTCGACTCTAAAACTATTGTAAACACTCTTAACATCGTTTTCACCTACCTTAGCAGTGTTCTCCCCTCCGACTTCTTCCAAGATGTGTCAACTCCCATCCCCACAGCTCCTCCACCCACGCCTGTCACTCACCTTTCTACTTTAAAGCACTAAAGAAACATCAAGTCCGATACTACATTGTCAAAGCCATCAGCAAATCTAGAACAAGCAATGACACACTTGACCTCAAGCTACTGGCCCTAACGCTTGATGAGGTACTTGGGCCCCTCAACAAGATCTTTAATATCTCTCTCTCCCTTTCCTCTAGCCAATTCCCAGACAAATAGAAAATGGCCACTGTTACCCCGATTCACAAAAGTGGTGATAAGGCTGACCATGCGAACTTCTGCCCTATCTCCATTCTGCCTCCCCTATCAAAGGCACTGGAACGTATAGTAGCGGACCAACTTACTGAGCATATGGACAATTATAGTATTCTCTGTAAACAGCAACATGGCTTTAGAAAAGGTCATAGCACATCCTTTGCCTTACTCGAATTCACCAGCTCCATTCTCAGCTCCCTTGACAATGGACAACTAACTGGTGCTATTTTCATTAACTTGACCAAAGCCTTCGATACTGTCCACCACTCCCTCCTGCTGAGCCAACTAAAAAATGCTGGTCTCTCCAATGATTCAATCTCTTGGTTCAAAAGCTATCTTGAAAACCACTCCCAGCATGTAACAATGGGAGATGTGCACTCTGATTCCAAACCTGTCCTCTCTGGAGTCCCCCAGGGTTCAATACTGGGCCCCCTACTCTTCAGCCTGTTCCTTAACACCCTACCAGATGCCTGCACTGAACATATCACCCTGTATGCCGATGATGCAGTAATCCTTGCCACACACCAGGACCCAAAGAAATTGCAAGAAAATCTCCAACTCGGCTTCTCCTCAGTTGAGAATTGGCTCACAAAGCACAAACCGATCCTTAATCAAAAGAAAACAAAGGCCATGATCTTCGGCAGCTCTAATAATAAACATAAGCACTTCTAACTCTCTGTTATCACCAGACAAGGTGCCACACTGGAACAGGTCAAAAACTTTAAATACCTCGGGATCACCCTTGATCCTCACCTCTCCTACACTGCCCACATCAACCATGTCACCAAAGCCACTAAATCCTGGCTAGGCCTGCTATTCCATCATAGGAAACACCTGACACCCGAAGCCCTCGCTGTCGCTGTCCAGAGCTCCATCATATCCATCATTGATAATGCCATTATCATTTACAGCTCTGCTACAACCACCTCACTCAAACATGTATCCACCGCCCTCAACAAGGCCTGTCGACTTGTCACTGGCTCCCAATGCCTAACTCACACTTATGACCTCTATTCTCAAACTGGATGGTTGAATCTTGCCAATCGAATAAAACACCAAACTTGTATTACTACTAAGAAAATCTTGCTGGGCCTTGCCCCCCCGGCATCTGTGCCTCATACAACTGAGAATCCACACCCGACATATCAGAGGATTGAAATCTCAGCTTCTGCAAATCCTGCATTCCTGCACAACACAAGGCCAAAGATCCTTTGCTTATTGGGCCACTAGTTGGTACAATGGTCTTCCCAGTGACATCTCATCCTCACTATCGCTCAGCACTTTTAAGACTCTTCTCCGCCTAACACTCACTGCCTCCAACCTCTGTGACTGTTGTGGCTAAATATGTCTTTGGTTCCATAGCTGAAGATGACCTTTTGGATCCACAGCTACTTCTGCACTTTGCCAGCACCCCCCTCCTATCTTCACCTCCCCTGCTGGCCCATGACAAATGCCACCCGGCTGCACTACCTCTATTCTCATATGCCTTCCACCGCTCCTCTCTCTGTCCCCCCAACCTACCTCCCCTTTTCTCCCATCCACTTAGTCTCCCTGATTTCATCCTCCTCCTTTCCCTTTCCTCTCCCCAAAGTTTCACCTTATTGTTCTTTTTTCATCTACAAGACTATGTGTTTTTTTTTTTATTTTATAAACTGTTATCTTTGCTTATGATTGTCTCAATTGTACCAATGACATGGAACCTTTGTAAAAGAGCCTCGGCTCAAAGGTATTTGTAATCCTAGAACAAATAAATAAATAAAAAACTAAAAAACAAAACACCAACAAAAAACATTGGTTTTCATTGAATTTGTTTAAAGAAATCAAAATGTAGTAGAAACCTTTTAAAAAAAATAGTTTGCAGGTTAGTCGATTATAGGTAATAATGTATAATGGTTTTTATGTGTAAACATTGGCCAGGAGGCAGTATGTGAGAAAGTTGGCCAGTGGGGCTTAGAATCAGGCTGGAGGAATGGCCATTTGAAAGGGTGAGAGAACCACATTTTTTTGGTTTGTTTGGTCGGCAGGGCTGGTGCACAGATTGTTTAAAGGCCTGGTAGCCACAAAAGGAGAGGCAGAAATCCTTGCCACAAACTGTTTTGTTGCTGTGAGTGTGGGGACAGAGCAATTATGCACATGATTTTGTTGGTTGGGCAGCTGGGTGTAGTGCATGGTTCGGTAAGGGCCTTGCAGCTGTGGGAGACAAGTGCAAAGTTATAAGCTTGAGTAACTTTCTACAGTCAGCAAAAACCTGAGATTAGTTTTTCCTTAAAATGGAAATTACATAGATACATAGACAGTGTCGGCAGATAAGGGCCTATGGCCCAACTAGTCTGCCCATTTGAGCTTGTAAGTTCAGTTTGTCTTCCTAGAAGTCTGTTTCCCCTTACCCCTGCCCTCTAGAATTCCTTTATGTCTATCCCATGCATTCTTAAATCCCGTGATTGTTTCAGCCCCCACCACTTCCTCTGGCAGGGTGTTCCACTTGTCCACCACCCGTTCTGTGAAGAAATTCTTTCTCATGTTTCCTCTGAATCGTCCTCCCTCCAACTTCATCCCATGCCCTCTAGTCCTGGAACATCTTTTTCGCTTAAAAATAGTGTTTTCCTGCACCCTGTTCCTCCCTGTAAGATACTTGTATGTCTCTATCATCCCCTCTCCCTCCTCTCCTCCAGGGAGTACATGTTCAGTTCCTTCAACCTGTCTTCATAGGACTTGTGATGCAAACCATGCACCATCTTTGTTGCCCTCCTCTGAACCTTCTCTACCCTGTCTATGTCCTTACGAGGTATGGTCTCCAGAACTGTACACTGTACTCCAGGTGGGGCCTCACTAGTGTCTTGTATAGTGGAATTATGACCTCCCTTTTCCTGCTGGTGATGCCCTGCCTATACATCCCACATCCTATTTGCTTTACCTGATGCGTTGTCACACTGTTTCCCTACCTTGAGGTCATCAGAGATGACAACCCAAGATCTCTTTCCTGCTTGGTGCATGCTATATCCTCACCCCCAACTGATATATTGTGCCAGGGTTTTTGTGCCCCATATGCATTATCTTGCATCTTCATTGAATTTCAACTGCCAAACCCTTGACCATTCTTCAAGTTTCTGCAGGTCCCTTCTCATTCTGTCTACACCCTCTGGTGTGTCTACTCTGTTACAGAGCTTTGTGTCATCAGCGAACAGTGAAATTCTGCCTTCTAGATCCTGTGCAATGTCACTGATGAAGATGTTGAATAGGACCGGTCCAGCACTGATCCCTGTGGTACCCACTGGTTACTCTTCCCTCTGTGGAGTGACAGCCATTTACCACCACCCTCTGTGTCCTGCCACCCAGCCAGTTACCTACCCACCACACTACTGTCCTGCCCACACCCATATTCCCCAGTTTGTGTAATAGTCTTCTATGTGGCACAGTGTCAAAGGCCTTGCTGAAGTCCAGATAGGCCATGTCCACTGCCCTCCCTGATCCACCTCCCTAGTCACACAGTCAAAAATTCAATGAGGTTGGTCTGACGCGGCCTCCTGGTGAAACCTGCTGCCTTGGGTCCTGTAGTCCATTGACAACCAGATGTTCCACCAATCTCTCCTTCAGTAGTGCTTCCATGATCTTTCCCACTACGAGGTGAGGCTGACTGGTCTGTAGTTCCATGCTTCCTCTTTGTTCCCACTTTTGTATAAGGGACTACATCTGCTGTCCTCCAGTCTTTGGGTACCTCCCTGTTTCCAGTGATTGGCTGAACAGGATAGCCAGAGGTTCAGCCACAACCTCTCTTAGTTCTTTAAGGACCCTGGTGCACCCATCTGGTCCCATTGCTTTATCAGCTCTTATTACTTCCAGTTCCTTCAGGACCCTTTCTCGTGTAAAGGGACTTGTGTCCATTTCTGCACCATTCTCACCCCTTGTACTCCCTTCAGGCCCATGACCCCCCTCTTCCTTAGTAAAGACTGAGCAGAAATACCTGTTCAATATGTCAGCTTTATTGTTGTCATCCTCCACGCGGCTCCCATCCTCCCCCTTCAGTCTCACTATCCCTCCCTTTGTCTTTCTTTTTTCACTTATGTACCTGTAAAAGGTTTTGACCCCTTTACCCACTGATTTTGCAATGTGTTCTTCTGTCTGACCTTTGGCTTCCCTTACTGACTTCCCTGCCTCCTTTGTTTCTCCTGGTACTTCTCCCTATCCCTCTGCCTGTGTCTTTTGTATTGCCTGAATGCAATCTTTTGGCTTTCACTTTCTTTGCTACCTCTTTGAAAACCATAATGGTCTCCTCTTCCTTTCCTCTTGCTAACCTGCTTAATGCATAATTCTGTTGTTCTTATAATCCCATTTTAAATACTGCCCACTGTTCCTCAACCCCTGATTCCTGTCCCATTCCCCTTAATGCCTCTTTCAAGTATCTCCCCATTTTCCCAAAGTCTGCCCCCCTAAAATCCAGGATACGTGTTTTTGTGTGGTTTGGTTTGTTTAGGAAGCAGTAACGACTAGGCCTTCTCTGGTCTTAATATGGTGGTGCAATGGGAAATTGCATTTAGTGGACTGAGAACAAGTTTGGAGCTTTACTGGCTTTGGTATGCTCTGACTTTAAATCGCTGTGGAGAATTCATTGGTTTTGCATCTGGAATTTACCAGAATAAGCCCCCCCGGGGCTGTGGGTACAATGGGGCGTCACTTGCTCCTTATAGGAGGTCCAGTGCTCTCGATGCCCCAAGGAGGCTCAAGAGGGGGGGCACAGTGCTGGGAGAGGATCAAGGTGAGGAGGAACAAGCTGGGAAACAACTCTCCTTTAATGCCTCTTATTTCAAAGGATGAGCAGCTCTACATGGAGCATTCCACAGGCATGCCTTACCACGTGTTTTTTTGCAAATGAACCCCACCCCCCCCCGCTACTTCATTTAGTCTACAGGTGGAGATTACATCTCTCCTTCTCAGCATGGTTCCTTCTAGGATACTATGCTGCAGTCTTGCCGCCCTATACAGCGATGCGGTAGGATTCAGGTGGCGTGCCTGAGGGGGGAGTGAAGAGCAGTAAGGGAGGCTTTTTCTCTGCTATTAGCTCCATTTTTGAGCTAAAGAAAGAGTGTTTCATTATGATGGGAGAAAGGAGAGGACCTCCGGGTTCCCAAGGCGAGGATGAGCAGCAGGCCTGCAGACTTGGAAGAGGGGCTAAGCCACGTGGCGTGATGTCACATGCCAGGAAGGTTTTAAAATGATGAGAGAGAGAGCACAGGGAAGGGAAGGGCAGGGAGTGGGGACAGGCATATGGGGGGAGGAAAGGACAGTAAGAGGGCCCATAAGGGGATCAGCTGCAAAAAGGGATCATGCATGGGGCCAAACAGGCCCGGGAGGGCCACAAGGGAATGCCAGAGACCCAAAGGGTGAACAGGAGGCCTAAACAGTGGGTGGGGGGATGGACAAAGAGAAAAAAAAGGGAAAAAGCGAGCCTCGCCATATGAGGGACTACTGACAACAGAGGTTTAATAGTGGAATTTTGTCAGTTGTCTTCACAGTTTGCAAGAAGCAAGGAACATGGCATCAAAGAAGAACAGGCCTTAGAAAGGGAATGCCTACAGGGCTATAGTGGAGTTGGCAGAAACAGCCAATAGAATATGGGAGATGGCGGAAGGGGAAGAACCAGGGATATCCGGGGAGATAAGGAAAGCAGGGATGGGTAAAGGGGGCAGATGGGAAATGGCCAGCTGAGAGGCCACACAGCCCAACCAGGGTACAGCCAATGATAGTGGTACTCCCCAGGGTGGCTAGTCCAGTACCTCTGCAGCCTGTTGACCAGGTACCGTCAGTACATCCCCAAGACCAGGTTGTGGTTCCTCCAGTGGAGCCCAGACCAGATCCCCTGTGCACATTAGTTCCTCCACAGCCACTATTAGTGCAACCAGCCCTTCAACCACAAGGGAACATACTTGGGCATCAGGAGGACAGCAGGCAACAAGGAATGGACAAGGCCACAGGTAATGCACCCAGTTCTGTGGATGAAAGCATCAAAGAGTATATAAGCCAAATTATTTCTGCATTCAGGACAGGGGTTGGGGCAGATGGAGTCAGCACTGGCAGAGATTAGGTCAGACAAAGAAGTGACAAAGGAAAGGTAAAGAGGAGTGGAGAAAGAGGGAAAAGGAAAAAGGGAGATAGGTGCTCCTGGGATGAGAGTAGGGGAACACGTCCCACTGGCTACAAAAGAGAAAATATGGAAGGGAGACTATGTGGATATTTTCATGTTAGCAATCTGGGAAGAAGCTGAAAAATACAAAGAAACAGAGAATATAGGAAAGAGTGAAATGGCAGCAGTGGTAGTGTTGTTAGGTAAAAAGGAGTAGGACAAATTCACAAAAGGGAAGACTTGGCATGGGTGGTTTGTAGGTTTTGCCACATTCTCAGCCATAGTACTGAAGAAGAAGCCAAAGTTGGGCATCCCACTCATCACGTACTCCCTGATAGTAAGGAGGGTGAAGGCAAAAGAGGAGGTGGGTTGGATATACTATGACGAATTCTTTCGGCAAAGAATGGTGACATATGGGGATGTAAGATGGGACACAAAGAAATTAGATTTGTTGACAGACTATGTAACTGATTAGTCCATGCCAGAAAGGGAGATGGGGAGGAAAGGAATGATGCCCCAGAGGTGCTGCTGGGGTTACAATAGGGATTTTTTTTCCTGGTCACAATGCCACTTTCGGCATGCATGCCCAAAATGTGGGGGAACACATCCAGTTAGCAGATGCAGAACAACATGGGTACAGGGAGCCCAAGGGTCAGGGGTGCAAGGAACAGGTCAACAGCTTTTTTGAGAGGGGCAGGGGTATAGGGGTCAGGCATTGACTAGAGGGGGAGAGAGGCAGGGAGCATGCAGGTAGAGGGAGTCAGAATTACTGACCAGCAAGGCCAGGCAATGAACAATGTGTGGGACTTTGGCAGAGGAGCAGGGAAGAAGGCAAGGGAGCAATTTAAAGAATCAAGAACTTCCATCAGGATAGAGGCATGGGAAGATTGATTGAAAAGATATCCAAATAAACAAGTGGCAGAGATGACTGGAAAAGGATTTTGCACAGGGTTTTCATTGCAGTGTGAGGGCCGGAGGCAAGCGAGAGAGGCGAACAATCTGTGTTCAGTAAAGGGAGAGAAGCAATTTTAAGACAAAAAACAGAGAAAGAAAAGGCAGCGGGTAGAGTAGAAGGGCCATATGATACCCCTCATTGCAGCATATGAGGATTTCTCCATTGAGTTTGGTCCCCAAAAAATAGCAGGGAGAATACAGGGTGATTCACCACCTATCCTTTCCAGAAGGGGATTCAGTGAATGATTTTATCAGTGAAGAATATAGTAAAGTGACATGTGCCACATTATAAGAAGCAGTCCAGATCATCCAAGCAACTGCTGATGCATGGATGACAAAAACGGATATAGAGTCTGCTTTCAGGTTGCTTCTGGTTAGTAGAGAAGACTGGGACCTGCTGGGGTTTAAAATTGGGGGACAGTACTATTTTGACAAAGCCATGCCCATGAGATGTTCCATAACATGTGTGACATTTGAGGCATTTAGCACCTGTCTACAGTGGATATTTCAAGAAAGAACTGGTTACGAAATGGTCATTCTCTACTTGGATGATTTCTTTTTAATAGGCAGTGGGAGGAGAGAGACAGAAAAAATGTTGGCCAGTTTTCAAGAGCTGTGCAGAGAATTAAGGGTTCCTTTAGCACCAGAAAAAACAGAAGGGCCCAGTAAGTTCTAGAATTCCTGGGTAATGAGATAGATGCCCTGGGTGAAGTATTTAGGCTGCCAGACAAAAAAGTGTTGAAGCTGAAGGAGCTGATTCAAATACATACAAGTAGAAGTGTACAACTAAAACAGGTTCAAGTATTGGGACACCTGAACTTTGGATGCAGGACTATTGGACAGGGAGGGCTTTCACTAAAAGGTTAGCAAGGGCTACAGCCGGGGTAACCAAACCACACCACTAGGTAGACATGACAAAAGGAGTCAAGGATGATTCTAAGGTTTGGGATGAATTCCTCAGCACCTATAATGGCTGCTCCTTCTGGCAGGAGGAATGGGTTTATAACACAGACCATGATTTCTACACAGATGCAGCTATGGGCCTAGGTATGGGGGGCTATTTGAGGGGTAGATGGTTCTCAGAACTGTGGCCTACAGACTGGGTGAAGGATGGAAAAGTAAAAGACATAACACTGTTGGAGATCATGCCTATTTGGGCCTGTGCCCTGGTTTGGGGGGAAGAGTTGTGGAATCAGAAGATGACATTCTGGTGTGACAATAAGGCAGTGGTAGAGATTTTAAACAACAGAGGAGCCAGGTCAGAAGCAGTCATGCAGGTCTTGTGACAATTGGTGCTAAGGGCCTTGATACAGAACATGTCATTCAGAGCCAAACACATAAAAGGGGTACACAATACCCTGGCTGACAGCCTTTCCTGTCTGCAGCTGGATCACTTCTGGAGGCTGGCACCAACAGCAGAGGAGCAAGAAATGCCCATATCAAGGAACATCTGGGACGTTGGCAAGAGGGAGCAGAACTGTTGTTTTGCAGCTCATGGGCACCATGAACTCTGAGGTCCTCCGAGGGAGCCTGGTGGGTGTTTCAAACATTCAAGGCAACACATTACATGGAGGTAAGTAGGCCACTCACAGAAGAACAGCTAGGAAAGTTCACATTAGAGCAATGGCAGAGAGAAACAGCCCACTCCACAATGGGGGTCAATCTGGCAGAGATAAGTGTAGTTTGCAGCCTGAAGGGTTGGACGGACCCAATGAAGTCAATGTTCATTAGAAGAATGATGCAAGTGTGGGATAGGTTAAAACAGAGAGCTACGGATAGTAGAAGACCAATAGGGGAGCAGTGGCTTGTAAAACTAAAAGGGATTTTACCGGCACTCTACAGATCGAAAGCTGAGGCCCAGCTATTCCACACGATCTATTTGGTAATGTTTGCAGGGGCCATGAGAGTGAGACAGGCTGTGTGACATGGCAGTCAGGATGAAGAAGGGGAATTGGAATGGGAATATACAGTATAAGCTGGGGGATGAAAGAGATACAAATCATGACTAAGAGGTCAAAGATGTATCAAGGGGAACAGTGTTGTACGGCAACCCTGAAGGCTCATGTAGATGACTCAGTGTGCCCAGTAAAGGCTTTATGGGCTTACACCACAAAGCATGAGACTAGGACAGGGAGATTATTTGTACATGGAGATAGAAAGAAGGTCACAAGTTATCAAGCCACAGCCATGCTCAAAAAAGGCATGCAATTCCTGGGGAATGATCCAGGCAATTACTCATCCCACTCCCTAAAGATATGGGCTGCTTCACAGTGGGCAGCAGCAGGTGAGACGGTGACTAATATATTGGAGAAGGGGCACTGGTGATCTTCCAGTTACAAGAGATACATTCGAGCACTGCAGTATGGAGACTAGCGTATCACCTGTGTTTTGTTTTACAGATACAGAGCCACACTGGGAGGGTGCATAGAGGTGTGTTATGGAAAAGGGAGCTAAGAACATATACAAGATATTTATTTTGCTTAAATCGTATAGGAAGAGGGAGGATCATGGAAGTATGGCTTTGTGGCCACTCCTACATTTACTGGGCAGAAAAGAGAGCTGAGAAAAAGGCTGGGGGAAAACAGTTGTACCAGAATGTGAGGAAATGAAGGTTGGTTTGGTGCAGCATCCATGGGATGAGATGGGCACAACTGCTTCCTACCCTGAAAGAATTGAAGGAGTGGCAACCCATTCCAGACCTAATTATTGTACATCTGGGGGTAACGGCATTGGAGGAAAGCCATGGGTGGACACATACATGCAGATGAAAAGGGACTTAGAGAAAATATGGCAGTGGTGGCCAGGGGTATGCCTTGCCTGGTCAGATATGATCCCAAGAAGGGTTTGGAGACATGAACACAGTCATAGGGCAGTAAATGGGGCCAGGAGAAAGATGAATAGAAGGGTAGGAACACTGATAAGGAAAATGGGAGGACATGTAATACAGCGGGGTGTGAAAGAGTGGGTAGAGGATTTCTACAGGTCAGATGGCATGCATCTGTCAGATCTAGCCATAGAGATGTTTAATATAGAAACGGTGGGTTTTATAGAAGCTTGGAGGAGACATGCAGAAAATGGAAGATAAAGAAAAAGAGAAGGCAAAGGAAGGAGGTCCTCTAAGTGGTGGGGGAGCAATACCCTAAATTGAGGGGAAATCCAGTCATCCAACACAAGCTGGAGACTGGCTAATGGGGAAAAAGGGGGGAAGGAGGGGACAGGGGAAAGAAAAAGGAATAGGATGAAAAGAAGAAGAAGAAGCTGAAGGAGGAAAAGCGGTCTTGGTTCTCACCATTACCTAACAGGAAAAGAGAAGAAGAAGGCACCCAGGTTTTCACCTGGGGGAGTGAGAAGAGGAAGAAAGAGGGATGATCAGAGATTGATATATGGATGCAATAAAATGCAATTGCAAAAGATATAATAATAAAAGATGATGAGATTGAAAATGGAATTATGATATATAAATAAATTAATTGCCAATCTGAGCACAACAACATACCATGGTCTCTGTCTTTTTGTGAGATAAAAGGGGGGCATCTGGGACAATGGAGTTTCCCCTTTAAGGGGCAGACCAAGTTGTCCTGGTCTACCCCTTCCCTTTACCTGAAGATGGTGTGTTCAAAGGGGGGGAAGGGAAGGGAAGGGGAGAGACAGGGAGACAGAACAATAGGCGGGCAACAGGAAGTGGAGGAGCTAAAGGAGGTACATAATGGGCAGCACAAGAGTGGTTCAGACACTTTTGCTGGAGTTTTGATCCCTTCCACTCACCCTTGAAATATAGAGCATAAGGGGAAGACTGTCAAAAAGGGACTGTATGGAAGGTCTGTCAGATGTGGATGACAGAATTGTCCAGTAGGACGGTTATTGGACTGCCAAAGGTGGATGTCAGAGAGGGGAAAAAGGGGGAAGGAGGGAAGTGAGGGGAGAAAAAGGAATAGGATGAAAAGAAGAAGAAGCTGAAGGAGGAAAAGTGGTCTCGGTTCTCACCGTTACCTAACAGGAAAAGAGAAGAAGAAGGCACCCAGGTTTTCACCTGGGGGAGCGAGACGAGGAAGAAAGAGGGATGATGAGAGATTGATATAAGGGATGCAATAAAATGCAATTGTAAAAGATATAATAATAAAAGATGATGAGATGGAAAATGGAATTATGATGTATAAATAAATGAATTGCCAATCTGAGCACAACAACATACCATGGTCTTTGTCTTTTTATGAGGGAAAAGGGGGAATCCGGGACAATGCACCTTTAGCGTGAAGCATCAAATATAGGGAAATGTTACCTTAGGGTTCCCAAGCCTAAGACTCCATCCCCCACTGAGCATGCAGTAGCAGACAAGAGAGGTGTGTTTTGGGGTTGTAAACCCTAGTGCTCAACAGCATTCTCCTATGCTATACCCATCTTCTCTTACTTACTCATGGAATGGGGTGTTCATTAGGGTTCAAAACCCCAAAGCACTCCCTTCATGACTGTTCCTTCATGCAAAATTGGGGTGGGGTCTATGCGACCCTCTATTCAAAAAAAGACAGTAGATTCTGTAAAAATAAACTAGGCTTTATGTGACCCTCCATATGCAAATACATTATCTTCTGCAAAAACAAAAGTATTTTCATTCAGAACATCTAACTTCTCCCTTGGGAAATAATGGGGAAATTAAAAATGTAATAACTTTTGAAGGGATTATTATTTTTTAACCAAACTGTCAAAAGGCACTTTTGAGAGGCAAAGGCTTTCTACCATGAAACTTTCAGACCACGACCTAAAGCCATTTCTGAGATCTGGGTGGACAAAGAAATGGCACAAAAGTGATACATTTAGGATTGTTTGACACTGTGTATCTCAAAATACACACAATGGCCCGGATATTCAAACTGCACCATTCTGAGGCGCAAGCCCTTGCGCTGCTCAAAATATTTGCGCAGGGGTGTGGCCGGAGCGATATTCAAGGTTGCACTATTGAGCAACTCCTTTGAATATCACCCAACCACAGACACTGTGCATGCGCGTAAAACTTGTGCCACATGAAGTTGTATCAGAGTTGAGCATTAAACTTACTTGATTGGCTTAAGTACCATTGCTTGCCATCGCCAAATTTCCAATATTCAAAAGGTGACATGCAAATGGGGCATTATTCCTGCAAGGCACAGAGGGAGCCATTTCCATCTGATTATGGCCCCATTTGCATGCCATTAGCATGTAGGTGCACCGATCCCTGAGGACTTGTGCCAGGCCGCCCTGCCAGGCAGCAGCCGTCGGGGACCGACGCACCCTGCAGCCCGATCGCGGGTACAATGTGAAAACAACCCCCCCACTCAAACATCTCCCAATGCCCGATCGCGGGCAGAATGTATACTGACAACCACCCCCCCACCCAAACATCTCCCAATGCCCGATCACGGGCAGAGATATCATGACAACCCCCGCCCAAACATCTCCCAATGCCCGATCGCGGGCAGAACATATCATGACAACCCCCGCCCAAACATCTTCCCAATGCCTGATGCGGGCAGAATGTATAACGACAACCCCCCAAACATCTCCCAATGCCCAATCGCGGGCAGAATGTGAAACAACCCCCAGTGCCCGATCTAGGGCAGAATAAAAATACCCCCAACCCAAATATCTCCCTGGTGGTCCAGAGGACTGCATGCCTGATCGCGGGCAGAATGTCCAGTGACAACCCCCAAACATCTCCCTGGTGTCTAGTCCCCCCCACCCACCCACCCACAAAGCCCCACCACCTCGCTACCCCCAGCAGCCGGTGGGCGGCAGCATCCCACCCACCTGCCCGCCCGCGATGCCTCCGCAGACTGTCGGTGGGGCTGAGTTACCGGGCGCAGTCTTTGATCAGTATGATGATAGTCCAGATTTGTGAATGAACCCATTCTACAAAATCTGGACTGTCATGGTACGGTATATTGCACGCCATTGCCTCTAGCTCTGCACCACGGGCGCAGCCCTACCGGACAGTCAGTCATGGGCGGCGGGTGGTAGGCGGGTGGATGCTGCCGCCTCGCCGCTGACGGGGAGCGGCTGGTGGGGCTTCGTGGGTGGGTGGGTGGGGGACACTAGACACCAGGGAGATATTTGGGGTTGTCACTGGACATTCTGCCCGCGATCAGGTATTACTGTCCACTGGACCACCAGGGAGATATTCGGGTTGGGGGTCTTTTACATTCTGCCTGTGATTGGGCACTGGGGGTTGTTTCACATTCTGCCCACGATCGGGCATTGGGAGATGTTTGGGTGGGGGTTGTCATGATACGCTTCTGCCCACAATCGGGCATTGGGAGATGTTTGGGGGTTGTCATTATACATTCTGCCCACGATCAGGCATTGGGAGATGTTTGGGTGGGGGTTGTTTTCACTGCTCTGCCCGCAATCGGGCTGGTGGGGGGCACAGGACTGAGTTGGGGCCAGACATGGTGGTAGCTGCTGTGTTGCGCCTCGCAATACAGCAGCTCACCTGTGGGTGGCCCTCAACTTGATCCTTTTTTGGCTCAAAGTTGTGCAGGCGCAGGTTGGGGTTGCACTCAGACACTTCTGCACAACCCGACTGAATATCGGGTTGTGCAGTTTATGCATGGTTCCTCCCTCCTGTTGAGCATGCATTCATTTGCATTGCGCTGTTGCTCAGCCTGTTTTCAGTGGGCGCAGCTGCCTCCGCTGGCCATCGAGAGATAGGCGCAATGTGGGACTTGCGCATGTGCAACCCTGTTGCGCATGGCGCAACCCTTTTGAATATCTGGGCCAATAGATTCACACCCAAATTAGCAAGTCAAGGGGCCTTCTCCTTGACATTATGCATGCCAAATTTTGTGCAACTCCATTGAACAGTTTCAAAGTTATTAAGGTTCATAATGTGGCTTTCTCTCTCTCTCTCTCTCTCTACTACACTGCCATTGCAGCGCCAGTATATTAGGGTGAAAGTTAACTTCTGTGCAAAATCCAAATGTTTGAACCTTAATAACTTTGGAACTTTTCAATGGATTTTTGAAAATGTTGGCATGCATAATCTCTAATTGAATATCTCCTGACTTTTCAAATTTAGTGTAAATCTGTATATATATATATATATATATTGCCAACTATTTGAAATTTAATAACTTTGGAATGATTTAACAGATGTGCACCACATTTCGCATGTGTAATCACAAGGTGTAGTTCTATTGCCATGCCAAATTGTGTGTGAATTTGTTACATAATTTTGGGGATACAGATTGATTAAAAAAGACAGAAAAATTTGTGTTGTTTGCCATTTCTTTGTACACCTGGATCTCAGAAACAGCTTTGGGTTGAGATCTGAAAGTTTCAGAGTAGAAAGACTAAGATGTTTGTGTTGAAGGTTTGATGAAAAAATATTAATCCATTCAAAAGTTATTACATTTTTAAATTTCCCATTATTTACTTCGGAAAAAGTTATACGTCAGGCACAAAAGTAATTTTATGTTTGCACAAATGAGTATTTGCACCAATAGGAGTCTGTATTTGCACAAATAGAGTTTGTATTTGCACAAATAAATTACTTTTGTGATCGCAGGAGCTGTCAGTTGATTGACAGATTTTATAAGTGTAGGAAATGCCATCCTGATGTGCGTGTCCTGTGGTGCAGAGGATAAGGAAGCAGGAAGCAGGGAGGAAAGTCAGAATAGCAAAGGCCCAAACTGAGGAAAAGATAGCCAACTCGGTTAAGAAGGGGGACAAAACCTTTTACAGGTACTGTACATCAGCGAGCGTAGAAAGACAAAGGGAAGGATAGTGAGGCTGAACAGAATGAATGGTGGGTGGGCAGAGGGGGACAGTGAAAAAGCAGGGATACTGAACGAATATTTCTGCTCAGTATTCACAAAAGAGGAGGGGGAAGTGCCTAATCCAATTAACAGAAGCACTCTTGATAGGGGGGTCGATCCCAGTCCTTTCACAGAAGAAAGGATTCTGCAAGAACTCCTAAAACTGAAGGCGGACAAAGCAATGGACCTGATGGAATTCATCCCAGAATTCTAAAAGAATTAAGGGGGGAACTAGTGAAACCACTGGCTACTCTTTTTAATAAATCATGGGAAGATGGTGTGGTACCCGAGGACTGGAGGAAGGCGGATGTGATTCCCCTTCACAAAATTGGGACCAAGACAGAGGTAGGAAACTACAGACCTGTCAGTTTGACCTCTGTGGTAGGGAAAGTGATGGAGTCACTTCTGAAGGAAAGAATAGTTGAGTACCTAGAGGTCAGTGGGGCACAGGACCCAAGGCAGCATGGGTTCACAGCGGGAAGGTCATGTCAGACGAATCTAATAGATTTCTTTGACTGGGTGACCAAAGTAGTAGACCAGTGAGGGGCTGTGGACATGGTCTACCTAGACTTTAGCAAGGCATTTGACACAGTCCCACACAAAAGATTAATAGTCAAATTAACCAGCCTGGAAGTGGGTCCCAGGGTGGTAGCCTGGGTAAAACATTGGCTGGACAACAGGACACAGAAGGTAATTGTAAATGGAGTCCACTCTGAAGAAAGAGGGGTTACTAGTGGGGTACCGCAGGGTTCAGTATTGGGTCCAGTCCTTTTTAATGTCTTCATAAGTGACAATGCAGAGGGACTGGAAGGAAAAGTATGCCTCTTTGCAGATGACACAAAGATCTGCAACAGGGTTGATACAAGGAGCGTGGAAAGGATGAGAAGGGACTTGGTAAGGTTGGAGGAATGGTCAGAAGCAGCTAGGATTCAATGCAAAGAAGTGCAAATAATGCACCTGGGAAACAAGAACCCAGGGGAAGAATACACAATTGGGGGGGAGGTAGTAACAACAACAAAAAAGGAAAGGGACCTAGTGCTAATCATACCAGATGACCTTAAGGTTAGCAAGCAATGTGAGAAGGCAGTAGGGAGGGCTGGGGGTATACTGGGATACATAGGGAGAGGCATCAGCAGCAGAAAACAGGAAGTTGTTATCCCTCTGTACAGACAGTTGGTGAGACCCCATCTGGAGTACTGCATCCAGTTCTGGAGACCCCATCTCTGCAAGGACATAGACAGGACAAAGGCAGTCCAGAGGAGGGCAACTAAAATAGTGCAGGGTCTACAAGAGAAGCCGCATGAGGAGAGACTAAAGAAGCTTAATATGTATACCCTTGAGGAAACAAGGGAGAGGGAGGACATAATAGAAACTTTTAAGTACCTCAGTGGAATCAACAAAGTCCAAGAGGGTAGCATCTTTCAGAAAAAGAGACGTGCAAGAACAAGTGGACACAATTTAAAGATGGGGGGGAGGTTCAGGGGCAATGCGAGGAAGTATTATTTCACAGAGAGAGTAGTGGATGCATGGAACAGCCTTCCTGAGGAGGTTGTGGGGTCTAAAACTGTGGGAGAATTCAAGAATGCATGGGACAGACATAAGGCAATTCTTGTGGGGGGTAGGAAGAAATAGGCTGTTGGTTAACTAGGATCTGCGGCCTATCCTGTAGGTAGGGAAATGGGCAGAATAGATGGGCCAAGCAGTCCTTATCTGCTGTCAAAGTCTATGTTTCTACGTTTCTAAGGCACAAGGATAGGACTGAAAGGATGCTGGGTTTGAATTCAGTCTCTGTAAATCTAGTCACTAGTCATTCATTTTATTGCATGTCAAGTTGAGAGAGGATTCTCTTGTTTACAATTGCATCCAACATTAAAACAAGTACACAAATACATAATACAAAGACAGCATTACATATAGTTATGGGTCATAGTACAAAATAATCAGTCAGATAAACCAGCTTCATCATATTGATTGAATACTAATTATCCAAAACAATTACAGTGTTTATGAATTAGACTAAAAAGAGAAGCACTGAAATGTGCAATAGGTAACAGTGGGTATACATTTAACTTCTGTTGAATGAGAATCTTGTGTTCAGGGTACTGAGACTATTAATATCATTTCACCATATTTTGAACTATACCTTGGTACTAGAAAAGGTTGGGAAAGGGTAGCTCTAAGGCTATACTTAGTAGATTTCTTGAGTTGGAGTACATTTAATAGATATGAAGATAACGTTTTTAAGATAAACTTATAAACAAACATTCCAATGAAGTTTCCTTCATTCGCTTAAAGAAGTCCATTCTAAACTAGCATACAGTATAAATCAATGTGTCCTATAAGATAAACTTGTGATAAATCTCAGAGCACTATTGTATTGTATTTTTTCTGTTTCACTTGCCTTGTTGGCTGTCTCTCTCCTCATTTTGTAAACTCTGCCTTTGTCATATTTTTTTGCTTAAATTCATGTTGTGCCTTGCCCACTTATTTCTGGTATGTACTCACTCCTCTGTTTTTGTAATCTCCAGGTCATTCCAGAATGTAGTCAACATTCATGTCTAGAGTACTTACCTTGTATACAAAACTAAATAAAATAGCATATCGCTTATTGAGGTCAAGGGAGTGCTCCAAGCGGACTTTGCGCAACTCGAGCATAATCTTATAAAGGCAAAGCTTCTGCTTAATGCCAAGAAGACTAAAGCGATGATATTTTCCCATAGTGCTGCCACAGGTACCCTTATTGCCCAGCCCCAAGATTTCATTGTTACTATGTTAAACGAGCCTCTGGAAGTTGTCACCAAATTCAAATACTTAGGCATCTGGATTGATAACAAACTCTCTTTCAATGACAATATCGAAGATGTCTCTAGAAGGCTAAAAGCCAGGTTAGGCTTCTTCTTTAGAAATAGGCCCCTCTTCCCCCTTGAAATTCGTAAAAAGCTTGTCCAGCTACTTTTCTCCCCTTCTTGTCTATGGCGATGTAATCTACTCCTCTACTGGCCAAGAAATCTAAGTAAGTTAGACAGCCTCTATCACCGTGCACTACAGTTCATTACCAACTTCCCTTACCGTTTGCATCTTTGTGACCTATATGCAGCTGTTGGATGGACATCTCTCACTACTAGATGTTTCCTCCATGCTGGTCTATGGACTCTTAAACTGCTCCTGCACAAATTACCGAGCTATCTTTCATCTCTCATTAGTATTTCACACAGTGCTTACTCGCTAAGAAAATCTGACTTTATTATGCTTGACATTCCGAGGACGCGGACCTCCTTTGGTAAAAGTGCTATTGAGCATGCCGTTCCCTCTATTTGGAACCATTTACAGACCGTACTGAAATTAACTAGCACAGTTTCAATTAACTCCTATAAAGTGCTATGTGCAGCTAAAATAAAAGATACCTGCAACTGTCATTAAGCCTCTCTCCCCCCATGTGTGCCATGTGCATCCTCTGGTAAGACCATAATTGCTTTTGTGAATACCAACTACCTATTGTTTGCATTTCTTTTATACTAAGAAACAATCCCACCCACCAGCTCCTGTCTTATTTCTACTACCTGGCTGCAGCAACCTAATTCCTGATATCCCTTCCCTCCCTACTCCTGCTGCCTACATATACACCTCTCTGATCGCACTATCTAACCTTTCCTACCTCCCCTATCCATTCTATTCTGTGATCAACTCATCTGCCAAAATGTATTTATTGCAAACACAAGTACTATGTTTCAAGCATCATTATGCTATCTACAGTTGCCACCTGTATTACCACCCTCGGTCACCCCATGCGGTGTCATTGAATGTTTATCTTGCTTCTACTATGTGACGCTTGCATTTATGTATATATTGTTATTAATTTATTTATGTATGTATGTTGTGTAAGTCTATATGTCACAGGACCTCCTTGTGAATGAGCTTGCTCAATGGCGTTTTCCTGCAATAAACTTGAAACTTGAATACCTTACTAAATTAGCACAATGTACATGCTCCCATCCACCATAAGCCCCTTATACCCACTCAGTTTTCTCCCCTTACATTATTTCACCCTTCCATTCATTTCCAACTCTTGCCTTCCTGTTTCCTGCATTCACCTATCTGCTTACCTTCCATTGAATTAGGTCTTGGGACACTACTCTATTTTCCTTTTGCTGTCCTCCTCTATTTTGCTACTAGTTTCAAATGCTTTTATGTAGGTCCTCTATAAATGAATTGCACATATTTACTGTTATATCTTTATTTTATCCTATATATTGTGCTTGTATCTCCGTTTCTGCCCTTGATGTAAGCAAATCATGTACTAACTGTTCATCAGTTCTATTGTATTTCTTATCTCAGCTAAATGTTGTTCTGTATTTTCCTCCAGCGTCATGTATCACATTGTTATAACCTTTCGGGTCATTCCTGAAAATGGGCATTTCTAGGTCTAGTGCACCCTACCCAGTTACCAAAGACAAATAAATACATAATGGATCTAGGGCACTTAATGCTATGCTTGTTGAATTTTTATAAATATAGTCCCCATAGTCTAGAATGAGTAGAAATAATGAAGTTACCAAAAATTTCCTTAATGAAAAGTTAAAATAATCTCTATGTCTTTAAAAAAAAATTTCATTTTGAAGATACATTTTTTACATGTAAGTTTAAAGTTATTTGACTATCAAGCGTCAAGTCTTAATACTTGTAGAAATATAACCTAGAGATATTTATGCCCAAGATAGTCCGGCTAGATTCAGGCTCAGTTTTTCTTACAAACAACATCCACTGTGTTTTCTTTTCATTCAACATTAGTCTCAGGTCTAACAGAACTTTCTGAACACTAATGAAATACTTTTGTAATGTATCTAGAGCCGAATGTAAATTATTGTTTTATGTATACATGATTGTATCATCAGCATATAGATATATCCTGGTTTCAGAAGAGCAATGATTAGGCAGCTCATTCACATTAAGCAAAAACAGTAAGCGGCCAAACACAGAACCCTGTAGTACCCCTGTTTTGATAGTTACCATACTTGAACACACTTCTCCCACCTTCACACATTGCAATTAGGATGCCAGATATGACTAGAACCAAGTGAGGGCTTTAAAACCCAAACCAACTAATTTTAAATCACTAAGTAATATAGTATGATCGATTGTGTTGAATGCTTTCGACAAGTCTATAAATAAAAATGGTACAATATGTCCTTTGTCAAAAGATTAATATACATCATCAGTTACTTTAGTAATTACATTAGCAGTGTTATGATCTTTTTTAAACCCTGACTGTAACTGTGAAATTGTATTGTGTTCTGAAAAATATTGAGTTAATTGGGTGTCAATAGGCAATATAGGAGGTAGCATAGCACAGTGGTTTAAGGCTTTGAGCTGCAAACCTGGAGACCTGACTTTGAATCCCAAAACCCCCACTTGCATACTGTGTGACCCTGAGTAAGTCACTTAACTTCCTTGTGCTCCTAGGTCACACCTGTAAACAAGCTTCAGCTTAGTGTGTCTTTCCTGGTTAAAAAAATATAGAAGTAGGTCTATATGAGTTTGGATCACTCCCTTTGAAGATGGGGTGGGGGGGTTTTATATGTTGTTTTCCAGTCACTAGGTAAATTTGAAATCTGCAAAAAAAAGTTAAACAAATAAGCTATATGCTGAAAGTGTATTTTTGATGCAATTTTATGAAAGACTGGAAGGATACCATCACACCCGGCCCCTTTACTTGTATCCGGCTTAATTAACTGTTTAAATACTTTGTCATCCCTAATTTCTCTGAAGTAAAATGTTTTTCTAGATAGTGTTTTTGAAAAAATATGTGTTCAGTGGTGGTGAAGTAAGTCCTGGATGCTCTTTTTCAAACATTTGTCACACCTCCAGAAAGATGTTATTAAAGACTTCTACCTGGTCCACTGCACTACAAGTAGTTTTATTATTGTAACATAATGTTTTTGGTAATGTACATGTAGTATGCTCCCTTTTAGTGAATTAATACCTCCCCATATTTTCCTTGGATTTTGATTTGGTTTGGAAAATTGCTTTATATGGTAATGCTGTTTAGCTCTTCTTATTTCTTTAGTATGAGTATTTCTTATAGTTCTGTATACTAATTTATCTATTGGGTCCTTGGATTTCCTAGCTTTATTCCATAATTTCCCTTTTTCTTTTATTAACTTTTTCACACCTTTTGTGATCCACCGCATCTTTATTCTTTTAGTCCTTTTACTTATTAATTTTGGATGCTTATCAATAACTTCTAGCAAAGAAGTTTTAAAATATGCTCATGCATCCTTTATAGTAGGGCATATATATATGTATCAGTTTCCAATTAATATTCTTTTCATGTTCCAATTAATATTTGCCACATATCTTTAATATTCCTGGTCACAGAAGGATTCAAAGTTATGAGTAATAACTGTTGTAACTGGTACACATGCTTTTAATTTATCCCTTATGCATGAGACATAACAGTGATAATTTTTTTTTCACCTACAATGAAGATGAAAAAATATAGACAGTCTGGATTTGAACTCCAAGACCATTGCATGCTTTATTCTTCCACTGACACGTAGTCTGCTGCACCACAGGACAAGCACAACCACAGATGTGCTTTTTGTATATTTGTCAATGTTGTCAATTATATACATGTTTGGCTGCAAGTAGATGCTTGATGTTTGAAAGTGCAGTATATGCAAAAATAGGTATGCCTATTTTTGCACATATCATCCTTTCAAACATTAATCATCTGCTTGTGGCCAAACATGCATACTGACAGCCGCAAGTCCTCCCCCCCTTTCCCAGTAGTGTGGGACACTGGAGAACCCACTACCAGTGTCTCTGGACATGTATCTCCTGCCCCAGGGAGTGATGGACACTGGGGAGCCCACTAACAGTGTCCTGTAAGCTCCCCCACTCAGCAGTTTAACACACTGGGGAGCACACTCCCAGTGTCCTGAAATGTGTATTTTTCTGCTTACCTGCAGCAAAGAAAATGGTCCACTGATGTCTTTTTAATTTTTTAAACCTGGACAAAAGAAAACAGTCCCTCATCATCTCTGTGATTCCCCTACCCCACCCCGACACTCCCACTGAGGACCCACCACCCCACACCCACTCCTTAGCCTATACTTACCTCTGGAGGGCTTCTGCTGCCATATTCTGTGGACTGGGATATGACTAAACTCAACAAAGCTGGACCACAAACCAAGGAATCAAGATAAGTGCTGTATAATGTATTTCAATGGTGTTTTGAACTTACTGTATGTTCATAACTTTGCCATTTTTTGGTATTTTTTCACCAAATTTTCAACGTAGGTCTTTTTGGGACCTGACCTCATGAACATTGTGACTGTTGTTTCATTAACTGGGCTCAGAAGGTGATTTTGCAGTTGCTGCATGAAATCACTGTTAGAGATTGATTAACAAAATGACAGTGCCAGTGTTCATGAGGTGGGGTCTCAAAATGCCCATATTGTAAATTTGGTGAGAAAATGTCCTAAAAATGCCAGAGTTATGTGTGGTCATTGAAATATTTCAATACATACACGTAAATTTGTCATTTTTTTTATATTTTGACTCCAGATTTTCAACATAGCCATTTTTGTACCACTTGATGAACAGTACAGCTATAATTTTTCACATCATGCAAAAAATGTATTTTTGCACCTGTGGTGTGGAATGGCATTTTGGCATGAGTTATAACATTTTCACCTATGGGGTTTGTGAGGAAAGGTCATAAGAAGACTATGTTGAAGGTTTGCAGTGAAAATATGAAAAAATACCAAAGTTATGAACATTCATTGCTGTTTTAGTATGCCGATCATAACTTTGGAAATGTTGACTATTTTGAGCCCAGATTTTTAACATAGCCTTCTTATTACCTGACATCATGAATGTCACAGCTGTCATTTTTCAAGTCCTGTCCAAAATGTGTTTTCACACCTGTGGCATGGAATGGCATTACAGTTGTGCAGAATTATGTTTTGGCAGGGATTTGAACATTTTCTGTACTGGGTACACGTGCTGGGGTAATCAGATGGCTATGCTGACAATTTGGTTATGCATCTATGGAGGGATGGGCACACAGGGTCTGAAGGTCCCTGCACTCCCTCAGTAAAATAAGAAAAATCACAGAGCATGGCAGCACAGGGCTTGTAGGGCCCTGCACTCCCACTGTGACATAAGGACTGTTATGGAGGGTGGGATTATGAGGCCAAAAGGGCCCTGCACTCCCACAGACAAATAAGGATACAAGTAAACTATCTGAAAAGTAAGGAAATTCATTGCAAAAAACTTCATTAATGCAACATTAGGGTAAAGCATCAAGAGTAGGGAAATGTGACCTTAGGGTTCCTAAGCCTAAGATCCCACCCTCACTATGCATCCAGTAACAGGAATGAGGGGTGTGTTTTGGGGTTGTGAACCCTAATGCTCACTATATTCTACTATGCTGTACCCATCTTGCCTTACTTACCCATGGAATGGGGTGTGGAGTGAGCATTAGGGTTCACAACCCCAAAACACACCCCTTATGCACATTCCTCCATTCAAACCTTCAAAAGGCACATCTGTGAGGCAATGGTTTTCTACTCTGAAAATTTCAGAACACAACTTGAAGCCATTTCTGAGATCCAGGTGGACAAAGAAATGTAAAAAAAATGGATTTTTCTGTGTTTTCAACACTCTATATCTAAGCAACCACACTACAGATTCCCATGAAGTTTGGAAGATCAAGAGACCTATGCCTAGACATTATGTATGCCACATTGCATACACATCCATTGAACAGTTCCAAAGTCATTAATGTTCACAAATTCAGATTTAACATAGTTACCTTTCTCCCTAACTATACTCAATCAATCAATCAATCAATCAAGTCTTTATTTAACCAGGCGTTCATCATTGTGCAGAAGCTCATTTGCAAGATGGACCTGTGTGGAGCATGAACAATTGTATATACAGGCCAACACAGGTATTTACAAGTCAATACAGATAATACTGTTTACAGAGAGGAAGAAAAATAAGTTCATATGTACAAAGAATTATACAGATATTGTACATATTACAGGGTATTTACATACATAGAAGTGTCTATAGGAAGATAAAGCAGGTTATCTAAGGTTGCAGGAGGAAGTAAAGGAAGGAAAAAAATAAAATCAAAATATACACCAGGTAGAGGTGAAGGCAGGGGGGAAGGGAGGGAGGTAGGGGGAGAAAGGCTAGGAGGGCACGGTGCACAGACAGGAGTTGGTAAAAGGGGATGTAGACAAGGTGGATGGAGAAAAGGAGTATGTGTGAGCCCCGGGATTGAATGCTATAAAGTACGGGGCATGGTAGGATGTCACAACCCAGGGGTAGTGAGCTCCTATACGAGGTTGGGAAAGGAAGGATAAGGGGATGGATGGGCCAAATGTTGATAGACAGGGGGATCAGAGAGAGAACAATTAGGCTTGTGAGGAGCAAGCTCAGGGGTCAGTAATTAAAAGTGGGTCTAGGAGTGGCTATATACCAGTGCAGACACCAGTACTGAGTCTGAGTGGGCGAAGCAGTTACATACTTCTCTGATTGTATGGAAATAAAGCATCTTGAAGGCATTTATACCAATTAGAGTGTTTAATTTGAGGGTTTTTTGTAGATCATTCCATAAGGTAGGTAGCACGAAGCTCATGGCTGCCCTGCCGAAGCGGGATTTTGCTTTGGGTACTTTAAGTGTAATAGCTGAGTAACTTCTTAATGCATATTTCCCAATTATACTCAGGGGAAGACAGCAGGAGATATACTGGCACTACCATGTCAGTATTATATATATATATATTCTATGCAAAAAACTTCATTGATGCATCAGTTAGGGTTCTTCTACAGTGAAAAAAGAGAAGAAATTCGATTTTGGGGTTCCCAACCCTTGCACCCCACCCCCAGCCTGCTCCCACCAACAGGCATTGTGTTGTCCATTGGGGTCATTGGCCCTACCAGGGATAAGAATAATAATAATAATTAAATACAGATCTGGGGGCCACTAGACTACCAGGGATATAAACAAGAAATATGAATAAATACACATGGGGGCACTAGACTACCAGGGATAAAAAAAGAAAATATTAATAAAATACACATTGGGGAGCCACTAGACTACCAGGGATGCAGAGATCTTTATCTAGATTATCATGATCAGAGGGGGTGCTAGACTTACGGGGATATTGAAAACTTATTTTTTTTTATTCAGATGGGGGAGAACGAAGGACCCTGAGCAAAACCCACCCTCAAATAACTTTCTGGGGCACCCCTGAGCTACAAAAATCTATTTTAAAATCTGGACATCTCATCCCTCTCTCTCGCTAAGCACGATCGTGATCAAAGAATCTCGCTATCAAAGATTTTGCAGGCTCGCGATCAAAGATCATTAGCGAGCCATGAATAAAGATTTTTAAAACTCAGAACTCTATTTCATGACCAATTTGGATAAAACCAGAGGCATGGCTCGATAGATTGGGGTCCTCTGAGTAAAACCCATCCAAGTTTTACTTCTGAAGTGACTCCTGGGCTGAGATATTTGTGTTTTTCCGATCGGAAAATTGAAAAGAAGATGGCGGACCTCGAGATCAAAGAATTTTAAAAATCCTTGGGGACAAAGATTCTTGAACCATGAGGCTGCAAATTCTTTGATCACCATGCGGGACCAGATGGCCAGTACTCCAATCTTTGTTCGCAGAAACATACATGTATATTTTCCCATTGACTTATAATGGGAACTTAAAAGTGCATAACTTTTGAATGCCTTCATATTCTTTCACCAAACAAAAAGCAGCATGTTTGGCCAACAAAGCTCTTTCAAATGAGCCTTCTTGCAGTGTGGTACACCACACAATGGCCATGCAGGACTACTTCCAAAATCCCAAAAGCTGCCTACAAACATGGATAATTTTGCATTTTTCAGTGTTTTCGTATGCAAAGACGGTAAGTCTGACAAACACAATTTGGCAAATCAAGAGATCTACCATGCCCCACTGCACATTCCAAATTTCAGGTAAATCTGTTTAATGTGTCCAAAGTTATTACTGCCCAAACTTTTGATTTTAGTATGTAAGTGACCGCTGAATCCTAACTATAGTGGCATGACCGCACAACTATAACATATATATATATATATATATATATATATATATATATATATATATACACACACAATAGGGGTGAGTGGAAAATGAGTGAGATAAAACAGTGTATAATCCACTGCAGTGTGATATTTTTATCCTCTGTTCTACTGTGATGATATCAGCCATTTACACACAAGTCACAAAAGGTCATCATTCTAGGCAGCTTTCCCCTTAGCATGCAAGAAACACCTGTGCTGTTACCATAGACACAAATGCAGAACTACTTCAGAGGTCTCACTGCTGCCTACAGCTAACTCAGTGAGCATTACAAAACCCACCTATACTCCCCTCAGACCAACTTCCAGCTCATTACTGTGACTGCAGCCAGAATTCAAAACAGCACAGCTTCACAGAACAGTCTAAACTACTGCCTGCAGCTAACTCAACTACCACTGAAACACACTCTCACTTGTTCCTCAAACTCTGATTCTCACCCATTACAATTACTGAGATACTATCAGCTTGACTATAGCCAGAATCCTAAAGAGCACAGTTTCACAGAACACTCTGCACTCTGCCTGCAGCTAAATTAATTACCACTGAAAACTATCAGCTGTTCTGACACTCTGCCTCTCAGCTCACTACAATTACTGTGATGCTTCCACTTCACTGCAGCCAGACTTCTAAACAATACAGCCTCACAAAAGTATGTTTCTCACTCCTACCTAAAACTAACTCATTTAGCATTGCAAAACACACTCATGTGTCTCCCAGAGTTTATAACACTGCTAACCCATTCAGAAAAGCTCACACACAGAATGAGCAAACACCTAAACAGGAACAGAACACAAGAGAGCATAACAAAGCTTCTAAAACTCTTGGTCCTATTGTATATATTGAATACATGATGGGCAGAT
The DNA here is from genome assembly GCA_016271365.2 of Neoceratodus forsteri. Lineage (NCBI taxonomy): Eukaryota > Metazoa > Chordata > Ceratodontiformes > Ceratodontidae > Neoceratodus > Neoceratodus forsteri. Next base: position 239,812,562 of record CM028132.1, on the reverse strand, counting down.
CGTGTGCTATGGCAAATATTGTCACTCCTGCATCATGAGCTCTGGATATCTCACTCTGCAGAAGTGACAATATTTGCCATAACACACTCATGCTCATCATGTATCCCCTATATCTATCTATCTATCTATATATATATATATATATATATAGATATATATATATCTATATATATATATATATATCTATATATATATATATATATATATATATAGATAGATAGATATATATATATATATATATAGATATATATTATATATATATATCTATATATATAGATATATAGATAGATATATATATACAGTATATACACACATATCTAAATATGTATATATGGGTTGAGTAGGCACTTTAATGGTAAACCTAAATTTTTGTGCGTTAATAACTTTGCAACCATTCAACATATTTACACAAAATTTGGCATGCATGGTGTTGTATAGTAGAAGTCTTGAAGTACCACATTGCATTTTGGTGGGACTTATGGTTTCGGCAAAGCAAAGTGCTGAAAAATGTTTTTCGCCACTTTTGACATCTTTTTTACCCATGGTGCTGCAACCACACTGTGTGATCTTTTGGTCTGAAATTTGGAATGTCGAAAGATTTTTGGTCAAAGAACAATCCAGCATTGGTTTGGTAAAAAAATATTAATCCATTCCAAAGTTATTTAAGTTTTAATTTTGGGGCTCTGAGCATGCTCAGTTCACTCTAAGATTTATATGTATATTTTTCAGACTAGGATTGTGCTCACAAGCAAGGATTTTATAAGCTCACAGACAAGAATTGTAAAAAATCCTAGTCCATCAGAAAAATTTCTTGTCAGTGAGCCGCCATCTTGTTTTTTTTTTCCCTTCAAACAAAATGTCATAGCTTTCTCCATGGGTGACTTTTTGGTGTAACAAGGCATGGGTTTTGTTCAGGGTGATGCCCTATATAAACCTATAGCTTTGGTTTACTTCATTCTGTCCAAAAAATAGTCTTTTGAAATTTAAAAATTATTTGACCTCAACTCGTTAATGACCCTCTTTCACAAGGTGACAAAATCCTAGTCCACCAGCCAACTCTCTTTTGCAAAAGCTGCAAAATCCTTTTCCATCACTTTGTGACAAGATGGCCCTTCTCATGGACTAGGATTAACCTGGCGGTCAAGAATTTTGCTGCCTTGCGAAAGAGGATCGGCTGGTGGACTAGGATTTTTAAATCAAATCAGTGCGGCAGTGCGAGTCTGAATAAAAAAGTACAAGCAGAGCTACTATTGAATGGGGCCTATAAAAGCATTATAAATAAAAACATGCTGGAAACAAGATTTTGAACAGAATTTGTTGTGGCAACAGCTAATTTAAAGAAGATATTTACTTGTAGCACTAATGATGATTTGAAAAGGCACCTCTGGAGGAAGCCAATAATTTATTGGTGAAACGTAGAGGAGTTGAGCCAAAATTCACAATAAAAGAATAAGAAAACTGGAATATAGAAGAACTGTCTACTTGTGTGGAGTTTGTACTGCGCCCTCCTCCCCCCCAAATTTTGTGGGGGACTAAAGAATTGGACTAGGATTTTGTCAGCTCATGGATGAGGATTGGGTTTTTGAATCCTGTTTCACGAGGTGACAAAATCGTGGTCCGCGAGGTGTAAACATCCTAGCCCACCAGTCAATCCTCTTTTCCAAGGTAGCAAAATCCTTGACCATCACTTAGGGGACCAGATGGCTAAAATATGATGGTGAAGGATTTCTCATGGATGGCGATTTTGGCAGCTCATGGATGGGGACTGATCTGACGGTCAGGATTTTGCTACTTCATGAACTAGGTATATTTAAACTTTTAATAACTTTCCCACTGCACTGTAACTTAACGGTTTGGTCTTTTGACTTGCAATTTTCAGGGTATGAAGAGGATGCCCTAGAGATGTGAATTATGTTATTTAGGTGTTGGAAAGTTAAGTATTTCCATAGATATGCCATCATGAAGTTGAGCTTTTTCCCCTAGGATAACACTGCAGTGCCAATTACGTCTTTCAGCACCCATATCTCGAAAACAGTTTGGGATACGGATTTTTGCCCCAAAAATTCTTAGTCCTCTGTAGGGGTATTAACAAGAGAAGTAGGTTAAAAGGCCATGCATACCATGAATTTTGATTTTTGTTTTCTACCTTGTATGGCTACTGAGATATTTGAAAAATAGTATTCCAATTGCTCATTTTCAGGTCCATGGGCTAGTATTACATTGTCAAAGTTAACACCCACAGTGCTTTTCTGTGACCATATCTCATAAATGATGCAAGATATGGATTATCTTGATTTTTTTATGTCACATGCAGTGCTCGTTGTCACAATTACCATGACACTTGAATTTTTTTCCCCTAGCTGCCATGGTTACCTAGATAGCGGCATATTAGTGTTACAAGGGTTCCTTGCCCTTTAGGGCTGCTGTATGGCTCTGTAGCTATGTGTAAGTGAGAGTGCAGGATGCAGAGGGCCTGCGCTCCCACAGACAAATATCATTATGCAGAAATGGGCAGCTTAGTGGGAGTTTGGGGCCCAAAGGGCCCTGCCCTCCCACCAACACATGCTATTTACTACTTATATTACCCTTTTTCAAAAAGTAAGCAAATTTATTGCAAAAAACTTTGTTTAATGCACCAGTTAGGGTTAAAGTGACATGACGCCTGGGTGTGCCATGGGATCATGAGGCCTAACTCTCACCCCATTCTTCTTTACTGTAGCATGTCATCCTGTTTAAACATAGAATGGGGTAACAGTTGGGCCTCACGACCCCATGGCACACACTAACATCTGTCAGTCTGTGGAGGATGGGGTGGGGTGGGGGTGGGTTTGGGCTCTGAGCATCTAATTTCCCTACTTTGTCATTAACCTTAACTGCATTAAACAATGTTTTCTGTTTTATATATATATATATATATATATATATATATATATATATATATATATTCATTACAAAAAATTCTGTTAATGCATCAGTTAGGGTTGATTTCCACACCAATAAAAGTATGTAAATTTGACATTAGGGTTTCCAACCCTACTACCCCATCCCCCACCCTCCACACACTAATAGAAATCAGAGTGTGTGTGTGTGCGTTGGGGTCATCGACCTAACTCTCACCCCATTCCATCTGTAAACAAGCTGAGCTGGCACAGTATATGAGAATGGGATGAGAGTTAGGCCTGATGACCCCAAAGACCCCAACACACACCCCACGATGCCTGTTGGTGCGTGGAGGATGGGGTGCGGGGTAGTAGGGATGGAAACCCTAATGTTGAATTTCCACACTTTTGTTAGTGTGGAAATCAACCCTAACTGATGCATTAATGGAGTTTTTTTCAATGAATTTCCCTACTTTTTCAGAAAGTGAAATGTTAGTGATATGGAATGTATGGGTGGGAGCACGGGACCTCCGGGCCATGTACTCCCACCCACCCAAAACTATGTCCTCAAGTTTGCAAAATGGTATCCATAGATGGGAGCGCAGGCACTCTGGTCCATTTGCTGCCAATCACCCATGAGTGTAGTGCTCCCAGTTTAGCATAAATAGTAAGCATAGTTTGGAGTGCAGGCCCTCTTGGCCCTGTGCTCTCACCTACACATAACTGCAGACATGTAGCACAGGCCAAGAGGCATTCAAAAAAAAACCTTGCCCTTTAGGGTTGAAAACCCCCCTTGGACCCCCTGCCCACCCCCCAACTGGCATTGGGTATGGCATTAGGGGTCGTCGGAATCTAACTCTCACCATTCTCCTATACTTCTGCTGCTTTACATGTGATGGGGTGAGAGTTAGGTTGATAACCCCAATGCACACCCAATGCCAGTTAGGGGGTAGGAGGGTCCAAGGGGTTTTCAACTTCTAATACTGAATTTCCTCACTTTTGTCACTGTGGTACAACCCTAACTAATGCATTAAACAGAGTTTTTGTCTCTAATATATATATATATATATATATATATATATACACACACACACACACACACACATACATATATATATATATATATATATATATACACACACACATATAGCAAAAAACTGCATTTAATGCATCATTTAGGGTTAATATCAAAAAGTCAGGAAATGAAACATTAGGGTTGAGCCCCAAATCCCACCCCCACAGCCCACACCCCCATACTCCACAGACTGACAGATGCTGGGGTGTGCCATTGGGGTCATGTGGCCAAACTCTTACCCCATTCCATGTGTACACAGGTTGACATGCTATAGTAAAGGAAAATGGGGTTAGATTTAGGCCTCATGACCCCAATGGCCGGTATCTGTTGAGGATGGGGGTACGGAGTGTGTGAGGGGATTGGGGCATTAAACACATTTTTTTGTCATGAATTTCCTTCCTTTTTGGAAAAGTGTAATTTAACTAGTAAAAACATGTATTGGTGAGAGGGCCCCACTGCCACCAACTGGCCAATTTTTGCATAACAATATGCATCTGTGGTAGCGCTGGCCCACTTATCAATCAGTCAATCAAATTCTTTATTTAACAATAACAATATGCATCTGTGGTAGCGCTGGCCCACTTATGCAAAGCTACAGAGACATACAGCAGCCCTATAGGCCACCAAACCCTTGTAACAGTAATGTGCAGATATCTTGCAAACCATAAGAGCTAGAAAAAACATTCAAGCATTATTGTAATCCTGACAGCGGGTACATCACACAACATCAAATGACCGAACCCATATCTCACATTGTTTTTGAGATATGGGCACCGAAAAGCACTGGACAGGCACTCTTTGAACCCTTGGAACAGTAATTTCACAATATCTCATGAACCGTGCAATGTATGAAAAAAAATTCCACTGCAGGCTTACTCTATGATTTCAAATCTTTTTCCAGCAGCATGCATCACCTTACAGTGATGCAAGCTGCCAGTAGCGAAAAGTCTGTATCTCACTTTGTTTCTGAGATAATGGCACCGAAAGTCATGACACAGACCACAATGTAATCCTAAGGGAAAAACATCAAATCTGTCATTGAATATTTCTGCAACCAATTAATTCCCCAACACATAAACAGCATAATTCTCATCCCTAGGACATCCCCTCAACACCCTGCAAATTTCAAGTAAAAAGACAAAACCGATATGGAGATATGGTCATCCCAATTTGGGCCATCTGGTCTTTCCTAGGGACATCTGATCTTTCTTAAGGACATCTGGTCTTCCCCATGGACATTGCAAAATACACATATAACTTTTCCCAAAGGATATAATGGGAATTTCAAATTGTAATAACCTTTGAACAGATTAATATTTTTTCACCAAACAAATGCTGGCATATTCCTTGGCCCAAGCTCTTTCTATGTCCCAAGTTTCAGACCACAAAGCCATACAATGTTTGTGCAGCACCACAGACAAAAAACAAGCAAAAGTGGTGAAAAGTGCATTTTGGTGCTTCACTATGCAAAAAACGTATGTCTGACAAAAATACAACTTGGTAAATCAAGAGATCTAACATACCAGTCCTTGCATTCAAAATGTTGTGCAAATCTGTAGAACAGTTGCAAAGTTATTAATGCGCAAAATTTGAGGTTTAACATTAAAGTACCTAAAAGTGAATTTGTCGGTGCTTTGCTGTGCAAACACCATATGTCTGACTGAAATGCAACTTGGTAAATCAAGAAATCTACCATACCAGACTATGCAGTCTAAATGTCATGCAAATCCATTGAACAGTTGCAAAGTTATTAACGTGCAAAATTTGAGGTTTAACATTAAAGTGCCTACTCATACCTTAATATAGGGGCATGACCACACCCTTATAATAATTACATAACACCTAAACAGCATAATTCACATCTCTAGGGCATCCCCTCAACACCGTGTAAATTTCAAATAAAAAGACCAAACCGTTAATGAGATACATCATTCTAAAGTTTTTACAACTTTAAAATTTTTTGAGCCGTGAGATAGCAAAATTTTCAGCTGTGAGAAAATCTTCTGCCATAGGCATGCAAAATCTTCAGCCGTGAGAAAAGACCAGATAGCCAGATTGCCATTCTTCTTTCCCAAAATATACATATAAATTTTCCCATAGAATATAATGGGAAATTAAAAGTTTAATAACTTTTGAAATGGATTAATATTTTTTCACCAAACCAATGCTGTCATGTTCCTTGCCCAAGTTCTTTCTATGTCCCAAGATTCAAACCAATAGATCACATGGTGTCCACAATGCCACAGACAAAAAACATGCAAAAGTGGTGAAAAGTGCAATGTTTGGCACTTTGCTGCGCAGAGATCATATGTTTGACTGAAACGTAACTTGGTAAATCAAGAGATCTACCATACCAAACTGTGCATTCCAAATTTCATGCAAATCTGTTGAACAGTTTAGAAGTTATTAACGTGCATAACTTGAGGTTTAACATTAACGTGCCTACTCAACCCTAAAAGTAGGGGTGCGACTGCACCCTATAATACATATATATATATATATATATATATATATATATATAGATGATAGATAGATAGATAGATAGATAGAGATATACAGTAGCTGTGGTAGCACAGAGCCCTCCAGACCCTGTGCTTCCATTTATAGGACAACAGTGACCAAATTGTCAGCATAGCCTTCTTATTACCTCACCAAATGAACCCATTACAGAAAATTTTTGAATCCCTGCCAAAACATAATTCTGTGCAACTGCAACACCATTCCATGCCACAGGTGTGAAAACACATTTTGGGCAGGATTTCAAAAATTACATCTGTGACATACATGAGGTGGGGTAATAAGAATGCTATGTTAAAAATCTGAAGACAAAATATTTGAAATGTCAAAACTTACAAGAGGGCATAGCGAAATTGCATTGAATGTTCATAACTTTGTCATTTTTTTCATATTTTGACCTCACATTTTCAACATAGTCTTCTTATGACACTACCTCATATACCCCTAGGTGAACATTTTCAAATCTGTGAGAAATGCCATTCCACACCACAGGTGCAAAAACACATTTTGGACAGGATGTGAAAAATGACACCGGTACTGTTCATGAGGTGGTGAGATAAAAATGGCTATGCTGAACATTTGGACTCAAATGACTGAAAATTACCAAAGTTATGCTTGTGCATAGAAAAATGACAATGAATGTTCATAATTCAGTCATTTTTAGGAATTTGTTCACCAACTTTTTAACATGGTCTTTTTGAGACCCCCAACTCATAAACACTGGTGGTCAAATTTTGTTATTCCATCCCAAAAGGTGATTTCATGCAGTGACCATGAAATCACCTTTTTTGCCTGATTAATGAAAGACAGTGCCAGTGTTCATGAGGTGTGGTCCCAAAAAGGCTATGTTGAAATTCTGGTGAAAAAGTTCCAAAAAATAGCAAAGTTATGAACATAAGTTTAAAATGGAATTGAAATGCATTATATGGCACTTACCTTGATTCCTCAGCTCATGGTTCTGCTTTGAAGAGTGCAGACATGTCTCAGTCTAAGAAAGATGACAGCCTATGAGCTCCAGTGGTAACTATAGGGTAAGAGGGGTGTGGGGTAGTGGGTGCTCAGTGGGAAGGTCAGGATGGGGGAGGGTGATGGCAGGCACAAGGGACTATTTCCTTTTTTTCAGTTTGTTTTTTTAAAGATGTCAGGGGACTGTGTTCTTTTTCAGGATTACATTAATAAAATATTTTGGGACACTGTGAGTGGGCTCCACAGTGTCCCACATGGCATGGGGGTCTCTAAATGCTAACACAAGGATTGAACACCCTGATGTCAGCCAATAAAACAAACAACAGGCTGCAGCGGGAGCATCCATCACTGGGGGTGGGAATCCCAGTGTCAGATTTTATATAAATAAATTAACAAGGGACTAGGGGATGGTGATCAGAGGGTGGGGGCACCACTAGACACTAAAGAAACATCAGGACAATGATGGGAGGGTGGGGGATGCCACTAAACACCAGGGAAACATCATGGACAATGATTGAAGGGTAGGAGGGTGCCACTAGGCACAAGGGAAACATAAGGAACAGCGACTGAAGGATGGGGGTGCCACTTGACATTATTTCTATTATAGGGACAGCGTTCGAAGGGTAGGGGTGCCACTAGAAACCATTGTATTGAAATGGCATGGGTATTGGAGAGTGGGGGGGGAACACTAGACACCAGGGAAAAATAGTGGAGTACTGGGGAGGGCAAAGGAAGGGACAAGCAATGATTCTCAAGTGATGAAAAAGGATCCTTTATCATGACTCATGATATGAAAAAGGATTCTTTGTTTGTATCACGCAGTCACTAAAAAGGATTTATTATATTAAAACACATTTCAATGGTATATTTCTAACTTTGAAGTGCAGATTGCATCTAATGGGGTCCCAATGAGGCCAGCTAGGTGTGGTGGTCTTTCTCAAGGATGACATTTTTGCGGCTTTTGAAAAAATAATTAAGAAAAATTGGAAACAATACGGCGGCTCACAAAAAAAGGATTTTATTCTCATGAAAAAGGATTTTATTCTCGTTAAAAAGGAATGGATCGTGTGAGAATGATTTTGTTTTTGCAAGAGGAAATCTTCCGTTGAACTTTTAACCTCTATCCTGGAAAGTGATTTTCCCATAGGAAATAATAATAACTAAAAAACTGAATAACGTTGCAACAGATTAATATTTTTTCCCCAAACAAATGCTGGCAGTTCTGTTACCCAAGTTCTTACTACCATAAAAAAAATCACACCAAAATTATATACTGTCTGGGCACAAGGCAATGAAGATAAAACTGCAAAAAGTAGTAACTTTTAAGGTTTTTGCACTATCCGGATCTCAGAATCTGTACTCCCAACCAAAACAAAACTTGTCACATCAGGAGATCTACCCCACAGAACAGCACATACCAAAATCTGTGCAAATCCATTGATTGGTTGTGTTGCCTTGGTCCTTCCCCTACTTGCGTGTGTGTGTGTGTGTGTGTGTGTGTGTGTGGTGGGGGAAGGAATGCTAGTTAGAGTTTTCAACCCTAACACTGAATTCTCACTTACTGTGGAACAACCCTAACTGATGCAATAAATTGATTTTTTGCTTATATATATATATATATATTATTTGCAAAAAAACTCCATTAATGCATCAGTTGGGGCAGATGTCAGAACAACAAAAGTTTGGAAATTCGATGTTAGGGTTACCACCCCAACCACCCCCCGCCTTACATGGACCAACAGGCATTGGGGCATGCCACAGGGTCATCAGGCCAAACTCTCATCTCATGCCATTTGTAAAAAAGCTGACACATTACAGTATAGGAGAATGGGGTGAGAGTTAGGCCCGATGACCCAATGGCACACCCCAATGCCTTTTGGTACATGTAAGGTGGGGGGATATTTCCAAACTTTTGTCACTGTGACATCAACTCTAACTGATGAAAAAATGTCACTTTTTGCAAAGAAATTCCTTTCTTTTTCAAATAGTATAATTGTATCCTCATTTTACTGTGGGAGTGCAGGGTCCAAACCTTGCACTCCCATACCTCAATCCAGATAGTACAACAGTGTTGATATGTCACGGTAGGTGTGCAGTGTCCTTTGCACCCTGCACTCCCATCCCTCCATCCAGATAGTGCAGCAGTGTCCATATGTCATGGTGGGATCACTCCATCCAGATAGTACAGCTCCCATCCCTCCATCCGGATAGTAGAACAGGGTCCATATGTGACCTTGCACTCCCATCCCTCCACAGATGCACATATATATGTAGCTGTGGAAAGACAGAGGTCTCTGGCCCCTGTGCTTCCATACATAAAGTTACCATCAGGCATAGGCAGTTTGCAACAAATAGTCATAACTGTGCCGTCTGAAATGATTTTCACCCCAAATGTTCAACCTAACCTCTTAGCACCTCACCACATGTACCCAGTACAGGAAACTTTCAAATCCCTGTCAAAATGTTATTCTGAATGAATGTAAAACTGTTTTTGCTCCACAGTTGCATAAAAAACATTTTTAGTATGATCTGAAACATGACAGCTGTACTGTTCATAAGGAGGTGTGACAAAATGGCAATGTAAAAATTCTGAAGTGAAAATATAAAAAATTGGTGTCTGCGTAGAAACTGCACAATGCACATTCATAACGGTCATTTTGGGGCATTATTTTCACCAAATTTTCAACAAGGGCTTTTTGGGATCCCACTTCATGAACAGTAGCACTGTCATTTTGTGAATCGGTCCCGAAAGGTGATTGTGTGCAACAACCGTGAAATCACCTTTTGGGACCAAGAAACAAAATGACAGTATTAGTGTTCACAAGAAGGGTCCCAAGAACCCCATGTTGAAAATTTGGTGCAAAAATTCCTAAGATTGGCCAAGATACCAACATACATTGAAAGCCCCCCATTGACTCCCATTATAAGGCTTACCTTGATTCCTCAGATCTCAATTTGGCTTTAAAGAGTGCAGACATATCCTCATTCCAGAGAAGATCACCAGTCCTGACCTCTGGAGGGTAAGTACTGGTGAGGTGGTGTGTGGGAAGGTGGGTGTGCAGAAGGAGGGTGGGGATTGGGAGGGGAAGTGGGGAGATGAGGGACCATTTCTTTTTACAATGTTAAAAAAAATTATTTAGGGGATGGTTTTCTTCATTTACAAGTTTAACTGTAAAAAATAAAATAATAAATATGGGCACACTGGGGTGGGCTCCCAATGTGCCACATGAATTTGGAGGGGTCATACATGACGCCGACAGGGGGATTGGGCACTCCTGTCAGCAATGGAAGTGGTCTGGAGGAGACATCTGACACCAGTAGAGGGCATCCTGGTGTCAGAAAGATAAAAAAAAACTTTAATCTGGGCACACTGGGATAGGCTCCCAGTGTGTCACATAAGTGAGCTCAGGACATCCAACACCAGGAGTGGGCATCCCAGTGTTGGAAAGATTTTTAAATAAAAAACAATCTGGACACACTAGGGTGGGCTCCCAGTGTGCTACAATAGATGGGGATAGAAACTGACACAGGGATTGGGCACCTCGATGTCTGTGCCAAAAATAGGAATTTTTGGGGTGAGGCAGGATCCTGCATCAAAGTTATTTAAATTTCAATGCAGGATTCTGCATTAAAATAAAAAATCAGTTCCAAAAGTCAGATTTTCACACCAGGTTACTTGCAAAAGTCTTATTTTTGTACCTTAAGCATGCGAAAGTCAGATTTTCAAATTTGTGCCCTAATTTGTGCAAATCTTATTTTTGTGCTAAACACTTAACTTTTCCCATAGGAACTAATGGTAAATTAAAAACTTTAATAACTTTTGAACAGATTAATATTTGTTCACCAAATCATCAACAGGCACATCTGTGGCTCAATGGCTTTCAACGCTGAAAATTTCAGCCCACAACATAAAGCTGTTTCTGAGATCCAGGATGACAAAGAAATGTAAAAAAATCCTGATTTGTCTGTTTTTAAACACTTTATATCACATAAACCATTTGATGGATTCCCACCACATTTAGCACATCAAGAGAATCACCCATAGAGATTACACATGCCAAATTACATGGAAATCTGTTTAACAGTTCCAAAGTTATTAACCCTCAAAGTTTGAACTTTAAAATAGAAGTGCACTTTCACTAACTATACTAACGCGACTGCGCCAGTATAATATATATATATATATATATATTATGGTAGCACGGTAGTGCTACCATAGTTAGGGTTGAGGAGCCATTTCTATGTTAAACCTAAAATTTTGCACCTTAATAACTTTGCAACCATTTAACGGATTTGCCTGAAGTTTGGAATACATGATCAAGAACCATAGGCCTTGGGATCTGCCAAGTTTTGTACTGCTCGGATATATGGCTGCGGAGTTATTAAGCGTGATCTGTGCCGCAGCGTTTACGCTTTTCTGGAATTCTATGGTCGCACCTACAGGTCGCTACAGTTGCTAACTGGTCCAAAATCTTCAGGAGCATGTGGCCGGGGTCCCGATGTGCCTTCGAAGATTTCGTGAAAAAATATTAAGCAGTTCAAAAGTTATTCAAAAACAGTTTCCCATTATAAGTCAATGGGAAAAATTAACAAAAAGTTCGACAGTGTCGCAAATGCACTTTTTAGTGTCGCAAATGACCCTGTTAGTGTCGCAAATATGCCATCTTGTTTTCAGTTGGTGATTAGAAAAATGGTTGGCATTTAAAATTGAGACCCTCTAGCAACCTAATTATTTTTGTATTCACCTAGTCAGGCCCTGAGGATGCTAGCCATGTCTTTATTTTGGGGTAAAACACCCCAGAAATATGTTTTTCAAATTTCTGGAAAAAGTAGTGTCGCAAAGTAGTGTCGGACTTGAAATTATGTATATTTTCTGCGAAAGCTTCCGCAAATCACGACACTACTTTGCGACACTGTGCCCCAAATAACAGTAATTCTTTGGCACTGCACTGCAAAAGAACGGTTGGGAGTTTTAGGCTGAAATTTGGAGGGAATGCAGAAGGCATCTCACAGATGTGCCTTTCAGTGTTGTTTTGAAAAAAATATTACATGGCGGCAAAGTTGTGGCACTCCAAAGTTGACGGTTTTTCCCATAGGATAACATTGCGGCGCCCAACGCATTGCAGAAATCCTTTGGCACCCTGCTGCAAAATAACAGTTTGGTCTTTTCTCCTGAAATTTGGAGGGGAGACATCCAACAGCCCACAGATGTGCCTTTCAGTAGTTTGGTGAAAAAACATTACAGGAAGGCAAAGTTATGGCGCTCTGAACTTTTCTTTTTTTCCCATAGAATAACATTACGGTGTTCGCCGTGCCTTTCAGGGCCCGTATCTCGGAAACGGTGCAATATACGGACTTTTCGTCGGAAAATTTCTTAGCCCCCTAACAGGGCTAAGATTTAAATTAGCCAGGACAGTTGTAAATAATATGACTTTTAAATTTTTTTTCTACGTCGTACGGTTCCTGAAATATAATGTATTTAGTATTCCAAGATCTCATTTTCTGCGCCGATACTCATTATTTTGTATATATTATTTGTACTGACTGTCTTTTTTGGGGGGAAAACCAGCCTGTGTGCTTACATTACTGTTACTGTTGCCTTTTTCCGCTTGCGGATCCGTTCCTGCTTCACTTACCATTGATGTCTGCGCCACCATGTGCGTTATCGCTATGCTTAATTGCGCTTTGCTTCTGTTATTTTTGCCATTTCTGTCTACGGTACTGTTTATCTTACTGTTTCACTTTACATCACCATGCCCATTGACATTTCTGTTTGCAGGCACCATGTTACTATGTGACAACACATCACGTGGCAGACGATTCCCGTCTACACCACCATGTGTGTTACCCTTTCTGTTCTCATTCGTGCTTGTGTTACAATGTGCGCCACTGTTAGCATTTATGTTTGCGTTTCTGTCCCCGTTAGTGTGCCACAACACATCATGTGACGGGAGCGCGGGGCCCAAAGGGCCCCACACTCCCGCCAATGCATTATGCAGCGGGAGCATGGGGCCCAAAGGGCCCATGCTTCCGCTGCTGCATTACATTCACTATTTCTTGTTATCATTCTCAAAAAGAAGGGAAATTAGAGGCAAAAAACTCCTTTTAATGCATTAGTTAGGGTTGTTCGACAGCGAGAAAAGTGAGGAAATTCGCTGTTAGGGTTGAAACACCCCTTTGCATCCAGTCCCCACCCCCCTACCGGCATTGGGTTGTGGATTGGGATCATGGGTCATAATTCTCACCCCATTGTATTGTACTTTTGCTGCTTTACTCATGTCATGGGGTGAGAGTTAGGGCTGATGATCCCAATGCAGACCCCAATGCCACCATGTGCGCCATCGTTTGCGTTTTCATTTTCGTTTGTGTTTCTGTTACTTTTTAGCCATTTGTGTGTACTGTACTGTTTCGCTTTCTGTTTCACTTTGTGTCACCATGCCCATTGACATTTCAATTTACAGGCACCACATTACTATGTGAGAAGGCATCACGTGGCACACCATTCCCGTGTATGCCACTGTGTGCATTACCCTTTCTGTTCTCATTCATGGTTGTGTTGCCATGTCTGCACTGTTATAATTTCTGTTTGTGTTGCTGCTCCTGTTACTATGCCACAATACATCATGTGGCGGGAGCGAGTTACATTTAGTATTTTTCAATATCATTCTCAAAAAGAATGGACATTGGAGGCAAAAAACTCTGTTTTATGCATTTGTTAGGATTGTTCCACAGTGAGAAAAGTGAGGAAATTTGGTGATAGGGTTGAAAATTGTAACTGTGAGTTCACCTGTGAGCACCAGACACACACAGGGACAGACACACAGGGGTGTGTTGTGGCATGAGGTGTGGCTCTCTGGCACATGTCTCTATAGGGTGATTGATTGACTATTAACACAATTCTTGGGAGTGACTTATCGCTATAATAATGGAACATGTTTTTAAACAGTTGTAAACCTTGTTCAGTATATTGTCAACCTCTTCATGTATGGTAATAAAAGATTAACATAACGTTGTTGGGATGTTTGCATCCAATGAGAAATGTCATTTTGTTGTACTCTGAAGTACACAATAGTAGTGATTGAATGGTACAGGCATAGTCACAGCTGTGACCTGTTGGGTGCTGATGTGTGGCACCATGGTATAGTAGTAATGAACTGCCTAGGCACACGAAAAGTAAGTACATTGCTGAGTTTTTCACAGTGTTATGAATTCTGTCAAATGTGACATGCAATGTCTCACATCGTTGCATATGCTGTGATACTGACCGTATGTCATAGGTACCAAACAAATAGATGGAGGTATAGTTGTTGCAGTATTAGTAAACACTGATTTGTATGCTTAAGTCATAGACACTTATTTTTATGTCATAATGGTATTTAAAGTAAGGAGTCGACACAGGTGGTTATGGTTTCAAAAAAATTATTGCCAATTTGTCAAATGGAGAAAAGGTCCAATCAAAAGTTAAATTTTGTCAACAGAAGCAGTCTCACAATACAATCTTTGTATGTGTGCAGTCATTGCTTGTCAAATATGTAAATGTGTAAGAATTATAATAACTGTATAATATGGATTGGAGTAAGTGTGTGATATTATATGAAACTAATCAGGTGTTGTGTGTTTTTAGTTATGCTTCAGTACTCACTTCTGTTTATGTGTGGAAGTAGTTTCTGGCATTCAACCTGGAATTCTAATTGTCAGGCTGAAGCTGTGGCGCTTCATTACATTTTTGCTATTGAATGTGAATGTAGTTTGTAAAAAATTTAACTTTTTAAAAAATGGTTGTATGTTGTAATTATGTGTAGTGCATTACTTGTGTGTTATGTTAATAATGGAATGTCACTCGGTTGTGAAGTGTGATTACACACATGATAGACAAGTGTTTTGTTGTAATTGTGTGACTGCCAATGTGGATGTTCCTGGGGTGGGCGAAAAACCATATGCTGACTGTATAAGTAGTACAGTTTACACAATTGTAAGTTTTGTGACATTTGATTGTTATTATTAAATAATATGTCACTGACTAGGTGCAAATGGAAAATTCCCCACCCGACCCCTCAATTGAGGCGATCATAAATATTGTCAGGAACAGGTATGCAGTTTGTTGTGATCAGCAACAGTGCCTGATTTACAATTGTCAATATTTTTTACATATGGTACAATTACTTATGTGACAAGTACAAATAATAAAATGTTTTACATGAACAAATGACATGTTATCAATTCTTACATTGGCTTCTATGTAAATTCTTAACTTGTAAATACTAAAACTGCCATGGAATGTATTTTTTAACAAACTTATGGTTAGTTAAATGTTGTTAGTATACTGCTGAATAATATCTAAAACATTCACCTGTACTGTAGTGCTACACTGCTATTTTTAGTTCAAGTATCAAACTAGTTATTAACAATGTACACTTTAAAAGTGTCATGAAATGCATTTTTTAACAAACTTATGGTTAGTTAAATGTTGTTACTATACTCCTGAATAATATCTAAAACATTCACTTGTACTGTAGTGCTACACTGCTATTTTTAGTTCAAGTATCAAACTAGTTATTAACAATGTACACTTGAGAACAAATGTTTCTATTTTATGTACAAGTAATTTTAAACAGTTGTCAGAGTCACTAAATTAGATTCAGTAATTGGTTATTATTAACAGTTGTGTAACTCAGCTTCGTGCATTATCAATAAAGGTAGTTGTTTTTACATATGTACAATACTAGTACTACGCCTGAAAGCGTGATAGTTCTACACTGTTGCATGGTGATCGAATGATGTTCTCAATATGTGAAGAGTCACTAAACAAATTGAAGTGTTAAAAGACTACTTGTGACAGAGTAGAATGTTTGTTGAATGTTATAAGGGTAGCTCAGTAATCTACGATAATAATTGAGAAGTTCTCTTTGTTTGCAAAGAGTAAGAGCTTATAAGTCATATCAATTTGTTGTTCTATATGAGTTGATACATGGATTTTTAAAGAGATGTACAGAGGAGGAGAGTAGTAAGTCCTCAGTTTTTAGATGCACAATCTTTTATAGACATGTAATCATGGTTTCTCTAGTGACTGTTAATATTGTTGGCGCCGATTGAAGCCACTACAACAATTTTCATGTAGTCACTGATCTACACAAGATCTAACATGTCACAGTCTATGTAATGTCTGTATTAGAATTCCATTTTGTTGAAATAGTATTGTTTATTTACAGTTGTAAATTGTACAACATTGTAACGAGTTATGAATTTTTTTTTTGGACAAAGTAGTCATCTTAAAATGCTACATGTTTTGTCCTATTCTTCTGAAATATGAAGGTTGTCATAATTCTTCAATATTAGAAGATATGCATTTTTCAAGTGACGTGGCAGTCTCTTAAAAGTCGTTGTAGAGTTGTCACACTCTAACCATCCAGTTGTGCACCTTAGTAACGAGGTGTAATGCCCAGAATGCATGGCTTGACCATGGTGATAGATTATACTGTGAGTGTCAAACAGTGATTGGTTGAAGACTATTCTACTAGCTGTGTAATCTGTGATAGGAGTATCAACTCTGAGCCCATTGGGGTCAAATCTGTGCAACATAAGCAACAGATATTGAGATGAAGTCCTCAGTCGTATGGACTGAGTGCATCTGCCTCCCGAACCTTCCACAGGCATGACTACATTCAGCATTAGTGAACAGCTGTCGAAATTTGAGACTTTTGGCTTTAGGAACAAAGAGAGTTATCCACAGCATGTCTTGTGTGGTTTCATGCTGTGAATTGCCACATGAAACACATATTTTGTAACATATGTTACTGTGAAGTACTGCCGCATTGGGGAGCTGTCTTCATCCAGGTTGTTTATAACAGCCATCATGAACTCAGTACTGTCTTGCTGTATGTCTGCAGCAAATGTACTACATCCAGCATATGTAGATAACACGTGTCTAAGTGGTGTTAGTGAGTGTAAATTGTTAGAGTTGTCAGAAGTCATGTTGATAATCTGCTTCAAAGCATTTGATAGGGGATTGTCTTGTGAAGAAAATATTGCCTGCACAAACTGCGGCATGTGTAGAAAAACTTGCATAGCTGAGTTATTATAGCAGTTTACTCTAGTGCTGTTGTCAAACAGTGGTACAGCAGCTACACCAACTGATTTCTGATGAATTGTTGGTTGTGAATGTTTACTTGAGGTTGTGGCCTTTGCTGAACTCTTTTTTTTTTAATCACTTTGGGAAGCTTGCTGCTGTTTGTTGCTCCGTCTAGCTGTGACTGAATTATGTGAGACAGACAGATATGTAGGCAGTGGTATTAAAGACATTTGTGGCTGATGTAGAGTACGTAACCTGTTGTACTCAAGAATACATCGCTTGTCAGCTTGTATTTTCTGAGGTGCTATACTAATGATGTGCAATCCAGAAAGGCTTCATACACGTGAAAGTGCAACGTAGCTCATGCCATCCTTGAAAATGTCTGTACCTATGTCTACCATTGCTGAATCCAAACTCAATCCCTGAGATTTGTGAATGGAGACAGCACATGCAACACATAATGGGAACTGTTTCCTGTTTATGTAGATATCCTTAAAAACCTGGAATTTTATGCAGGTTTGATCTATGTGTGCAGAGTGTTGCATGTTGTCAAACTGCACTACAAGTGTCTGAATAAATGTCTTCTGGACATTATAGACAGTCAGTGATGTTTCCCCATGGCACAGTTTACCATGCCTTGTTCTACATCTAGATTACGTCGTAGCATGATACGTGCATTCTTACAAAGTGTGAGAACAGCTTCTAGGCCAGCTGTTCATGAAACATCTGACTTCAGTTCACTTAGTCGTTCAGTCATCTTTGCTACTAGCTTTTGACTAAGAATAACGCCATCAACTGTATCAATTGCATGGGGAGAGTTACAATCTCTTGGTTCTCTCTTTGTAGCATTAGATTGTTGAATTCAGTGCATTTCTTTAGTCGTGGCATAAGACACACTATGTGTCTGGCAGTAGAGTATATATCGCTGAAGACATTACATGCTGTTTCTATGCATGTACTATTTACTGTGATTTTTCTATCGTTTAACATACAAACATGTTCTGGTGATAGAGAACCTGTGCGAGCTTCATCTAAAAGTGATTTGTAAGCTAGATCACCCGTTTGCCGCATGTTCTCAGACAACTCAACATAGGTAAATAATTCCCATATGTTATAGCCTGCAATGCAACCGAGGATATTCTTAGCTTGCTTGGCAGTCAGAGTTGTGAATACATGCTCTGCATTGACTGGTGCAAGTTGTAAAAAGGTCTCCCAACACAAGTATGCTTTTGCCACCAAATGGCACTCCATCGTCAGTACCTAAGATCTGCTGTAGACGTAGATGAATACAGGCTAGCATGACATTGGAGACCATGCTGATTTTGTCAACAATGAGTAACTGCATCTTTGTGAACATGGAATGGAGCTGAGATGCAACCTCGAATGACAGTGTATGATACTCTCCAGTTCTCCCATGTTCGAATGGCAACATAAAGAGAAGGTGTAATGTTACTCCACCAATGTTGTATGCTGCTAGTCCTGTGGGAGCAGTCACAGCAACAGACATTGAAGAGCCTGTCACACTCTGTACTTCTGCAGTGATGGCTTCAATCAGGAAACTCTTTTCTGTGCCAGCTGAACCACTAACAAACATTAGTAGTGGTTTGTACTGAGTGCAGATCACATTGTTTTGTTTCATGTAGTATACCATGCTGTACAGCTTCAACCACTTGGGAGTGAACTGTATGCTGCAGCTGATTTAGTCTTTCTTACATCAGCTGGGTTGACCATAGAGTGTGTGCATGTTGCATGGCTGTCTCAATTCTGAGATTAACAGTTCTGGGGCATTTAAGGGCAGAGGGTCACCTAGAACACCTTGTCCTTCTGGATCAAGGTTGTCTTGTGAACTAACTGGGTGTCTTCCTGAAGTTGCTTCTCTGCCTGCTCGAGCTGTTCTTTCTCAGCTTTCAGTCTTGTATATATGTTTGTGAGTACTCAGTTTGGAAATTCTCGTAAGTGAGATTGAACTGTTCTTGAATGTGTCAGAGTCACCTTTTAATTCAGACTCCTCCTCCAGGGTCTAAATAGGAATAGGAGAGCAAAGTAGTAATGTTCTGTGCTCTCTGATGTACCTAGATGCAGTTTGCAGTGATCTATAAGCCATGAGCTTGTCCTCTTCTCAAGACACCCATCTAGTCCATTGACCTTGTAAATGTGTCGTGTTGAGTCAGGTGCTGCACCTATCTTGTAGTCATACCACTTAGCCACCTCAAACAGACACATATCATTCATCTCGTTGTGTCTACGTGGGTAGTATGTGTCTATCAGGTTATTCTTCAAGATATGTTTTGAAGAAAGTGTATTGACAGCAAGCTCCTCAATTTCGGCATGAGGAATTAGTACACGCTTCCGTTTGTCTTTATAGTTTACACTGAGGAAACATACAGCGTCAGACTTCCCGTACAGATGTGTACCCATTAACCGGTCACTGGCTTCGTAAGCTCCACATTCTCTGTGTGAAAGAGTCTTCAAACCCAATGACCACAGCTGAGATGTCAGGCTTTTGCTTGAAGTGGCAATATCTTCCCAAAGATCTTACAAGCTAGTCTGTTCATGTTTGGTTATGTACAAAGTGACGTACCGAACCAGGGCCAGTGAGTTGTCAGCCACAAACTGAACATCTATGTTTGTGCCACATTAGGAGAAAGAGTTGGGTTGTAGTCATTGATGTACACCTCTTTTTCATGCCTGGGTAACTCGTATACCCTCTTGGTTGATTTTGCCTTCAAGTGGTGTCGCATTGCTGAGAAAAGGTCATTCATGGCACCATTCTGACAAACTCTCTAGAAATCCAAAGCGACATCAGCGTGTACCAACTCGATTTGTTCTTTACTGCTTGCGGCCATATTTTACAAATATGTCGCTGGAACTTTGAACCAACTTCCATAGTGTAGGACTGTCATACTTGTCTGGAATGTGACAAGTGATATATTTTTTTATGAATGATAGCACTTCTGCTGCTTCATGTTCACCGATGCATGGCGCATCCTTGATCCACAATAACATATGGATATGAGGGGCACCTCGTGCTTGATATTCTGTCCTCCAAAAGTAGTGTTCTACAATGCCTAGAGGAGGATTGTCCTTTGACAAGATGAAAGTGAGAATGTCAAGGAACCTCTTGTGAAAATGTCTTGTGACAGACACAGGATCAAGTGAACACATTTCTCCGACAGTCATTGATGAGATGCCTTTGACATCGGAATTTGCCCACTTCAACAGTTCAATGAGTTTGTCCCAAGCATATTCAGCACAACTAAGTGTGACAAACCATGTGGCTGCGCCATACTCTCGTAGCATTGTCATCACTTCCGAGTGTCTGCGATACCAATATTCTTTGGTGCCACGTAGACTTGAAAGTATGGAAGACAGATTCACTTGCACATTTTCATCTTTCTGTTTTAATTTCTCCAGAAATTGAGCAGCTGTAATTCCATCTAGTGGAGTTGTTAGCCGCATGGTATGTGCTATAGACACAGACAGAATGCTAAGCTCACTTTCCCAGAGCAGATGGAACAGGTACTGTATGTTACGTCTGAATTTTCCATCTTTGCTCAGGACACGGCTAGTGCGGTACTCAGCACCCTGTACTCGTACTTCCCTTTCATCTAGGCGTCCACCTGACCCTTTTGGAAATAGGTCTGGGAAGCAGCGTGCTTCTAGTGTTGCCTCCCAAATGCTGACAGGCTCACCTTCCACCTGCTTCATTTGATAGAGATCAATGTTGTCTCCTAATGGATCTCTGCCATGTAGTGGGTGAATTGTGTACTGTTCATACACATTGTCACTTGTCTGTGTACTGACTTTCTCAATGATTGGCTTACTTTTTTCTAATAGATCATGTTGCACAGAGAGACTGTCCATCTGATCTATGTCAAGGTCTATATAAAAAGGAATTGTTCCTCTTTAAATAAGCCAGAGCAAGCTTTACCTTTTGCACATTGACAACATCTTGCCAGATGACCTTGGCCTTTGTAGGCACACCATTTACTCGAATGACCAAGCTATTTTCTGTTGAGATAGCTTGAACATTTTCCTTGTAGAAGAAGTGGTAGATACATCACAGAACCCTTTAGAGATCTAACAAGCTCTTTCTGTGGAATCTTCTGTGTCTTTGTGTTCAGACATAGAATCGTTTGGAATGGTTTCATTGTCTGAATTAGAATACGTTCAAACATATTCAATGTTGAAATCTCAGTTGGTGTAAGATCTGTTTCCATGTTGTTTAGCACTGACCTTCCTGGCAAAGTGTTGCACTTCAGTTTTGAAAAACAGTGTTTGCATAGCACAATGGTGTCTTGTGGATGAAAGTCAGATTTCAGGAGCAAGAATGCTGTGAGGCAGAACCGCATGTCATTGTATAGTGACCAGGTTTCTAGGGTTGACTCAGTGACAGTTTGTTTTGTGTGCACAAATGGTTGCATGACACACATACAGAATCAAACTTCTGATACTTTGCAATCTCAAACTTAGCAATTTCCTTCCATATTGTTTCAGAATGTCATTTTCTAACACTGAAACAGATTTTTCTGTTGAAGTGTGACACTGGAAATTACTTGTTTCTGGTTCAGAAGGAATGTGTTGCAGTTTTTTTAGGAAAGTGATGGCACCCTGCATGTCATCTGACTGCAATAAGTCATTTAAACAAGTGTACTGATGTACAGCTCGCTGTACTTCATATACTCTGTAGACAAAGTTTCGCATGCCTGTTTGATGCACTGCGAGCATCCGCATGTTGTGAAAAAAACTATCACAAACACCAGTATTGAGACATGCAAGTGAGTGACCCATGAGTCCAGTATATGGCCGGATTTCACACTGGTCAATTTCTGTAAATAGTTTATGTCTCTCTTTGCGATCTGTTATTATGAATAGGTTAACAAAGTGTTCTACTTTTTGAAATGATGATTGCCTACGGTTGCAGGTAGCATCATATGACCATGTAAGGCAGTGCCGTTTATTGAAGACTATGGTTGGACAACAGTCATCATCAGTATCCAATTCATTGTCATCAGAGATACTGAGGACATTTTTTACTTTGCCAGACTCATCAATATGGAACGTCTGTTGTTTCGTAAAGTCATGATAAGACTCTTCCCAGAAATATGCTTCTGAGTGCTGTGTGTGCAGCCACTGTCCTGTGAAGACATGGCAGAAGTTGTCAACAGTCAAACAAGGATACTGTTGAATCCTTTTTTTAATGTCATATACACGTTTCCTGAATTGTTCAAGGACATGAGACATCTTACGCCACAATCGTTGTAGTACAAACAGTGCTCTGTTGACAAAAGTCCATACTTTCAGACGTAAATTCATCAGAGAAAGGTGACTCTTGCTCTTTTTGGGGGTGTGCCGTAGCACAGCAGTGATAAGTCTTGATCTTAGCTTTATTTGCTAGTGATCGGAAATACTTTCTCTTTCTGAGTTGTAAGTCACAATTTTGTATTTCACGGTGTTGTTTTGAGCATCTGTTGATGGTTACAGTCAAAATAGTTGTGTTTCGTCTTAGAGATCGACACAACATTTGTGATGCTATACATTTTGTTTTTTTTATGGATTTTTGTTTCTTTGTGCAGTGACTTGATGTAGAGGTCACTGTTGCAGTAAAGGTCTGTTGATGTTCATTTTTTTGGGTGGCTTTACTGTTTTGCTTGTTGCCCTTATACAACAGTGTAGTACTATTATACCACTCTCGTTTTGAGACACACCTACATCTGTATTTAGTTGGCATTTTTGGGTATTATGGTTGACAGTGACAGTAAGCAATCTTACAGAAGTATCAGGCACCTGTATGAGAGAGAAAAAGAAGTATTAGAATATGCTTCAGTCAATTTCTTATAACAATGTGTATTAATTGAATAGTACGCTAAGAATGTTCACAATTTGGTGAAAAGATAAGTAAATGATAGCTGTTATGAATGTGCATTGCGCAGCTGCTATGTAATATCAGAAATTTGTTCATTCTCAATGTTTGTGTGGACATTTTAAAGATTTTTTCTTCACATGTGCTCTTATGACTATGCTAGCTGTTATTTTTTACCTGTGTACGAACATGTGTTTTATACCGTGGAGCATGTCATGGGATAGTCAGTATGATGATTAACTATATGGTAGAGCAAAAAAATGAGAGTGACAGTGTGCATTACCAAATGTGTAACAATTAGTATGTTTACAATTAGGGGGAGGACATGCCACTATTACTGTTGTGTAAGTGTGTGTGCCACAGTTGGTAGGTATGCTTGCATGTTAGCGAAATTTCAATATCGTTGCTGCATTTTAACAACATTGTGTTTTTTGTACTCCTGTGTATTGCCATTGGAACTGTGATTTTTCACAACATGGAAAAAAATGTTTTCATGTACATGTACTGTGCAATGATGCAGTTCATTGCTGAAATTATTGTGTGGACCACAGTCACAAAATTACCATGGCTGTGTTTCTGAACAGATAACTTAAATTGAATATGTTGAAAAATGTGTGTGAGAATTCTGAAATATTTCTGATTTACAAGCTTGCGTACAGCAGTTCACAGGTACACTAGTAACTTTGTGTTGTGTCATACTTTTCAGTTGAGACTTTACTATTTTGCTTTCAACCCACAATGTAGTGAATAGTGTAGATTTCATTAGTCACATCTTAACAATAATGTGCTTTTGCTTATGTGCTGCGTTTTGGATGAGTTGATGTGAGAAATGACTATATTGTAGAAATTTTAAACATAAGAGTGTAATGTTATGAGCAGAGGTCGTACAATGGATATATGAGGACATTTGAGTGTAAAAATTACAACAAATTAGTGTTTTCAAGTCTACGTTGCACAGTTTTATGCATGCATGGAACATTGTAAATCTAAAATATCTGCACTGCACTGAGTTTGAGGCAGCTATGCAGCAGATTATGTGTTTAACAATTGATAATTAAGCTATTTTTCCATAGAATGTGAAATTGTGTCAATATCTAGAAAGTCTTGGAAAATTACTTTCGTGAGCACGAAACTGTCGAAAAAAATACTTTCGTGCATTCGAAAGTGTTGCAAATTGTGCTTTCATGCATTCGACACTATGGTCAAAAGTACAGTCGAAGTTCGACACTTTCGCAAATGTTACTTTCGTGCTATCGAAAGTGTCGCAAATGTACTTTCGTGCATTCGACAGTACAGTTAATCTAACACTTGGGAGTGGCTGAAACATTCATTATCGAATCATTGTAAAGTCTGTTTGAGTGACGGCTAGCTTTACCAATGAAATTAAAGATTTGTCAGGCCACTTCTGAGAACGAATCAGAGACGGACAACACTGAAGAAGAAGTAAACAGGATCCATTTTGAACATTGCTGAGAAAAAAGCAATTTGAAACTGTAAGTACAGTCTATCTTCACATGCTATTTTCTAGTATTAAAAAAACTTATTAGAACATGTACATACTATCAATCAAAACTTTTTTTCTGCTTAATCTCATTATGTTAATTGTTATTGTGTAGCATGCTATATTCTTAAGAGAAAATAGTTTAAAGTGAGAAAGCATTTCAGTACTAACTTGTACAGATACAGCTGCAAATGGAGGGAGATAGGAAGGTGCATGTGGGTTGTATGACAAATGGAACCAATCAGACTTGTTTCTGATGTTGTAATTGTTTAAAACTGCCTATGAAAAGGATGCATTTTTTGCAGTTCTCAGTGGTTTCAGATTTTTGCAGGAATATAGTCTAGTAATACTGAATGCATGAGTTACATTGGTTGATGTAGCCAGAGCAGGAGGGAATTTTTTTTTATTTCTGTGTTTTGTCTGAATGCACTGAAGCTAGCTTGAAATAAGGAGGGAAAATATCAGTTTGATTTTCAGTGCTGTCTGGTTAGTGCAGGCTGAACAGTTCATTTCTTAGTAGCTCTCTGTACAGTTCTGAGTTTGAAAACTTAGAATGGAGAAAATAACAAAAGGATTTTGTGGATAGTTGGAAGCAGTTACATTAGACGAGTGGCTGAGTTCGCAGTTCATAGTAATTTTGGGAAGGACCTGCAGCTCCCGAATTGCTATGTAAGATGGTTTGGCCGTGGTGGCATGAGATGGGAACATCTTATGCCAGCCATGCATAGACTTTTGAGAACTCACTCTCCTCCTGACATACTGCTAATACATCTTGGAGGCAATGATTTGGGCTCTAAACGCTGGGTAGATTTAGTTACAGAGGCAAAATTGGACCTTGCTTCTATTATGTCTATGTTGCCTGCCTGTATTATCATCTTTTCAGATATTACAGAGCATAGAGTCTGGCAAGCAGACAATCATATGTATCTGATTGACAGAGCTCTCAGAAAAGTAAATGTACAGATCACTGCTTTTCTACGCATGCATGGATTTCACACTATACGTCACCCCGTAATAAAATACTGTAATGATTGGCTATTCCTACCAGATGGTGTACATTCTCACATGCTGGCAATTGCCATTTCTGGGAGACCTTCGAGATAACCTCAAAAGTCCTCTAAGAATGTCAGACTGTTTAATCAAATATCAAAGTGCTATCAAAGGTTCTTTTCAGAACCAAAATATCTTGGTCAAAAAATAGAGCTGCTGCATAGATCAGTCAGACACATGTAAAACTGTATTGTGTGATTGAACACCAGTTGTGTAGTGCTCCCCCCAAGATATCTTTGTGATAATGAATTTTAAAACTAGCTGTTTTAGATAACAAAATACTGCTGTTAGTACAGTGCAGTCTTCCTTTTAAAATGTATCACTTGTGAGTGTGCTCATTATACTTGGTTGCCTGATTGGCTGCGGTTAGAGCTGAAGTACATCACAAGTGTTTTTTAATACAGCAAGCTTAGAATTATGTGAAGGAGTTGTGGTGCAGTGGTGCGCCATGGATATATTTTTTAAAAGGTTAATCATGGTTGGTGAGGGAGGGTGATGACGAGATACAGTACTGCTGTGGTTTGGGTGGACAGTGACAGTTGGTTGCTACCATGTTGATTTGTATAATAATGCTGATCCACTGTGTTTGTTTTTGTTTTTTTCTTTTGGGGGTGTGCCTCAACAGTGTGTGGTGCAATAATGGGTTTTGTTTGTAGATATTAGCGGTATGATGGCATGAATATTAGGATGTGTGAAGTGTGCATAGAAGTGTTACTATGCCACAATATAATCTCTGTTAAAAAAAAATGTCATACAATGTAAAGTGGCACAACACGAGTTACTCATCATTGCATATGTTATATACTGACAGTGTATTTGTGTATGCCTGTAAATATTTGTAATAATAACTGCAGAATTAATAAGATACAGTGTTCTGTATTTTGTCTGTGAAACTTAATAGAAGAAAAAGTTAAAGATGTCATAGAACATGCCAGTAATGTGCTATTATTATTTTTTTTTTTGCAGAGCAATGAGACTGTGGAGTTTACGAGAGGTGGTGGCACTGCTCGAGGCAGTCCAGGCACAAGGAAGTGCACGTATACTAATGTGTAGCACTAACAGAAAGTTGGACAGTATGTGGAGGCACACATACCTATCTCTATGTCATCTTGAAAGTTAGGAATAAGACTGCAGTGCAGTGCAAATGAAAGTGGAAGCTGTTGCGGCAGCGGTTTTATCAGCTGAAGCAGAGGGCGGAGATACCGACTCAAGACACGTCCTGGTACTACCTCGGCTATGAGCTTTGGGAGGCAGCCGGAAAGCCAAACGCTGGGGATCATCTTCCACATCGTAAGTAAAGTGATGCTATTTCCATAAGAATAATATTTTGTTAGAAAATAGGGGAAGTAATTCCTCGCATGTGATTGGCTGAACTCACCAATTACCCGGTCCGGTATGAGACAACAGAGACTGGCAAATAACTAGTGCAGTCTCTGTTGCCTCATACCATTCTAAGTATTAGGGGCCACTAGAACGTTGAACTGGCTAGCACCGCCATCTTGAATCACGACCCTTAGAAGCGATCCCACCCAAACAGGAATATAACCACAGCAGGTTTCACAATTCACAGTTTCACTGTTGCACTGTTAACAACTAAAAATTAACTGCGCCTCCAAATGTCTGATCATATAAACAGTCTCCCTGCTGCTGATGCTCCCTCTGCACGGCGATCTGTTTTGGCGTTACCTGCCACAAACCTTCACCGATCTCCTCCAGTCCATTTTTTTAAGCTGCCCCCATGGACAGAAGTGCTTCCTTCAATCGGTGATCATCGGGCACTCCATATTAGAGAAGTAGAGCTTACATTATTATTCTTACATAGTAGTGGGCTAGTAGAAATTTGAAAAGGCAAGCGCCGCCATATTAATTTTAAATTTAGCGAGTGACACTCCCAAAGTGAGTGTCAGGCTGTAATTCAAATCTTCCTAATCAACTGGAAACTGAAATCTTAAAAAATACAGCCCGCAAAACAAATGTAAGTCCGTGACTAAGCTCGCTACATCATTTTAAATTACTTCGCATGTGAGACACGGACTTACAGATACGGAGAGATGGCACTACATCTACGGTGTGGAAAAAGAGGGATTCTCTGCTGGATATTTAGTACGGATAGATCAGGCAGGTTGCAGGTATGAGAGACAGCCGGTTTATAATGGGACTTGCTTAATTTAAATGCTTGACACGGAGATAGATTCGCAATGCCAGTTTCTGGCTGCAGTGAAACTGAAGGCTTGGGCATCAGGAGCGCGAGAGCGCAGCACATTACCAGCCGTAAATATGCTGGCTGTTAACTTTTTAAAACTATTCTTCATTTCTTTTGCAGGCTGTATTTTTTACCGGGCTGGCAGGGCTTTGACATGCTCGGTCTTCTGGGTCCACTGGGGGGGGCGACACAAAGCTATCGGAGTCATACTACTCGGCTTACATAAAAAAACTAGCTGAAAAGAAGCTGTACACATTTAAATAAAAGCACAGTTTAAATCAAAGTGCATGTTTTCTCACTCTGTTTACTTAAATTAAAGCCCCGTACACGCACTGCTGCTAGAGGAAACACACTGAACTGTTGGGGTAAACAGTAAGTAACAGTTAAGTGGACAGGTGATTTAAATAGTCCACATTGACCCTAACTCAGAAAAAAAAAAACATCATTCTAATGCAGGCGGAGGAACTATTTTTTTTACAAAATAACTTTAAACTATTTTTTAATTAATTTTCTTTTTATTTAACTTATGTTTTTTACAGTGCCCATTTTCTAAGCACAATAATACCCTCCAGGTGAGGCGGTACCGTGCTATGCCGGACCTTCAGGGGCTATGAGCCCTCCGCCTCGCGTGTGTCGGGCTCATTACGCAACTAGCGGTCCGGCATAGCACCTGGGTATTATTGCTTACATTAGTGGTTGCATGCAAATTGAGATCATGCATTCATGGTACTAATGGGTGATCACTATACATTTATGGTAGCATGTCAATTTTATTCTGACAATTGCAAGTGAAGTGCAGCTGGTGGTGTGTAAAGTGTCCATGGTACAGATTCATGTATACTGTTGTTTTGTATGAAGGCATTTGTACATCACATTGGGCACAGTCTAACATAGAATGTTGCCATGGAACACTACCTTTTGTGTGCTGCACTGCTGTTCAATGCCAGATTTCTTCAACATAGTCACATAGTTAAGTAATTTTCCCGGTGTTTTGGTGATCCGGAATCCCCAAGCATTATCTCAAACTGTCCAGTAGTTGTGTAATGACAATGTGTAATGATGTGTTGTACTATTCTCACCCTGCTAGAAATGTGGAGACTATGTTCCTGTTCACATACTAGGTACATTGCTGGTAACAAGGTAGCCATCT
Source organism: Neoceratodus forsteri (assembly GCA_016271365.2). Taxonomy (NCBI): domain Eukaryota; kingdom Metazoa; phylum Chordata; order Ceratodontiformes; family Ceratodontidae; genus Neoceratodus; species Neoceratodus forsteri. The sequence goes on along the minus strand of CM028132.1, from coordinate 239,783,289 downwards.
TCTCCCAACCACAGGTGGCTTATTAGTCAAATTAACCAGCCTGGGAGTGGGTCCCAGGGTAGTAACCTGGGTAAAACATTGGCTGGACAACAGGACACAAAAGGTAATTGTAAGTGGAGCCCACTCTGAAGAAAGGGCGGTTACTAGTGGGGTACTGCAGGGTTCAGTATTGGGCCCAGTCCTTTTTAATGTCTTCATCAGTGGCATTGCAGAGGGACTGGAAGGAAAGGTATGCCTTTTTGCAGATGACACAAAGATCTGCAACAGGGTTGATTCACAAGGAGGCGTGGAAAGGATGAAAAGGGACTTGGCAAGGTTGGAGGAATGGTCAGACATATGGCAGGTAGGATTCAATGCAAAATGCAAAAATAATGCAGGTGGGAAAGAAGAACGAGCGAAGAATACACAATGCGTGGGAGGTAGTAACAACAACAAAACAGGAAAGGGACCTGGGGCAATCATATCAGATGACCTTAAGGTTGCAAGCAATGTGAGAAGGCAGTAGGGAGGGCCGGGGTATAGTGGGATGTATAGGAGAGGCATCAGCAGCAGAAAACAGGAAGTTGTTATCCCTCTGTACAGACAGTTTGTGAGACCCCATCTGGAATACTGTGTCCAGTTCTGGAGACCCCATCTGTGCAAGGACATAGACAGAATAGAGGCAGTCCAGAGGAGGGCAGCTAAAATGGTCCAGGGTCTGCAAGAGAAGCCGTATGAGGAGAGACTAAATGAGCATAATATGTATAACCTTGAGGAAAGAAGGACAGGAGGGATATGATAGAAACTTTCAAGTATCTCAAGGAATCAAGAAAGTCCAAGAGGGTAGCATCTTTCAGAAAAGACACTTGCAAGAACAAGGGTAGACAATTTAAACATAGAAGGAGGGTGGTTCAGGGACAATGTGAGGAAGTATTATTTCACAGAGAGGGTAGTGGATGCAAGGAACAGCCTTACTGAGGAAGTTGTGGAGTCTAAAACTGTGGGAGAATTCAAGAATGCATGGGACAGACATAAGGCAATTCTTGTGGGGGGCAGGTAGATATAGGCTGTTGGTAAAATAGGATCTGCGGCCTATCCTGTAGGTGGGGAAATGGGCAGACTAGATGGGCCTAGTGGTCCTTATCTGCCATCAAAGTCTATGTTTCTATGTAGGTGAATGATTTTAGTTTTTCTTTACTTCACTAATATTTTTTAAGGTTACAAATATTAAAAAAAACAAAGAACCATTTTATAGGTGCACTGAGACACTCAGGGTGTTTATGTTGAAGAGCTATTACTGCACTTACAGGGCATGAAGCCACTCAGCAGGGTGTCATAATTTACTATGTCCGGGCGTGCAGTAATATCTGTTCAACACACACCCTGTTATGTATTATTGATTACTTGTCCTCATAGTTTTAAGTGTTGTTACCTATGTTGTTGTTCATGTTACATTACAGTTCTGTTACTTTACTGATCTGGAGTCTATCAATCTCCATGTCTAATTCAAATTTTTAGTCTGGTTCTATTTTGGAATGATGTCATTTAGTCTGTGTATCGTAACTGCACAATGCTTGATCAAGGGGCATGTTCGGTAACAGATATATGTCAATAATTAATAAAAAACTTGATTAAACAACTGATCATTTGAATGAGAGAATAACGAATTGTCCTTTTTATGTTAATTACACAGGTCATCAGAGACGACCCCCAGTAGTTGCCGAGGTAGTCCCAGCACAGACAGAAGCTGTGGAGGCTGTGGACTCTGACTCAGACAGTGTTGTGTTTGTGGAGTCAGATGGTAAGAAGACACTTGTATTGAAAATGTTCAATACTTCATATGAGTATTTGTTGTGTATGATATTAGTAAAACTCTTTTAACTATGGGAAACAGAGGTGAACAGTTTTCTCTTGGTCTATAATGACCACTGTTGATCTGAGAAAGTGCTACTGTTGTACTGTTGTGTATGGTACACAACAGAACAGGCAGTAGAGTAGCAGCGTAGTAGTGCTGTGTTAGAACAGCAGTGAGTATGGTCAGTAGGAGACTTGTAATGACAGTATAAAACACAGTACAAACTTAGTTACGCAGCTCTTCACCGACAGTGCAGACCTCTGTAATGTTGTTTTGTGTCAGACATCTGGTGTAGCTGTGTAATGGTATGGTGACAGTGACATATACATGTGCAACTTTTCTGTGCAACATGTGTAACACACTGATACATTGCAGTGTGATATTGAAAAGGTACTATGCAGTACACAACATCTGTTAAGCTGCAGATGTGCTTTTGGATGATGACCTTGATGACTATATGGAAGATGAGCATTTTTTTTGCATGTCCTATTAAGAAACCAATACATTTTTCCCCAGTAATAAATATATTCTTTACAATAATTTTTTTTCTTTTTATATAACAACGAGCCATTGTATAATTGCAATAATGCCCTTCAGGGTGTGTGTCGTTTTGCATAACGTCACCAGTCAGTTGTTGGACACAGTCGACCTGTGGCGGCGTATGCAACCACCTGAGGTGTCACGTTATACCAGTATGACACACTCCCTGTGAGACATTACTGTTTTATTGTTACATATAGTTGGATGTTAATATTACTGAATATGACTTGTATGTAATACAATTAAAATTGTGTTGGATATTGAAATATTTTACTTATGATATCTAAATAAGGTTGTGATATTTTTTCTAGTGACTATAGCAGTTGTTAGCAGACCAGTGGTGCAGGTGAAGCAGGAGGAGACTGGTGGTGAAGAACGTAAGTATTACATCACTAGTAGACAGTCACAATGTTATGATAAGTATATTTTTAGAACATGTTAATTCTAATGTAGAATGGGAATAAAACTGATTTATTTGTTATAGTAAACAAGGTAAGATTTTACAGACATAGCCTATGGCCCACATATTCAAACTATAGTATTCTCTTGCAGAAACCACTGTGTCCCCAGAATAGTTGTGTGAGGGTGTTGCCAGGGATATTAAACAGAGTTACGGTATCTCACAGCTTCTTTCAAAATCGAACCCTAGTCACACCCACAGTGCATGGTGCAGTGGAACTGCACCAGTGTAAGTGTTCAGACTGGAGAATTAAGATGCGGTACTGCAACTTCCATTCTACCATGTGGAGCACCTACAATATTGAAAGGTTGACAGGCATATGAGGACATAATTTACGCAATGTACATGGGGGCTATCTGCATCTAATTATGGTCTCATATGGATGCAATAAGCATGGAGCTGTGCTGATTACTGACAGCTTGCATGTGGTGCCATGCAAGGCAGCAGGCATTGGAAACTGATCTGCACTGCAGACTGATTGTGCCCATTATAGTATTATCCCTCCCGGAGCCTGATCGTGGCCAGTACAGTATTTTGCCCCTGCCCAGCACACCACCCTGGACATAATGTAACAATGACACAGCCGCCCCCTCCAGTAGGGATGATCACGGCCAGAATGTGAAGGTACCCCACCACTTGAGTATAGTGCGATTGAGGGATATTGTAAAGGTCTCCCCACAAAAGTAGTCCAATCATGGGTATAATATAAACATTATGCCAGCCTCCCAAGTAGCGTGACTGTGGATGCCATCCTCCCCTCACCTATCTCCAGAAATCCTGTTGATCTAGTGCCCCCCCACCGCTGTTGGCTATGGAACTGTACAACTGCGCTCCCCTCCATTAGCTGCTGTATGGCAACAGCACACATGTGGAACCCTGCTGCATACTGACTGAGAGCTCAGTAGGGCAGTATGGCCATTGGTTCAGACCCTCACTAATGGGCATGCAGCTCATACTGTATAAGGTAATGCAGATATGTGACTGAATGAATTAATATATTTATTCACATATCTGTACTGCATTGTACAGTATGGACTCCATACCCATGGGCTTATGCTGTGAATGAATGGACATGAAGCCTACTGAGTTTCAATCACTCAAGTAACATAGCAGCAGGTGGGTGTGATCCTGATGTCTGGTGTCTGATGGGGTGAGGGCAAGGTGATGGTGCTGCATGGGTGGTAAGGGTGGTAGCCCACTATGTGACCAGGTATTGTGCACATGTGGGGGGGAGCATGCTGCCCACATTTGGACTACTCGAGAGGTGGAGGATGTTTGCAATATGCCTGGAAGTGGGCTAGTTGGGTGGTGGGGGGCACCTTTAATATTATGACTACTATAGTGTAATTTGGAGGGGTGGGGGGTACTTTTATATTATGTTTGTGATTGGGTACTGGAGGGGACACTTAAGCCTGTGACTGGGGAATGGGGGTGTCACCAGGTGTAGCAGGAACAAGTGGAGGACCATCCACAGCTGGAAGCTGCTGTATTGCACCTTGAGATGTGATGCCTGACCTGTGGGTCGCCTTGACTTGTACCTTTATTTTTGTGTTACTTTCTGCAGGTAAAGGTAGGGGTTGCACGTGCATTACTTTGCACAGATTCGCTGAATGTCAGGCTGTACAGTTTATGCATACACATAACGCCCCTTGTGTGGGTGCTTAACTTAATGATGCTTCCAAGTGCATTGCGATTTGTGCAGGTGCAGTTTCCCAATTTTAATATTGAATCTGGGTGCATCAACTCTGTTGCGCCATACACAACTGTTTTCAATAGCTGAGCCTCTGTATATAATTCTAAGTAGTACTTAGAACATTTAGTGTTGCTTTTTATTGTAATATGTAGTCTTATGAAGAAAAACAAACATGTTTAATTGTATTGATTGTTTGCATATTGAGTTACTTAATATGTATACAGATCATGTCTTATTGAAAGACTTGGCAACACAAGTAATAATTCTGATTTTTTTTAAGTAAACATTACTTGTAAGATATCATGTTTACGATCAGTAGAAGACAGTTTTTATGTTTCTTGTAGATAGATACATCACGAAAGTTGTTGTAACTTGTTGCTATGTGACAGAATATTGTACAGAACATTTACTAATAGGTGCTGACTGACATTACAGTGGCAGTGTATACAACACACATCTAATATTAAGAACTTGTGTGTTATAAACTGTGGGCCAGTCATTCAAAAGGGTTGTGCCATGCGCAACACGTTTGCGCAGGTGCAACTCCATACTTGCGCCATTCTGCGATATTCAGCACGAGGCAGTTGTGTCACAGAAAAGTGGCTGAGCAACAGCGCAATGCAAATGAATGCATCCGTAACCGGAGGGAGGAACCATGCATAAACTACGCATACGATATTCAACAGGGCTGCGCGGGATTGTGCAGAGCAACCCCAAACCTGCGGCTACACAACTTTGAGCCCAAAAAATTGCCTTAAGTTGAGTGCCACTGACAGGTGAGCTGCTGTATTGCAGGGCGCAACACAGCAGGTGCCACCTGTGGGTGGTCCCCAGCTCAGTCCCTGGGATGGGGGGGATACTTACTGCCCACGATCGGGCATGGGATTTTGGGGGGACACTATGCCTGCGATTGGGCTGTGGGGGGACACTATGCCCATGATCGGGCTGCAGGGTGCGTCGGTCTCCAAGGGCTGCTGCCTGGCAGGGCGCTAGGCACAAGTCCTCGGGGATTGGCACACCTACATGTTAATTGCATGCAAATTGGGCTATAATGAGATGAAAATGGCCCCCCTTCGTCATGCATGTATTATGGCCCCATTTGCATGCCAGCTTTTGAATATCATGAATTTGCATATGGCGCAATGGTACTTGTGCCACCGCAAGCTGACTGCTCCACTCTGTCACCTTGCGCTTGCGCAAGTTCTGCTGCACCATGAACAGTGGCTATGGCTGGGGAGTGATATTCAAAGGGGTTGCTCAATACCGCAGCTCCTTTGAATATTGCATAGGACACACCCCTGTGCATCTATTTTGCACAGCGGAAGGAGTTGCGTCTTTGAATGGCACAGTTTGAATATCCAGCCCAGTATGTCTACTTAAAAAATATGCAGGCAAAGAACATGTCATTATTACATGAAACTCTAGAGAGAAAGATAAATATTTTCAACTGCATATTAATGGATTTTCTTTTGTGTCTTTACAGAACAACAGGATCAAGATACGTGCACTGTGCACTGCTGCTGTGTTCGAAGGCTTGAAAACAAAATAGACAACATCAAAGCAGAAACTGCTGCGCTGCGGGAGGGACAAGAAAAATTGTTGTCCCTCTTCAAGAGCGCAGCAGGCAACAATAGTTACTGTTGGAGCCTGTGGACACAGCAGCAGGTAGCAGTGTAACAAGTACCACAGCTTCACCTGCACCAGCCACAGCAACTGTTACTGAGACAGAGTGATAGCCTCCACAGCTTCAGAGGTATCTCCCCCTCGCTGATGCCGCAACAGCTTCCACTTTCGTTGCGCCTCCACATACTGTCCAACTTTCACCCTGGACTGCCTCGAGCAGCACTACACCTCTCTCCAGATTGGACATTGTGTTTTGTAAATAGTTTAATAGAGTGTAAATAATTATTAAGTTTTATTTAATTTATTCAGAATAATGAATATTTTTTTTTCCGTTTGTTGTTACAACACTTTGAAGACTCCAACATTTTTTGTATTTTTATTTTTCTGGTAGAACAATTTATTTTTATATGAAAGAGAGATTTATATTTTTTTACAAATGTTTAATATTTGACATCATTTGTTTAATTTGAAAAAATAGAATATTTTATTAACAAAACAATTTGCCTCAGTTTCATTTTTGCTTTATGGGTAGTATCTATGGAACAGGTATGACAAGCTATTGTTTTAAGAGATGTTAAAAGAAAGGTGTTGAAGCTCAGATTGTATAGTTCAGTGAAAACTTATTTACAGCTTTATACCGATCTTTAAGTTCACATACCTGTACAATTAAGCAATATGCTGGTCAATATTTATCTTGTTTTTAACATGTTAAGATCATTATAAAAAGACATGACCACGACACATTATGTTAATGGTGAATTAGTAAGTATGTCAGTACATTAACATTTGGGCAAACATTGTGGCATGATAGAATGCAAGAAGGTCATGATGTCAGTGTCAACAGAATTGTTGACCAATCATTGTCACATTTTAAAATAGTAACATTTCTTGTGCAGTGCAAGCTGAGGCACACATTAGAGTTGAACAAGTCTTTATTGTGAAATATAGACTATTTATTATCACTTGTTTTCAGAAAGGTTTCGTGACATGTAGATAGTTGTTTGAGCAGTATCTTAAACCTTAAGCAAGTGAAGTTCAAGATGAAAAAATATGGAGATCTTGAACTGTGCATCAGGAAAACATGGGAACAGATTCTATGTTTTATTACAGTAGTAGCAGTTACTGCTAAATGGCAGAATGTTAAAGAGGAGTCAAACATAGTTTTTCATGTGTCATTGCAACCATAAACACATGTAATCACAAGCATTAATAGTAATGCATAAGTAGATAGATACCCACATAAACAATATTATGTGGTCATTTGACAATTACAGTATTGATTTGTGTTACATTTCATTACTGTGGCTGTAAATGTGAGTTCTGATTTTTTTTTGTAAGACTTACCATTGATTTGTTATACATGAAATGAAATGGTGTATTGACAGCATGGCAAGCCTGTGCAGTACCACTACTGTACACATAATGGTAATAAATTCCTGCTGGTGTGGTGCGTACAGTATGTGCTCTGTGAACAGTGCAATGATACACCTAATGATGTGATATAAGTAGAAGGCCAGAAGGGTATGCAGTAGTAGCAGTGCATCCATGCAGGTAATAATCTGTTGATAGTGTAGATCTTGAAGATCCTGTGCCCCGCAGCACTACATCTATATGACAAATTACATGATGGTACTGTATGGACTGATGTACATATACTGCCAGCATAGTATACATGCACCAAATTACATGATGAGATTATGGCAGGCAAAGGGTGAGTAGTACCACCATTGTATTGATACAGTAAATGATGTGATACGATTGCACGGTTGTAGTGATTAGTTTCTATTTAGTAGTTTGACTTCTCATTCTCAAAAAGAAGGGGAAATTCATAGCAAAAAACTCCGTTAAATGCATTAGTTAGGGTTGTTCCACAGCGACAAAAGTGAGGAAATTCGCTGTTAGGGTTGAAAACCCTAACTCCGAATTCACCCCCCCCAGCACCACACACACACAGACACACACACACACATTCAAGTATGGGGGAGGACCAAGTCAACTGGGTTATATCGTGGTGAACCCATTAAAATAAAAAAACATTTAAAAGACAAGGAACCTCTGTGCGTAAACACTGAGGCAAGGGTTACCCCAAAGGGCATTTGGCTGGGAAGCCAAGTTTCAAGAAAATACAAAATCACACATGCCCCCACAATGCAAAGCATCATGGGCTGCATATGCAAATCACCACAGAATGTTATGCTGGTCCAACTTTAAGCAGAATTGCATGGTGCCGAAAGGCCTCTCACACAGTTTGCAAAGGGTGCTAACAGAAGACATAGACACATGTTTCGTCCTACCAGGACTCATCAGTATGCCTCGTGTGGGGGCATGTATTTTCACTGGTATTAAATCATTTTAGAACCATCATTTATTTCTCATCCTAACATCAATCAAACAACATTTATTTAACATCCTGCTGTCTGTTATAACCCCCTCCTGCTGTATCTTGCTCACTGACCCCCCCGCCAACCACCATTCATTATTATCCATTTTTGTAGCATTCAAAATACATACAACCCTTCACAAATCTTCATTCCCACCCACTGCTCCACACCTCCCAATACCTTCAAAGAGATTTCAATAGTTATGGCTCACAATAGTACCTCCACAGTTCACACAGCTTTCCCACATGCATTACTCCTCACTCTTGGGACACCCCAATGGTCCTCTCTCTCTTTCTCCAGCCACAAACTACCACAGACCCATTGAAAACCACGATCAGCCACATACATCTGCATGTAAACCATCGAATCCAAAATCAACCACATAATTCACTAATGAAAAAAAACACCGCCACATGAATAATTAAAAACAGTAATCAAACTTTACAAATGCTTTCTCCGTTATGGAGAACAAAAGTTGAAAATTTTTTTCCAGGAATGCCCGCCCACACAACAGAAATGCACCAATCGTGCAAGACGTCAAGACAATCATACAACGTTGTCACTCCCCTCTCCCTAGCAACCACCCTGCCAACACACAACCCTAAAAGCGCAGCACCACTTTTTTTAAAAAGAAACCATTCAAGTTTACTACACTTTTGAAAATAATAAAACAAATACAATTATTTCTCACAACCCACACCATGCCTGCTTGTTGCATAAATTGAACATTCAGTTGGCAGCCTTTACATATGCTATTTATTTTCGCTCATCCCTGCTGTCCTTGGACAAACCACTCAAGGCTACACTATGCTCCGCCACTCATGAATTCACTCGAAGACACCGAGGACTCATGAAAATAAATTGCGTATATAATGGATGCCCATCGCATATCCCTTATATATATATTCATGGCAAAAAATTCCATTAACACATCCGTTAGTGTTGTTTCCACAGCAACAAAAGTGTGGAAATGCGATGTTAGGGTTACCATCCCAAGCCCCCATCCTCAAACACCTAACTCAACATTCTCCATATCCCCACCCCCCAAAACCCATGCAAGCAGTACAAGACTCATTGATCATCATCATTCAGCCACTGTATGAGTTCTGCTGCTATCAGAGTGCCTTGGGGGGACACACACATGCTGGCAACCATGCAGTAAGAATTTCTCTGTAACAAACATCAATAACAAGATTTTAGCAGATGCCTATATTTCAATTGTTAAGAAATGATGAAACACTCACTACCTTACCTATATATAGCTGTATTGGAAATAAGGTTTGGATAATCATAGTAATGTTTTGTAGTATACTGTACAAGCAACATGTGACAGCAACAGTTGTAACATCCAAAGTTAACCATAACATGCTGTTAATGAGTATTTCTAATTAACACAGCAATATTACAACATGTGATGGTGCTAGTTTCATACCTGAGCAGTATGTGAAAAGTATTATCTGTTTGTCAGCTGTGTCTGTACTGCTACCACATTCCTATATGGTGGCAGCGATACCTGCAATGAGCCAATCATTGAAGTATGACAAATAAAAAGCAGAATGTAGAAGGTTTGTGCACACTAAGTTTAACTTTATGAAAAAGATACTGTATGGCAGCAATAATGTGTCATCGTACTGTGCTGGCAGTATAGAGTCGATCATACTGTATTTGTTTTCCATTACATAGTGGTATGTGAAAGGAGCACAGTGCTGTGATTATTGTGCTTACAGATGTGACTGACTGGTATAGTGTCCTACAATCTTGCATGTGTTTGGCATGTGTGTGGGGGGGGTGGGGGTGGGTTGGAATGTGGAGTTAGTGGGGATGGGTTCATGAGGATGGAGTGCTGGGATGGCAACTCTAACATTGCATTTCCACTTTGGTCACTGTTGAAACAATCCTAACATGCATTAACAGAGTTTGTTGCCATGAATTTCCCTTCTTTTTGATTTTCATGACAAGTTGAATTCCTTTGGGGAACAATTGCAGTGACTGAAGTGAATATAGGTTCACTAGGAGAGAGAGTGTGTATGTGTGTGTGTGTGTGTCTGTGGGAGAGGGGAGAGAGAGAGAGAGAGAGAGAGAAATCGGGGGGGAGAGAGAGAGGCAACATCTCCTTAAAGCTATGTATCTCCCCCACCCACATTATGGTGATATGTGGTGGGTTAGGGTGTATTGTTTGTATGAAGAGGAGGAGAGACATTATATTTGTATCTCTTTTTCAGATTCCTTAGACACTTGTGGTACATCAAGTTGTTACATTCTCAGTGTATATTGATATCAGTACATGTCAGGCTACATGGTCTTAATTCCTTGAGGTTCCTTGACTAGAGTTTTTTGTTTGACACTAATATTGTCAATTTATATTTAAATAATCATTTATATAGTCCTGAGGTTTTTGAAATTTCTTGGGCCTTATATCTAGCTTGAGAGTACAGCTGGGTAACAGGTCCAGCTAGGTTTTTACATATCACACAGTGTGCACTGATGTTTTTAAGACAACTTTACTGGTAAATTCTTGTCTATAATGCAGTCATTGAAACTTCATGAGCCCTATAACAATCTTAGTTTGTCTTTAATCTGGGTGGGGGTTGCCTTTCAGTGATCACATCCTTATACAAACTGTGACACTCATAGCTTGATTTAGGAGTTGTCTGCTTCAGCAGTGTTATCTTATGTCAATTAAATTTATATGCAGTAGGATTCTTAGTATGTGTGTTCCACCGAGCACCTTGATCCAGGGTTCCTCCTGGCTGAAGGCAGTATGGTACTGTTAAACTTCTCTGACATCATCTTCTGTTTTTTTTTGTTTTGTTTTGTTTTAAATGAGTGTTTTAAACCAATGGGGATTTTTTATTTTTTTCTGTTTTTTCTCTGCATTATCTAGCTGTTATAAGTATTGTATTTTCTAAACAACTGCCATGAGCTTCTGAAGAAGGACTAGTTGGTCCGAAAGCTAGAGCACTTTGTTCTTGTTGTTACATCTATGTTGGTCCATTAAAATGTATCAAATAATTTCCTTCTTTTTGAGAAAGTGTAAAATAAATAGTAAATGATATATGCTGGTAGGTGCACGGGGCCCTTGGGGCCCCATGCTCCCTCCAAGCTGCCCATTTCAGTGTTATGATATGTGTTTGTGGGAGCTTGGGCCCTCCAGGCCCTGCACTCCCACTTATACATAAGCATGGAGCCATACAGCAGCCCTATAGGCTAAGGAAGCCTTGTAACACTAATTTGCCCCTATTTGGGGAACCGCAGCAGCTAGCAAAAAAATTCAAGTGTGGATGTAATCATGACAGTGAGTAGTTCTCACAGCATAACGTCGAATGAATCCATATCGTGCATTGTGTCCAAGATGGGGCAGCAAAAAGCTCTCTGAATACAAAGTCTGTGGGCATAATAGTGGTCCTCGGACATGAAAGTGAGCAATTGGAACAGTAAATCACAAATATCTCAGGAACTGTACAAGGTAGAAAAAAAATCTAATTTCATGGGTTTTAGGACCTTCCAACCTAGTTCTGAACTTAATCCCCCTATAGGGGGGACTAAGAATTTTTGTGACACAAATTCTGTATCTTAAACCGTTTTCGAGATACAAGCCCAGAAAAGCATCACGGACACTGCACTGTTATCCTATGGGAACATTGCAGAACTTTTGAATGCTGTAACTTTGGGCCCCTGCAATGTTTGGAACCAAACCACCAAAAGGCACATCTGCAGGACCTGGGCTTGCCACCCAGTTTTGTTGCAAGAGGCTGGCAAAGATTTGTAGTTATTTTGAGCATACTTTTGCAAATTATGAAAGTTTTACAAAATAAAAAATGAAACTTTCACATTTGAGAAAGTATTTTGAGAAAGTATTTTTTGGAAAAAGTTTAGAAACACATTTCTGGGGGGTTTAACCCCACAAAAAAGATATGACTAGCATCCTCAGGACCCGACTATGTAAACACAACAATCAGTGTTTACCTAGAGGGTCTCAACTTAAAACGCCAGGCATTTTTCTGTGTAACTAACTGTAAACAAGATGGCCAACTCATGAAAGTAAAAGGGCCATTTGCGACACTAAAAACAGCCTCTCACAAAAGTTTAGTGATTTTTGTTAACTTTTCCCATTCACTATAATGTTATTTTTTTTTTGAATAACTTTTGAACGGTTTAATATTTTTTCACCAAATCTTCGAAAGGCAAATCAGTAACCAAGGCTGCATCCTCCCTGAAGTTTTTGGAGTAAATGCATAAACCATACAGGCTGTGGGTGCGAGCAAAGTAATGTGCAAAAAGTCAGTTTTTTTTTCATATTGTGGCATTCTGTAGCACTGCAACCATACATCCAACCATAATGTAACTTGCCAGATCCAGAGATCTGTGGAGCCAGACCACACATGCAAAACTTCAGGCAAATCTGTCACACAGTGACAAAGTTATTAAGGTGCAAAATTTGACATTTTGCATTAAAGTGGCTATTCAATCCTAACTATTGTGGCGCTATCACACCACTATATTTTATATATATGTGTATATATATAAATATATATATATATATATATATGTATATTTATAGAATGGGGTGAGCACCTAACATTGAGAATAAAAAGATGTATTCCCACTGCAGTGGAATAACTCTGTGATGACATCACCACTGTGGGTTTATTTCCTGATAAACTCACAGGCCCAGATATTCAAAAGAGTTGAGCCATGCGCAATAGGGTTGTGCCTGCGTAAGTCCAAAATTGCGCCATTCTGCGATATTCAGCAGAAGGAAGCTGTGACCCTGAAATCACACTGAGCAACAGCACAATGATAATGAAGACATGCACAACTGAAGGGGGAGGAACCATGCATAAATGGCGCAGTGCGATATTCAACAACTTGCACCGTGCACAATAGGGGAGCAAGCGGAAGTTGCGCCATAGCAGAAATGAGCCAAAATAAAAAGGATCAAGGGAGAGGTGCAAGAATGCTACAGGGAAGGCACATGAGGCAGAACCCTAACCACACAGACAGGGCAGGAGGGACACATAGGGCAGGCCATGGAAAGGGCACCCTGAACACAGAGGCACAGGGAAGGTGTGGGGAGCCACAGCCAGTGCAGAATGGGGAAGTGCCACACAGCACAGAGGCCACCACAGGCAGGTGTTCCCAGTGCAGGGGAAGTAGCAGTGAGGACAGCAGGGGGAATACAGGAACAGCTGCCAGGGGGAGTGAACACAAGCCAGGAACATGGCCAGTTCCACCTTCCAGATGGAGGCCATTATGAGGGGGGTGAGAAGGTGGGTGGCAGGGGGGCGTGGCCATGGAACGGCCCGTCGGCTGTATGCCCCCAACAGGCAGTACCAAGCCATCACCAGCTTTGAGCTGTACACTGATACTGAGATTGTGGGCCGGTAATGCCTGAATAGGGAAATTCAGAGGCGGCTCTGTGAGCTGTGCAGTGATGTGATGCAGGCATCCACATGACGGAGCCATGCCCTGTCAGTGGAGACTAAAGTGACAGCTTGCATGTGCTTGCTCGCCATGGGTACCTTCCAGAGACCAACTGGTGACACCACAGGCCCAACCCAGTTGGCCACATCATGCCACCTCACCCAATTCCTCAGCGCACTGCTGCCACATGCTGCGGAGTACATCCATTTCCCCAGCACACCGGCTGAGCATGCAGCAAACATACAGGAGTTCCACAGGGTAGCATGTATGCCTGGCATGCTAGGGGCAATAGACTGCACCCATGTGGCCATACACACACCACCTGGCCCCGAGGGGGCCGCAGACATCAATTGCAAGGGCTATGCTAGCATCAACTGCCAGGTGGTGTACGATGCCAGGGAGCACATAATCAATGTCTGTGCCATGCACCCTGGGGGAGCACACAATGCCTTCATCTGGCATCAGTCGGCACTGTGCCACAGATTCGAGAGTGGGGACATCCCCACTGGACACCTAGTGGGTGAGTATGCAAACCACATGGACAATCATAGGGCCTGGGGGGCATGGCCAGAGGTGACATGGGTAGTGGCTTACATGGCCCGGGGCAGGGCGATGCTGATCACCAACTAAACTCCACCCTCTACACACAGGTAACAGTGGATACCCACTCCGCCCCTGGCTGCACACACCCTACCGGCGGCCCGCGACCCCATCGCAGCAATGCTACAATGAGGCACATGCCACCATGCGCAATGTCATCGAGTGGGTGTTCAGGATGCTGAAAACACGGTTCTGTTGCCTGGACACCTCCAGCAGTGCCCTACAGTACAGCCCCTCAAAGGCCTGCGGGCTATTCCTGGCCTGTTGCATCCTGCACAACATGGCTAATGAATGTGGGATAGCCATACAGGTCGAAGAGGGGGACAGCGATGGGGACAATGAGGATGTCGGTAATGATGGTGATGGGTGGCCCCCCCTTGGGTGACAGGACCCCCGACTGATCCGGCTGGCACAGCTGCACCGGGACACCATCATGGAGGAGCACTTCAGTCAACCCAGGTAAGTCATGGGGCCATGTGCAGCCAACAGTGGCTAAGGCACAACCCACAAACACGCATGGACACAGACCAGGGGTGCATGCCATTAAGGGAAGTGGCAGGGCATGGAACCACAAACACAACCAGGGATGGGTGAGGACTAACATGCCATGCAGATGGACACACACACACACAATGCACCAAACTTGCACAAAGGGCAGGAGGTACACCGAACCAGAATGCCAACCCTAGCCACACACATGTCCACAGGCTACCACGCCCACTGCCTGTCCATGTGCATGTGTCAGATGCTGAGCACCATTGCACACTGGTGTACAGCACAATGCAGGCTTCATCATGCACATGCAACTGTGGACAGCAGCCAGGAGGGTGTGCAGGTGGACTGAGTGTCCATGTGCAGGGCCAGGTACCCACCCATGCACTGGCCACTGAAAGACTCAATGCACACAGGGCAGCACCAGACAGTAGCTGTGTTGGGAGACAGGTCAGTCACATGACACAGTGCCCCGGCCACCATGGATGCATGGGCAGCCCTGCCAAGACCTGCCAGCACTGACAGGCTGACCACTGGCCTCATGGGGTGGCACCGATGGTCCCCCAAGGGTTTCACTGCATGAACACAACCATGCTCATGCAGGGGTCTGCAGCACACTGAACATGCCTGCACCAGGCATGCTCAGGATGCCCACAGCTGAACCCACTGTCAACAGGGAGGGAGTCACATGATGCCGGGAATGAGGGGGTGGACAGTGCACTGCGTGGTGTCCATGATGCATGGGCACCTGACTGTGTGCCCATTGTAGCCATGACAGCAGTGAATGCCTGTGCATGCCTGTCAATGGCAGCGGTCACATCATCCCACAACCGGTCCATCCCTGCCAGGATCAGAGCAGTGTCCCTGCTGCGATGCTCCTCTGCCCTCTCCAGAGCCGCATACAGTGCATCCACCGACATCGCAAGCCACATCTGCTGCTAGACTGATGCTTGCAGTAGGCGGGTGTGCTAGTCCAGGAGGTCATCTGCCTCCTCAGCATCCTGTCCCTCAGGTTGTGCATGTCCCTGATGCTCAGCACCCCTTGAGGGTGGGCGCTGCACACCAGGACCAGGTCTGGGCATGTCCACAGGCGGTGCACAGATGCCACCGCTGAACCCTGTACCCCCAAGATCATTGGCTGACTGCTAATGCTGCCCCTCTGGCTGCCACTTCCCAGGGCTCAGTGGTGCTGCTGCAGTGGCTGCAACAGTCCCACTGTCCTGAACAAACACCAGTGCTGCCCCACTGGTGCTGACAGGCACAGGCTGGGACTGTGATGTCATGCATGCCTCCATGGCAGCACCACCCATGGCCATGGCCACGATGTGTCCTGCTGTGTGGCCATCCCGTGGCACACAAGTGTCACTGCCCATGACGTTAGCGACATCATCATTGGTGATGGACTCTACACCCACCCCAGGCACAGCATGCTGGCATCTGTGGATGCCGGCACGCTGGGACACAGGCAGGGCTTCCTCTGCACCTGTTACAACAACATCAGTGTGGACAGCCAGGTGGCCCCACTGTTGCACTGAGCCACGTATACCTGTGGAGGTGGATGGGCACTCCTCCATCTCCAGCTGACTGTCCTCAGTGGACAAGCCCACCACCGCTGACCCATGAAGACACTTAGGATCTGTAAGGGAAAACAAAGTTGCGTTACTGCATGTGACCTACCCTGCCCCCATAGACAGACCATGACTTCACTGCAGTGATGGGCCACCACCCATCTGGAAGCCACCACCACCCAGAACACCCTCAATGGCACTACACTGCATGCTTCCAGCAACCCTCTCCTCCTGTGGGGTCAGCTGTACCACCTTCGGCTGTCCCCCACCTGTTGCAGCTCATGCTGCCCTGATGGCAGCCACCTTCTCCTTTATCCTCCTCCTGTCCATGCCCATCTTTTTCTTGCACTCCTGCACGGAGCGCTGGTGGCTGCCATGCAGGTTCATGCACGTGCCACCTCCTCCTATGCAGCAGCACGAGCTTGAGGTGTTCCCTGCCATCCACTGAGAAGCGGCTCCTGATCCAGGTAGGCATCAAACAGGGCTTCAGTCTCAGCCTTGGTAAAGTTAGGCATCCTCTTCCTCCCACCAATGTGTTCCTCCTCTCCCACAACTTGCTCGGTCATTAGTTAGCCTGTAAGAATGACAGTTGTTACCTGTGACTGTGCAGTCCCATGCATGTCCCTAAATCCACAGTCCACACTCCCAAGCAGCATGCAACTCACCAATAGACTGCAGTAACCGACTATGCCCACTGCAGCCCAATGTCACACTTTTATAGCGCAACACATGCAAATGAGGCGAGGCACAACTTTGAGTGGATGCAAATTGCAGTGCTGCGCCATTGAATGGCTGATTAGGTAATTTGCATATGATGGCTGAATATTGCACTTTTGCACTTTGTGCAATTGTGTTGAATGTGCTGAGCCAATGGCGCAGTTCTGTGACATGTGTAGTACTCACCTCACTGCACATGCCCGGGTTGCTGATGCAGGCATCTGCCGCACTGCTGATGTGCTGTGCGTGGTAGGCAATGCAGAGCACGGCCACCATTGTGCCAGTGGTGCTATAGTGATGGTCACTACATGGCACTGTGGGCCAACTGCGCAGTAGGCTGCTAATGGCAGTAGCACACAGGCAGCCAATCACGTTACATGCACTGGGTTCCAATGGCGCTGTGCATGTCCGTGTGCCAGAGACCCTTGACCCTGTGCCCAACCTTTGCCCCCTAGGTGCCATGCGTCAGGCATGGGTGCATCTCTATCGTGCTGTTCGGAAACAGCATGATAGGGAATGGCAGTGCTGTACCGCGCAGCATCTGAACGTGGGGAGCTGCGCTGCAGAGAACCATATTGGCAAATCGAGCAGAGAGCATGGCACGCAGGAGGGCAGCTCAGTGGTCGGCAATAGAGCTGGACAACCTAGTGGCCATTGTGGAGCCACACCATGGGCCACTGTTCAAGGAGGCACCCCTGGACAGGTCCAGGACCCAGGTGTGGGAGGAGGTGGCCACTGCACTTGAGGAGGCCACAGGACAGGGGAGGAGCACTGAGCAATGCCGCCACAGGTATGGGGACCTGTGGTGGAGGGAGCCAGAGATGCCAGCATGCCTGCAGGCATGTGCCAGGAGGGGCACGGTGCCACGGCCAGGTAGATGTTACGTCAACACACTTTTATCTTTCATATGGGTAACACTGTTGTATGTGTCCAGCACATGGGGGAAGGACCATCTGGAGTTGGCTGTGGTGGTGTTATCAGGGTGTGGGGTGGGTGGGTCTGGCTGGGTGGGAGGGCACACACCTGGGGGCAGGGGACTTTGCTATGGGATTGTACTGCTGTTCCTCTCTCCATGTTTGCCCCACAGGCCCAGAGAAACACCGCCGTGCCCGCAATCTTTGGTGGCAGGAGGAGCAAAGGGAAGCCAGGTGGGGCGAGGGCCCTCACCACCTACTGGATCGGCCTGATGAAGGTGAGTGCCATAACTCCATGATTACTATTGCATGCTGTGTAACAGGGTGGGCAGCGGGGCATGGCCACCATCCATCAACACCACTGCCATGCACATGACTTGTTACAGTCAACACTGTCCAGTGGCAATGCATGTCTGGGAGTGCATCGATGGTGGCCCATGCATGCACCGGATACATGATTGTGCCACTGCCTTTGTACCACATAGCCATGTCACTAAGCAGCCACAGTGGTGCTGTGCGTGAGTTGGCTGGTGGGTGTGTGCAGCGTTCCGCATGGCTGTATGCACCTGGGTGAGCAGGTCATGTGGACGTGATCACTGTGGGTGGTCACACACCATCACAGAGGTATGTCCCACGGCCGTATGCCATGCACAGTGGGTGTACTGTATGGGGCTGTGCATTCACACCTATTGACTGTGCTCCCTTGTCCTAGGTACATATCATCTCCGGGAGATAAGGGAGGCACTGCAGGAGATACTCCAGGTGGCAAGGGTGTCGCTGGACATCCTCCGCAGAATTGACGACATTGGGGTCCTGCAAAGGCACCAACCAAGACGGAGTCAGAGTGGGGAGCGGCACTCCCACTAGGGGTCCCTCAGCCCCTGTAATCCCCTACCCCCCCGGACCCACCCTCACACCCCTTCTTTCCCACCCCATTTGTCCACCCCTTCTGCTTACCCACCCCCACCTTGTTTGTGGCCCTCCCAACCTTGTATATATTTTGTAAATAGTCTTGTAAATAGTTAACTTTTATATGTTTGTTCAATACAGTTATTTTGATATGAATACTGTGGTGGTCTCTGATTTGCAGTGGGCTATAGGTGCTCAGCTGCAGTGGTGTGCATGGCGTCAGGGGTGGTGCGGTCATGGGTATGTGTGTGTGTCCATGTGGAGGTGACTATGGTGTGGGGGTAGCTATCAGTCAGTGTCTGTGGTGTGTGTGTTGTGCCCTGTGCACTGGATGACTGTGTGCAGTGGTCCATGGTGTGTGCTCTGTGTCCATGGTACCCCTATCAGCCCATTCATGGCCTGTGCAGCTGACACACATGCATGTCTGTGACCTGCACGGTCCACTGGCATGTCAGTGGTGGCAGTCCCTGCAGGGCAGCCACTGTACCCGTTAAAATGCTGGGTTGCCTCCTGTCACTGGTGTGGTGCATGTCTGCCTCGGGTGACACTCTGGCCTCCATAGTTGTTGTCCCACCTCCATGCTGTGCCTTGTGTGGGTTGCAGGGGATGTACACCACTGTCTGTGACTTGTGCTCCGGGCAAATGATGGTGGTTTACAGGTCCACAGTGCCTGCGCAGGGTGGCTGGCACTCCAGTGCCATGGAGGACTGCGAGTTGTGTGTACACAGTTTACATGGGCCCACACTGGGGGCTTGGTTGCCCCACCACTGCGGTCCTGTGTTGTTGTGCCCTTGGGTATGGGTGGGTGTCTCTCCATGCACTGTGTGGCGTCCGGTGTGGTGCATGCACCACTGTGGGTGTCTATGCTGGCTCTTGTGGCCAGTGATAGGTCAGGGTGTGTCATTGGAATACTGTGCAGGGTGCTGTACCACTGGTGGTGGTGTCTGGGGCAAGCCCTGTCCTGTGTGGGGTACCTCATGTGCCGACGCATGGTTGGTCTCTCAGCAGTACCTCAGGGGGACTGTGCATGGTGGCACTGTGTATGCTGTTGTTTCATTGCTGTGTGCTGCCACCCACTGATGGTTGCTCATGGTGGGGCTGCCTTGCATGGTTCTGTGGTGCACAGGGTTGCAGTGTCACAGTGGGGGTGGTGGCATGCATGGGGTTTCCTGCAGTGGTGGTCCCTGCTCCTGGGGAGGGTGTCTGGGGGTCATGGTGCAGGGTGTGCTCTGCATTGGGGATGGTGTGGCACGGGGTGGTCAGCCCTCCTTGTTTGCCAGTCACAGCTTGCTGGGGGGTGTGATGGGGCACCATGGCCCAGCTGTGGGTTAGTTGCTTGTCTCCATTGGCCGGTGGTTATTCCAGCCCTCCCCCAGTTGTGCAGTGCATGGGGTGTGGTGGGACAATGTCTGTTCTGCTGTGTGTTCCTGTGCCCATCTGTGGCATGGGTGGTGGGCCCCTACCTCCCTGGTTGTGCAGTTGCATTGCTCTGCTTCTGGGGGGCATCCCTGGTTGCGCTATGGTGCCTCTGGACTGCTCAGCTGCACATCCCTTGTTGCACTATGGTGCATCAGATCTGCTCAGCTTCCCCTCCCTAGTTGCGCTATGGTGCAGGTGGTGCAATATTCAGTCGTCGGCTGTAGGTGCAGTTTGGCCTGCTTCATTTTTCAATATCACGCCTCTTGTTCATGGGCACAATGGACTTGCGCTTGCTCCTGCTATTGCGCACTTTTTGGGTGCAGTTTGAATATCTGGGCCGCAGTGTCTACATCACCAGCAAATATTCTCACAATGGTGATGTCACCAGAGTGAGATGATCTACACTGCAGCCTGCATTTAATAGCTTCACAGTTTCTCTTTCTCAATGAATCCTACAACTAACTCAATTAGCATTATAAAAGGCAATCACCTGTGTCCCATAGTTATTATGACACTCCTAGCCTATTACTGTGCTGCTCTAATCTTCGAACCAGCCTTCTTCATAAAGCAGTTTCTCTTTCTGAGTGCTGACTGCACCAGTTTCTCTGTCTCCGTAAAGCCTGCAACTTACTGAATTAACAGTCTGTTTCTCCTCTTAGCTGCAGGTAACACAATTATCATTCCAAAACACATTCACCTGTTTCTCATAGAGCCTAATAATCCCAGACCATTCAGAAACTTACACACACTAAGACCACACACAAACAGTGCTGTCAGTATAGCCTAGAGGTTAGAGTAACAAACAATGAACAAACTTGCTACATCCAGCAACCCAAATAAGTGTTTGATTCTTACAACTTCCATTTGAATACTGTGTGACTCTGAACAAATCACTTAACTGCCCAGTGCTCCCAGATCACCTCTAAAATCTTACCCAGTTACCAAAACAAACAAAAAAATAAACAGAGAACACAGAAAAAAGGTGTTCCTAAAAGACACTAGCCCTATTGTATAAATCACACATATGATGTGTGACTTGTGGAATATGGCAAACATTTGCACTCGTGCAGAGTGAACTGCAATAATATCACTTGTGCCTTCAGCACTCATGATATTATCGCAGTTCACGCTGCACTCATGCAAATATTTTCCATATTCCACAGTCACCCATCATGTATCACCTATCTATCTATCTAACTATCCATTTATCTATCTATCTATCTATCTCTCTCTCTCTCTCTCTATATATATATATATATATATATATAGATATGAAAACAAAATCACACGTGCCCCCACAAAGAAAAGGTTCTGAAAGAACTCTTAAAACTGAAGGTGGACAAAGCAATGGGGCCTGATGGGATTCATCCCAGAATTCTAAAAGAACTAAGGGTAGAACTAGTGACACCACTGGACTACCCTTTTAACAAATCATGGGAGGATGGGGTGGTACCCGAGGACTGGAGGAGGGCAGATGTGATTCCCCTTCACAAAAGTGGGAGCAAGGCAGAAGCAGAAACTATAGACCTGTTAGTTTAACCTCAGTGATAGGAAAATGATGGAATCACTTCTAAAGGAAAGAATTGTCCAGTATCTAGAGGCCAGAGGGCAGGGACCCTAGGCAGCATGGATTCACAGCGGGAAGGTCATGCCAGACGAATCTGATAGATTTCTTTGACTGGGTGACCAAAGTAGTAGATCAGGGAGGGGCTGTGGACATGGCCTACCTAGACTTTAACAAGGCATTTGACACAGTCCCACACAAAAGATTAATATACAAGTTAGCCAGCCTGGGAGTGGGTCCCAAGATGACAGCCTGGGTAAAGAATTGGCTGGAGAATAGGACACAGAGAGTAATAGTAAATGGAGTCCACTCAGAAGAAAGGAAGGTTACTAGTGGGGTACCGCAGGGTTCAGTATTAGGACCGGTCCTCTTCAATGTCTTTATAAGCGACATTGCAGAAGGACTGGAAGGAAAAGTATGTCTCTTTGCAGATGACACAAAGATCTGCAACAGAGTTGATGCACAGGGTGGGGTGGAAAGTATGAGAAGGGACTTGGCAAGGTTAGAGGAATGGTCAAATGTATGGCAGCTTAGATTCAATGCTAAGAAGTGCAAGGTAATGCACCTGGGAAACAAAAACCCAGGGGAAGAGTACACAATTGGGGGTGAGATACTAACAACAACAAAAATGGAGAGGGACCTGGGGTAGTCATATCAGATGACCTAAAGATGGGCAAGCAATGTGAGAGGGCAGCAAGGAGGCTGGGGGATACTGGGATGCATGGAGAGGCATCACCAGTAGAAAACAGGAAGTTATTATCCCTCTGTACAGACAGCTGGTGAGACCCTATCTGGAGTACTGTGTGCAGTTCCTGGAGACCCAATCTCCACAAAGACATAGACAGAATGGAAGCTGTCCAGAGAGGGCAACTAAAATGGTGCAGGGTCTGCACCGGAAGACATATGAAGAGAGACTTAAGGAGCTTAATATGTATAGCCTCGAGAAAGGAGGAGGGGGACATGATAGAAACTTTCAAGTACCTCAAGGAATCAACAAAGTCAAGAGGTAGCATCTTTCAAAAAGAGTGTGCAAGAACAAAGAGGCACAATCTGAAGATGGGGGGGCTCAGAGGTAATTTAAGGAAGTATTTTTTCACAGAGAGGGTTGTGGATGCATGGAACGGCCTTCCGGAGGAGGTTGTGGAGTCAAAATCAGTGGTGGAATTCAAGCATGCATGGGATAGTCACAAGGCAGTTCTGGGGGGTGGGGGTAGGAAGAAGTAGGCTGCTGGTTAACTAGGATCTGCAGCTTATCCAGTAGGTAGGGAAATGGGCAGACTGGGTGGGCCAAGCGGTCCTTATCTGCCGTCAAATTCTATGTTTCTATGTTAATGCAAAGCATCATGGGCTGCATATGCCAATCACCACAGAATATTATGCTGGTTCAACTTTAAGCAGAAATGCATGGTGCTAAAAGGCCTCTCACACAGTTTGCAAAGGGTGCCAACAGAAGACATAGACATGTGTTTCATCCTACCAGGACTCATCAGTATGCCTAGTTTGTTTGACACCCCAGTGGAATGAACTACTGTAGTGACCCTAAGATGGTCTATCTGGGTTATGTTGTGGTGAACCCAATTAAAACAAAAAACAATTTAAAAGACAAAGAACCTCTGTGTGCAAGCACTGAGGCAATGGTTACCCTATATGTGTATATATATATATATATATATATATATATATATATAGGATCCATGATGGGCATGAGTGTGATATAGCAAATATTGTCACTCCTGCAGAGTGAGATATCCAAGCTCACGATGCAGGAGTGACAATAATTGCCATAGCACATAATCTGCCCATCATGTATTCGATATATACAATAGGGCCAAGAGTTTCAGAAGTTTTGTTATGCTGTCTTGTGTTCTGTTCCTGTTAATGTGTTTGCTCATTCTGTGTGTAAGCTTTTCTGAATGGGCTGGCAGTGTTATAAACTCTGAGAGACATATGAGTGTGTTTTGCAAAGCTAAATGAGTTAGTTTTAGATAGGAATGAGAAACATACTTTTGTGAAGCTGTATTGTTTATCAGTCTGGCTGCAGTGAAGTTAAAAGCATCACATTAATTGTAATGAACTGAGAGGCAGAGTGTCAGAACAGCTGATACTGTTTTCAGTGGTAATTAAGTTAGCTGCAGGCAGAGTGCAGAGTGTTCTGTGGAATTGTGCTCTTTAGGATTCTGGCTGCAGTGAAGTTGAAATTGTCACAGTAATTGTAATGGGTGAGAATCAGAGTTTGAGGAACAAGTGAGAGTGTGTTTCAGTGGTAGTTGAGTTAGCTGCAGGCAGTAGTTTAGACTGTTCTGTGAAGCTGTGCTGTTTGGAATTCTGGCAGCATCAGAGTTTGAGGAACCAGTGAGTGTGTTTCAGTGGTAGTTGAGTTAGCTGCAGGCAGTAGTTTAGACTGTTCTGTGAAGCTGTGCTGTTTGGAATTCTGGCTGCATCAAGTTGAGAGCATCACAGTAATGAGCTGGAAGTTGGGGGATAGGTGTGTTTTGTAATGCTCACTGAGTTAGCTGTAGGCAGCAGTGAGACCTCTCAGGTAGTTCTGCATTTGTGTCTATGGTAACAGCACAGGTGTTTCTTTCATGCTGAGGGGAAAGCTGCCTAGGGTGATGATAGCAGTGACCTTTTGTGACCTGTGTGTATAAATGTCTCATATCATCACAGTAGAGCAGAGGGTAAAAATATCACACTGCAGTGGATGATACGCTATTTTATCTCACTCATTTACCACTCACCCCTGTTGTGTATATATATATATATACTGTATGTGTGTGTGTGTGTGTTATAGGGGTACAGTCACACCCCTATAGTTAGGGTTCAGTTGGCACTTTAATGTTAAACCTCAATTTTTATGCATCAATAGCTCTGCAACTGTTCAATGGATTTGTACAAAATTTGGAATGCATGGTGTTGTGAGGTAGAGCTCTTGATTTACCATGTTTTGTTTTGGTTGTTTGTATGTATGGTTTCTGTGAAGTGAAGGACTGAAAAGTGTGTTTTTTGCCACTTTAATGCGTTTTTTGACCATGGTGCTGCAAGCACACTGTGTGGTATTTTGGTCTGAAATTTGGAATACAGAAAGAGTTTGGGTAAAAGAACTACCCAGTGTTTGTTTGGTAAACAAATATTAATCCAATCCAAAGTTATTTAATTTAAAATTTTTGAGTTCTGAGCATGCTCAGTTCTCTCCAAGATTTATATGTATATTTATTTTTTGGACTAGAATTGGAAGAAAAAACAGTACACAGTTCTCTGATGAACAGTTACAGTAAAGTCAAAAGATAATTTTTTCACTGTTAAAAAAACAATTGTGATATAAATTTTAAAGAACGCATAATATTTCAAATGTGTTTATGTTTGTGACTGATATGTGATGATCAGGTTAATAACAACAAATTAATAGATTTTTTTTTTTTATTCAGCATCGTTTTCTTTTTTACAATCCAGTCGAAGTTTCAAATACATTGTAAATGTGACACCCACATTTGTGATAATAAAAGAATAATGGCTACGGGGGTACAGACAACATAGTTCTGGTTGTACGAAGACTGTTTCACTCATTCCATGATGTGGTTTAGCACCAGAATGACCATGTATTATTCTTGAATATTGTACAGTCACATAGAGGATACCATATGATCACCCATACACAACAGGAATATTTTCTGTGCAAGAGGTTTCCATAGTAACCAGAGATATCAACAGTACAACTCAACAGGTCTCATTACCATAGAAACTTCAAGAGTTTGAGGATATTCCTGTGGTGTATCATCAATCATACACCATCTTTTATAGTGTGTGGTAAGTTCTTATGGTGAAGTACGTCTTTCATTTTTTTTTTTTTTTCTCACTGCTTGCCTTCCGGACCATCTTTCACTACCATGACCATTCCCGAAGAATCAGAGAGCTCTAGATTGTGTTTAAAGTTGTTATGCTGCACCAACTGCATTGATAGTGCAGCATAACAAACTAGGTAACATAACTACTGCAGCATACCAAGATTTTAAAAGGGGTGTATTGCCATCCCTGACAACGCTGAACCATACACTACATGACTATTTGTAAACAATTACAATTTGCTTTTTCAAGACACTTTATAAATGTACAAGACATACTACTAAGATACCATGATATATTATGAAAACATAGCTGTATTGACAAATCAGTATTATTTTACTCATTGTAAAAGATTGTCAAATTGTGCCAGAGATTTGTTCTGCCTACAGTACATCAGCTGTCTCACATGTAGTAAATATAAATAAACAAAGATTAGAATGTAAGACCTGATAACAATGCCGGCCTGGTGGCGCTGATGGTTGAGGCGCTGAATGCCACACCAATGCCACACCGGTGACCCAGGTTCGGGAATGAGCCCGGGCTGTCAGGGCTGGCAGGGGAGAGAGAGAGAGAGAGAATTGAGCATACAATAAGAAGACTGTTCAAACAGCTCTTGCTGTAAATACAGACCTTTAGATGGTAAGTAAGAAGAGTACATATGTATGAGATGCTGAGAAGGTGCTGTGACATAGGGACAGATAACTTTCTTCACAAGATACACCATACTTTCAAGGGCTATAAGGGAACATTTCACCAGAGGGAGCAAGTGTACAGGTTCCAAAGATACTCGGTGTACTAGAAGGACATACACACTTTGTGCAGGGGAAGGGCAGTTAAGCACAGTGTGAACAAAAGATATAGATGAGTGAAATAGCAGGTGAAATTTCAATTGTACGAGAGCATCAATTATATATTTTTATATCTGTCTACATTTAATTTATTTATATGTATATTTAACTGTCATAAATGTAGTATCTACGAATAAGATATTAAGAATGTGAATGTGCATGAGTGGGTATGTGTGTGTGGGGGGGTTCAATCTTCTATTTATGGTAAGTTCTAAACTCTTGTACAACATGGTAAACAAGAACACAATAAATAGAATATAGCAAACAAATAAAACATTTTTAGATAAAAAAACATCTGAGCTCATAGTTAAGCAACAAGGCATGACAGGGGTCATCTCTTGTAGTGGGTTAACAGACCACCTCAGCTGGCTTGAAGCACAGTACATAGCCGAGTGCTTCCACCACCTGAGAAGAGTCATTAGCCCATCATAACACACCCCATGTCATGCCTTATTGAGATTATGAAATTACTCATTTTTAGTATTCTTTATGTGTTTTTTAAACATATTACTTTTAGCTGCACCGTTGTGGTAGGATAATGGTCCAGCTGAAAGCTACTCTTGGCCAATCAGGACACAACATGCTTTCTAGCCATTTCATAATAGTCTATATCATTTAGAAATACCAAAGTCTATTCACTGTGTCTTGGGAAGTTGAAAAAAACTATTTTTTGTTTTATTCAAACATACCTATTAAACAATTTTATGTAAGCAAAGAGACATGTGTAGATGATGTTACTGTTTAGAAACCATCACAGAAAATAGTTTGAAAGTAGCCTACCTGTGGTCTATTGCCTAATTGCACATCAGAATATAGAGGTATATCAGTACCAGCAACACTGTCCATATGTAATGCTGTGATAACAGTGCTCCATAAAACATTGTCCTAAGCCAACTAGTAAAATAGCAGTATTTATCAGCTCCTTTTTTTTCATATGGTAGTATGACAGTCTGTATTTTGAGAAATATTAATGCAGTAATGTAACCATGTTTTTCTTCTTTCTTTCCATGATGCCACACAATGCCAAGAAAAAAAAACAGTAAGCCAAATGTGTCTCACACTATGAAAAAGGGTGCATTCGTGTGCTGTAGCACTTTCAATGCTTGATAGTGGCCTAAATGATAGAAACTGCATGCACAGCTGTTTCTCATACCTTTTACTCTATTCTCTTTTGTAATCTATATTGCAGCATCATCACATGCACCATACAGCTTGCATGCGAACATACTCTCATATATATGTTCACGCTTCCTGCCAACCACCCAAAATCACAACCTGAGTTATATGCTTCTGCATATCACTTACAAACTGCACTTTCCAAACAACATACAATATGATGCATGGACCTTGACCAATAACCACACTGTAAACACTTCAACAGGCAACCATTAAATAATTGTAAATCTCAACAACTCAGCTCAAAATTGTTACAAGAAATACTCTAAAATAATTTTTCAGTATATCTGTGTAACCAAAAGCCATACATACTATCTTTTTTTATTTAGTTTTTGTTGACCGGGTAAGGGCACTAGACATATCCTGCCTATTTTCAGGTACTACCTAGGGGAGGGGAATACAGATGAATGCCAACTGACCTTGAACCAGATTAAGCTGTTGGTGGTATTTTTAGTGAATGAGGGAAATTTGGCCAGGACACCAGGAAAATTCCCCTACTCTGCTTCCTATAAGCAGGGGGGGTCCCATTTTTATATGAGACCAAGATGGCTGCCTCTGGACATGCTGTGGAGGACATGGAGGTGTTGGAGACAGTGGAGCAGGTCTCTTCCCTGGTCTCTGTTCCGAGAGAGACCCCATCTTCTATGCCTATTGTGCTGCAATCTACTGAATATGGCTCTTCTGTGCCTTTGGATACTTCCCCTGCTGCTGTTGTGGATACTTGTGTGCAGTGTTTGCCTGTGGATCCTTCATTTATTCCTCAAACTGTGCTTACAGTGTCTTCTAGCCCTGCTACTATGGATATACGTGAGTCTTCTCCTCCTGTTTCTATGGATGTAGATGTGTTACTTAAAATCGAGGAACAGCGTTATTTCACTGCTAGACAGCGTTTGTTAGGCCTTAAGCCTCAGTCTGGTTTTGTACCTGCTGCTACTGACTCACCGTCTGGGAAAGATTGTTTTACTGTCTCTTCACCGATTCTGACACTTCCGCATTCTTTGCCTATTGCTACGGACCCTCCTCACTCCCTACCACCTGTACTGACTGCACCTCTTGCTCAGCTTTCTCCAAAAACTTCTTCTGTACAGGTGCCTGCTTCTGCTCTCCCTGATGCCTTGCACATGATGGACTGGTCTGTTGAGTCGGCCCTGGAAGTGGCTGGGTGGGAGAAGGATCCTACCGTTGGGACTTGGCGTTCTGGTTCTTCCCCGATCTGTACTAGGCCACCTGACACTGACAAACTGCTGGCCTCTCCTGTTTTGAAAGACTCTGCTGCTTCTCTTGATCTTTCTTTGCCAACTGAACTCCTTCTGACTCAGAACCCGACTTTGCAATTTGGTCCTGCTTCCTCGACGCCTCAAGAACAACGGACTCTTCGGGACCCTGAGTCTCATCCAGTTCCTGCTACTTCTACTGCTTCGTCCCCTAAAACTTATGCTGCATGCTTTCAACCCCCTGTGCATCAAGCTAAAATACACAATGCTGTTCGGTTGCATTATTTGGGGGGCTTACCTGACTTTCCTGACCGATTTTTTGTAGGTCGCACTCTTTTGAAGGATTGTATGCAATTTGCTGCTTTTGAGATTCATGCCTTAATTCATGTTTCTTCAGAGTCTCATTTTGATATTAGTTTTAAAACTATCACTGGTTTAGAAAAGTTTTGGAGAAAATATCAGGAGCTTAAAACCTCTCCTTTATGGTCACCGTTTAATGCCATTCCCTTAACTAAACCTACTCAGAAAACTGTTACTATATTGTTTCATAACGAAGGTGTCAGTCTTAATGATATTACTGTCTGGTTAAAGCAAAGATGTACTGTCCTTTCTGACCCAGAGGCTATCTTTGATTCTGAGAATATCTGGACAGGTGGCTGGAGAGCGAGGGTTATGCTTTGCACTTCGGAGGTTGGAATACAGCATCTCCCAAACAGCTTTATGCTTGGGAAAGACAGGGGAGTTCTTTTTTAACCCGGCCAGCCTAAAGCTTGCTACAGATGTGGCTCTCAGAATCATATAAGTAGTGTCTGTGACAAGATTAAATGCTCTGTTTGTAGTAACATTGGCCATGCAGGTTCCCAATGTGTGGATGAACCTTTTTGCGTCCTTTGTGACGAATTTCGGCACACTTTCCAGACTTGTACTTGGGCAGCTCACAACTCCCCAACTCTTGCTGATGGGGCAAAGCAACATTTGATTATTACTGTTGCACAACATTCTCACTTATCTGACACTCTTTCTAGACCTCAACGTGTACCCCTCCCTCACCCTGTTGTACCTGCTGTTGACCCCTCTTCTACTTTACACGAATGGTCTGCTCCTGTTTTGGAACCACAGACCTTTACTACAGCTCTCCCTCCCCCTTTCTCTGATCTTGCTATTTCTATCTTGGAAGAGGTCCCTATTCCTGTCTTGCCTAGTATTTCTGGGTCTTCCATGGACCCCCCCCAAACCTTTTGTTAGAGTTACATGAGGATCTAAGAAGGGGACTTCTCCTTCTTCTAAGGCCCTGAAATCCTCTACTGTGACTCATATGAATAAATTTGAGGTTTTACGCCACCCTCAGGACAACACGGACTCAGATATGTCCTCTGTTCTTTCCTCCCACCCTGATGTGACTTCGGACACTGAAGTACCCATTGATAATATTGGTTCTCAAAAAAGGAAAGCTAAGGCAAAACTGAAGCATAGGAAAGGTACCCCTAGGAAAGGTAGGCTAAGGTGACTTTTGTGTTTTTGTTTTCACTTTCCCGTTTCATGTCTTCTACTTTCTCAGTGCATACTGTTAATGTTAACAGTATAAAGAAGCATGCTAAGAGAGATGCAGTTTTTTCCTTTTTATCTGGCTTGACAGCTGGTCTCATTTTCTGCAAGATGTACGTTTCCATGCTCTTCCAGAAATTTCCAGGGCCACTCATGCCTGGACCTCTGGGTTCTCTTTTTGGTCCTTTGGACAGGACTCTTGTTCTGGTTTGGGTATTTTATTTAGTATACCTGATGTTACTGTTGTTAAACTGTTGGATGTCTACCCGGGTTGGCGTCTGTTGTTGGATATTTTGATTTCTTCTGTCCCTTTCCAGATTATTAATATTTATGCCCCTCAATTGAAATCCCAAAGAATTGAACTACTGAAACTGATTCAACCCTATTTATATACATCAATGCACGTGATTTTTAGGGGTGATTTCAATGGTGGGTTATACACTAAAGATAAGTCTTCTACTCCAAAGACTACTAAGCTGTTTTGTGACACAAATTTTCTGAAACAATTGCTCCATTCCACAGGTTTACAGGATGTATATTTATCTTTTACGGGTCAGCATACTCCTACTTTTCACAAAGGCCCCTTTGCAGCCATTGTTTTTTTATTTCTCCCCACCTCCAACTTTCTGATGCTGTAATTCAAGTTCGGAATTTTTGGATCATAATTTATTATCTATTTCTTTAGGCCCTTCCTTGACATCTCGTTTTGGCCCTGGCATTTGGAAACTGAATGCTTCCCTGTTATCTGATTCATGTTTGTTAAGTCACTTAACTGAGTATATTCATAATCGAAAGACTGTATTTTTTTTATATGATGCCCCCTGGGATTGGTGGCAGGATACGAAATCTGGACTCCAAACTTTATTTAAAAATTTTAGTAAACATCATCATGATTCATTGTATTTCCTATATCACACTAACAGACGACGACTTCAAAAATTACTTACTTTATCTCATGAAACTGGCCATGATTTTTCGACCCAAATAAGTACTCTTAAGAAGCGCATGATGGATTATCACCTTCTGAAGGCTACTTCTGTTCAGCATCAACGTTTTGGGACCTCTGGTACCCGTGACACAGTATGTCCATATGCTTCTATTCGGCGAACAGTAGAGAGTAAAACCTTTACTACGCTGTTTGATGACAGTTTCACCGAGCTCACTGATATTTTGAATATTAGGCACCGTGTTACCTGTTATACATAAAAACTGTTTGGTCCCATGCCCCCCCCATCTGCATCCGTAATGGACTACTTTTCCTTTTTACAACGTCCTGATGTACATTCTTCTGTTGTAGATATGTTAGATACTGAGATACAAGCACATGAAATTGAAGCAGTAATCAAGTCTTTAAGTCCAAGAGTGACACCGGGCCTGGATGGTCTCTCCAGTGAGCTGTATAGATTGTTTTCTGCTGACCTGAGTTCTGAATTGGCTACAGTTTATAATTCTATTCTACAGTATGAACATCTTCCTTTAGACTTTAACATGGGTTGTTTATTTTACTTACATAAAAAAGGGGACAGAAGATTGCTCTCCAATTGGAGACCTTTATCCCTCTTAAATACTGATTTTAAAATATTGACCAAAATGTTGGCCCTCAGAGTTTCTAAATTGGCCATATATGTGATTTCTACCATGCAATCTTGCAGTGTCCCTGGGAGATGTATACAGGACCATCTAATTTTGCTTAGAGAAATGATTGAGCATGGAAATTCTACTGTTTTACATGGTTTCATATTCTCACTGGACCAACGGCAGGATTTTGATTCTGTACATCATGATTTTTTATGGTCTACTCTTCGATATTATAAAGTACCTGATTATACCCTGACTAGACTCCGGTTGCTATATCGGTCTGCAACTGTTGTCCCACTGGTCAATGGATGGAAGGGCTCTATGCTTCCTCTACACAGAGGGGTTAGACAGGACTGTCCCCTTAGTACACTTTTATATGTTTCTTTTTGGATCCCTTACTTTGTTCTATTAATTCAACCCCAACAATTATGCCACTTCCCTCAGCCCCATATTCCATGTTGGCCTATGCAGATGATATGAGTCTCATGGTGGCTAATGTTGCCCCGTGCATTCTGCATTATGGCATTGTTCCAAGTTTGGGGCTGTTTCTGGTGCGGCCCTTAATCTTGATAAATGTGTAGGCCGTAGATTAGGTTCCCCTTTTGTAGATGAGTTTTCTGTTGACATTAGACTTTGTGATGACCCTATTAGGATGTTGGGCATTTTATACAGTAATGATCCTTTAGATGTCCTTAACTGGACTCCCAAATTAGATTATGCTCAAACTATGGTTGCACATTGGAATTCATGGCAGATGAGTAAGAAAAAAGGATTTACATGATTAAACCTTCTGCTTCCCCTTTTTCTCTTTCTGGCTTATATTTTCCCCCCTCCCCGGCAATTTGAAACCAGATTGCTTAGTCTCTTTTTTCAAGCCCTATGGAGTAGCCGCCTGAACCCCATTAAACATCAGATCACCTATCTCCCTATTCGGGATGGAGGCCTAGCTATGGTCCAACCTGGGTTTTTTTTATACTAGTTTTTTCTTGTTTCATAATATTAGACCCCTTCTGGTTAACCAAGATCGAGGCTGGGAACCTTGGTTTCTTGAATCCTGTGGTCCTTGGTTTCATAAATGGGAACTTAACAAATTGATGGTTTTAACACATTTCCCCCAGATTTCTGCTTATGTTGGGGATAGTTTTTTTTCATTTGAAACACTGGCAGATTACTAGTCATATGCTAATAACTGTCTCCAGAAAATGATTGTATAAGTATTTAGTGGACTGTGTATGTTTGGAGATTGTTATTTTTCCCAAATGTCCTAAGCAACATCTCCCTGCTTTGCTCACTTTACTTCGTAATTCTAGGTTCCCAAAGATGTGGGACTTACATTGGCTTAGCTGCCATGAACGTATCAATGTCAAATGTAACCATAAACCCAAATCACTACAGGACAGATTTTGTTCCAGACCTGAATGTCAGCAACAAGAAGAAACTATTTCACACCTTTTTTTCATGTACATTTATTGTTTCTTTTTGGAATCTATTAGCTGCCAGATGGTGTGAACCCTTGTTTGCTCTCATTACTTATGACAAATTAATGTATGTTTTTTCCCCCTCACTTGGTCTCATTGGAATATTAATACGTTAAATTTGATTTTTGTAATAATCAAATGGCATGTGTGGAATGCTCGTTGTCTGTTTAATTTACAGAATCAGGATGTGCCTCTTCTTACCATTATTCGAAGGATCGAACATGATTTGAAGGCCATATATTTTTCAGAGGCAGAACATTTGCCGTCTGACTCTTTGTTGGAATTATGGACACTATTACCTTGGATAACTGATTCTGATTTTCCTGTTACATAATTGTTTTGTGTTTTATTTTTCTCTGTATCATTTTCGTTTTTCCTTTCTGTTCAGTTGATGTTCAATAAAAACTTCCCCTATTCTTTTTGATAAGTGCCATAGGATCTTTAACATCCACCTGAACTACTACCAATCCAGGCAGATGGGACCTCGGTTTAATGTCTCATCCGAAAGACAGCACACTAATGCACCCTTTTTCATAGTGTGAGACACATATTTAATACTGCATGGCAAAAAAGATTGTATTATATCAAACTGAGCAACCTTATGTCTTCTATTTCCTAAGCAAAACAAAACATTTTCTCATTATCCCATTTCATAATATCATTGCTATGGCATACTCAGCAACACAGAACAACACACTGCTGCTATATTGTCAAAACTTTACTGTTGTTATACTGACAACCACAGTCACCAATAAAGGTTCTATCATACACCAGTAATAAAATTCAATCTGTGTCCATATGTTGCAAAGTCACAGACATTTTGTATAATATTTGTTATCCATGCATTGTATTTCAACCTTCTTAGCATATAAACATCACCACCATCACCTTCCTGAACTGCATAGCTTGTGTCTGCTTAACAGTAGAAGTAGTAAATAGCAAAGAAATGTGTACTTTGAAAACCCCAAATCACTAAAAAGTAAACACCAGCACTATTTTACACTTACTTATATAATCTTTTTTTTCTCTTCTAGAATCTCTAGAACAGTTAAAAAACACACAGCTGCTTGAGGCTGTGGAGGAGGGCAATCATGCCGTAGCCCAACATGGCCAGCTGATTGATAGCAATCAAGAAAGAATGTTACAAAAACAAGACCATATAACTGATTTGCTGCAATGCCAAGGTCAGGTCGGGCACACAGCTTTGGTTGCTGTCCGTGGTCTTGAGGACAGCAACAGAGGCCTCTCTCACACAATTAATTACGTTAACAAGAAAAGGCCAATGTTGCTGTCCAAGAGACCACCCATGGTCTCATGTTGCGGCTACCTGAGAGCCAGTTGGGGACCACAGAAGGCATACATTACCCAATTTGTCAGGACCTGCAGCATTACCAATAGATGGGCTTTGCCCTCCAGCATCCTCAGCAGTAGAAACCTTAACCAAGTGCCCCTACCATCACAGCACAAGCAGAGGAGGGGCACCAATTTCTGAACTGTCAAGATTCCTCTGTGGACTCTTCCACTTCCTTCAGTTTCCCCATGGCACCGTCATCACAGAACGAGGGGCTAACACATCACTGTGACAAACAGTGCCCTTAATTCGTTGTTGTTTTTTTCTATTCAAATCATGCCCATTTTATTCTATTTTTGTTGTAGTTTTCATCCCCTCACCCATGTGAAGATAAGACATTTGACTTTTTAATTCATTTTAAATATAGTAATATTCTGTTACATTAGTTTTATTTAAGGACCAAGGAAAGTTAATATATATGTAAAATCATAAATGTCAATTTTTTTCAAAAACAGATTATTTTCTTAAACATAAAAAATGTCTCACGTCTCTTCTTTCTAAATGTTAACAAATTAAATAAACTAGACACAGCCAAAGGGAGAAAGTTGCAGGGGTGTGGAGGAGGTGTGGGGGGTCAGGTTGCGTGTGTGGGAGAAGGGGGAGAAACTGTGTGGGTGGATGGTATGGGAGGGCAGGGGTGCACAGGGTTCCAGTGGGGGTTCAGTGGGGTCAGGAGAGTGTGTGTGGGGGGGGTGGGAGGAAGGTTGGGAGTGTGGTGTCGGGGAGTCTAAAGCAGAATAGGAAAATCATTTATCACTGGTACAACCATAACACCCCATTGCCATATTTCAGACCCCACACTAACACTTATACACCCAATAGGGCTAATTAGTATTTATTGATGTGAGCATGGGTGCTCCAGGTGCCATGCTCCAACTAACCTACCCATTTCTGCATAACAATATATGTGTGTGGGAGTACGGGCAGTCTGTGTCCTGCACTCCAACTTACACATAACAAAACAGTCACACAATACACTATAGGGCTAACTAGTACATATTGGAGGCAGCACGGGTCCTCCGGGCCCTGCACTCCCACTGAACTGTCTATTTCAGCATAATATACATGTGTGGGAGAGCGGGCCTTCTGAGCTCTGTGGTCTCACTTACAGATAATGACACAGACACACAATACCCTATAGGACAAACTAGTATATGTTCATGGGAGACCAGGTCCTCTGGGCTTCCACTTACACATAACACAGACACACAATACCTCATATGGCTAACTAGTATGTGTTAGAAGGAGAGCAGGCCTTCCAGACCCCATACTCCCACTAACCTATCCATTTCTGCATAACAATATATGTGTGTGGGAGCATGGGCCCTCTGAGCAGTGCATTACCACTTACAGATAACAACATAGACACACAAGACTCTATAGGACTAACTAGTACATGTTTGTGAGAGCGCAGGACCTCGGGGTCCCACACTACCACTAACCAATCCATTTCTGCATAACAATATAAGTGTGTGGTAGCGCAGACCCTCTGGACATTGCACTCCCACTTACACATAGCAACACAGACACTCAATACCCCATACAGTTAACTAGTATGTGTTAGTGGGAGCGCTGGTCCTCTGGGCCCTGTGCACCCAGTAACCTATTCATTTGTGCATAACAATATAAGTGTGTGGGAACATGGGGCATTCTGAGCCCTGCGCATACACACTACTTACACATAACAACACAGTCACACAATGCACAATAGGACTAACTAGTACATAATGTTGGCAGTAAGGGCACTCGGGGCCCTGCACTCCCACTAATACCCTATAAGACTAACTAGTATATGTTTGTGGGAGTGTGGGCCCTTTGGGGCCCCTGATCCCACTAACCTTTCCATTTCTGCATAACAATGTATGTGTGTGGGGGTGCAGGCTCTCCAGGCCCTCTGCACCCACTTACATATAACAACACAGACATACAATATCGTGCCCTGCACACCCACTAAACTGTCCATTTCTGCATAACAATATACATGTATGGGAGCACGGTCCCTCCAGGCCTTGTGCTGACACTTACACATTACAATACAGACACACAATACAATATAAGACTAATTGGCACATGTTTGTAGGAGCATGGGCTCTCTGGGCCCCATGCTTCCACTAACCTATCCATTTCTGCATAACAATATATGTGTGTGGTAGCACAGGCCCACTGAGCCCTGCGCTCCCACTTACACATACCAACACAGTCACACAATACCCTATAGGACTAACTAGTACATAATGGTGGCAGTAAGGGCAATCTGGCCTCTGTGCTCCCACTAAACTGTCCATTTCAGCATAATGTACATGTGTGGGAGTGCAGTCTTTCTGAGCTCTTCTCCCACTTACACATAACACAGACACATAATTCCCTGCAGGACTAACTAGTATGTGTTCATGGGATTGCGGCCCCTCTGGTTCCAGTGCTCCCACTTACACATAACAACACAGATACTTAATACCTCATATAGCTTACAAGTATGTGTTTCTGAAAGTTTGGGCCCTTGGGTCCCATGCTGCCACTAACCTGTCCATTTCTGCATAACAATATATGTGTGTGGGAGCACGGCTCCTCTGGGCCTTGCGCTCACACTTACACATAACACACATACAATACACCATACTGCTAACTAGTATGTGTTAGTGGGAGCACTGGCCCTCCAGGCCCCATGCTCCCACTAACCTATCCATTTCTGCATGATATTACATGTCTGTGGGGCCCA
This sequence comes from Neoceratodus forsteri, assembly GCA_016271365.2. NCBI lineage: Eukaryota > Metazoa > Chordata > Ceratodontiformes > Ceratodontidae > Neoceratodus > Neoceratodus forsteri. Next base: position 239,745,405 of record CM028132.1, on the reverse strand, counting down.
GACTCCCACTTACTCATAACAACAGAAACACACAGTACCCTAAACAGCAAACTAGTATGTGTTAGCAGGAGTCGTGGTCCACTGGGCCCCATGCTTCAACTAACCTATCCATTTCTGCCTAACAATATATGTATGTGGGAGCGCTGGCCCTCCAGGCCCTGCACTCCCACTTACACATAGCAACACAGTCACACAAAACCCCATAGAGTTCACTAGTAGGTATTGGTGGGATATACCCTGTTGGGCTACCTAGTACACATGGAAGGTAGCATGGGCACTCCGTGCCTTGTGCTCCCACTACAATGTCCATTTCAGCATAACATATGTGTGTGGGAGTGTGGGATTTCTGAGCCCTGCGGTCTTACTTTCAGGTAATGACACAGACACACAATACCATATATGACAAACTAGGATATGTTCATGGGAGTACAGATCCTCTGGGCCCTGCGCTCCCAATTACACATAACAAACACAGACACAAAACCCCATATGGCTAACTAGTATGTGTTAGGGGGAGAGTGGGTCCTCTGGGCCCCATGCTCCAACTAACCTATCAATTTCTGCATAACAATATATGTCTGTGGGAGCTCTGGCCTTCCAGGCCCTGCGCTCCCACTTACACATAACAACAGAGTCAAATAAAACCCTATAGGGTTCACTAGTTTGTATTGTTGGGACCGCAGGCCCACTGGGACCTGCACTCCCATCAAACTGTCCATTTCAGAATAATATACATGTGTGGAAGTGCAGGTTGTCCATGCCCTGCATTTCCACTTACACATAATGACACAGACAAACAATATCCTATTGGACTAACTAGTATGTGTTCATGGGAGTGCAGGCTTTCCATGCCCCACACTTCCACTAAACTGTACATTTCTGCATAACAATATATGTGTGTGGGGGTGTGGCCCCTCCTGGCCCTGCACTCCCACTTACACATAGCAACACAGACACACAATACCCCATATGGCTAACTATTATGTGTTAGCAGGAGTGGAGGTCCTTTGGACCCACTGGTCCAACTAACCTACCATTTCTGCATAACAATATATGTGTGTGGGGGCGTGGACTCTCTGGGCCCTGCACCCCTACTTACAAATAACAACACAGTCACACAAATCCCTAAAGGGTTCAGTAGTACATACTGGTGGGAAGGTGGGCCCTCTGGACCCTCCGCTCCCACTAAACTGTCCATTTCAGCATAATACACATGTGTGGAAGAGCAGGCCCTCCAGGCCCTGCACTCCCACTTACACATAACAACACAGACACACAATGTTCTAAAGAACTAACTAGTACATGTTCATGGTAGCGCAGGTCCTCCATGCCCTGCACTCCCACTAAACTGTCCATTTCTGCATAACAATATACGTGCGTGGGAGCACAGCCCCTCTGGGCTTGTGCTAACACTTATGCATAACAACACAGATGCACAATACACCATACGGCTAAATAGTATGTGTTAGTGGGAGTGCAGGCCCTCTGGGTACCATGCACCTACTAACTTATCTTTTTCTGTATAACATTATATGTGTGTTGGAGTGCTGGCCCTCAGGGCCCTGCGCTCCCACTCACACATAAAAACATGGACACACAATATCTATAAGACTAACTAGAACATATTTGTGGAAGAGTGGGCCTTCCATGCCCCACACTCCCACTAAACTGTTGATTAATGCATAACAATATACATGTGTGGGAGCATGGGCCCTCCAGGCCTTGTGCTCACACTTACACATAACAACACAGACACACAATACAAGATACGGCTAACTAGTATGTGTTCATGAGAGTGTGGGCCCTCTGGGCCCCATGCTCCCACTAACCTATCCATTTCTGCATAACATTATATGTGTGTAAAAGCACAGGCCCTTCAAACCCTGTGCTCCCACTTACACATAACAACATAGACACACAATACCCTACAAGACTAACTGGAACATGTTTGTGGAAGTGTGGATCCCTCTGGGCTCCATACTTCCATAACCCTATCCATTTCTACATAACAATATATGTCTGTGGGAGTGTGGGCCATCCTGGCCCTCTTCTCCCAATTATCCATACCAACACAGACACACAATACCACATACAGGTGACTAGTATGTGTTAGTGAGAGTGCTGGTCCTCTGGGCCCCATGCTCCAACTAACCTAGCCATTTCTGCATAACAATATATGTGTGTGGGAGCACTGGCCCTCTGGGCCCTGTGCTCCCACTTACACATAACAACAGAGTCAAAGAAAACCCAATAGGGTTCATTAGTATGTACTGGTGGGAGCATGGGCCCTCTGGGCCCTGTCTTCCCACTAAACTGTCCATTTTAGCACAATATACGTTTGTGGAAACACAGAACCTCGAGGCCCTGCACTACTGCATATACATAATGACACAAACACATAATACCCTAAAGGACTAACTAGTTCATGTTCATAGGAGTGCAGGCCCTCCATGCCCCACACTGCCACTAAACTGTCCATTTCTGCATAACAAAATATGTGTGTGGCGGCATGGCCCTCCAGGCCTTGTGCTCACACTTACACATATCAATACAGACAAACAATACCTCATATGGCTAACTAGTATGTGTTATCAGGAGCGGAGGTACTCCAGGCCCCATGATCCCACTAACCTATTCATTTCTGCATAACAATATATGTCTGTGGGAGCATGGACCCTCTGGGCCCTTGGCTCCCATATACACATAACAACACTGACACACAATACCCCATACAGCTAACTAGTATGTGTTAGTGGGAGCACTGGTCCTCTGAGCCACATACTCCAACTAACCTATCCATTTCTGTATAACAATATATGTGTGTGGGAGCACTGGCCCTCCAGGCTCTGTGCTCCCACTTACACATAACACAGTCAAACAAAACCCTATAGGGTTCACTAGTCTGTATTGGTTGGAGCGTGGGCCCTCTGGGCCCTGCGTTCACACTAAACTGTCCATTTCTGCATAACAATATATGTGTGTGGGAGCTCAGGCAATCCATGCCCTGAGATCCAACTTACCCATAACAAAACAGTCACAAAATACCCAACAGTACTATCTAGTACACATTGGAGGCAGCACAGGCACTCCGCACCTTGCACTCCCACTAAACTGTCCATTTCAGCATAACATATGTGTGTGGGACTGTGGGCCTTCTGAGCCCTGCGGTCTCACCTACAGATAATAACAGACAAACAATACCCATATGACAAACTAGGATGTGTTCATGGGAGTGCTGTGACTTACACATAACAACACAGACACAATACCCCATATGGATAACTAGTATGTGTTATGGGCAGAGTGAGGCCTCCAGGCTCTGTGCTCCAACTAACTTATCCATTTCTGCATAACAATATATGTGTGTCAGAACACTGGCCCTCCAGGCCCTGTGCTCCCATTTACACATAACAGCACAGTCAAACAAAACCATATAGGGTTCACTAGTATGCACTGGAAGGAGCTCTGGCCCTCCAGGACCTGCACTCCTATTAAACTTTCCATTGCAGCATAAAATACATGTGTGGAAGTGCAGGTGCTCCAGGTCCTGCACTCCCACTTACAAATAACAACACAGTCACACAAAATCCTAAAGGGTTCACTAGTACATATCAGTGGGAGGGTGGGCCCTCTGGACCCTGCACTCCCACTAAATTGTCCATTTCAGCATAATACACATGTGTGCAAGTGCAGGCCCTCCAGGCTCTGTACTCTCACTTACACATAACAACACAGACACACAATGTCCTATAGAACTAACTAGTACATGTTCATGGGAGCACAGGCCCTCCATGTCCTGCACTCCCACTAAACTGTCCATTTCTGCATACCAATATACATGTGTAGGAGCATGGCTCCTCTGGGACTTGTGCTCACACATACACATAACAACACAGACACACAATACACCATATGGCTAACTAGTATGTGTTAGTGGGAGCGGGGGCCCTCCGGGTTCCATGCTCCCTCTAACCTATCCATTTCTGCATAACATTATATGTGTGTGGGAGTGCAGGCCCTATAGGAACTGCACTCCCAAATACACATAAAAACATAGGCACACAATACCCTATAAGACTAACTAGAACATGTTTGTGGAAGTGTGGCCCCTTCCACGCCTCATGCTCCCACTATCCTGTCCATTTCTGCATAACAATATACATGTGTGGGAGCACAGCTCCTCCTGGCCTTGCACTCACACTTACACAGAACAACACAGACACACAATATAACACATGGCTAACTAGGATGTGTTAGTGGGAGTGCAGGCCCTCCAGGCCCCATGCTCCCACTATCCTATCCTTTTCTGCATAACATTATATGTGTGGTAGCATGGCCCCTCCAGGTCCTGTGTTCCCACTTACACATAACAACACAGTCACACAATACCTTATAAGACTAACCAGTATCTGTTGTTTGAGTGAGAGCACTCCAGGTCCCACACTCCCACTAACCTATCAATTGCTGCATAGTAATATATGTCTCTGAGAGCATGGGGCCTGCAGGCCCTTCACTCCAACTTACACATAACAACACAGACACACAATATCCCAAACAGCTAACTAGTATGTGTTAGTGGGAGCGCTGGTCCTGTGGGCCCCGTGCTCCAACTAACTTATTCATTTCTGCATAACAGTATATGTGTGTGGGAGTGCTGGCACTCTAGGCCTGCACTCCCACTTACACATAACAACACAGTCACACAAAACCCCATAGGGTTCACTAGTATGTATTGGTGAGAGCACAGGCCCTCTGGGCTTTGCACTCCCACTAAACTGTCCATTTCAACATAATATACGTGTATGGAATTGCAGAGCCTCCAGATCCTGCACTCCCACCTACACATAATGACATAGATACATAATATCCTATAGGGCTAACTAGTACATGTTCATGGAATTGCGGGCCCTCCATGCAACACACTCCCACTAAACTGTCAATTTCTGTATAACAATATACATGCGTGGGAGTGTGGCCCCTCCTGGCTCTGCTTTCCCACTTACCAAGAGCAACACAGACACATAATACCACACATGGTGAACTAGTATGTGTTAGTGGGAGCGCTGGCCCTCTGGGCCCCATGCTCCAACTAACCGATCAGTGTTTGCATAACAATATATGTGTGTGGGAGTGCAGGTCCTCCAGGCCCTGTGCTCTCACTTACAAATAACAATGCAGTCACATAAAACCCTTAAGGGTTCACAAGTAGATATTGGTGGAAGTGCAGGCCCTCTGAGCCCTGCTATCCCACTAAACTGTCCATTTCAGCATAATATACATGTGTGGAAGCATGGGCCCCAAAGGCCCTGTACTCCCACTTACACATAACAAAACAGACATACAATACCCTATAGAACTAACTAGTACTCTAGATGTTTATGGGAGTGTAGGTCCTCCATGTTCTGTACTCCCACTAAACTGTCCACTTCTGCATAACAATATACATGTGGGTGGCACAGCCCCTCCAGGCCTTGTGCTCACACTTACACATAACAACACAGACACACAATACACCATACGGCTAACTAGTATGTGTTAGTGGGAGCACTGGCCCTCCAGGACCCATTCTCCCACTAACCTATCCATTTCTGTATAACATGATATGTGTGTGGGAGCATGGGCCCTTTGGCCCTGTGCTCTCACTTACACATAACAGCATAGACACACAATACCCTATAAGACTAACTAGTACATGTTTGTGGGACTGTGGGCCCTCTGGGCCCCATGCTTCCACTAACCTATACATTTCTACATAGTAATATATGTCTGTGGAAGCATGAGCCCAACTGGCCCTCAGCTCCCACTTACACATAATAACAAAGACACACAATATCCCATACAGCTAACTAGTATGTGTTAGTGGAGTACTGGTCCTCTGGGACACATGCTCCAACTAACCTATCCATTTCAGCATAACAATATATGTGTGCGCTCCCACTTACATATAACAACACAGTCACACAAAACCCTGCACCCCCACTAAACTGTCCATTTCAGCATAATATACATGTGTGGAAGTGAGGGCCTTCCAGGCCCTGCACTCCCACTTACACTTAATGGCACAGACACACAATACACTAAAGGACTAACTAGTACATATTCATGGGAGGACATGCCCTCTATGCCCCATGTGAAAAAGGCCCCCCCCTTTTTTTGTTTTCCCCTATTTAGTATCTTGTATATTATTTCGTTGTGTCTAATAGGAAGATAGTGAATTCTGGGTTATGTCCTTGTTATATGTTTTGTTTGTATTGTTTGTTCATTGGGCTGGCCACCCACTTCGTCTAAAAATAAAATAATATATAATTGTTAGTCATGTATTGCGTCCTTTTGTCTGCCTAGAATTCCTGACATTCCCAGTTGAAGAGAGCTGAAATAATGTTTGTCTGGGTGACATTTATACTGTTGCCTTTAATGAGCATACTGCTCTGTGTTCGTTAGTCCATAGCAGAGGTTTAATTTTTACCCCTGGAAGTATTTAGTATTTTGCTGTAGCACCTTTAAATGGAGCTGTATGCTCCACAGGGTTTTATTTTTATGCATAACCTGCATTAAAGTTTATCAGTTCCAGTTGGAGGCCCTATAAATAATAAAATCTTCCTTAGGTTCTGATACTCTGCTTGAGTCCAGAGTCGCGCTGGTGAAATAAAATATATTTGCTGTTTAAAGTAAACGCATTCACAAACAGTTCCCTAAACTCTTGAAAAGCCCAAATGAAAGAAATAGATGTGGTGATTCCTGAAATGCCCTGTATAAAGTCTCCTGACTGTGCAGAAGCGAGCGCAGATTTTCGGCTCCTGCTCAAACGTGCACACAGTTGCGATGGCGTTTATTCGGGAATTCAGCCCAAAACAAGGTATTTTTACAAGTTAAATAACTTGTGGACAGAGTGCTTACCTATTAAAGTTGATTTCATGCTTTTTCTGTGTTAATTTAAGACTCTGTTGGAATGAGGAGTTCCATGGTGCTGTATGGCTTGTCAGAATGCCACGCACCCTTCCATTGCTCTGCAGCATTCTCTAAGAGCCGGACAGCCTCTCTCATTCCATATTTATGCTGTCAGTGACAGGGGAGGTGCTTTCTGATGCTATACATTAGTATAAAAGAAGCTGAAAAGCCTGTAAAATGTGTCTTGATATTCAAATAAAGTAATAAAGTGTATTAAAGGGACATAGATACTGTAAATAAAATAAATAAAATATAAATTAAGACTTTAAATCTGAAATAGAATAGAAAGGTGGAGCTATGTGGTCACATGTTACACTGATGGGAATTTAATGTGCACATTTTCTTTGTAAAGTCAGATTTGTGTGGAGTGCTGCTGTAGAGGACACTCTGGTACTGACTACAGCTTTGAATAGGAACTAATGCTGTACATATTCCCAATAGCTAGTAACTGCTAGCTTTCTTTGGATTGGTATTTGGAATTTGATTTTTTTTTCTTGTTTTGTCGTTTGCAGTCTGTTTTATTTTTCTAAAATAATATTCAGTGTCTTTGCTGCAAATTGCCTCTGTGGTCCATCTGTACACCTGCCTATGACAGATGGTGTTAGAGTGGGATATCGGTATTGAATTTGGCGTTCAAATTCTGAATGGTCCCCCATGCAAGAAGAGGCAGCAGATGTGACTGGTGCCACTACAAGGTCCATTGCAAAGAAGTTACAGTTGCCATTACTGTCTGGACTGGACCCTGTAGTATGAAGGAAAACGGACAGAAGACTCATGGAGAACCTATCTAAGGAAAGATAAGAAACCAGTAGAAGGAGCTTGGGCAGCTGAACCAGAGGTGAAAGTGCCACTTGAAGATCCTCAGGACTTACTTTGCTGGCTTTGTATCTGACAGATGGAAATGAATAGAGAGAGGGAACAGGAGAGGAGAGAGAATCAAGCCCGCTGGGAAGAAAACCAGGCCAGATGGGCAGATAATCTCAGAGCCATCCAGTCTATAGGTACCAGTAGACCTCTCTCACCAATGAACATGCAGAAAGATATTAAACTGGTAAAACTTGCTGCATCTGATGATATAGAAGCCTTCCTATTAACTTTTGAGAGAGTGGCAACTACCTGTGCCTGGCCAAGAGATCAATGGGTGATTTGGTTGGCCCCATATCTGACTGATAAAGCTCAACTGGCTTATAGCCATGTGGACATTATACATGCCAATGATTATGACCATGTAAAACAGGCAATCTTGAAAAGATATGATATTAGCACTGAGACCTACCGACAACTATTTTGATCCTTCAAGTTCCATCATAATGATACCCCACAAGATGCCTATACCCAGTTAAAGGATTTATGTAACAAATGGTTACAACCTACAACATGGACAGTTACACAGATACTGGAAAGCATCATTTTAGAGCAGTTTATCAAGATCCTGCTGCAGGATGTCCAATTATGGGTCAAAGAACATTGACCTGAATCAGCAGAGGTGGCCATTAGGTTGTCAGAGGACTATATAGCAGCATGTCCTCATAAACACCGACCTTTGTGAGGTTCTATTACAATGGGCCCTATGGTAAGACAGCCTTTATTGATTCCTCACTCCCCACCTAGTAATGTCCCTGGAAATAAACAGAACATAAGATCTGGAAAGAAGTAGAATATAGACATTGTTTGTCATCATTGCAATGGTAAAGGACATATAGCAAAGTTCTGCCCCAAAAAGAAAAGTGAAGACACACACTTAGCTTTAGCCAATTGGGGACATTATCTAGTACCTGTTCAAGCTGGACAGAAGGTAGTAACTGGATTGATAGATTCAGGAAGTAAACAAACTTTGATTCATGCTTCCTTACTTGATGCACAAAGAAATAAGACAAGTTCAACTACTGGAGTTATACGTGTCCATGGAGATGTACACCAATATCCACTAAATGACATTACAATAAAGGTAGAGGGACACACCCAGAAGATGAGGGTGGGTGTGGTACCTCACCTTCCAGTATCAATAGTCATTCGACATGATTTTCCCCATTTTGAAACTGTATTAATGTCCAACATCAGTGCTGTTACTACTAGAGCCGAAACCAAACAGGAAGAAAATTTGGGACAAACTTTTCCCTTTCAAGAAGATCTGTATGGGACCAGTGGGAAAGACAGGAAGTCAAATAGTCAGAAGAGAAAAGAGAAGAAACAATGGACTTATAAATATAAGAGAAATGGTGTTCCGGACAGTAAAATTGACTCTATTCCTAACCATCCGTATATTAACAATAACTCTGACTTTAAAGAAGCGCAAAAAAATGATGATTCTTTAACACCTTTTTTTCCACAGGTTGGCAAAATCGATGAGTCAAAAGCACATGTTTTTGAACTTAAAAATGAATTGTTGTATAGGGTATGTACCAATACAAAAACAGGGGAGACAGTAGAACAACTAATGGTACCCCAAATATATCAAACCCAGTTACTTCACATAGCGCATGATATTCCTATGGCTGGGCATTTGGGTAGAGGCCGAACATTGAGCCACCTTCTACATCATTTTTTTTGGCCTGGCATTCATTTTTTTTTTTTTTTTTAATTTTTAGGTATTTCCTTTTTTGAAATTCTCTTTTTAATGATTTCCAACTATTATTACATCAGATTGGTAAATACAACATGAAAATGATACAGAATTTCAAGATAATCCAGACACTAACCATTACATAGAAGCCGGAGAAAAATAAATACAAACCCCCCTTCCCCACCACCACCCCAAAAGGAAGGTGTCACCACTGAAAAAGAGAGAGAGAATAAGTTTTTCGTAAGTAATTGAGATGTTGTAGGGATAATTTACCCGAAGTGCAAGCCAGGTAGAAACCAGACCAGACAATCTAGAGATGTGAGAGGTATTTGGGATTAATTTTAAGAAAACGAAAGAGAGTGTCGGAGAGATCAGATATAGGGAATATTCCATCAAACCAAACTAGTCTAGGAGCACTTGGGATCTCAATCAGTGGAGATACAGAGCATACAGCTTGCCCCATTTTCTTTGAAAGGCCAGTGGAGAGGATCTAGTATTAGCAATCAACTTCTCACTTTTAAAACACTGAGTCATTTCTTCAACCCAGTCAAGGTATGAAATCTCGAGGTTATCTAACCAGTGCCAAAGCACTAGTCTCTTAACTGCCATTGAAATAAGAGCCATATGGTATTTCCTTTCCCTTACATTGATACCTGAATAAATACCTAGAATACAGACCTCTAATGTAAAAAGGTCTTTCAGACCTAATATAGGATCTAGGTTGTCCTCAATGGCCTTCCAAAGAGGGGCAATCTTAGAGCAATACCAGAAGATGTGGGGAAGACTACCTTGTTCCTTTCCACATCTAAAACATTTTGGGGAGTTGGAGTGATCAAATTTCGATTTCAGCACCGGTGTAATGTACATGTTATTGACTATAAAGTATTGGATTAACCTATTCTTATCTAAGGTATTGTATGTATACAAATCCTTCCAGACTTGACTCCATGTGAACGGGAAGCCTGGGGGAGATAGGGACCAAGATTTGGAGCCAGTTAGAGGGTGGGAAAAATAAGTTTCATAAGGTGAATATACAGTTTGGACACCCCATGAGGTTTAACCGCACATTCTTTAATCACCTTTAGTAACAGGTTTAACAGTTGATGTGGGTATTGTTATCCCAAAATCCTTATCAATCAGATGCTTTAACTGGTATATCTTAAAAAATGCATTGGTGGGGATATTTAAGGCTAATAGGAGGTCAGCAGTTGAACCATGTCTACCCTGCACATAGAGGTCTTCCACTAAGAGCCCTTGAATTTGGGGTAGTCTCTTGGGAGATAAAGATTTGGCCCCTATTTTAATGTTGGGATTAAAGGTCAAGGGTTGGCAGCTGGGTCTTTATTATATCTGATTTTAGCAGTGACATAAAGTTGATTAAGTACTTTTACTGTGGCATCCACTGGGGAGTCTCGAATCTCTCTAGGAAGGGATGCAAATCGACAATAAAAAAGGCTAGTAGGGTCTATACTATGTTGTTTAATAAGGTCAAGATCGAAGCTTAACCATAGGGGGTAGTAAGTTATCTCTATCCCTCCTAACCATTTCCCTGCTTTAACTAGGTGACTAGACCAGTAGTAAAATTCGAAATTGGGTAGGCGGAGACCCTCCATATCTTTAGGGAGACATAATTTGTAGAAAGCTCGCCTGGGAGGTTTATGGTTCCATATAAAATCAGTCAGGATCGAGTGGATCTTCTTGAAAAAAGGTTTGGGCAACCAGATATCTAAAAGATTCAGGGGGTAGAAGAGACGGGGTAGGATGTTCATTTTGACAATGCTAACACGGGCACCCACTGATAATGGCAGTTTACTCCATCTTTGCAGGTCGGAGTTGATTCTGTCTATCAGATCATCTAAATTGAGCTTCTTAACCAGAGTAGGGTCACGGGCCAAGTAAATACCAAGGTATTTCAAGTGAGTTAGGGCCACTTCATACCAAGATGAGAAATAGAGGACAGGGTCAGATGCATGTTGAGAGGAAAATCTCGGTCTTTGTCAGGTTGAGCTTATAATTGGATACTTCCCAAATTGTGCAATTATTTCCATTACCACTCGTAGAGAGTCTGCCGGGTTAGATAGTTGTAGGAGGATGTCATCTGCATACACAGAAATCTTGGAAGTCTGTTGAGAGATGGAACACCCCTGGATCCCTGGAGCTGTTTTAAGATTAAGCAACAGGGGTTCCAGATAGAGATTGAAGAGGTATGGGGATAGGGGGCATCCCTGTCGGGTACCTGAGAGCAATTGGATAGGGGAGGAGAAGACACCATTGCAATAAATCTTTGCCATGGGGAATTTGTATAGTGCCTTCACCCAACGCATGAACCCTTCTGGGAAACCAAATCTGGACATAGTACACCATAAGAACTCCCAGTTAACCCGGTCGAATGCTTTCTCCGCATCCAGAGCAACTAGAGCCATGGGGACCTGGGAAGCTTGGGCCACCTGAAAAACATGAGAAAGAGATCTAATATGATCTGCAACAGATCTTCCTGCACAAATCCCACTTGCTCACTGCTCAGGAGTGAGGTCCAGACCTGTTTAATACGAGAAGCCAGAATCTTGGACAGTATTTTGATGTCACAATTGAGCAGTGAGATAGGCCTGTAGTTGGCCGGATTCAGAGAGGGTTTTTCTGACTTGGGGATCAAAATAATAATAGCCTCCAGCAAGGATGGGTCCGACAAATCAGGATAATAAGTAATTGTATAATTCCAGAAGTGTAGGGGCCAAATCCTGACAGAAGGCCTTATAGAAATTGGCAGGTAAACCATAGGGACCGGGAGCTTTATCTGGTGAGAGACTACGAATGGCCTCTTCCACTTCCATCAGAGACAAGGGCAAAGAAAGAGAGGCTATTTGATCGTCAGAGAGGCGACGGAGTGCGATTGACCCAAAAATACTCTTTAGGACTGACTGGGAAGAGGGGATGTCTTGGTACCATAAAGATTCTGGTAGAACTCTCTAAAAACTGCCACAATATCCCTGGGCATTGTCTTGACAGACCCGTCTTGGCCTTCCAGAGCTGGAACTAATCTAGAGTTCTCGGTTTCCTTAAGCTTCAACGCCAGAAGCCTGCTCGGCCTCTCCCTTTGATCTAAATGCCTAGCCTTAGTTCTCAGTAGAGCGAACTCAGTCTTTTCACAAATTAGGCCTTCATACTCATTTTTGAGTTTGTGCAGCTGTTCTAGACAGCTCAGTGATTTGGAAGTAGCCAGAGAATCCTCTGCTGCCTTAATCTGACTTGAGAGGGAAATGAGATTTTGAGACCTAAGTTTCTTTCTCCTGGAGAAGATTTTAATAAATTCTCCTCTCAGGAAACACTTTAATGAACACCAAAGAATATCCATCCTGGCCACTGAGCCCCGGTTTGTGTCCAAATAATCTCTAATAAGAGATCCGATCTGAGTAAGGGAATGCTCATCTTTTAGTATCTGAGTGTTAAGTTTCCAAATCGTATCCCGTTGTGTTAGAGACATGGGGTGAAGCTGAACCAGACTAATGCGTGATCGGAGATTACTATAGGTTCAATACCTGCAGAGGGAACCTTGGTCATAAGAGAAGTATTTATTAAAAAGTAATCTAACCTAGACCAAGAGTTATGGAGCAGGGAAAAAAAGGTGTAGCTCTTATTGGAGGGGTATAGGGTCCTTCAAGGATCCACTAAACCCAACATGCTACTCATATCCCTCAACGCCAATTGTGCCAGAATTAGTGGTTTTAGTGGCCTGTAAGTTTTATCCAGCTCTTGCATTGGGGCTATGTTCCAGTCCCCTCCCAGGATCAGGGGGGCTGGCAGAAAGGAACTAAGTTTGTCAATTAACTGCATAATAAAACTAACATTCCCCCCAACCGGACCGTACAAGGAACCTAAGACTATGGCAGAGTTATAAAGGGAGCCCTGCACCAATATATATCTACCCTCTGGGTCTCGGGTGACTTTTGTCGGGCTAAAGGGTATGCTTTTCCTTATCATAATAGCGACTCCTCTAGCTTCCGATGAGTCTCCAGCCACAAAAATTTGGGAGAAGCCTTTGACTTTCAGTGTGTTAATTTCAGCCACCTTAATATGGGTCTCTTGCAGACACAGGATGTCAGCCCCCAGTGCTGAGCAATTAACCAGCATGCGGGATCTCTTCTTGGCATCCCTGATCCCTCTTACATTCCAACTAATCAATTTAATTGCACCCCTAACCATACTCTAAAAGCCGTGGTAATTCCAGACGAACTGAACCCTGTATCCCCCTCACTTTCCATACAGTGGTGACACCCTCTAACCACCCACCAAGATAACCCCAAATATCATTCCAACTAAAGAAGGTGAAAACAGAATTGGTAAAGCTAAGAGTCCGCTAAACCGTAGAAGCAAGACCAAAATTCAGAAGCGAACAAGTTAAGTGGCAGACCCACAATCCAAATAACAGAACCCATGAAAATTTCTCCCTCCTCCTCTAGCCCAACTATTACAGTAAAAATGAACAGTATATTTGACATTCCAATTATCAACAACCAGAATAGCCAGAAGATCCAAAACATCACCACTCCTTCCCCCTCCCTGGGTACCCCAGGTCTCCCTCAGAGTGCCCAGTATGAAATGAAGTACCAATCTTGGCACCCCAGAGACCAAACAACCAGCCACCTAACTATGAGGAGAACAGTGTTTACTAAAAAAACTCCTTAGAGGTACCCAAGCCAGCCCTGACAGGTCGCAAAGCATGGCCCTGCGCTTACTTTGCATGCGAGCCCTCCCGGTAACACAAGTATTTAGTAGCTACATTGGGGAGTACAAAGCCATTCCCTCAGCTCTCCTAAACAGCCCAAGGAAGAGAAAATATGGGTAACAGTACCTGGAAAACTATGTAGGAGAGCCCCTTGCCATCTCGGTCCTGTTCAATTGAAATCCGGAAGATTAAGAGGAAATTGCACGGGGACCTAGTAACCGACGGACCAAATCGGTCCAACCGAAAATAGGTCCTCCGGAAACTGCTCCCGTGCGCAACAGTACCCCATAGAGGATCGAGGAGCATGGTCGCGACGGGACTCAGAAGCAGGCTGACTAGGCCTCTTGGCCTCAAACTACTAGGCCTTCCACCACGCGGTCTCTCAGGAGGGACACCCCAACGGAGGGCAGAGGCAACCACCCCCAGGAGCGCCAGCCACCTACAGGATTCCAGCGTCGGACCCAGTAATTGAAACGACAATTAAGACCAAAACCATGGGATTAGGAGCAGGGAGGAAGTTTTAACAGAGTTACTAGATTACCAAAAGCCACCACCAACCCCCACATTTATGAATATTTCAGTCACTTAGTTGGGCAAGAGTCACTTGAACAGGTCAGGGAGCAGCTTAGACAGTCCAGAAATTGCCTCCTCAGGGTTTTCGTAGGGGTGCCAGATGCCTTCCACCTGCACAATCAGTTTTGCAGGATAGTTCATCCGGAATGCCTTTCCAGCCGTGATCAGCTTATTCACTACAGGGTGGAAGGCAGCTCGCTTTTGTCGCACCTCTCGGGGTAAGTCCTGGGTGATCCTAAGCTTAACTCCATTCCACAGGATAGACTCCAGCTCTTTAACTTTGGCAAGAATGTGCTGGCTATCCAGGTAGCTCAGAAATTTAATAATTATGGGCCTGGGGGGAGCATTCGGAGGAGGTCTGGGTCTAAGAGACCTGTGGGCTCTCTCTATATGGTATTGTTGGTGGGTAGGTGAGGGGCCCACCACTTTATTAAGGAATTGCTGGATAAATCTTATGGTATCACCCCCCCCCTCCTCTAGCTCTGGGAGCCCCAGGATTAACACATTGTTTCGTCGACTCTGTCCCTCCAGATCTTCGGTTTTCAGCTGGAGTTTTTGAATTTGCTGACGAAACTTAACAATTTCAGGATCAGTTTTCTGTTGCCATTTCTCCATAGACACAATTCTGGTTTCCGAATCCCCCACTCTCCTCGAGAGGTCCGCATAGTCTTGTCTCATTGATTTGATTTCCTTGGAGATCTCCTGCAGGGTATCCTTGAAGGGGGAAAGCTCTTCTAAAAAGCGCTTTTCTGTTAAGGTGGTACCAGCAGCTGCATTAGGTCCTCCACAAGTTGGATGATTAGTAGATGAAGAAGAGTTTATCCCAGTATTCCTGGCTTTTTTGGAGGCTTTTTCTGGTGTGGTAGGTGGGGTGTGCCTGACTCCTGAGGCCTTCATTTCAGTATCAGCCATCGCGGTCTTCAGATAGGCAATCTACACCCCAAACTCTGTCCACTGAGGTCTCTTGATGTTGAGAAGGTGTTTAGACCTCGTTTAATGCTTGATTAGTGACTTTAGTTTAGCGAAAGTTGAAGATTTGTGAGGGAGAAAGCGGGTACTCTAGAGCAAGCAGCCTCTCAGCACCACTGCATCACATGACCTGGCCTGGCATTCATGAACACGTAACAGAGTACTGTAGGAGCTGTGAGGAATGCCAGAAGGTGGTTAAGACTAGTCATAAAGACAAAGTACCCCATTACCATTGCCATTAGTGTCTACTCCCTTTGAATGAGTAGCAATGGATATTGTTGGCCCACTGCCAAAAAGCTCAAGAGGGAACAGGTTTATTTTAGTATTGGTAGATTATGCTACAAAGTACCCCAAAGCTATACCTTTAAGGACCATTACAGCCCCTAAAATAGCTGATGAACTGATTAAAATCTTTAGTTGAGTAGGGATTCCCAGGGAAATTTTAACAGATAGAGGAACAAATTTCTGCTCAGCGTTGCTTAAACGGTTATATCAGACTTTGGGTATTGAAGCGCTATTTACTACACCTTACTATCCTCAGACAGATGGGTTAGTAGAGTACTTTAACCAAACAATGAAGCAGATGCTGAAGAAATTTGTGGTGGATGAAGGTAGAAATTGGGACATTTATTTACCATACCTCATGTTTGTGTATAGGGAGGTTCCACAAGCATCCACAGGCTTTTCACCATTTGAATTATTGTATGGGCAAAACCCAAGGGGAACCCTTGACATAGTTAAAGAGGAGTGGGAGAAACACAAACAGACCGAAAAAATGTTACCCTTACAATACTGGCAGCAATTACAGCAACGCTTAAGGACATATATACAGAAAGCTCATAACACTAATTTACAACAGCAGGTAAAGCAGAAAGAATATTATGACAAGGGAACTGGATGCAAGGAATTTAATGAGGGAGATAAGGTACTATTGGTGTTACCATCTTCTGAACAAAAGCTTCTGATGAAGTGGCAAGGGCCTTATATAATTACCCAAAGGATGGGTCCAGTGACCTATGAAATTGAGATGCCAGACAAAAAAAGAACCAAGTGCATTTATCACGTGAATCTATTAAAGGCTTGGGTCGAAAGACCAATGCCTTTCTCAGGTTACATGATGCCTGAATCTGACAATGAGCTACAAGCAGTGTATGAGTGTTTAGAAACCATGGGCCAAATTACTGACTTACAGATTAACCAGAACTTTACTGAGGACCAGAGGAAGGTACTAGATATTATTATGGATAGATTTAAAACTACATTTACAGGTACACCAGGGAAGATCAAGCATGCCACTCATCATATATGAGTAACAAACACCCAACCCCTGAGACAGAAACCTTACAGACTTCCTGAAAGAGTGTGAACAAATGTAATTCAGGAAGTAAGGGAAATGCAGGAAATGGGTATTATTGAATCATCACATAGTGAATGGTGTTTTCCCATGGTAGTGGTATCCAAGAAAGAAGGAGGCATATGCATATGCCTAGACTTTAGGAGACTAAATGCAGTGTCTCAATTTGACAGCTATCCAATGCCCCGCATTGATGATATTCTTGATCATCTAGGGAGTGCCAAATACATTAGTACCTTAGACTTAAGAAAAAGTTATTGGCAAATACCTTTGGACCCGATGGATAAAGAGAAAACTGCATTTAGTACTTCTTTAGGTCTATTTCACTTTACAGTCATGCCGTTTGGCCTTCATGGGGCCTCTGCCACCTTCCAAAAGGTAATGGACATCCTATTAACCCCTCACACTGCATACAGTGCTGCTTACCTGAATGGTGTTATTGTATTCAGTACTTCCTGGGAAGACCATATGAAACATCTGGTGAATGTACTAACTACAATAACTGAAGCCGGATTAACTATAAATCCTAAAAAATGTGCTATAGCGATGCAGGAGATGAAATATCTCAGATTCCAGATTGGTAATGAAATAATAAAGCCAGAAATAAATAAGGTGGCAGCAGTAGCAGGCAGTCCTAGGCCCCTTACGAAAAAAGATGTGCGTTCTTTTCTAGGGCTTGCCGGCTACTACCAAAGATTTATACCTAATTTTTCTACTTTAGCTAGACCATTGACTGATCTAACCAAGAAACTGAATCCGGAAAAGATTAAGTGGACCGAAGAGTGTGAGGATGCATTTCAGACTATCAAAGCTAAACTGTGCTCTTCCCCCATTTTAAGAACTCCTGACTTCACACAGCCTTTCATTCTCCAAACCGATGCATCCAATTATGTAATGGGGCTGTGTTAACTCAGATTATAGACAGAGAGGAACATCCTATTATTTATATAAGTTGGAAAATGCATGAAAGAGAAACACACTATTCGGTCATAGAAAAGAAATGTTTGGCCATCAAGTGGGCCATAGATGCTCTTCATTTTTACTTATGGGGTGCAGAATTTGAGTTATGCACTGACCACAATCCATTGTGTTGGTTACATGTAATGAAGGACAAGAACCCTCGCATTATGCAATGGTATCTTTTGTTACAACCTTATAAATTTACTATAAAACATCAGAAAGGGACAGCACATAGTAATGCTGACTTCATGTCCCGTTATGGAATGGAAAAAAAAGATTCTTGTCATCAGACCTCAGGGTAATGTTTGAAATTGATCATGAAGAGAAATGACATTCATGATAAAAGTTTATTTCCTTTGTTAATTATGTTTAGTTATTAGGGACCCTGAGGTGGAGCCTTAGGTGAGGGTGGGCTATGGCTCCATCTCTCTTTAAGAGAGATCTGATGATAGGAGTTCACTCCAGAATTCCCTTTAAACCAAAACTACTAGTTTGGTTTTGAGTGGGGAGGAATTTGAAAAAGGTTCTCCCCTTTTTTTTTTGTTTTCCCCTATTTAGTGTCTTGTATATTATTTCGCTGTCTCTAATAGGAAGATAGTGAATTCTGGGTTATGTTCTTATTATATGTTTTGTTTGTATTGTTTGTTCGTTGGGCTGGCCACCCACTTTGTCTAAAAATAAAATAAAATATATTTGTTTGTCATGTATTGCGTCTTTTTGTCTGCCTAGAATTCCTGACATTCCCAGTTGGAGAAAGCTGAAATAATGTTTGTCTGGGTGACATTTATACTGTTGCCTTTAATGAGCATACTGCTCTGTGTTCATTAGTCCATAGCAGAGGTTTAAGTTTTACCCCTGGAAGTATCTGGTATTTTGTTGTAGCCACTTTAAATGGAGCTGTGTGCTCTGCAGGGTTTTATTTTTATGCATAACCTGTATTAAGGTTTATTAGTTCCAGTTGGAGGCCCTATAAATAATAAAATCTTCCTTAGGGTTCTGATACTCTGCTTGAGTCCAGAGTCACGCTGGTGAAATAAAATATATTTGCTGTTTAAAGTAAACGCATTCACAAACAAGTCCCTAAACTCTTGAAAAGCCCAAATGAAAGAAATAGATGTGGTGACTCCTGAAACGCCCTGTATAAAGTCCCCTGACTGTGCGGAAGCGAGTGCCGATTTTCGGCTCCTGCTCTAACGTGCGCACAGTTGTGATGGCGTTTATTCAGGAATTCAGCCCAAAACAAGGTATTTTTACAAGTTAAATGACTTGTGGACTGAGTGCTTACTTATTAAAGTTGATTTCATGCTTTTTCTGTGTTAATTTAAGACTCTGCTGAAACAAGGATTTCCATGGTGCTGTATGGCTTGTCAGAATGCCACGCACCCTTCCCTTGCTCTGCAGCATTCTCTAAGAGCCGGGCAGCCTCTCTCATTCCATATTTATGCTGTCAGTGACAGGGGAGGTGCTTTCTGATGCTATACATTAGTATAAAAGAAGCTGAAAAGCCTGTAAAATGTGTATTGATATTCAAATAAATTAATAAAGTGTATTAAAGGGACATAGATATTGTAAATAAAATAAATAAAATATAAATTAAGACTTTAAATCTGAAATAGAATAGAAAGGTGGAGCTATGTGGTCACATGTTACACTGATGGGTATTTAAGGTGCACATTTTCAATGTAAAGTCAGGTTTGTGTGGAGTGCTGCTCTAGAGGACACTCTGGTACTGACTACAGCTTTGAATGGGAACTAATGCTGTACATATTCCCAATAGCTAGTAACTGCTAGCTTTCTTTGGATTGGTATCTGGAATTTGTTTTTTTTTCTTATTTTGTCATTTACAGCCCATTTTATTTTTCTAAATAAATATTCAGTTTCTTTGCTTAAAATTGCCTCTGTGATCCATCTGTACACATACCTATGACACCCCACACTCCCACTAAACTGTCCATTTCTTTATAACAATATACATGTGTGGGAGTGTGGCCCCTTCTGGCCCTGCCACTTACACATGACAACACAGACACACAATACCCCATATGGCTACCTAGAATGTGTTTGCAGGTGCACAGGTCCTCTAGGACACATGCTTCAACTAACCTATCCATTTCTGCATAACAATATATGTGTGTGGGAGTGTGGGCCCTCCAGGTCCTGTGCTTCCACTTACAAATAACAGCACAGTCACACCAAACCCTAAAGGGTTCACTAGTATGTACTGGTGGGAGCACAGGCCCACTAGGCCCTGCACTCCCACTAAACTGTCCATTACAGCATAATATACATGTGTGGAAGCACAGGCCTTCCAGGCCCTGCACTCCCACTTACACATGACACAGACACACTATACCCTATAGAACTAACTAGTACATGTTCATGGGAGCACAGGCCCTCGACATCCTGTAGTCACACTAAACTGTCCATTTCTGCATAGCAATATACATGTGTGAGAGTGTGGCCCCTCCTGGCCCTGCGCTCCCACTTACACATAACAACACAGACACACAATACCCCATATGGCTAACTAATATGTGTTAGTGGGAGCATAGGACCTCCAGGCCCCTTGCCCATTAACCTATCCAATGAACCTATCCATTTCTGTGTAACAATATATGTGTGTGGGGGTGTGGTCCCTTTGGGCTGTGCACTCCCACTTACACATAACAACATAGTCACACAATACCCTATAGGGCTAACTAATATGTGTTGGTGGGAGTGTGGCCCATCCAGGCTCTGTGCTTCCACTTTAAATAACAACACAGACACAAACTACCCCATACAGTTAACTAGTATGTGTTAGTGGGAGCGTGGGTCCTCCGGCCCCCATGCTTCCACTGACCAATCCATTTCTGCTTAACAATGTCTGTGTGTGTGGGAGTGCAGGCCCTCTTGGCCCTGCACTCCAACTTACACATAACAACATAGACACACAATACCCTATAGGGCTAACTAGTATGTGTTGATCAGAGTGCAGGCTTGGGGGGCCCATGCTCCCACTAACCTATCCATTTCTGCATAACAATATTTGTGTGTGGGAGTGTGGGTACTCCAGGCACTGCTCTCCCACTTACACATAAAAACACAAGCACACAAAACCCTATTGGGCTAACTAATATGTATTGGTAGGAGCGTGGGCTCTATGGGCCCTGAGCTTCCCATAAACAGTCCATTTCAGCATAATATACATGTGTGGGAGTGCAGACCCTCTGGGCCCTGTGCTCCCACTTATACATAATGACTCAGACATACAATGCCCTATAGGACTAACTATTATGTGTTCATGGGAGTGAGGGCCCTCTTTGCCCTGTGCTCCCACTAACCTGTCCATTTCTGCATAACAATATATGTGGGTAGGAGCATGGGCCCTCTGGGCCCTGTGCTCCCACTTATGCATAACAACACGGTCACACAATACCCTACAGGGCTAACTAGTATGTTTTTGTTGGAGCGTGGGCCATCCAGGCCCTGCTCTCCCACTGACTTGTCCATTTCTGCATGATTTATGTGTGTGGGAGTACTGGCCCTTAACTACCAATTTCTGCATGATGATATGCATGTGTGGTAGCGTAGGTCCTCTGGGCCTACGCTGCCACTTACACATAACAACAGAGCCATACAGTAACCCTATACATCTCAAACTGAGATCTTGTAACACTAATTTGTCAATATCTCCTTAACCATACAAGCTACAGAAAAAAGTCCACTGTAGTTGTAATCATGACTTCAGAACCTCCATGTCTGCTACCTAAAAGTGAATTAAGCTGCTAGTATCAAAAAATCTGTATCTCGCATTGTTTCTGATACATGGGCAGCGAAGGTCGCGGTGGGCACCACAGTGTTATCCTATGGAAAATAATCTTAACTTCATCATGCCATATTTATACAACCCAAAAAAATGTCCACACCTAAATAACACCCCCCATACCCTGCAAATTTCAAGTCAAAAGTCCAAATCATTTGGTTACAGTGCACTAGCAACGTTTTCAAAAGTTTTTAAATTCCTAGTTCAACAGGTAGCAAAATCCCCATTATTGAGGTCAATCCCTATTTGTGAACTGTCAAAACTGCCATTCGTGAGTATTCCTTGATCATCAGATTTTGGCCATCTGGTCCTGAAATGACGATCACAGATTTTGTCAGCTTGTGAAAGGGGATCGGCTTGTGAAAAGGGATTCTTACAGCTCACAAACAGGGATTTTGTCAGCTCATAAATGAGGAATAAAAAAAAAATTCCCTTTCATGAGCTCACAAAATCCCCATTTGCATGTCAATGCCCATACGTGAGTTGACAAAATCCTTCCATGAGCCATTCCTCATTCACGAGACAATGACCATCTGGCTGTGAGATGATGATCAGGATTGTTAGCTCATGAAAGGGATTCAAAATCCAACTCTTCACGAGCTGACAAAAATTCCATTCATGAGCCGATCCCCTTTCACAAGCTGTCAAAATCCCCGTTAATGAGCCAAACCATGTTCGCAAGATTGGGTCATCTGATCCCTAAGTCGTGATCAAGGATTTTGCTACTTTGTGAAAGGGGATTGGCTTGCGAACAGTGATTTCATCCCTCACAGACTAGGATCAGAAGCGAGTGATGAACAAAGAATTTTGAAATTAAAAATGGCTGTTTTTTCGCTAAAACTAAGCATGGCTTTGTAGAGGGCATTACCCTGAACAAAACCCATGCCTTATTTAACAAAGAAGTGACCGGTTGGGCAGGCTTCAACATTCTGTTTGGGGCCAAAAAGTGAAAACAAAATGGTGGCTCTTTAATGAGGAATTTTCCCTCACAAACGGGGGAATTTTTAAATTCCCATTTGCGAGTTGCCAAAATCCTTGATCATGAGCCCAATCCCCTTTCACAAAACATACATATAAATCTTGGAGTGAACTGTGCATGATCAGAACCCAAAAATTAAAAATGACATAACTTTGCAATGGATTAATATATTTTCACCAAACCAATGCGGGATTGTTCTTTGACCAAAACTCTTTCTACCCTAAAAATTTCAGGCCAAAATACTAAACAGTGTCTTTGCATCACGACGGGCAAAAAAGTGTCAAAAAATGGTAAAAAATGCATTTTCACTGCTTCACTGCACACAAACTGTAATTCCAACCAAAACAAAACTTGACAAATCTAGAGATCTACCACACAAGACTTAGTATTCCAAATTTCATGCAAATTCATTGAATGGTTGAAAAGTTATTAAAGTGCAAATTTTGAGGTCTAGCATTAAGCTGCTTACTCATCCCTAACTATACTGGCGTGACTATATATATATATATATAGATATATATATATATCTATATATATATATATATATATATATATATATATATCTATATATATTTATAAAATAGAGGAAAACATCCTCCTCCAAATCCAGTGTTCTGATTGTATAAAACACATCGCATGACCGTGCATATATCAGAGCATGACCGCACACCTGCACTTTTACCTCCTCCTAAAAAAATATTTTACCATTTTGTAAGATAGATAACCCACTCTAGGATGTGCAGTCATGCTCTGATATACACATGCCTTGGGTGGTTGACACATACCAAGGCGTATGTATATCAGAGTGTGACCGCACACCTAAGATTGGGTCATCTATTACATATATATATATGTATATATATATATATACCCACACACATACATACACACACATACATACTAATGGGTAAGGGTGGTGTACAAGGATGTATACCCATCAAGGGGGCTAATTATGGCTATGAGGCCACACATCTGAAGGGCAAGTGACTTTTTGGCTTAATTAGTAACCGAGATGGATATGCATCCAAGTGTTCCACCCTTACCCGCTGTTTATTGAATGTAATACATTAGGATGGCTATTGTTATAGAGATCACATTTGTAATCATGTTATGGCACCTGAAGGTCACTTGTAGCAAGGATGGAATTGTGTGTAGTGAGTGCACATAGGAGTTTGGGGTATTTCTGGGTTTGGGAAGGTTATGTGTGTCTTTTTTCCAGGTTCTTTTGCAACTTGTTAATTGGTTCAGCTAGCTTTCTAATGATGTGCTAATTGTGTTATTAGTATTGTTTCATTAATCATTTGATTAGTGCAAGTATATAACTTTAATTAGTGTAGGTATACAGCTATAACTGATTAGAGCAGATATATACTTTTAATTGATAGATTAGTCATAGATAGAAAGGGAAATAAATAATAGTATTTTCTATTGGTAAAGTTCCCATCCATGTATTTTTATCTCCATCCATCTATCTATCTATCTATCTATCTATCTATCTATCTATCTATCTATCTAGCTATCTATCTCTATGAGATATTCCATGGCCCCACTAAAAAATAGCATTATTTTTCCTGAGAGCAGTTTGACCTTATGACATCATGAGTGGGTAACCTATGAGTGATGGCAAAGGGGTCAATTGCATGAGGGAAAAATTGGTTTGTGAGGTTGTGGCATGTTCAGTTTATGCAATGCTTTTCATTTTTTATTGTTATTTGTGCCATTTTTATGTCCCTTATTGATTAAATCTGTTGAAATGTGATAGTTTCCAGATGTGAGTAGTGTTTAAGGATGACAGAGCAGTTGATTGCATTATTTGATGAACATGACACTGTAGTTTGTCTCAGGTCTCATTGCATCATCCCATTCAATGGAGGATGTGGCCTTGTGCTGTGACTTTCATAATAGTGGCACAAAGTTAAGAGTGCAGGAGATGGTAGGCAGGCTGTGTCAAGAAATGTATGCAAGTGACGCTCAATGTTGGGAGTAAAGCGAGTGTTGGTCAGGTTCAAGGAGGACCAGAAATAACAGTAAGCATGGAGAAAGAGGCACTGTTATATGGCTAAAAATGGGTCTGGGAAGTTCTTATGAGGGTCATCTGTGACTTTACTGGTAAAATGAATTACACCAGGTGATTGCTCATGTGCAGGGCAGAGCTATGTGGACTGCTATGATAAAGAGAATGTGGAGGGAAAGTAAAAGTGATTGGCTGCAGTCAACAGCACATGATCTAGCCAATCATGATCAACTAAGTGGATAAATTTGGCAATGGGGACATAGAGTGAGGAGAAATGTGATATTCTCATTCTAGGGCCACAGTAAATGAAAAATATCACTAATATTAGTCTAGATAGACAGACAGACAGACAGATAGATAGATAGATAGATAGATAGATAGATATTATACTAGCATGATAGAGCAAGACGTGGAGTTTCTATGTTAAACCACTAATTTTGACCCTTAAAAGTTTTGTTGATGTGTGAAACATTTCATGACAGTAGCTTGTGCAGTTTCTGAGGTTCACATATATATATTTTTTTTATATTAATGTCTAAACGTTTTCCTATACCGATTACAAATTTTTCTTTTTTGCTCTGACTTACAGCCAAGATGGAATATTCAAGGTAGAAGTGACCTGTGCCAAGGTAGTGCCTTTCATGAAAAAAATATTAAATGGGTCCAGTTATAAGGATTTGAGGTTTTTATTTATTTATTTTTTGTTGTTTGTTTGTTTTTTACTTATTTATTTTTATTTATTTCATTTTCAGATTAAGACCGTTGAGCCATGTGCTCATTTACAAAGGTTCCAAGTCATACAAAAATAAGAGACACGACATGAGCAATACAGTGCAAAAGCATCACAATACATAGGTTACAGTGCAGATTGAATATATATTTGAGACACAAACAAAAGCAATAGTTAAAAAATTGATATTGAGAGAACAATAGATATTGAAATGAACATAAAGGCAAACCAGGATTATGCTATAAACATATCAATGACAACACTACTAGAGGGTGGTGCAGTGCTTAGGTAAGTGAAGAGTACAGTCAGGGGACAGAGTCCAGATCGCAGTTTTTAGAGGAGAAAAGCAGCCAGGGTTAGACATTGTCAAGGATAAGAAGGGGGGGTGGCTTATTGCTAGCGGGAGAAGAAAGTAAAAAGGTGGGGAGGCTGTGGAGAGTGGAGGGAGAAGAGAAAGGAAGGGGAGGGTGGAGAGGGTGGATGCTAGGGAAAGGGATGTGGAGAGAGAAATGGAGTGGATCCCCTTCAACTCAGGCAACCCCCTCATCCTTCCCTGATGTTTAGTTTTTATTTAATAAGAAAAGTGAAGAGGGGTGCCCACCCCTGCTACCACTTGTCAAATTCCCTTCCCTTCAGATCACCTATCGCTCATTCATAGGTGGCAACACCGAGGTGACCACCTGTGGTGCTGCCATTGATTAAAAGCCAACACTGGGGTGCCCAACCTCCAGTGTCAGATACAATCCAGTTTCTGAGTAAGGGGGTGGTAACATACTTCAATGCCCTTCACCAAGCATTTAATCTCCCCAACACTGATAATTTTGGGTTCCTCCAAACAAGGGATTCTATTCAAACAAGCAGCAGACAAAAACAACTTCTGCAGCAAGCAGCCCATCTACTGGGGACTATGAAGGCTATGTTTCAGGGGTCAATAACCAGAGGACCAATATCAGCTCTCTACGTAAAACTCAGGGATCAAATTGAAGATCACATCTTCCATAGTAAACAAAGAAAGGAAAGGAAAAATTATATTGAATTAACAACAAAGCAGTTGTCTTTTTCCTTTCAGTATGTCTTTAAAACCACAAACATGAACCAGGTGTGCTATGGCAGAGAGAAGCCAGTGCTGGGCAGAAGTGGCTAACTCCCTAGTCAGGCAATGCAGAACACAAGAAGCTGGGCACGCTCATAGAGGAGGTTCAACTTGGGACAGAAACCATCAGTCAGTGAAACAGGTGCATAAATGTTTAGTTCAGTATCCAAAGCAAAACAAAAGGTGCAAGGAGAAGGGTAAATACCACTAGATGCCCCAGCACTTCAATCGTAGTCTTCATCAGGGTTTCTGTACTGAGCTGAACATCTTCTAAGAGAGTGCCTGGCTTCTTTTGTTCACCATTGCCTTTAAAACCATCAGCCCCCCTTTATGGCAAGAATATAGCTGGAAGGTTAAGGACTGCTTTTTCCACACTTCCATAATACATGGCAGTTGGACCACCAACCAATCACAAAGCTGCTAGATGCTTTGCACAGACACCAAAGCACATCTACACATACGTTCTAGCCCTGTCCCAAGTTAACTGAACTCTGGAAAGAGATAGGAGTGACCTTAACCGAATATTTATGCTCGACAAACCTCTGAGACTGCTCTATATCATACTGGGCTTACTATCACATGACATAAGGGGCAAAGATGCAATATAGTTGTGGTGTGTCCTGCTGGTTGTAGCCCAGAAGGCCATAACTAGGTGGTAATTGACACCAGAACTAGCAAATCATCAAAATTGGTTAGACATAATAGGTGAGATATACCAGATGGAGCAATTAAGATTCCAGGTTGTCCAATGAATGCCCCGCTTCACAACCAAATGGTTGAGATAGCTGCTGAACTGGAATAATAGGGACCATGATTTCACCCCTTCCAGTCAGATGTGCAGATTCTGAGATGTAGATAATGCAAAAACATAAAACTGTGCTTTCTTTTTTGTCATCACCTTGCAAGCAAACAGTTTGGAATTGTGGTCTGAAATGTTCATGGTAGAAAGCATTTGGCCCACAGATGTGCCTTTCACTTGTTTTGTGAAAAAAATTTGAATCTGTTTCAAAGTTATTACATTTTAAAATTTCCATTTCTGAGCATGCTCTTGGATAGATGTTTGGAACAAAATAACAATTTGGTTCATAATAAAAACGATCCTTTTTCATTTGAGGCCAATCCTGTTTCATTTGGAAAAATACCTTTATATTTGCTGCCATCTTATTTTCTGCTTTTCTTAAAAAAAAAAATCAATCCCCACAAAAATGACATACTGGGGAGAGACCAAGACATGAATCATGCTCATCAGGACATAGTTAAGTGAATTCTACAGTTAACTGTTCAAAAACTGACCCCGAAATGAGTATTTTTTTTTAATTTTTCAATCCTTTTTCAAGACTCGCTTCTGCTTTTTCCATTTGGGCATTTTTCTTCAAACAAAAAAGGATCCTTTGATATGGAAAAAGATTTTGACTTTTTTTTTTTTTTAGCTTTTTCCATATCACCTTTCTCATTCAAATGAAAAAGGATCCCTTGAAACAGAAAAAGATTCTGGACTGTTTTTTTCTCTCTGTCTTTTTTCCATTTGTTCTTTTGTGTTTGAAC
Organism: Neoceratodus forsteri; assembly: GCA_016271365.2. Lineage (NCBI taxonomy): Eukaryota > Metazoa > Chordata > Ceratodontiformes > Ceratodontidae > Neoceratodus > Neoceratodus forsteri. The sequence continues at coordinate 239,717,149 of CM028132.1, read as the reverse complement.
AAAAATTGATCCCTTGATATAGAAAAAAAATGTTGGACTTAGTTTTTTTTTTTTCTCTTTTATTCCCCCTCTTTTTCCGTATGAGCTTTTTTGTTCAAGCAAAAAAGAATCCATTTAAATGGAAAAAGAGTTTGGACTTTGTTTCTTTGTTATTCTTGTTTCTTCTGAAGGATTCCTTCTTTCTTTCTTTCCTTTTTTTATTTAATATGAGGAAAGATTTCTCCAAACAAAAAAAGGATTTTGTATGCCATCCCCGTAATTTTTTTTTTATTTTCCCTGGTGTGTAGTGGCAACCCACACCCTCAAGTTACTGTCCCTGCATTTTTTTTATTTTTCCTTAGTGTCTAATAGCCTTCCACACCCTCTGATCACCATCATCATAATTATTTAATTTATCCATGGTGGTTAGTGGCACTCCCCCCATCCTCAGAACACCGTCCCTGTAATTGTGTTTTATTTCCCCCCTTGTCTAGTGGCACATCCACCCTCCATTTGCCATCTCCATAAGTATGGAATTTTCCCAGGTGTCTAGTAGCACCCCCCACCCTCTGTTCACATCCCCATAATTAAAATATTTATCCATGGTGTCTAGTGGTGCCCCCATCCTCCATTTTCCATACACATAATTGTAATATTTGTCCCTGGTGAAACATGGCACCACCTCCCTACAATAGCCACTCCCATAATAAAAAAATGATTTATCCCTGGTGTCTAATGGTGCCCCTCACCCTCCATTCACCATCATCATAATTGCAAGATTTATCCCTGGTGTCTAGTGACACCACCCACCATCTGATTGACATCCCTGTAATTAGTTTTCCCTGGTGTCTAGTGGCACCCCCACTCTCTGATTGCTTTCCCCAAGACTAGAAAGTGTTTCCTGGTGTCTAGTGATACCTCCACCCTCTGATCATGGTCAGGTATGAAATAAAAAAAACATTCCCTCTATGACTTTCTTTAAACCTATAAAAAAGAAAATGGTGCCTTGCCGATCGACCCCCAACCCCGACCTCCCACTGAGCACCCACCAGCCCACACTGTCCCATGCCTCCACACACCATCACTCACCTGAATAGGTCCCAGGGTGAAGATCCACTTTCAAATTGAAGACACATCTTGCAGCTGGAATTGATGACTACTACATGAGAAAGTAAGGTAAGTGTGGTTTATTGTATTTCAAAGGGGGGTTTTAACATTGGTGCATAAGCTTGCCATGTTGCATATTTTGATACCACAATTTCAACATATCCTTTTTGAGACCCCACTTGATGAACAATGGCAGTGGAATTACTCAAATCTGGCTTGAAAGGCTATTTCATGGTCACTTGGTGAAATCACCTTTCAGGCAGGACTTGAACATTTCACTGCCCTTGTTCATGAGGTGGGGTCATAAGAAGAGTATATTGAAAATTTTGGGTCAAAATATGTTAAAATGGCAGTTATGTGCATCCATTGAAATTTACCTACACCAACCCTAATACCCCAACTCCACTCCTTAAAACAAATCAGGGCTCACCCCATTCTATACTTTTCAGAAATATTCAAACCTAATGGGGTGAGCTTTAGGGCTGACAGTCCAAAGGAACACTGGACCTCTGATTTGTTTTAGGCGTGGGGTGGGGTTTTAGGGATGGAAACACTAAAAATGTATTTTACTACTTTTTTTTGCTTTAGCCTAAACCCTAAATGTTTCATTAACTCAGTTTTATGCAATGACTATAGCAGATAGATAGAGAGAGACAGACAGAGAGACAGACAGACAGGGGCACAATAGCACCACTATAGTTAGGGTTGAGGAAGCTGTTTAATGTTAAACCCCTTACTTTTCCCTTTTATAGCTTAGTCCCTGTTCATGAAATGTTGCATGTGTGATCTCAAAGGAAAGGTCTTTTGGCATGCAAAGTTTCTTTCCAGTCAGATATGCAGATTCTGAGATAAGTATAGTGAAAAAAAGTTTTTTTCCCTGCTTTTTTGTCATTGAATAGTGCCCAGATGGTTTGGAATTTTTGTCTGATATGTTCAGTGTAGAAAAGGCTTGGACCAGAGTGGTGCCTTTCATTGATTTCATGAAAAAATATTACTCCATTCCAGAGTTATACAGATTTGAAATTTCAGTTCTGAGCATGATCAGTATGGTCTTTTGGATAGCTGTTTCATATGAAAAATGAATTTGGGTCATATGAAAAAGGATTCTGTTTCCTATGAGGGCTAATCTTTTTTTTGTGAGAAAAATATTTTTTTCATATGGCTGTCATCTTCTTTCTGTTTCTTTAAAAAAAATTCAAAATCCACAACAAATGGTATCATGGAAACACCCCAACACATGTATTTTGCTAACTGGGACCCTTTTGGGTGGATTGTGTAGGTACTTTTTTGATGAATTACCAATAAATATATTTTTAAAACATTTAAAAATAATTTAGCATAAGGCAATTTTCTTTTTTTCATATGGCCATGCAAACAAGATTGCCTTCATAAAAAAAAAAAAAAAAAAAGAATTTGGACTTCCATTTTTCATATTTTTTTCATATGAAGGACTGTATTTTTGTCAGTATGACACACTCTCATGAAAAAAGAATCCTTCATATGAAAAAAAGAGCTTGGACTTAAGTTTGTTTACATTTTTTTTTTGTAGGAAGGAATTATTTTTTTATGAGACTGTGTCATTCTCATGATAAAATGATTCCTTCATATAAAAAAAGAATTTGGACTTAGTTTTTTTCACATTCTTTTTTCATATGAAGAAATGACTTTTGTTAGATTATGTCATGCTCATGAAAAAATAATTTGGACTTATTGTTTCCACATTTCAACTTTAACAAGCCATAACTCTGTCAATATTTGTGGTAAAGGAACAATTGGTATATTATAATAAAGGTCTTAATGAGTACTATAACACTAACACATAATACACCACCAAACAATTAGGGGCTATAAAAAAACATAAAAATTACAAAATTAAAGTTCCCATAGGATAACATTGCAAATTTAACAAACCATAAGTCTGTCAATAATTGGAGTTAAGGGACAATGTATATATAAAATAAAAAGATATAAATGAGTAGTACAACACTGATGCATAATCCCTCTACTGACATATGGGTAAAAAACAAACAAAAAAACATTTACCTATATACTATCAAGCAGTGGCAGTTAAGTTAACAAACAAATAAAATTCAACAAACAAAAAAACAAGAGGGACACTTACTATATTTTTCTCTTTTAAGTGAATCCCACAAAAAAAGAATTACAACCAAGAACATATATTGCTTTTCTGAAGTATGGAAGCATAGAGCCCGGATCGCCCTGCACTTTCACAGCCAGAAGCATGTGTGCATCTATGGAGGAATGGAAGCGCAGGGCCCAATGGGCCCTGGCCTTCCCTATGCACATGGATGTGTTCAACCAGATCCCAAAGGGACATTTGTGAATGAGGATATGATTATAATGTCTCAAAAGGTTAGGGAATTCATTGCAAAAAAACTGTGTTAATGGACCAGTTAGGGTTCTACCTAAACTGACAAAAGTAGGGAAATGTAGTGTTAGGGTTTCCAACAATAACATCCCACCCACCACCCTGCAAGCAGCAAAAGAAAACAAACATTATGGTTTTGGGTGTCACGAGTCTTTCCAAATCAGTCCTGGGGTTTTCCTTGGGGTCATCAGTCTTATCTCTCATCCCATTCCCATACAGTCAGCACAGCTGAGTTAACATGCTGATAAAATGAGGGGAGCATTGGGATTCATAACCCCAAGGAAGATGACAGGCATGATTTGGCAAGACTCAGGACACCAAAAACTGTCAATCATTCTCCATAATCAATGTAGCCTATTATCAGCTATTTAATTTACATTACAAGGTGTGATAATGTGAGAATTACAAAGTGATTACTGTAATAGGATGCCATGCTCTCCAATTTTTTATATGATGTACTGATCAGTGATGTAACTATTGTATGTTGTTCAATAAATTTTAATTTAAAAAAATTATTAAAGCTGCAAAAAAAAAACAACCCCTTGTTATCTTTTTTTTTTTTGTGGAACCTGTAAAAATAAAATGGTCCCTCAGCAATCTGCCTCTACTCACACCACTCACAAACCTGACTCAGGCCCTTCACTCAGCACCCACCACCACTGCATGCCAGCCCCATACAACTTCACTCATCTGAACATGTCGTATGACATAGACCTATTCCCCAATTGAAGAGAACATGTCCTGCTGCTGGAACCAGTAACTGCACTATGAGACAATAAGGTAAGTCTTGTTTAGTATATTTCAATAGGTTTTGAACTTTTATTAATAACTTTGCCATTTTAGTAATATTTTTATACCACATTTTCAACATTTTTGGGGGGTCCCACAAAATGAACAAAGTACATGTACATGTACATGTAATTTTTCAAATCCATCCTGGAAGGTGATTTTGCCAGCACTGCACAAGATCATTTTTCAGTCAGGACTTGAACATTTTCACCTATTGGGATCATGAGGTGGGGTCAAAAGAAGGCTATGTTGACAAGTTGACAGAAAAAAATGGTAAGATTAGCAAGTTATGAGTGAACATTGAAATATTTCAATGTTCATTAATAATTTCACAACTTTTTAATGTTTCTCCAACAAACATTCAACTTGGCCTTTTGGGACCCCACCTGGGGAACAATGCATGTGAACATTTTCAAATCCATCTTAAAAGGTGAATTCATGTTCACTCTGTGAAATCAAATTTCATGTGGTATTTGAAACTTTTTCCTACCCAGAACATGAAGGGAGTCATAAGAAGCAGGAGCAACTCTGCAACAGCTGCCAAATTTTGAAATATACCAGCATCTTTAAATACCATAAACTGCCTGAATCAGCTCAAACTACAGCCAACTGCAGATAGTGCCAGAGTGTCTGAGCTGATTGTTTTTTAAGTGCAGCTTGTTTTATTTTTCAGCAGAAATTTCAGCAAGACTGGGAGTTCAGCAAGATGGGGGTGGCAGAGCTGACATTGGCTCCAGTTTTGTGAGTATTTGGGCTGCTTTGTGTTCTGTCCACTCCACAGGTCACTGAGAGGAAGCTTGACTGCAGGATGTAAGGCAGCCATTTAGGAGCAGCTCTGTAACAGGCACCAATTTTTGAAATCCATTGGCATCCTTAAATACTGTAAACTGCCTGACAGCCCAGACCACAGCTGACTGCAGATAGTGTCAGAGGGTCTGAGCTAGTTATTTTTTGTGTGTAACTTCTTTTGTTTTTCAGCAGGGATTTCAGCAAGCTTGCAGAATTCAGCAGGATTGGGGAATGGAGCTGATATTGACTCCAGTGCTGTGAGAATTTGGACTGCTATCTGTTTTGTCCACTCTGCAGGGCACTGAGTGGGAGCTTGGCTGCTCTTCCTACCCATCTGCCCCTCCACCCACCCACCTGGTTCCTGTCCTATTCTTATATGCCCTGCAATTTGATGGACAGAAGGAACACCTTGGTCAGCACTCCATACTGCTAACTTTATTGGAGCTGCAGATGATGCAGGAGCCTACCAGAGTACAGTGAGGCTCTGAAGGATATTATGTACTTCCTGTCAGTGTCAGGATTGATAGCAGGAATACCTAGTTCAGCCTACCAAAGTGCAGGGAGGTTCTGAATGAAATTAGGTACTTCCTGTCAGAGGCAGGCTTGTCAGCTAGATTGTTTGTAAGAAAGAGCATAAAATGGATCAGTTTTTAATTATAAAAGCTGTCCTTTGCCACTGAACTCAAAGTCACTAGCTGCTGTCGTTGTTTGCGTGTGGGGCACAGGGACCTAGCCTCATGAACATATTAGTGCCACTGCCCGCTAACCTGCTTATATAAATTAAAAAAAGGGGATAGCAGCATCTTTTTACAATTGATGTGGTAAGTTGCCAAGTGTGTGGGGCACTTATTTTCTGGAATCTTCTCTGGATGATGGATCACTGCCCCATGTAAAGCAATCTAAATGAGCTTAAGGCTCAGCTGGATGCAGCTTGGAAGGAGATTCCGAGGCTGCATCATCAGCTGTACTGGAACTCATTCCCTCCACATCCTCTCACCCAGAGGCCCACTGGCCCCTGGGGAGTGTAAGGCGGTTGGATGGGGAAAAAAGTTGCAAGGATGGATCATGAGAAACCTGCTCTACCCAGTATCTTCTCGACTGCTATCTGATTTGCACCTCTAGAAAAGGTACAGGACCCTGACTCAGAGAGGGAAGACTTTGAGTCAATCAAGGGGGCAAGGCAGAGCAGAGAAATGGCATCCAGTGTTAGAAAAGGAAAATGGGGTGAAACTAAATGTATGCAAACACTTGTTGTAGGGGACTCAATGATAAGGGGAGTCGAGTCCCACTTGAGTAAAGGTACACAACCTATGATGACAGTCAAAGGCCTCCCCAGTGCCTCAGCAATGTGTGACACATAATGCATCAGGAGGATAATAGACACAGTAGAAGAGGGGCTCAAGGTACTGATTCATCTCAGAACTAATGAATGGGCAAATCAGACAGTGAAAGAGACCAAGCACAACTTCATTAAGTTGGGGGAGTGGCTGGTGGCTCAAACAACCTTTCTGGCATCCTCAAAGGTCCTCCCAGTATGGGGCAAAGGGGATAGTCCAAACAGGATCAGGAACATGGAGATTGAAGAATTTGATACCTGGCTGAATGAATGGTGTCAGGAAAAAGAATACCATGCCATAGGTGTCTTGGGGATCTTCTGAGGGAGAAGGCTTTTCAAGTTTGACAGCCTTTACCTAACCAAGGAAGGGCTGAGTGCTTTGGGACAGAAATCTGACATCCACCTCTGGCATTTAAACTTGGTAGGGGGGAATATGATGCAAGAAAACCTATCAGTTACTGCACTAATGATTGGAACTTAGCCATCACTGTCCCACAAGCGAATGACTCTCTTCCACTATTGGAGCGCAATCATAGGAAGCAGGAAAAGACTCCAAGGGACTGGAAGAGGGCCTGTGATGTTGTAAATGAGCAGAATAATGCAAAAATCAGGAAGTACATTAAGGCTCCTGTTATTTGGAATGAGGTATGCCTCAATGCTAGAAGCCCGAACAAGGCCAGTGACCTACAAACACTGATGGCAGAATCCCAGGAAGACCTGGTGGCCATCATGGAGACATGGGCCTCAGAAAAAAATGACTGGGATCTCTCGGTACTGGGGTACTTGGTCTTTAGACAGGATAGAATGGGAGCCAGAGGGGGAAGGGGTAGTACTTTGTGTTAGGGATTCACTAGTGGCCACAATGTTTGATGTCAGCAGAAAGGTGGGAGTTGAATCCCTGTGGGTATAGCAACAGATATAATCAACATTGGGGAAGAAGGTCTACTTCGGGGCAGTATGCAGACCTCCAGGTTGGGCAGAGGACAAGGATAAGAAGCTTTTAGAAGAAATCAGAGGTGTGACACACAAACGGGGTACAGTGGTGGTTGGACACCTGAATATGCCTTAGGTTGACTGGGGCATCCCAATGGCTAGATCATTGAGAAATCAAACTGTGGTAGAAGCCGTACAAGACTGCCTTTTCACACAACTAGTAAGTGAGATGACTAGACTCAGCACCATCATGGATGTGGTCCTCACCATCTCAAAGATAGTTAGTGCAGTGAGAGTTGGTGAACCGCTAGCAAACAATGACCACAGCTCTATCTGGTTTGAATTTTCCCTAAGAGATGTTAAATTGCAATCCAGGGCAGAAGTCCTAAATGTTAGAGGAACTAGTTTTGAAAGAATGAGGGAATTTAAGGGAAAACCTATGAGGATCCATGAGCAACTGGAAGTAAAAGTCATATGAGGATTGATTAAACAAACCATCTCAGAGGATACACAGCTGTGCATAAGGACTGTAACAAAAAAGAAAAAAACATAAAAGACTCATACTCTGTGATTGACTAAACAAGTCAAATCAGTGATTAAAACTAAAAGAGATGCTTTCTATAACTTTAAAAGGAAACTGTGTGAAAGTGAATGGGAAGATTATGTTCCGAAGAATAAGGAAGCCAAGAAGATGGTGAGACAAGTAAAAACAACAACTGAACTACTGATAGTGGAGGAGATCAAAGTGGAATGCACAATTCTTTAGGTATATACAAGAAAAAAGGAAGAAGGGGGTAGTTAAACTCAATGATGGTGACAGGGTAGTAGAAGATGATAGAAGGCCACCATTATGAACAAATACTTCTGTTCAGTATTTACCAAAGAACACAATGGCCCATTGCCTGATAGTGGTATTAAAGCAGTTGACAAGGGGATCCCACAAAAGGAAATGCCAACAATCACCAGCAGTAGGGTTAAAGAGGTGCTCGAGCTAATAAAGTAAGACAAATCACCAGGGTCAGATGGAATACACCCAAAGGTAGTAAAGGAGTTAGCAAGGGAATCAGTGGATCATTTGGTGCATTTGTTCAACCATTTGCATTAGCCTAGAATTGTGCCAAGGGACAGGAGAAGAGCTGACATGGTACCTCTACACAAGAGTGGGAGCAGAGATGATTCTGGTAACTACAGACCAATTAGCCTCACATTGGTAGTGGAGAAACTGATGGAAGCCTTGATTACACAGGACCTGATAGAGTACCTGGACAAGAATGACCTTGAGGATAAGAGGCAGCATGGGTTAGAAGCAGGTAGATCATGTCATACAAACTTGATTACATTTTTATGTTGTTTTGCTTGCGCAGTGCAAGCAACATTTTGTGACAGCTTGCTGGAGTAGCAGGTTGTAGAGGTGTGGCCATGTTGAGACCAATGGTGCCACTGCTTTTTTCAGCTGGTCTCTGTGGAACCAATGAATGAGAATGCTGTCTATGACAGCCCTTGAGAAGCATGCCACCAACTTGAAAGAATTTCACTACTGCAATGAGGGAGCGCCACATCATTGCAGGGTGTGCCTTGTCTGCCGAAACAATTCAATAAACATGGCGGCAGCTGTCACCATCTGCCTCTCGCAATCCCCATCAAGCCAAGTTCAGGGGTGCCCAATCTCCGTGTTAGCATGTTTATAACCCCTACTCAAGATTGTGTGGCACACTGGGAGCCCACCCCAGTGTGCCTACATGTGTTCTGAAGCCGACCACGTTGGCATGTTCCTGCCCCCACCCCACACCAATTGTGTACCACACTGGGAGCCCACTCCAGTGTGGCCAATATAACCACTCCAAAGTCATGGGGCACACTGGGAGCCCACCCCAGTGTGACCAACAGTTGTTTAATTTCATCTGTAAATAAAGAAAACCTTCCCGTGATGTCCATTCCTTAAAATAAGAAAACGGTTGGTCATGGAGTCGGAGCACCCCCCTTCCCCAACCCTTACCCACCCTCTGCACACCCAACCTCCCCACACCCTCCTTACCCCATACTTACCTCTAGAGCCCGGCATGATGATCTTCGGAGGAGCGGAACACATCTGAACCATTCAAAAGCTGACCGCAAACTGAAGAAAATCACAGTAAGCTGTACAATGACATCAATGGGGGGGAGGGTCAAATTAGATGGCTATCTCAGACGTTTTCAGAACTTTTGGCTCCAAATTTTCAACATGGGGTTATTGGGACCCCACCTCATGAACTCAGTCACTGTCATTTCATTATTCACTTCCAAAATGTGATTTCATGGTCACTGCACATAATCACCTTTTGGGACCAATTAATGAAATGACAGTTCATGAGGTGGGCTCCCAAAAACCCTACATTTCAAATTTGGTGAAAAATTTTCAAAACATGACTGTGTTATGGGTGTGCATTGCACAGTTTCCATGCACACTCTTAATTTTGAGAATTTTTAATATTTTCACTCCAGATTTTCAACATTTCCATTTTTTCACACCTCCTTATGAACAGTACAGCTGTCATTTTTCACATCCTGCTGAAATGTGTTTTCTGACATCTGGAGCACAATGGCATGGTCACTGTGAGAAACCAATGCTCGGGACAGATTAAGAAAATCATTGTGCCACTGTTCATGAGCAGAGGTCCCAAATGCTTTCATGAGGTGGGGTCACAAAAAGCCCATGTTGAAGATTTCAAGTGCAAATACCGACAAATGCCTAGGGTGTTAGGGTTTCTGTAGATACTGACAGGCATCAGGGGTGTGACTTTGGATTGTCAGCTGTAATGCTCTCACCATTCCACCGCCACCCCCACCCTGCAGTCAGTGACAGGCATTGTAGTGTGCCTTGGACTCATCAGCCCCAAAGGTCACTCCATTTTCCTATACTGCACCCATTTCAATGTATTTCCTTATGGAATGGGGTGAACGTAAGGCTCGATGACCCCAAGGCACAATGCAGGGTAGAGTGAGGTGAAATGGCATACGTGTTATGGCCGATGACCCAAAGGCACACCTCAATGCCTGTCAGTCTCTGCAGGGTGGGGTGTGGTTGGCATCAGTTCCATACTTCATGGCCATTCTTATTATGCATCTCTCTAACTCCTGCACTACCAAAGCCAATGCCAGCAAGAAAACATTTGGCATTAATAAATGCTTGTTAAACTAGGTGACCACAGAAGTGGATGGGGCCATCCAGTAGATCTCCAATACTTTGACTTCAGCAAGGCCTTTGACTTGGTACCCACACAATCACCTGCTGAAAAAGTTGGAGGACATGGACACCACAAAGAATATTGTTAGATGGGTAGGAAACTGGTTTAAAGACGTGAAGCAGAGAGTGATTGTCAATGGGGACAGGTCAGACAAAGGTGAGGTCACTAGTGGTGTGCTCCAGAGCTCAGTCTTGGGTCTAGTCCTGTTTAATGTATTCATCAGCATCACTGTGTTAGGTATACAAGGCAAGATTGCTCTCTTCACAGATGATACTAAGTTAGGTGGTAGGGTAGACAGCAAGGAAGTGGTCAAGAACCTTCAATGAGATCTGCAAGGACTGGAAAACTGGTCTTGTGTTTGGCAACTTAAGTTCAACACCAAGAAGTGTAAGGTGATGCATCTCAGCAAAAAGAACCCAAAGACTGCATATTGACTTAATGGGGTATGACTCAGTGCTTCTCAGGAAGAAAGGGACCCAGACATTACTATCTGTGACATCCTTAAGCAGATAAGCCAATGCAACACAGCTTGCAGCAAGGCCAAAAAAAATGTTGGGGTGTATTGAGAGAGGATTTGACAGCAGGAACAGGCAGGTGATACTGCCACTCTAGGTCCCTTGTGAGACCCCAGCTGGAGAACTGTGTCCAGTTTTGGAGTTCACACCTTATGAAGGACAAAAACAGACTGGAGATCATGCAAAGAAGGGCAACAAAAATGATACAGGGCATGCAGGGGCTTCCATATGAGGGGCGCTTGGAAGAATTGAATATGTTCATATTGGAAACAAGGAGCGAGATGGGGGGCATGATAGAAACTTTCAAGTTCATGAAAGGAATAAATAAGGTTGACCAGCTCTGAACTGTTCAACAAGTTTTCCAGCTGAAATACTAGAGGGTGCAAATGGAAGCTGCAGGGAGGAAGCTTTGAGAAGGAACTCAGGAAACACTATTTCTCGGAAAGGGTCATTTTGCCTTGGAACAGGCTGCCCACTGAGGTGGTGGGAGCCAAGACATTGGCAACTTTCAAATGGGGCTGAGATAAAGAAAATGCTGTAATAAAAATCTGTGGAAATTGGAATGGGTAGGGGTCAGAAGGGGGGCTGGGTCCTTGGATCTGAGAAGGTCTAGAGAAAATTTGTGCAAACTAAATAAACTGGTCTCCTTCTGCCATCAATGTTTCTATGTCTCTATGACTATGTTGAAAATTTGGTGCAAAAATAAGGAAAAATGACCAAATAATGAGTAAACATTGTAATATGTTAACATTTTCTCATAACTTCAATAATTTTTTAAAATTTTGACTCCAAATTTTCAACCTCACCATTTTTTTATATCCCCTCATAAATGTGACAGGTGTCGTTTTTCAAATTCTGAATGAGATGTGTTTTTGCACTTATGGTACAAAATGGCACAGGATCATAACGTCATCGCCAAAACCACGCACATCAACAATGCCGCACTCAAAGCAGCATGCAGCAAAATAACATCTGTACAACACACCGACCACTGCAATCAAAGCATACATTGGAAGAATATCAACATTTTTTAGGTGGGGCTCTGCCCCCATACCTCCTGATGTGGGGGGCTTCATCCCCCACAAACTCTGGGGAGTCATGGACTTTGAAGGGGGGGGAACAGACAGGGAATATTTTGTTTTTCAAAAAAAAGCAGCAGAGAATGGGACCTGGGGAGAACCAAACCGCAGACCAGGTCCCCAATGCCATTGGAGGCAGGTGCTCTAGCCACTCCACCACGGGATCCGCTGGCCAAGCACTGCCCAGCAGCATCCTTCACCTTCCCTATTGGCAGCCTACAGTGATAGAGGTAGTGATTCACCGCACACTGAAAAAAAATATGTTGCCATAGAACCATTAGCAGTTCTTACATCACTGTATTTCATGCGCAGTTCTCTTCACATTATATTGATCCGGTACCATGCAAAATAACATTTCAGGCAGTATTTTATAAATACCAGATATCAGGTTTATAAGAGGGGTTCATAAAACTACTATCTTAAAATTTGATGTCAAAATTTAAAAAAAATTGTTAATGAACATTATGTGTTGTACCACCCTTTACCCCAGCAGGTTGTGCTTTGTGATCCCATGCTGATGAGCTGAGTTTTGGATTGATCTCAGTAACCCAGTTGGATGGGTTGAGGCTGGGCGGGTGGCTCTGTCATGCAATACTCCCCAGCATGGAAAGAGTAGGTGCAGGGTTCCTCACATGGGCCCATGTAACATTTAGTGAAGAGAAATCTTCTCTTGGAATTAGGCCCTGCAGCTCTGCACCCATGAGTGCCAGAGGGCCCTGTGCTTTGGCTAAGAGATGGACTCTTTGCCCTGTGTGTCTGTATCTGCATCCACATGGAAGCACATGGACCAGAAGACACTGTGCATCTGTCATCCATAAGATAGTCTCATGAATTCTTGACAACCATTGACAACTGTTGTCTACCAGATAGCCCCACGAATTCTTAACAACTGGGCCCTGCACTTTCATAAGCAAAGTATTTCTGTGGCACAGGTCCAAGAGAGCCCTGCATGTCATGACCTGTGTGAATGAGGACACAGTTTCACTATCTCAATAAGAAAGGAAATTATTTGCAAAACACTGCATTAATGCACCAGTTAGGGTTCAACATACAGTAACATCACAAAAGTAGGGAAATGTGGCATTAGGGTTTCCAATCCTAACTCACCACCCTCTCCCCCAAGCAACAAATAGAAAAAACATTAGGGATTGGGTCTCTGGGGTCTTGGCAAATCAATGGTGGGGTCCTTCTTGAAGTTTTCAATTCTAATTCCCACCCGCTTCTTGAGCTAACAAGACTGGACATGATCTCTTTTCTTCATGCAGGGTCTGCAGAGTCCTGCATTAAGAAAGCTACAACAGATTCTGTTTGTAACATGTGGGCAAGGCATACTCTGAAGAGTGCATCACAATCAGGCACTGAGTTGGAGCTGTAACATCTGCTTTGGACAGGAGGCTATGGGCTGGGAAGAAGGGGTAAACACTATGGTTGACAACTCCAAGGAAGACTCCACCACTGATTTATCAAGTCTCCAGAGACCCAAAACCCTCATTTTGTTTTTTGTGTTGCTTGCACGCATGTGCAAGAAACACATTGCGTCAGGTTTTCTTCACAAGCAGGTTGTGGAGGTGCGGCAGTGTTGTGCTGAATGACAGCAGCCCATTCAGGGGCTGGTCTCTGCCTCAGCCAATAGATGAGCATGTTATCAATCACTGGCAGTTAATGAGCAGGCCACTAGATCAAAGTAACTGAGCTGCTGCAATCAGGCATTGCCCCGACACTACGCAATCAGCTGTTTGTACGGCGGGGCATCCCTGACTGCAGCAACCAATTACACAGCTTCATTGTGCTGTGTTGCCAAGGTGACAGCTTTTCCATCAGCCTCTCACAATCCCCACAAAGCCGATGGAAAGCCACTGCCTGGCCTTCAGTGTGCCTTCCTGGTGAAACATTTCAATAAATTGAAAAAAAGAAAGCCGACCAAGGGTGCCTAATCCCCCTCGGCTCTTGCCACCCCCCCACACTTATATGTGCTGACAGGAGATCCCAGTCCCCCTGTCGGCATGCCTCCTGCCTGGTAGTTTTGCTGGTGGGGGAACCCACTCCCCATCAGCATAATGCTCCCCTCCAATTTCTTGTGTGCTGATGGGGGTGCCCAAACCCCCGGGCTCTTGTCCCCCCCCAGCACTCGGTATGTGCCGATGGGGGTGCCCAATCCCCCGTTGGTCAGAGCACCCCCTCAAATTCTGAAGTGGCACACTGGGATCCCACCCCAGCATGCCAAAATTAAATCTCCCTGTAAAAAAGAAAACCTTCCTGTGACTTCTTTGTAAAAAAAAAAAAACCCTGCAAACTAGAAAATGGTCCCTTATTGATTCCGGTGGTCCCTTCCCCAACCCACAACCACCCTCTGCATACCCCCACCTCCCCACACCCCCCTCACCCCATACTTACCTCCAGAGCCTGATGCGGTGATCTTTGGTGGACCGGGAACCCATCTGCACTCTTCAAAGCCGACCGCGAACTGAAGAAATGACAGTAAGCTGTATAATGGCATCATTTTTTTTCAACTTTGGTGCATATCTCGGCCATTTTGCGGAATTTTTTCACCACATTTTCAACATGGGGTTCTTGGGACCCCACCTTATGATCTCAGTCACTGTAATTTTGTTATTCGGTTCTGAAAGGTGATTTCGTGGTCACTGAATGGAACCACCATTCGGGGCTGATTAATGAAATGACAGTGTCACAGTTCATGATGTAGGCCACCAAAACCCTATGTTGAAAATTTGGTGAAAAATTCCCAAAAATTACTGTTTTGTGAGCATGTGTTGTGCATTTCCTACGCACACTCGTAATGTCAAGCATTTTTAATATTTTCACTCCAGATTTTCAGCATTGCCATTTTACCTCACCTCCTTATGAACAGTACAACTGTCATTTTTCACATATCACCCGAAATGTGTTTTTGCACATGTAGCACACAGTGGTGTGGTCAGTGTGTGACATCAATGTTTGGGACAGATTAAGAAAATTACAGTGACACTGTTCATGAGCAGAGGTATTAAACTGGCTATGTTGAAAATTTGGTGACAAAAGTCTGTAAAATGACTGTGTTACGAGAGTGCATTGTGCAATTTCCACGCACCCTTATAAGTTCACAAATTTGTAAGCTTTTCAGTCCAGACTTTCAACATTGGCATTTTTCCACACCTTCTTATGAACAGTACAGCTGTCATTTTTCACACCTTGGTTGAAACGTGTTTTTGCACTTCCGGCACAGAATACAGTACCAAGGTTGCTGTGGGAAATCAGTGTTTGGGATAGATTAAGAAAATCACAGTGACACTGTTCATGAGCGGCAGTCCAAAAATGCCTATGTTGAAAATCTGCTTTAAAAAAACCCGAAAACTAATTACATTACGGGTGTACGCTGTGCAGTTTCTACACACAATCGTGACTTCACCAGTTTTTTTATATTTTCATTCCAGACTTTCAACATTGCCATTTTTTACACTTCCTCATGAACAGTACAGCTGTCATTTTTCACATCCTGTTCGAAATGTGTTTTCGCACCTGTGGCACCAAATGGCGCAGTTGCTGTGCAAAATCACCTTTCGGCTAATGAACTGATAGTGTCACTGTTCATGTGGTGGGATCACAAAAAGCCCATGTTGAAAACTTGGAGGAAAAATACCAAGAAACAGCCAGGGTGTTAGGGTTTTCGACCATAATGCCCAACCCTGCAGGGACTGACAGGTTTCAGGGATGTGACTTCGGATTGTCGACAGAAATGCTCATGCCATTCCACCCCCACCCACACCCTGCAGCCAGTGACAGGCATCGAGGTGCACCTTTGGACCCACAATTCATCCCATTCTCCTATACTGCACCCATTTCAGCATATTTCCTTATGGAATGAGGTGAGTAAAGCCTGAACACCCAAGGCACACCTCGACACTTGTCAGTGTCTGCAGGGTAGGGTGAGGTGAAATGTTGTGACTGTTATGGGTGATGACCCAAAGGCACACCCCAATGCCTGTCCATCTCTGCAGGGTGGAGTTGGGATCAGTTCAATACTTCACTGCCATTCCTATACTACATTGGCCCAATTCTCATAGGGGCCTGCATCTGGCGCAAGCTGCGGCAAACAGCAGCTTGCACCAATGCCTGGTGTGTCAGGGACCATGCACCTAATTCAGGTACAGGAAGGGTCCCAGTGGCTAAGTCCCCATATGTGCGCTGACCGGAACCCTGTGGCAAACTCATGGTGCACAGCACAGGTCCACTGCAGGCCACCAGAGACTAACACAGGACCACTGTCCCACTAGGTAACAGGCATGTGGACCCAACCTGGTGGACCGGTGCCCCCCCAGTGTTTGGTGCAATTGGCGCCTAGCCACAGAGACGAGTGGTGGGATGTGACGGGCACCAGGGAGCAGTTGGGATGGGTGTATGGGAGGGGTTTGGGCACCATCTGCTGGGGAATGGGTGGGCACTGTACCACCAAAAGTTGGTGCTGCGGTAGCACTGATGGGGCGGGCATTGTGGAGCCACACTCAGGGATGTATGGTGGGTGGACCATCACCCATGGTGTTCCGCACACAGGCATGTCACCCAGGGGAGAATGTCTAAATCCCCTTATGGCTGCCCTGGCTGGTCCAAGGGCACTTAGAATTTTTCCTGCTGGGTGATGTCTGTGAATAGCAGGATGCAGCTTGCAACGGCTGCAGTCCCCCTACCATTGTGCCGCAGTGCATTGCAGAGCACAGGGCAGGTGCAAGCCCTGTTTGAGGCA
Organism: Neoceratodus forsteri; assembly: GCA_016271365.2. Lineage (NCBI taxonomy): Eukaryota > Metazoa > Chordata > Ceratodontiformes > Ceratodontidae > Neoceratodus > Neoceratodus forsteri. The sequence continues at coordinate 239,700,271 of CM028132.1, read as the reverse complement.
GGTGGATTGCAGTCAACGCAGGCCACCTTTGTGAATAGCACGGAGGGCTGTCATGGATGCAAGGTGCACCTTGCATCATATCTGTTCGGTATAGTCACCTTGCGTCCGAAGCAGGGCTTTGAGAATCAGGCCCTACATCTGTCTAACTCCTGCACTTCCACTGCTAATATCAGCAAGCAACCATTCGGCATTGACAAATGCTTGTGTAGTGAGCTCTGGCTCACAGGTGACCAGGGGGAAGCTCATTAATTAGTAACAGGCCACATCTCTCCTGTCTGCAAGCTCAGTCCAGGCTAATCTACAAAGACTTTATCACATTTCTTATGAGTCTTTCTTAAAAGTGTTTTAGCTGTTTACAGGTGTGCACCTGATTTGAGGCCAAGATCAAAAGCAAATAGTTATAGAAGCAGACCCCCCACACACACCTACACACATACATACATACTTACTCCCCAAAAAACTGCTTAAAAGCCTGCAATTCATTCAAATCAATTCCATTTTCTTACTCAGTTGGCGTTCAATGCCAACAAGTGTAAAATCATGTACCTAGGGCATAGGAACCCCGATGCTGAGTACAGGATGGGGGGAGGTACTGATACTCACTAGACATGAAAGGGTCCTTGAGATTATTATATCAGAGAACCTCAAGGTGGCAGTACAATGTGGCAAGGCTATGGGCAAGGCAAATTGGATTCTGGGGTGCATAAGGAGTGGCATCTCCATTAGGAGGATGGATGTTGTGTTGCCAATGTATCACTCCCTGGTATACCCCCAGCTGGAGCACTGTGTCCAGTTTTAGAGTCCACACATCAAAAAGGACATAAGGTGGGGGTTTTCCAGAGGAGGGCAACTAAAGTGGTTCAGGATTTTCACAGGAATCCCTACAAGGAAAGGCTGAAGAATCTCAACATGTACACTCTGGAAGAGAGGAGGGTGAGAAGTGAAATGATCAAGACCTACAAAGTACCTCACAGGGGTAAACAGGGTACAGTTGGGGATTTTCCTTCAAATGAGGATGAGCACCCAAACAAAGGGGCACACAATGAAGCTGGGGGGAGGTCAGGATAGATGTGAAGACATTTTTCTTTACTGAAAGGGTGGTAGACGCCTTAAACAGACTGCCAGGAGAAGTGCTGGAGGCTAAAATGGTAGGGGGCATGAAGCATTCATGGGATAAACATCGGGGTATATTAGAAAAAGGGGAAGGAGGGGGTCAACGGAGATCAATAGGGCTAAGGAGGTGGAGTAGGTTCAAGTTCATTGCAGGAAAAATCCATTGAGCAAGCTCATTCACAAGGAGGTCCTGATGGACGCAGGCAAAATAAGACATACAGTAACATGTACAGGCAGGAGTTACAAGTAGGTAGAGAACACTTAGACAGACTGGGTGGGTTGAGCGGTCCTTTTCTGCTGACAAATTCTATGTTTCTATGGCATCATGTGTTCGTTCAGGTGCAGTATTTATTTAAAGTTGGGCCTACCATACATCCAGACGTAAGGTACAGTAAATTGCCGAATTAGATATAGCCCACTTACAGTACAATAAACAGAACCCCAGTGCTTCAAGAAGCCTTTACTCTTCATAAGGCTGCTTAAAGAGCTGGGGTTCTATTTCCAGTGTCCACACTGGTATGCTGATCTTAAAATTGATATTATATCTGAATGAGTACTTGATTCTTGCTCACTCCATTTCTTCCCCACTTTGAAAGCTGATTGACCTGAGTTAGTTTTGGGCTGGCAGAACCTTTCCTGTGTTGGAAGATGACCAATAAGTGGCACTGAAAGAAGTCAGACTTCACAGAATGTGAAGGCAGCTGCTCACCCACCATCTTGGCAAGAAGAAGGCTGCAGTTTTGGTCACTGATGACTGTTGGGGTGTGGGATGGGGGGACCAAAGGGGACAGACATAAGGAAATAAAATCACAATAAAAATTGTGAGACCTTCACCAGCTTTCCAAAACACTTACCAGTAAAGAACAATCTATGAAGTTTTTCAAATGGCAACACAATCTGATGAGCCCTCTGTCTGCCATCTGACACCAGGCATCAACCAGAGTAAAACTGCCTAAAGAAGGCAGTGTGGTCATGTGGTTACTGAAATACTGGACATTACAGATTTATAAGAACAAAAGAATATCATGCAAAAGCTGGTACATATGCCTATAGCAGCCATCTCCTGCTTCTCAGTAGTTATATTTATACCCTTGAGGTACTTGAATGTTTCTATCGTATCCCGTTTGTGAATGTTTCTATCGTATCCCCTCTTTCCCTCATCTCTTCCAGTGAGTACATATTGAGGTCCCTTAATTTCTTTTCATAAGTCTTGTGTTGCAAGTTCTGTACCATCTCATTTGCCCTTCTCTGGACCATCTCCAGCCTGTTAATATCCTTACAAAGGTGCAACCTCCAGAACTGCACACAGTAGTCTACTGTATGTGAGGCCTGATCATAGTTTTATATAATGGCATCACTACCTCCATCTTTATGCTGGTGACACCCCTGCCTGTGCACCCCAGCATGTCACTGGCCCTCCCAGCTGCCTTAGCACTTTGACATTTCCAGATCATCTGAAATAAGAACCCCCAGGTCCCTTTCCTTCTTTGTGACTGTCAGTAACTCCCCCCATCCTGTAGCTTTCCCCATGGTTTCTGTGTCCCAGGTGCACAATTTTGTACTTTATTTGAATTAAACTTCAGTTGCCAGTCCTCAGACCATTTTTCAAGATTCCCCAGGTCCCTCCTCATTATCTCCACCCCCTCTGGGATATCCACTGTGTTACAGATATTGGTGTCATCTGCAAACAGGCAGACCTTTCCCTTCGGCCCTTCTGCAATGTCACTAATGAGGACATTAAACAGGACTGGCCCTAGGACCAATCCCTGCAGCACCCCACTGGTCACCCCCACTCTCCAGACTGTACCCCATTTACCACCACTCTCTGCCTACTGACTGTTAGCCAGTTTCTAACCCAGTTTACCACCCTCTACCCCATGCCCAGCCTACCCAGCTAGTTAATCAGCCTCCTATGTGGGACGGTGTCAAAGGTTTGCTTAAATCAAGGTAAGCATTGTCCACTGCCCCACCCTGATTCACTTCCTTTGTCACCCAGTCAAAGAGATCAACCAGATTTGTCTGACATGACCTCCCCACTGTGAATCCATGTTGTCTATGGTCCTGTGCTTCAACGGCTTCTAGATGCCCCACTATCCTTTCTTTAAGCAATGTCTCCATGATCTTCCCCAGTACTGAGGTGAGGTTGGCCAGCCTATAGTTCCCCACCTCCTCCCTACTGCTGGATTTGTGTAGAGGGACCACATGTGCCCTCCTCCAATTTTCTGGTACCACCCCTGTGTTGAATGACTCAGTGAACATGGCTGCCAGAGGTACTGCTATCTCTCTTCACAGTTCTCTTAATATTCTTGGGTGTATGCCATCTGGACTCATTGCTTTGTCCACTTTCAATTTAGTCACCCCCTGCAGGATTCTTTTGCCTGTGAATGGACTATTGTCCACCTCTTCATGCCTTTGCAACTGTTGTACTGCTGTGGTCCTTGCCCCTTCCCCTCTTCTGTGAATACTGAACAGAAAGACACAGTGGATGTCTTGGAGGGGGACACATGACAGTTCTTAGGCATGGTACTATTACTTCTGAATACCTAAACAGCACATATAAACAAGCAACACTCGGCACTGACAAATGCTTGTTTCTTTTGCTGCTTGGTGAGTGTGGGTGGGGAGTTAGGATTCAAAATCCTTATGCCACATCTCCCTACTTTTGTGGCACTAAGTTGAACCCTAACTGTTGTATTAACATTGCAAAGAATTGTGTGTGTGTGTGTGTGTGTGTGTGTGTGTGTGTGTCTATGCAGTTTTTCTGATTCAGTCCCATAAATTACAAGGGGAAACTACAATTCAAATGAATTTGTATTACGTATTATAGTTAAGGGAACATAATCTCTGTTTTTAACTTTCTAATATAATTGTAAATGTGTGCACGTGTAAAGTTTCCATAATAATTCACGTGAAATGTTTTGTTTGATTTTTTTTAAATAGTTGTATTTTTTCCTTATTTTTGGTCTCTAGTGCTGCTTTTTCCCCCCACCCATTAGTTGTTTTTTAATTACTTAGCAGTTCTGGAACCAGCTCCTTCAGTTAAGCAGAGGTCCTCCATCGAATGCTTCACTGTAAGCATCAGCTCAAATGATTTCTTCAGTTTCTGGATCTCATTAGTAATTAAGCAAAAAATATTGGGTGGAAAGAAGTCCACATTAATAATGGATCCAAAATGAGGAAAAACATGACTATTTCAAAACAAAAACATAAACAACATTCATTAGAGTTATTGAACAGACTTTACACATGCCCAAATGAACAATTATATTAGTAATTGTAAACAAGAATGTGTATGCTCCCTTTAGTTGTTTTCTTTTTTTTTATGCACAGCTGGACTCTTTGCTAGCTTTATGAAATGTCACCTTGTTTTCCTTATTAACCCACAAAACATTCAAGCCTGACATCTGCAAATGTGAAATGGCATGCTTGATAGATACTGTATGATGAACTGTATGATCCAGTCATAAAAAAATAGATCATCATTAAAGCAGTCCATTGAATTATTCACAAAGGGTTGAACAGAGCTGTTCAATACAATCACATCAAAATGACACATCCTCCAACAGGGCCTAAAGCTGAGGGGCACTATCAGGATGTATGCCCCCATTTCATTGAGCAGATCGGTGTTTCATGTGCTACCAGTTTGACTGATAATTAAACTTAGATGCATCAAAGAAACTGTAGATCACTGTAATAAATCTTAAATATTATGTGGGTACTTGTATCAATATTTCAAAATTGGAATTCACATTTCTCATACCAAACCTGTATTGCCAATGTTCATATATGCTTTGCATCAATGCAAATATATTTCTAAGATGATTCTTTACAAATCAACCAAAATGTGCATACTACTTGTTCTACAGCTCCACATCCCACCACAGTTTGTATATGTAGCTTTGGCTGTCAACAATTATAACTTTAAGGACGTGCCCTTGCATTTCTTTGGTCCATGTCATACTTACAATGTTTTGCCTATAGCATGAGGATCATCCAAACATTTATTTATTTATTTATTTATCGAATTGTTTCACCAGAAAAGATACATTTAAAATAAACAAAATAAACCATGGGTTCCATTTCTTGTTTTTTTTTCATCCATTGTTTCTCCACCTGACACCCTCAATGACCCCTTTTCAGACCACCTCCCCCCCCCCGCTCCAACACCCTGCTCGTCCAGGACTTACCTTTTTGCTGTCCACATCCTCTGCCACAGGACTTGAAGTGGGTGACTGGCCACTGATGTGGAGCCTGCGAGGGGTGGTCTCCATTCATTGCTGAGGGTGATTTCCACCTAATTTTCTCCCCTTACATCCCCAGCGCCTCAGTGCAAGAATGTGTGTGTGCTTGGAGATGTGCACAATGCCTTGGCCTGAATGCCCAACAATGCTTCCACCCAGCCAAATGCCAAGCACCCCTCCATCACCCAGACTGCCATCAACCTCCACATGGTGGCAGTCAAAGTCCAGGAATGCTAACCTCCTCAGTCTGGAAGAGAAGAACTGCCTAGAGGTGATCAGTCCTCACCCAGCCCTCCCCCATGTCCAACAAGGACAATACAAGGGAGGCAGTATAATGCAGTGGTTTAAGGCTCTGAGCTGCAAATTTGGTGACATCCAGCAGGCCAGACCTGTGTTTGAATCCCACAGCTTTCATTTGCATATTGTGACCCTGAACAAGTCACTTAATTTCCCTGTGCTCCCAGATCCCTCCTGTAAAAAAGCTTTCAGCTTAGTGTGCTACTCCTGGTTAAACAACTAAACAAATAAAAAACAAAGGAGCTCAAATCCCAGTGCTGACATTCCAGCACAACAACACTGGAAAAGATCTGTGACCTAACTGACTTGTTTACGTTTAGCAGGCACAACTGTAGCAATACACCGCACTTATTTTTAGGGCTGCATGGGTGGAGCCTGCAGTTCTTTAATGATCAGAGTGAGGACTCTGCATTTTTTCCTTAATTAAAACACAGATTCTGTCTGCCCATCACAACCCCACCCCTCTCTGGTGCCTGTGCTCTTTTAGTGCTGCAGTAGCTCCTCCCCACCAAGCTCTCAAAAACCATCCCACTACTGCCCACTGTGCACTGTACCACCCCCACCCCTCTGCTTCTGTCCCCTTTATTTTGAGCATTGCACTCAGCCAGCTATAGCCTTGCCTTGTGGCAGCTCCTGACTTACTTAATTCTTCAAAGTTGTTGTTTAAAAAAATCATTAAAAGGATGGTCGGGAGCCATCATGAGTGCAAGCATCTTGGATCCCTGCCTGCCAGCCTGTACAGAGGACAAATTTGACCCTGCCTCCACCAATAGTCCTTTTTAAAGGAGTACAATTTTAAAAGGCTCTTCAACTTTCTCCTTTCTGCTCTAAGATGTTGATGGATCCAGAATTCAAAGAACTGGCTTCACCACTGTATCATAGATCATTTAGCGCTTGGTGAAGCTGTTGCTTAAGCAACATGTTGCCGGTACTTTCAAAATGTTGTAATAGGACACTCAACAAAATGACTCAAAACACCGACTAGTAAAATTATAGGGAGAGATTCCACTACCAGGGGAAGAAAAAAAGTGCTTTGTCATCCTGTAAATCTATACAAATGCGCTTACCCAAATGCAGGACACTCAGCAAAATGACTCAACATGCTGTATAGTAAAATAATCAGGAGAGATTTCACTATCAGGGGGAGGAAAAAAAAGCACTTTGTAATCTAATGCTAAAAAAAATAACTGCAGTTTCATTCATAAAAAATTACCAGAGCCTTTTTTGGAGGGAAGCCAATGAGAAGCAGGTAGAGCATAGCAGGGAGCAAATAATGGGTACATCTTTTAATTTTGTTATGAAGCGTGACACATAGTAGCACCGTCTTAGTGTGTTTTAGTTGGAATTGTTTCCATTAGCCAATTTACATATTTGCCTGTCAGCATTTGGTCCAACTTTCATTTTCTTTGCATAAATGCTTTGACAAAGGTACATAAAGGTCTACAACAGCAGAAACACTGCCTCATTGGGAGAGCAAGACTTGCAGTAGGACTGTCAGATCTCTGAGACAAAACTGATACCAGTGCCTCTCTCCCGATTTAGTGAATGCATAAGCTAAAGATGGCAAAGAAGTGTCTTTGCATAAAAAAATAAATACATCACTGGAACACAGGTGTGACTGCTCCCGGTCTCATAGCAGAGACAGAAGGCCAACTCCTTTTAGCTCCTTTCATCCTGTTGCTCCCCATTCCAAGGCCCCTGGTTCAGTATGGTTCAGAGTCTGGAGAACAGATGTCACTAATGTTAATCAGTTTCTCTGCACTCTGACCTTTACAGCTTCTGCCATTCTTTAACATATTTATTTTCAGAAATGGCTGTCCATTTGTTAACTCTTCTTCATTCTACTCACACTTGCCCTTAATTCAATGACCGCTGTTTTACCCTGGCAAAATAACTTGCAGACACAAAATCAGCTTGGGTTGTTTCTACTGTAACCTGGTAAAGAGGGCTGGATAACACAAAGGCTTTGGAGTCGGCAGTGACCAAGGCTGAAACAGGATATACATTTCTAGGCTAAACACAAAAAGATACATTTTAATTTAAGGAGCATTTACTTTTAAGGTTGGGGGAACATCCTACTTGTGGGGTAACTGTGTAAACTGAGTTCATTCATTCATTTTTTTTCTTTTGCTTTTGCTTGTCAGAACCTGCCTTAGGGTTGGTAGGGTTCAATTATTGCCCCCCCTTCAACATTTGAAAATGTAAAAGAAAAATATTTATAAAGTAACCTGGGAATATTTCATTGATTCTGAGTGTCCCTGGGTGGCTTTTGGGAGGCTCAGTTGCTGCTACTGGGTCCAGCCAAATGCTATTATTTACACTGACACTGCATAAATATGTTTAAAGAGACATTTTGATACCCTTGATAACTGAGCAGTCTGTATTGTTTCAGAAAAAAGTATGTGGAAGTTCACCAGCTTGAGAGCTACTCAATAAGAGCTACTGCTGATTCTGCACTAATTCAATGATTATTTGTTTTTTCCTTTCTATGTGCATCAAATTATTCAGCACAGTTTGTAACTGCTAATAATCTCCAAAACAATAGACTGTAACTTTGGGACTATAGTTAACACATTGAGAATGGAAGTTTGATTGCCACTTTGACATACATCATACATTGAGAATATGCAAGTCTCTTTACAGTCACAGAAGCTTTCACCTTTTAAATTAAATACACAGTTGTAACTGCTTGATAAAGCCTACTGCTATGCAGTCTTACAGTGCAACAGTCATCAGACTGGAAAAGCAGGCTCACAGAGGATAGTTTTTTGTTCTTGTTTAAACTACCTTGAGGTTTAAGGGGATTGATGTCCCTGTAAATGAAAGCCAGAATGCTGGAAACTGCATGGCTTTGAAACTGACATTTTTGTAAATCAAACAGCTCCTTCATTACAGGAACCTGACATAAAATAAAAACAGTACTATTCCAAATTTGTTATTTAGACTGCAACACCCTGAAAAGTGACTGCCACATGAGTTAAACTGTTAAACAGTTAAGCATCTGCTTTCTGTTACACGGGTGGGTTGTAATAGTCTCAGTGGACGTACCCGGTCACCAAAACTCAAATAAATAAAGTCAGAGCATCTCTGAAACCTGCAGAGACAAGCAAGCACCTGGTCCATTTAGGAAGCTAAACATAAAAATGTCATATCATCTTGTTTTGCTTTTCTCCTGGTCACACAAAAGTTCCTTCTTATTACTTTCACCACAAAATGCATTTTTTTGGCTCCTCCTCCTGGAGCTGAGTGGGTAGTTGTTTGGTCTTGTCTGTGTCTGTAAGTTAGTTTTTGCTAATTTACATGTTTTTCTGCTTGGAATACCTGCGCCATTCTTGCACACATCTGGGAAAGTCTTCTGACTGAATTTCTGCAAAACATCATCACCAGGTAACAGGTTTATAATTTTAAATCAACTTTATTGAAGTCTTCCCAAGGAAGTATATGTCTTGTAACTAGTCTGTCAAACATGGTGATGCTGGGCTCTGCAACTGAATCAACATTTTTGTCTGACCACTCCTAAAGCAGCTGTATTTGTGGACTTTAAAGAACATAGGAAACATGCAGACAAAAGGATTTCACATCTTGCATATGCCCAGGCTGCAGTTCATCACCTTTCAGAAATTTTAACTGATTTTGTGACTGAATCAACATTTTTGTATGACCTGCTACCAAAGGTGTTGTTCTTGTCTCTGAGGACTTTAAATCAAAGAAAATAGACAGACAAAAGGATTTCACACCTTGCATATGCCCAGGCCACAGTTTATCACCTTTCAGGAATCTTACATATTATGTGACCTTGGATCTCAACAGTTCATCCTTTCTTGTGGATGTAATTAACCATCAGTATTTTCCTTTTAAATCAACTTTACATGTACTTTTTTTTTTATTCTTTTTTTCTTCCTCCTTCTCTGGACACCTTGAGCCTAACCTTCTGTGTACCATCATGAGTGCTAGGCTGTGGCTAATCTATCTGTCTCTCATCTATATCACTCTAGATGAATGATGCCTGCTTTAACATGCAAACTGGGGAGAGGAACCTAACATTATGCCATCCTGTAATGTGACCAACAATGATTACTTATGTGCCATCAACTCCCCCTGGCTGCAGTCTAGGACTCGGCACTCCCCTTATGGCAGGACATGAACTGAGCTCCCTATGAGGCGTCCACCACCTGCTTCCACAGCGGTGATCATTCCCTGCACCTCTCAGTCATGGTGTTACTTTGTGCTACAATAGGCCAACCGAATGTCAGAAAAGGGTAAATCCTATCCCAATCTGACCACCCGCGACTTCACACCAGGTCTAGGAACTATAAACTATCCTGTACTGCACTAAAAAAGCTTCTATTACTATTGCTCATATGCTCCTGCAATGTAGATCTTAATTATGGGCCTCAAGTTGCCATTACTTCACCCTCGGACCTAGCAAAGATTAAAGGCTTGAGCTTCCTTATGTCAATGTATGCAACCTGCTAAAAAAGATCACCATGATTCAGGCCTGGATCTACCACAACTCGCCAGACTTCTTAGTGGTCTCAGAAACCTGGTTCAGGCCAGCAACAGCTGACAGGGAAGTCAACATCCCTAATTATTCACTATTCAGAGCTGACAGGCAATCAGGAGGTGGTGGGGTAGCCATATAAGTCAAGGACAAATATACAGTCTCCTGTCTCGACTCAGCAACCATCATGAATTAATTTGAATGTCTGTCCCTCAAGGTAGTGATCTCACACAACATATCGCTGTGTATTAAAAGGTGCTACAGACCACCATCCACTGGCCTACAACTCTTAACGTATCTGGGCGCTGCCTTAGGGAATGGTTCTCTGGAAATGATTATTCTAGGGGATCTTAACTTAGGCTGGCTAACCAAGGCCTCAACACCCCTTTCATCCTTCTGCGATGCCCATGAGCTAACACAAATCATTGATGAACCAATGAGCTTGAATAAAAAGAACCCTAGCAATAGTACCCTTTTGGATGTTATACTAGTGAGCAAACCACACCTGTTCTCACATGCAGGCACCTTCTTCAGTGATGTCAGTGACCATTGCTTCATAGCTGGAGTGTGATCAGTCGTTACACCTCTGTCCTCCCCAAAGTTCTCTGTTAAATGATCCAAGTGGAACTTTGACCAATATGCCTATCTAGACAAGCTAAAATACCCCACATGATGGCAAGATTTTTACCTGGCGAGGACAGTACAATCAGCTTACGACATCCTCAATAACATAATAACAGGAGCTTTAAACAAATGTGCCCCTCTAATAAAAGTGTGTGTGAAGAAAAGAACATCTCGTTGGTTCTCCGCTTAACTCAAATCTGCTCTATTAGAGAGGGACAATCTTTGGAAGAAAGCACGTAGATATAAGACCCCATCAGACTGGTATGCATTTAGGAGGACCAGAAACCTATGTACCAGGAAGATTAGAACTAAATAAGTCCAAAATTTCCACCCTCTCCATGATAGTGCTGTTACCTGGAATGTCCAGTCCTCAGGTACCACCCCATCCTCACATGATTTTTTAAAGAGGGTAGTCAGTGGTGTCACTAGTTCTAGAGTCCCAAGATGGAAGCTGTCCAGAGGAGGGCAACTAAAATGGTGCAGGGTCTGCACCAGAAGACATATAAAGAGAGACTAAAGGAGCTTAATATGTATAGCCTCGAGGAAAGGAGGGAGAGGGGGGACATGATAGAAACTTTCAAGTACCTCAAGTACCTCAAGGGAATCAACAAAGTCCAAGAGGGTAGCATCTTTCAAAAAGAGAGGTGTGCAAGAACAAGGGGGCACAATTTGAAGATGGGGGGCAGCTCAGAGGTAATGTAAGGAAGTATTTTTTCACAGAGAGGGTTGTGGATGCATGGAACGACCTTCCAGAGGAGGTTGTGGAGTCAAAAACAGTGGTTGAATTCAAGCATGCATGGGACAGTCATAAGGCAATTCTAGGGGTGGGGGTAGAAAGAAGTAGGCTGCTGGTTAACCGGGATCTGCAGCTTATCCATTAGATAGGGAAATGGGCAGACTGGGTGGGCCAAGCGGTCCTTATCTGCCGTCAAATTTAATGTTTCTATGTTTCTATTAGAGATGCAAAAACTGCACACTACCAAACAGAACTGGATTTGGCCATCAAGCACCCAGCCAAATTCTGGAATACCATCAAGGACCTCTCTGGTCACACAGACCTGGTAACTCTCTCCCACCTAAGATCATTTCAGGTAACAGCACTATCATGGAGAGGGTGGAAATTTTGGACTCCTTTAATAACCACTTTACAACAGCGGGGCTAGCCTTCAATAACTCTCCTATGAACCTGTTACACTGCCAGCTGAGCTCTCAACCTAATGAAGTCCGAGTCACAAACTTTACATTCTCCCTGCAACCTGCTCCCTGAAACAGGTTGAATACCTTCTATGTTAACCGGACGTAAAGAAAAGTGCTGGCACTGACTCCCTAGACTCATACTTCCTAAAGATTCCTTACCACATACTAGCTGAACCTATAACACAACTATTTAACCTATCGTTTAGCCAAAGAGTCCTTCCCTCCATCTGGAAAACAGCCCATGTTATACCTCTGCTTAAATCAGGAAACCTCTGTGACCTCAACAACTATAGGCCAATTTCCCTTCTCCTTGTCCTGTTGAAATTATTGGAAAAAATTGTAAGTACACAACTGAGATCTTATTTGGAATTATCAAATCTGCTAAATCCTGCCCAATCTGGATTCAGGGCTAACCATAGCACTATCACAGCCCTCGCAAAAGTGACTAATGCCTGGCAGATTGAACTGGAAAAAAAAACTTTGTGCAGTATTCCTGGACCTAAGCAAGGCATTCGACACAGTTGACCATAACCTGCACATCTCATCCTTGCAGTCTATAGGTTTGGACTCTCTTTCCCTTCGCTGGTTTACAAATTACCTTACTGATTGTTTACAGTAAGTCAAAGCAGAAGGTGAATTCTCATCTATTAAACCTCTGCTAAGAGGAGTGCCCCAGGGAACTATTTTAGGTCCCATTCTGTTTGCAATTTACATCAATAACATCAGCGACAGTTTAACTATGGCTAATGTCCACCTATTCGGGTGGATGATACGGTGCTTTACTTAAACACCCATCATCTTAAGCTGCATGTAGCAACCTTCAATCTGAAGTTAACCTACTTCAAAAACAGCTCCTAAACAAAAAGCTCTTACTTAACACAAAGAAAACTAAAGTGATGCTCCTCTCTACTTATATACATGTAGCTATCCCAGCAACTACAGGAACAGTACCACAGATCTCTACAATTTTAGGGGAAAACCTAGAATTCGTTATGAATTACAAGTACCTAGGAGTCTAACTAGACCATAAACTATCCTTCATTGAGCATATCGAGGATTTGCTGAAAAGACATCACCAGAGACTTGGTCTCTACTTCAGGATCAGTTATCTACTCACAAGCAATGCAAAGATGAAGTTGGTGCATGCTACATTTCTCTCACTAGTAGATTACGCAGACTTTCTATACAACCACTGTCCTACTTCTTAACTAACAAAACTGGATAAGCTCTACCATAGAATGCTTAGATTTATTACTGGTCTCCCCTTCAGTATGCACCACTGTTTATTATATGTAGCCATAGGATGGACCTCCCTCCAGTTTAGGCAGGAAAGAAATGCCGCTTTATGGACCTACAGAGCTTTCTCAAAAAAACGTCCACAATACATCTCAGACTGCCTCCCGCTAAGCTCAATAAGCACCTATGCCCTGAGAAGTCACTGTTACATCTCATTAAAAATTCCTAAACTCTACTTTCGCCAAGGCAGAACAGCCATCAGCTTTGCGCTGCCCTCACTGTGGAACAATTTACAGAATACTATAAAACTGAATACATTCATCAGCATTGGTTCATTCAAGACCTTGTACTCTCATGTTATTAAGGAATCGTGCAAGTGCTTTTCTCACCATTAATCAGAACCAATAAACGCAATATCACCATACTGGCTGTCTTTAACTGTCCTCTTTTACATACATTTCCCTTAATCCTTCCTCTTCTCATGCTCTATCATCTGTCTGCTGCTTTTCATTGTCCTCTTTTGATTTTCTTATCCTATCTCCATCTAAGCTACATATTAATAATTATGTTTTATTCTGGCTATGCCTTATGATGATACATTCCCCTACTGCCTAGCTTCTTACTTCTTTGTCTACCATAGTCCCCTCCTCTACTGTTACCCACCTAACCCAAATTAGCATACTGTCACTTAAATCTGAGATATCCACAGTTTGTCACTTGCAGATGATACTGCTGCAACATTATTTGCTCTATGCTATAGGCTGATGTCTTGTATGCTATGACCTATACAGTATGTATCAAATTGTCCCATTTTCATCATACTTTTGCCTCCTTAGAGCCACCAGAATGCCTACCTGTATCACTTCAGGCATCCCCTCAGGTCTCTGGCTGCCATCTCCAGGGAATCCATTGCTCCAATGTGGGTCCCATGGTTACTCCCACAGCTTGTCCCCTGAGGTGGGGTGGAGGGGAGCTCTCCCATTAGCTCAACCCCCAAAGACAGGATCAAGTGCCGCATACCCACAGAGCCAACTGGTCTCCCTGCTAGAGACAGCCATCAAGCTTCCATGTCTGGTGCCCTTATTTTCCTGTTTTTTCTCCCCCCCCTTCCGATGTCTATGGTGTGCAATGACATCCAAGGACCCAAGCGCGCATGCATCCGCACACCCCTGATCCTGGTATACTGCCACAGTACATCCCCTCAGATCCTGCCCATGCTCCAGTGATCCCCAACCATCGCCAGGGGCTGCCCGAGCACCAGCAGCAGTACACCCCCCTCCCCAGTGAAGGAGAGCAGTCCTATGGATGCTCAGTCCTTCTCCTCCCCTGCTGACCCCTGACAGCCCTGGCTCATTCCCGAACCTGGGTCACCAGCATGGAGCGAGGTGTGGCGTCCAGTGCCTCAACCCTCAGTGCCACCGGGCTGGCTAAAATTGTCCCATTTTCATTAGATATGTATTCCTCATCTTTTGTATTTTGTCTGAGATTTTATCATAACCAGGTCTATCTTGCAGATGAGCTCTGCTCAATAATATTCACCTGGATAAATAAAGATTTTTATTGATTCATTGTTTGATTGAATTACTAAGCTGCTTTGAGGAACAAGGTGCAGAATCACACAGACAGTGCTGAGCATAGAGCTCTCTCTCTCTCTTCTCCCTCCACGCCCTCAACATCTCTGACTGTCTGTCTCTCTCTCTCTCTCTCTTTGCAGTAGCAAAATGTACACTCGACAGTACAATGACACTTCATAAATATGTTTAAAAAAGACATTTTGATACTCTGCTTAACTGAGCAGTCTGTATTGCACTGGAACATTGTCAACTGAGACTCATTGTCCAGTAGAGAGACTATTCTTGAAACTGGTGGTGTTCCTGGTACTGTATGTCCGGAATCACTGAAACAAGGTGCTTCCACTTAAACAGCATAAACTAGTGCAAGATTATAGAGAAATAACATTCCTGCTACTGTACAATGAAGCTAGCAGAAGAACAACTGTGAACGGAGCAGAACTATTAATCAGACTGTACCTCAATAAGTAAATTGGTGAAAAAATGCAAGAACTTGCAATGCAAATGCCCTGACTCTCTATCCTTGCTTTTCCTAATAAACCCTCATTAAACATGCAGATCTCTAATTAATTATTAAGCAAATGCGGTTGATTTTAAAGTTACTGAATGACTGTATTATTAAGATCTCTTCTCTTTTATAGTTCTGTTTCTTTCATCGTTGCTCTTACTTCCACATTATCTTGCTCTGGATAATGCTATTTAAGCATCAGTGCCTTGCTTCAGTGATCCCCGCATACAGTACAAGGAACATTTAGTGTTTCACCAATAAACATTCTCTCTACCTGGCAGTAGAGTTCTCAGTACTATAAAGAACAAAGCATACTACTGAGCTGAACAGCATGGCCAAGGCACCTTGTGGTTCTTGTCTATTTCCATGAGTCCCATACATTTTATTTATTTTGTATGCAGTCACAGTTGGCTGC
Source organism: Neoceratodus forsteri (assembly GCA_016271365.2). Taxonomy (NCBI): domain Eukaryota; kingdom Metazoa; phylum Chordata; order Ceratodontiformes; family Ceratodontidae; genus Neoceratodus; species Neoceratodus forsteri. Next base: position 239,684,568 of record CM028132.1, on the reverse strand, counting down.
TAGGGAGAGAGAGAGAAAGACTGCATTTCAAGGTTTCCTGTGTGGCTGTTTCACCTTCCTCACCACTTGGAAAAACAAACTGTGCATTTTTACTCCTGTCCTGGGTCCCTCTGTGGCTGGCTAGTCTGCATATAAGGTGGCCATTATGTCACAGACAGCCAAACCATCCATGCACAACACAAATCAACTCCAGTGATCAAATGTCTCCAGCATTAATTGTTGAATTCAGGGTACCTTCCCAGCAACATAAACCAATCCCACCCCTCCCAAGTCTGTTAGAGAATTTCACACCTAGGCTTCAGGGACAGTCATTTTCACACCACTGAACAACTCCCTGTCTGCTTTATCCTTTCTAAAGGGAATTGCATTATACTTTCCAAAAAAATTTAGTTTGCATCATTATTATGATAAGGTTGCACTCTCGAAAGTCCAACCCACTACTGCATAGCCACAACTGTAAATCCCTTCCCATCTTCATTCATGATGAACTTGAGCATGAAGTATAATATTTACTTTATCTGTAGCTACTAAAAAACTACCAGTTTGAATAACTGTTCAAATGGAGATACTTTTTGTGCTGCTGCTGTTAGAAACATATATTGACTCCCAACCCTTGATACTGTAGTCTCTGCACTGCTGCCCCAAATCCCACTGCTTGTAACAAAAACCTTTATTCCAGCAGAATTGCTGTGTTAGTCTGAACCATAGAACTGTGTTTATTTACATTGCTAAGCTATGATGGAGGAACTGTTATTAACATTGATGCTCAACAGCTGAAATCTCTCATAATGTGACTGGAAAAAGTGTCAGTGTGACCATGGGGAAGGGATTTAGACAATTTGCTTTTACAGAGAAAAGGCTTTTAGACATGCACACTGGGTGATTTAAAAAGACTTTGTCTAAATGCTGGTTTTAATAGCACCCCTTTCTACATAAGAAATGAAATCTGCCTTCATTATCTGGCAATTACAGAGGAAAATAAAACATAATAATTTAAATGGATTGAGTTTTTGGTTGTATAGCCGAAACTATCACAGTAGTATTCTAAGATTTTGGGAACAGATGGTCAAAAATATTGGGGATAAAAAGAACAGTTAAAATGGATTTACAAAGAACCAGATGTATCCAGTGTTGGGGTCCTTTAAAACTTAGGATCAAGAACATAAAATAAGCATGCATATGAACTGCTGTTTAGAGTGAAAGCAAATTTGGTGTGCATATTAGTTTTTGACCTTTTGACCTCCTGTTGCAAAAAGCTGCATGGCAGCATGACAAAATTGCCCAAATGTTCATATTGACTGCACCCATAGTAAAGTGTAAAATGATAACAGAAACTTCCAAAATAGCACATTGTATGGTAAGAAAGTGCACACTGAGTGGATTGTACATTTGAGTAATTAAACAGCTACAGTGGTCTTCCCATTACTAATCATAATATGGGGTCATCCGTGTCTCAGTTGTGACTATGATCCTTCAAAATGTTACAAAAGAGTATTATTGAAGGAACATTCATGAACATTAAAAGAGATTTACTACTTTTGTTTTTTCGACCTCCTTAACCTCCTGTTTCAGTAATTGTTGTACTAAAAGAACAGCACACTATTCTAGTTAACTGGAGTACTGCTTTTAAATGAAAAAAACAATTAATTATTCGATGTGCATGTACTATGGAATTCAAATAAACAAAAAGTTATCTCATGTACAAACTGTGAATTGAGAATAAGTTGGAATGAGCTGCGTTTAGTGATTTTATAGCACAATGATTAAACAAAAAATTAAAATTTACTGATTGTGCATAGTAGTTCTTCACCTTTTCATCTCCCAGTGCAAAAAGCTACACATGGCAGCATCACTGAATGGTTCAAACACACATATTGAGTGCACCCACAAGTTAAGAGTTAATAGTGACTAACATTTCTATAATAGCACATTGTATGATAAGGCAACTGGACAATAATCAGTCTGTAAGTCTGAAAAATTAAACTGCTATGGAAATCTTTCCATTAGTAAACATAAACATGATATGGGATTAATCGGTGGTTCAGATATGACTATGTTCCTTCAAACTGGTATATAACATTTGGTATCTTCTCCTTTGATATATGGCTGAAGCCCTAAAGGATTTAAAATGAACAATACTGTTTAAATCTGTGTTTCTCTCCCTTCAATATGGTATTGAAGTTAGAACACAAAAGAGATAAAGTAGCCTGTATTGTAAGCAAACATTTAAGTGACTCCTATCATACTACTACTGACAGCAAGAGGAGAGAGAGAGAGAGAGAGAGAGAGAGAGAGAGAGAGAGGCTTAAAGTTTGCAAGCACACAGTATGGGGTAGAGAAAAACCTAGTACATGGCATCTCTAGAGAAATTTCCTGAACTTGACTTCCTCGTATCCTTGTGTAATGTTAAGTGATTATACCATGGGCATAAGTGAGCAGCCAATGAAATGGTCAGACTGGCAGTTTACCACTGGTTTATATCCTTTAATAGTCACTGGCTGTTGATGAGAGTATAATCCAGATCCTAATCCTAAACATCTGCAGTGTAGGAATAAATACAATAAAAATAAAAAAAATTAAAATCAACCTCTTTAATATTTGTATTTTATTATAGTAAAAAAAGAAACCTTGGTATAATCACAATAAGCCTCTTGGAGAATATAGGTTATCGGGGGATTTACCATGGCTGGCAAGAATTTACCCACTCAGCTGTGCCTTGTGGGCAAACTACTCCAGCCATGGAAAATCCCACAATAACCCACAACCCCTCATGGCTTATTGCTTAAATAACCCCTGATAAAAACTTGGATAAGGAGGAGACACTCCTTGGGTTATCCTCACTTCTGCTGGAGGGAGCACAAAGTGACCAACCATCATGGATGATAAAGGCATAGCTGCACCTGGTCCAATGGGATGGAGACAGGTGTGCATTTGAGCAACATCAGTACCGAGCAACTTCCAGTTATCCAGTTGGGCACCCCTGGCTACCTGTTACCATTTGAGGGCTTCTCAACTTGAAATGTGGTGCATTGTAAAGTTGACTTCATGGGTTTTATGACAGTCGCTGCTTTCCTGTGCCTTTAACTGTCTGGAAACCAAAAGACTGGAAAGTTATAGATTTTTTAAAGTTTGGAAATAGTAAACAATAAATGTTGAAGATCAGCCTCAAGACTTCTCATGCAGGGGGGACCATGTTGGCAAACAGAAATTGAGCATTTAACTGTAAAGATTTTATAATTTCTTATTATTTTGAAAAGCAAATTCGATGGTACAAGAAGAATATTGACTATTTTCAGTGCAGTGTGTGATGCTTGCAGTGCCTGGTCCAGAACCGAAGATCATCATAGAAGGATGCAACTACAAACAAAGGAAAATGTGTCCACCCTTTAGGATGATAGAAACAAAGGAATGTGCCAATGCTCAACACAGTACTGTTGTGTACTACCTGGAAAGTGCACGTAATGCCTGATAAACCAAGAAGCAGCAAGCTATAGCTTCTCATGACTGGATTGCTTTTAGGGCAGATGGCATGATGGCTTAAGACTGTGAAGTTCTATATAACAAACCTATGACTAATCCACTCCACATTATAGATGATTAATTATTATTCTACTAACTAATGGCAGCTGTCTGGTCCTTTGGTGCCCCTGCTAAGTGCCCAGTGCCCACCTTGATATTGTTGTACTCTATTCCCACTGAAAGACTGTGAAATGTATGGAAGTGGCTCTCTAACAAAGAATATGTCCAACGGGGTTGAAGACAAAAGTGTTTTTTCTGAGCCTCTCCTGAAACAACACTTTTAACTGTTCTTTTACTACCTGTTTACTCATGTTATTTTATTTTCTATATACTGTTTTCCCATTTTGCCTTAGATGTAACATTTTATCTAAAACTCCCTTTTTTAACTCCTGTGTTGTCCTGTACCCCTTTCATATTTCTCTGCTCTCATTACTGTATTTTGTCCATATTAACCTAGTTTTTCTTTTAACAGGTATGCCAGGCTGTTGACTTCTTCCCCATTAGATAAGTATTACTCTATGCATAAATTGTCCTGTCCTTCCAATTTACTCCCTAAGAACTACAGATCCTTTGTGACCCCTTTCCTATATTTTATTTTACAGGTCCAACAGATGTCTTCCCTTCAAGTTCCCTATTACCCACATAAGAGACCCTTTACATATTATTGACACTTGCTTGGTTTACTGTAACAGTTCATCTGCACCTAATTGTGAATTAAGGCTACATGTTAAGGCCCCCAATTTCCCTGCACTACAAAAAAAGCCCTGGTTTTAGGAGATGTGCTCTCTCCATGTTATTTGTAGTTCCCCAAGTAGTACTGTAAACTGTTTTGCTATCACAGCTTTGTGACATAACCGAGGGAACACTGTACCAAAACATGAAGTCCTTTTGTAAATACAGCACTATCACAGTTGGAAAAGTCAGAAGAGTACTGTATACTAACACTCTATAAAAGTACATCCCACCCTTCCCAATTATAGATATCCTTCTCACCCTGCCCTCCCTCTGTAACCCCCCCACCCCCACTCCCAACACATGCAGCCCTCTCAGCTTTGGCTAGAAGTTGTTTTTAAGCATTATTTGTTATCTGCTGGACAAACAGCAAAATTACAGTGGCTCAACAGGACTATATATTTTTTTCTCTTTTTGCCTTTTTTCCTCAGTTTCCCATATTTAAATTAAAATAAAAAATGACTTATTTACTAATCCTAATGGACCCATTTCATAATCATAATAAGGCACTCCAGGGTGTGCTTTGTGCTGGGATAATGACACTTTCTTGGTAGTGGAAGCACTTGGCCTTTGGTCTCATATTTTGACCCAGACAAGACATGCCATTACCCCAGCACAAAGCACACCAGATCATACCTTAATGATTTCTTACATTTAAGAATTTACTTCTAATATATGGTTACCCTTTGTTGTGTGTGGATTTCCATCCTAAATAAAAAGCTGCTGCACCACACTTCAAAAATCATACACCCCCCCCCACACACACACACACAAACTGTCCCCTAACACAAAATTTTGTTTCATAATTAGGAAAAATACTTCTCTCCCAGATGGGGTTTCAGTATCTGAGTGAAGGGGTGTGTGTGTGTGTGTGTGAACATTTTTGTTTGTATCAAACCATATACAGTACAGTACTATTATATATCATGACATAGGTCTTAACCAATCAGGATTGTTATTTCTAAGCGTTCCACCTACTCTTTTAACCATAATAGGGGTTGTCAGTTCTAAATTATGTTGGCATAGTCAGTTTCTACTCACAAGGGTTTCTATAATTTTCTACAATGTAAAAAATGTTGATTTTGAATTGCATTCTTTTTTTCCTCAAAAAGCAATCTTCCACATAGTTTATAATATGTTTATATGCACATATATGTCATCTCAGATGGTTATATGAGTTTCTTCTCAAGTCCTGCATGTGCTGGACTGCTCAGCTTCATGCTGCTGTTCTCTCACAGGAAGAACTCTAGAATGCACTTTTAAAACAATAAGAGAAACAGTAAGTTCACATATAAACATTTAACAGAGGGACAACCATGCAAAACGAGGCTGTGTTTCCATCTCAGACTTCTGATGATATCAGGGATATCTTTCAGCATTCTGACGACATCTGGGACTTTGGCAGTTTGCTCTGAAGTCCCTAGTATGTCATCAGAACCACTTAATGGGAATAAGGTGTGTAGTGCATGGTTGCTCTTATGATATTCTACATTTGACAAAAAAAATATAATAATAATAATTAAAAACGTTTTGAAGTGCATCAGAAAAAAATATGTTCCTAAATCACCAAAGGACAACCTTAAGTATGGCATCTCCTTTTTTTCATCACTTATTAGAAGTCCCATGTTTTCGTTATTACATTTTGGGTTTCCTAAGCCCAAAATTCATTAGAATCCATGCTACTTAATAAAAAATGTTAAGAGCAAGAACTAACTTATGCCTAGGGTTCTGTGATTTTATTTTCATGGTAGGCTGATACCCCCTCCCCAGTTTGCCTTATATCTCACACTGACAGAGAAGAGCAGAGAGAGAGAGAGAGAGAGGGGGGGAGGGGGCGGAGACAGAGACACAGAAAGATAGAGGAGAGACACGGAGACAGAGAGAGAGAGAGAGAGAGAGAGAGACCCGTGACATCCTAGTGTCAGACCTGGAGCAAATCCTCCTATATTTTTGGAGACTATATAATCACAACAAATTAGGGCCAAAGTGTACGTGCCCATAAATAAATGGTAAATATAAATGATGATTACAATAATAATAAACTTAGCGAAAAACCCATTAACTGAAAGCAGCATGGGCATAGTAACTGTTTCACCTATCCATGTTCAGTAAAAAATAACCGTAGGAAATAAACTGCTTGAAACACAGACTTTATTTAAGTAAGCTGCTTGCAAACATATTTATTTTACCAGTAAAAAGATGTATCATGTCCCTCTGGAAGATGAGAAGCCAGTCCACAATTGTACTGGAGGAAACAAAGACCAAAACCAAGAACACAGGGAAAGTAATAATAACAGGGACACCGGAGACCATGAAATACTTCATTCTGAGTTACCCGGGGTAATGCGAAACAGTGCTAATAACCCCATCATATCTGCCAACAGCCTCAAAAAGCTAGGGTTGCAAAAACAGCAGAGATTAGTTCAGCATCTCACTGGCACTACTGACCATGAACCTCTTTACCGCAAAAGAAGGGCTTAGAATCGCAGCCGGCAGTGGGGTACAGTAGCACTTCGTTCCAAACCGGAGAGGGCTATAGTAGCTTGCCTGTTTACATTGTTGTAGGTTAGACATCCAGATCCTCACGTCCCCAGGAACACAACCGATTCAGGGCGGCGAAACAGAGTCGCTGGCTCTAAAATCAAGGAACTCAGCCTATAGGGGACAACTGAAATGCAGCTTCAATAGGTTCCGAATTGTTAGAGTAAAGCGTGTCAAATTCGTGTCTGGTGTAGGAAATGGATGATCTTTAAGAAAAAAAAGTGTTGGGGTCAGAGCAGTCATAATGTTATCTCTATACCACCAAAATAAAACATACTACACTGCTCACCGGACGCGGCACAAAACACACTGCATGACCCCCGTCCCCATCAAGCTGCTTAAGAATAGCAAACAATTCACGCTGCTGACTGTCCTGACCGAAACACTGTTGGCACAGCTTCATTTATGTGTTTTCAGGATGGCTTACTCGCTGCTGTGCTGAGCTGCTCTGGTTGAGACACTGGCGGCCTTTCTGCAGACGCCCAAAGTGTTACATATGCTGTGGGGCAGGGATTGGGAATGGGATCATTGCGTCTGCAAAACACTGTAATATTGGACTTTCCTTGGCAGCGTTTGGCAAGGGGCGTGTTTTCAACTGTAAAGTAGGCGGCCGCCGCCTGCGTGCGGTGCCTATAAGGAACTGTCCACAGTCTCAGTGCTGAAAGCTGTTCCCAGTCTTAGTGCTGAATTGAAGTATCTTTTCCAATGGGATTTGTGTTTCTCTTTCAACGTTGTTTCTGTTTGCCATTTGTCTTGGAACTGTTTCTTTAAGGAGGTTGATTTAGGAGTGTCTCCGCAGCCTCATCGCCAGTGTCTGAAAACAGGAGACAGTAAATGAGCAAGTGGGAAAGCAAAAGGAGCAAACACAGCGAAGATTTCCATTCATACCTTGAGGATTAGGTGCAGTAGCTTGGTACTCTGTCTGCTCTGTTCCTGTTTCCAAGGAAAATGGATTGTGTCCTGAATCAGTTCTATAGGGTTTTGGCTTTACTGTCAGTCAGCTTCTGGAACCTGGGATTAACAGCTACAAATTGTAAGTTTTACTGGAACACAAATTATAAAACTCATGTATTTTCCCAACAGATACCTGCTTGCCTTTGGCGCTCAAAGGGTCAGAGAGCGCAGTTAAGATTTGGACGTTGGTTCCGATTTTATAGGCGAGAAAACAACTTTGCCCCAACAACATATAGGTTTGGCTCTCAGAATTAGTATCCACATTTGCTAGTCAAGTTCCAGGCGTGCTGTATCTGTAAATCAGTACCACATTCTTAGTTTTTAGGTGATACTTAGAGACTTAACTTCCGTTACATTACCGTTCCTTGCACTTCTTACTCCCCGTTTTCCCTTCGACAATCCACCAATCATTGTATTGATCAGTATTGTAATAATCGAGAGCACATTTCATTTTTCATTTTTAATTGTTACTTTTCACTAACTACAATTTTAGCTATAAGATACGCTGTTATGTCGTTCTATACCCTTAGCAACAACTTGAGATAGTGCATTGTTATTTAACGATTTGCCAGAAGAGAAGATAAATTATTGCCGCTAATAAAACCGGCTTCAATTCACACGGTGAAATCCAATCTTAGTACTGTGCGACATTCACAGTAAGGTTGATCGCACCGGGATATGCAGTGAGACACGCGACGAATATTTAAAGATAACTGATTAGAGTTCTGTAATTTCCAAATGCTTAACAGGTCTCTGAGCACAAACCATACAACAGTTTAAATGCAACATCCTAACTAGCTTAGTGAGTTATGTATGTTTTGATTACTTTGCCCTCAACCACTGGGATACTTTAAATGACCGCTTTTGAGATATTACTATAAAGGTATATTTTATGAAAACAGCATGCCTACAGAATATCACCAAGGCAGAAACAGTGCCGCTATCTGTCAAGAGTCGGGTGTTTTATGTAATGCGAGTTAAAAATGGATGGGTATCCGTCGAGTACACAGGAAGTAACTAATGTAGGAATAACTACAATGCATGCTTTTTAGAAGCTTTAACAATACTGTGAAGCAATGGGTTTGCAGAACAAATTACATTCACTTAACTAAGACTCGCCAATGCTTACAAGGTGGCATGCAGGTTAAACTGCATCCCATGCGCAGTTTTATGCCATGCCATGGTTTATACTTCTTTCATTCCCTGTATTAGTTTGCAGTTGATTAAACCTGGCATATTTACTTTTCCAGTTGGGAAAAAGCATTGCGCGGAGCACCTCCATTGTGCAAAATAAATAAATAATAAATAAAGCACTACAGCATAGCATTAGCAATTTCGTCTCTGAAGCAGTCTTGCACGTTTTGAAAGTGCCATACAATGTTTCTGTTGTTGTTACCCATTCTAGGGAAGTCTAGACACATGCACCCAGAACCTAGAAAAAAAAACAGTTGTGAACGTTTACTGAAATTTTGATATGAGTAAAACACTAGAGGTCAGCCTTGTCTCACTAGTAAAGGTTTTATTATTATTTTTAACTGTACGATTTGGCAGACAGCAGTATTGGAGAAATAGTTTATAAACTTGCCAACTAAAACGGTTTCTCTGCTTTCTAGAATTAGTTACATGCTGGAATGAGACAACGATACTGTATTAAACAGAAAATGCAAGCGTTTTGAGTAAGGGTGTTTTTTTCATAAACAGCATTACAAAATTAAAACTATGATTAACACACAAGGTTGCAAAGAGAACAGTTGGCAAGTTAATTCTCAGAAGTGCAAATGCAACCTATGTAAACTAGTACAGTTAGCACGCCTTCAAAATATTTTACATGTACTGAACAGTGTTACTACAAATACTTAACTGAACAGTAAATGCTACTGGATCTACTTAATAGCTTGATCAAGCTCCAGAACCAGAAGGATTTGTTAGCAAGTACAATACATCACAATGCAGTGCAGTACAGCACAGTACTGTATTTTGAATATCCATTTAGAAATCACTAAGTCTATCATACCTACAGTAATAAGCTGTTTCCACAATTTTGTTTTGAGTATATAAATGTGGTGGCCCTGCCAGTCCAGTCCATGATGCAGTGGAAAAACAATCAGTATGCTACAGTCCATATATTTGTATCAGACTAACACATTTGCTTTCAATACTAAAATTAAGAGTTATACTGTCTGCATCAGGACAATTTTTAACATAATATAATTATGTGTATGCCACTATCTGGAACCAATATATGCTGTTAAAGGTAATAACATAGTTTATGCCAAAATGTATTAAAACAGTAATAAGAAAGACATTCAATGTCTTTCAATAGTTAAGTACATCCAGTTGTCATACTTTAGTTATTGTAAAGTTTTGTAGGTACAGTAAACTGTTGGTTATGCTATTCATAAAGTCAGACTAGTTGAAGGAGTTGTCATTTTGTTATCCAAATATTTTTTTCATATATACTTCAGTAACAATCATATGCTATCCAATGTCTCTGACTATATATTTCCAGTTTTGATCTATAGTTTTAGGAAGAGTAATCTTACAATGCACATTTTACAACACTTTTTTTAGTGAAAAGGGATTCATACAGTATGACAAATATTCCTTCAATGAATCAATCACTCCTGCTATATGGTGTGTTTTATATTAACCTACTTTACCTAAGATTCAGTAATAACTTACCTCAATTAATTGCTGTTGACTTTTTACAGTAAGTTAATTGAAATAAAAGTGTGCCCATTATAGGACAAGATCTGAAAATAAATTGTGAATTTTTGCCCAGTGCAACTGTATTAAATTAATTTGTTACTTGACTTGGGACAAATGAAGTTTGATGTCAACTGTGTTCTGTAAGTGTAAATGGTCCCTCCATATCACCACCACCTCAGCCATTACCGAAAGGCTGCTGTACTGGGCAGAAATAGCTACAGGCTTCTCCTCTCCTTGAGTACTGATTAGCAGCCAGCCATGTAGGCACTAAACACTGTACCCATAGGTTTGGGAAATCATTTATCTTATGACCAGAGAATTGACCCTCCCTACCTCAATATGTTTAGCATTTGTAAATGTATATAACAAACTGAGATTGTAGGCTAACAATATAGAATCACAGTCTCATGCACTTAGTCACCATATTTGTCAGTGACCACTGTTTCACTGTACAGATGGTTTATAGAGAAGTTTTGGTTTGGTAAATTACTGTAGGAGCCATTCAAGGCTGTCCAATTGAGGTTTGGGATATTAAACAAAAAGCACAGTACAGATGGAAAGAAAATAAAAACATGTTAAAACAAGTTTAAGATAATACATTGTAAATCATTTGAATGACCCCAAGAAATAGTTGAGTTAAATATATGTGTAGAACTATACAAATACTTACTGCTTAGCCTTTGCTGATTTGTTTGAAATTGTATTTTGCATGTTCATTTCAGATACAGTAAATGTAATATGTTTTCTTGTGGCTTTCAAAAACTCATGTCTTCCTGAAAGGAATAGATGAAGCACAGAAGATTAGTTAGACAACAGTTTCAATAATATTTGTACATTTGCATTGTTATGCCACAAAGAACAAACATCACTGTAATTTATGCTCACAACTTAATCTACCCCCCAGGACAAAATACTTGAATAGTTGATAATGTCGGTATTATGAATGAAAGTTTTAGTAGAGCTTTTAAAACCAGGTTTGAGCTCATACACTTTCAGTTAATAAAAACACAAACTCTTTTGGTGCTCGGGGTTAGATGATAAAATAAACTCCTCGAGCTTCACTCTCGGGGTTTATGAGCATCTAACCCCTCGGGCATGTGTAAACTTCTCATTACACACACCACCCCATATATTATTCTATATGTTATTACCATGACAACAGTCTGTGACATCATAACAGAGGATGATGACTTCAAGTGAGGAATCATCTGTATGTATATTTGAACTCTGGTGGATAAAGATCCAGTTTTCATGCAAATTGTCTCAGCAATAAATACTTGGGTGGGGAATTCTGTAGAAGATAAATAAGACAAGTTAAATTGTTTCTAAATATTACATTTTTTAAAGTTTTCCCCAATGCATCAGCAACTGTTGAATACATTTCAACAATACTAAAGACTACTCGACTGTCATAATTAGTAAATGAGGTAGTGCATTTGTTTTTTTGGGGTTTTTTTCTATGTGTGTTGCCTCCCCCAAGGCTCAGCCCCAACTTACTCCAACCCCCTGTTTGCCCCATGGACTTACCCAGGAGTGGTGATTGGTCCAGGCATACCCCCCTGGCTGGGGCTGTCAAGAAGTCATGCCTCCACTGGACAATAGTTGGGAGACCCCGGTGGTGAGACACAGGGAAGGTCCTCCTGGATTACCCCCCAGAGTGGAGCCATGGAACCTGGGCTGAACTGATGGACACCCCTTGCTAGGTCACTGGCTAGGAGCTGAGCAGGTGATGTGGAGTCGAAAAGGGGGAGCATCATAGGTCAGGTGGCAATGATGTTTGCAGCTTGCTGGTCCTCAGGGGCTGAGTGTGCAATGACATAGATGGGCAAAAGCCCACATCTGCCCCACCTCTGTAACTGATGGTGCTGGCTGCAGCAGAACCCCCAGCCTCTGCCAGGGGTCCATAGAGTGTCAAACACTCTGCCCCCCTCCTCCCAGAAAAGGAGAGCCATCCCCTGGATGCTCAGTCCTTCTCTTCTTGGCCAGCCCTCTGATTCCTGAGTCTGTTCCCAAACCCAGAATATCAGTGCTGCAAACGGGCACCTTGCCACTGCACAGGTGGGCCAGTGCATTTGTTTTGGATTACCTGCTGCCTATAATATCTGTAGCCCTGTACCTTGTCCAAGCAATGAGACTATCAGTCTCAAATGAAAGAAAGAAAGAAGAGAGAGAGGGAGGGAAATGAAGGAAGAGAGAAAGAAAGAAAGAAAGAAAGAAAGAAAGAAAGAAAGAAAGAAAGAAAGAAAGAAAGACTATGTTACAACCCTTACAAAGGAATCCAGTGGCTTAATGGGAGAGTCATGTACAGAACCTTTTCTGTAACCTAACTGGCAGACATTGTCTCATAATTGTTTATTATGTATGTCTTTCAGAATAAAATCAGTTATTAACTTAAGTAATTGGTTTTTAACAATACAGGTTATTATGATGAGCCTTGTCTTGTCATTGTTTAATTTTATTTTAATTAAAATCATCAACCTTCTTGCTTAATATTACAGAAGAACTATTAATTTGAGTACCACAGCATTGATGTTGTGCCATGGTAGTAATTGATTTTCTTATAGCAATTTCTCTTGAGATATTTAAATGCTTTGCATAGATCCCATAGGGTTTATTAATGACACTAGTTTATTGGCTCTGAGGAACTGATTGAGTTTTAAGTGACAGCAGTGATGCAGGGCACAACCAAGAAAATCAAAACAGTCCTGACAGACATGTCTATCATGCCTTCTATTTCCTTGAGAACTAAATATAGAAGGACAACTGATCAAATAGTTATGCTGGGTAGAAAGTATTACAATCACTGGGCCCTATCCACAAGAGAGCTCAGTACATGCTGAGAAGGGTGCATACCGAGCCATGCAACTGTGCTCCTCACCCCTGCCTGAATATAGGGCTGGGATGTACAACCTCCAGCTGGCCTGATGTGTGATCATATAGTTCTATGCAATGGGCAGAACCAGCCTGGGGATTAGTAGTAGTAGTAGTAGTAGTAGTAGTAGTAGTAGTAGAAGTAAGTACTGTATTTTATTCTGGCAGACAAGAACAGGATAGCCCAGTTGAACCAAAACTCATTTAAAATGAGGTCCACCATTCATACATTCAGTTACAATATTAAACTAAACCAAAATAAAATATCAATAAATACAAATATGTAGTCTCTATAGATTTTTGATATATACAATTATACTATATTAACAAAGAAGTGTAAGTTAAAAATCTGGGAATTTACGGTCAAATATATTACAAAGTAAGCAAATTGCATAAATTACACATTCCTGTCACAATTATAACGAATAATCAAAACTATAAAAATGTAATTTGTCTGATAATTTCTCCAAAATACAATATTTAAAATCTATCTTGATAGGAACAGCAATGGGAGAATAAGTGAAACACAGCTAAAGCCATTTTCTATAGAAGTGCAACAGCTCTTTGGCAAAACAGCATCACTCATGAACCAAGATTTTATTTAATGCAATGTGACTTTCCCATATAGAGTAGTTGTTAGGGATTAAGGCAAATCATTCCAGATCCTTGGGCCCTGACAGTAAAGGGTTGAGCTTCCTTTGATGATTTTTAAAATTGAAATTTTAAGTTCTATGTTATCTGCGTCCATTAGGCTGCTTTTTACTGTTCTTGTTTGAAATAAATTCAATAGGTAGGACAGAGTTTTTTGAGAGGCATTGGCAGATCAAATGTAGAATAAGTATGTTTCTACACTTGGGTAAGCCTGCCCAACCCACAGATCTATAAAAAGAACAGTAGTGAGTTCCCCATGAGGTGTTTAGAATGAACCAGTCAAATATACTGTATATTACATCCTATTTGCCCAGTTCCTTTCTGGACCCCCATATCAAATCTCCTTAGTCAAGGAGTGGGGCCACCATCATGTTAACAGTCTGTTATCTGGCCTCCATAGGGATGCATGTCTTATGTCTATATAGTGCCCCTGTCTTATATTTAGTTTTTTTGTAAAGGAATATTATAGTGGCATGGTTGCACCACTGTATTTTTAGGGTTGAGTAAGCAGTTTAATGTCAAACAAAGGGCATATCACCTCAGCCATTTTCATTGACCTGGCCAAGGCTTTTGATACCATCTTCCACCCTAAGCTACATGCAAAACTAACTGAGGCTGGCCTCTCAGGCCATGCCACTAGCTGGTTCCATGCCTACCTGGTAGGCAGATATCAATCGGTGAAAACTGGCCCTCACACATCTTCCCCCCTACCAATCAATATAGGGGTCCCCCAAGGCTCAATCCTGGGACCTCTACTTTTTTCAATATTCCTAAATGACCTCCCACAGACCTGCACACTATCATCCATCCAAATGTACACAGATAACACCATACTGTATGCCTCTGGGCCTTCCACTGGGGTGGTGTCAAATGTGCTTCAGCGGGATTTCAATGCCGATCAGAATTGGTTCCTGTCCAACCAGCTATCCCTAAATATGAAAAAAAAAGTCACACTCACTTTCAGGTCACGTTCGAGGCTCTCCCACCTAGAGTCATACCCATCATTCCTTACCCTAGATGGGGCCCCCCCTTGAGTCCTGCACCTCATTCAGATACCTGGGAGTCTGGCTTGACCAATACCTGGATTTCTCCACCCATATCAAATCCTTACACAATAAGTTGCACCCGAAAGTTGGTGCTCTATATCGCAATAAGGACTGCATGCCCAAACAGGTCCAGAGGGAAATTGTTCAAAAAATTATCCTGCCTATACTTGATTATGGTGAGGTGGTTTATGGCACTGTGCCCCTATCTAACCTGGCCAGCCTGGACACTCTTTTCCACTCCTTCTGTCACTTCGTCCTGGATTGCTCCCCCAATGACCCCCCACTGTGATCTGTACAGGGACCTAGCACTTCTCTCACTCATGACCCGCAGACAGATCCACTGCTTCAGGTTCATTGCCAAATTCTGGTCACAAACCCTTCCCCCTTATCTCAATTCTGCTATATCGGCTCAGCCTTCCCCTTCCTACTCACTCAGAAGCAATGACTCCAGGCTTCTCCAAGTCTCTTTCATACATACCACCAAGGGTCAATTGGCTTTCAAGTATCACATGCCCAAACTATGGAATGACTTGCCTGCTGATATCAGGAGCTCCTTTAACCTCAATCCACTAGTCTACCCACACTTTCCTGCCACATGCTCATGCACGCAGTAGCCATAAGCACTAGCCCGCGGTTTACTGCTAACCGGTAGTCATGTCAAATCTCATCGGCTACACTGTAGGACCCGAAAGGTTAATTTGCTGCTCTCTTCTCTATTGTTGTGAAAATGTAAATCTTATGAAAAAGTGACTTCTGTCAGCTGTTCCGCAGCCCTCTGGCTGTAAACTATTACACTATGTAAATATCTATACTGTATGTTTTAAGGATCATCTTCTCACCACTGTATTTATCTGTACTGCATATAATAATCAATGTTCCCCTATCCCCACCTCCCCCAGGTCATGTCTGGAAATGAGTGGCACTCTACTCAGTACGCCTGCCTGGTTAAACTCTTAAATAAATAAATAAACCCCATTTTGGACTTTAATAACTTTGCAACCATTGAATGGATTTGTGGGAAATTTTGCAAGCATGGTCTTGTTGGGCAGATCTCTGGATGTGCTAAGTTTTGTTCCTGTCAGATGTGAGGATTCTGAGACACAGATAGTGAAAAAAGTAAATTTTTACCAGTTAGATCCCATTGGTTATAATGTGTTTTTCATCTGACACCTGTAGCACCCAGACAGTTTGCAAATTTGGCCTGAAAATTTCAGGGTAGAAAGGGGTTGGCCCACAGATCTGCCTTTTGCTGGTGAGGTGAAAAAATATGAATCCATTTCAAAGTTTTTTTTTTTTTTTTTTTACACTTTATTTATTCGCCCACTTGCCTGGGCATCCTTCTGAGGTATGCACTTGACCACCAGCCTGTACTCCCAAGCCTGAACCCTCCGTGTTGGAAGAGCTCACCCGAATACCCAGACCGATCTAACCCCCTGGATCACCCTCCGGGGCGGGCCTGTCCACCCGCAATGGCCTATCTGAAATTAGGGAGATCATATCTGGAGTGAATCAGGTCAGCCCTGGAGCTCTCCAACCAATGGGCCAGCTGGCGGACTGTGGGCTATGTCCCTGGCACCCCCTTAATCTCCTGAGACGAGAAGGGGTATTTCTCTTTTTCTGATCCCCTCGGGAGTGCAGTGTGCAATGACATCCATGCATGGTCCTCCTGCTGACGTCTGCCACACTCCTGCCCCTTCTTTCTGGCTGGCATGCCTGTATTACCCCCAGTCTCCATAGGAGTCATTAGGATGCCAAGCAGCCCCGAATCCCTCCCCTGAGAGAGGAGAGCAGTCCTCCGGACACGCAATCCTCTCTCTCCCCTGCCAACCCCCGCTGGCTCGGGCTAGGTCCCGATCCCGGGTCACTGGCATGGCGCGAGGTGTGGCGTCCAGTGCCTCAACCCTCAGTGCCACCAGGCTGGCAGCATTCCAAAGTTATTTAATTTTAAAATTTTCATTAATTAGTTCTGAGCATGCTCAGTAGGCACCCCAAGATAGCTGTATGAAACGAAAAAAAGAACTGTCTTTCCTTTCTGATGTAATCCTTTTTCATTAGGGCAAAACCCTTTTTTGTTTGGCTACCATGCTGTTTTCCATTTTTCCCTAAACATTCAATTTTTAAAACCCACAAAAATGACTTTCTGGGTAGCTTATAAAACATATATCTTGCTTATTGAGACCTCCTTCACTGTATTCTTCACTTAACTGTTGCAGAACTCCCTTCATGTGTTATTTTTTTTTTTACAATTATAAATCTTTTTTTTGTGACTCATGATATGAAAAAGGATTCATTTTTCATATCACAATTCAAGAAAAAAAGAAATTTTTTTTAAGAAAAAATATTTTTGCTGGTGTCTACTGGTACCTCCCCCATCCACCGATCAGCATTCCCATGATTATGTCATGATTTCCCTGTGTCCAGTGGCACCCCCCACCCTCCAATGGCACTCCCTACAATTATTTATAATGCTTTCTCTGGTGTCTAGTGGCCCCCACTGATTGCCATCCCTGTTCTTTTTATAAGCTTGATTGGTGTCTACTGGCATCCCCACCCATCCTCTGACTGCCCTCACCATATTTCTTTCATTATTCCTGGTGTCTAGTCACACTCCCACCATCCAATCACCCTCTCCATGGATTTCTATTATTTCCCTGCTGTCTAGTGGCACCCCCCACTCTCTAATCACCATCACTGTTATTTATTCATTGTCCCAGGTGTCTAGTGGCACCCCCCACATTCCGATTGTCATCCCCATTATTTATCCATTACCCTTGTGTCTATTGGCACCCCCATTCTCTGATCACATCCCCATATTTCCATTTCCCTGGTGTCTAGTAGCACTCCCTCCAATTGCTGTCCCTGTTGTCACTGTCATTTTCTCTGGTATCTAGTGGCCCCCACCTTCTGATCATTGTCCCCATTGTTGATGTAATTTTCTCTGGTATCTAATGGCACCCCTCCCTCTGATCGCCATTCCTGTTGTCACTCTAATTTGCCCTATTGTCTAGTGGCACTCCCCCACCCTCCAATTGCTGTCCCCATTGTCACCCTCATTTTTCCTGGTGTCTAGTGGCACCCCCACCATCTGTTGGCCCTCCTCACTGAAATAAAGAAAACAGTCCTTCTATGTCTTTTTTATAGCCTGTAAAAAAACCAAACTGTCCCTCACTGATCTGCCCCCCACATCCAACCTCCTGCTCTGCATCCACCACCCAACACCCCCACCCCCACTCCTAAACACCCTCACTCACCTGAATGTTTCAAAGGGTCAAGATCCACTCTCTGATTAAAGATATGTCTTGCTGCTGGAAATGCTGACTGCAATATGAGAAACTAAGAAAAATGTGATTCAATACATTTCAAAGGGGTTTTCAACTCTGGTGAAAAACTTTGACATTTTTCACAAGTATGACCCCAAATTTTCAAGGTGGCCTTTTTGGGACACCACTTCATGAACAATGTTGCTGTCATTTAGCAAATCCAGCCCAAAAGGTAATTTCACGGTTGGTTGGTCAAATCAATTTTCAGCCAGGATTTCAACATTTTCATCATACTTGTCCATGATGTGGGTCATAAGAAGAGTATGTTGAAAATTTGGGGTCAAAATATGGCAAAATGGCAAAGTTGTGCACATCTGTTGACATTTTGCTATGCTTGCTCATAACTTTCTTAATTTTCAATATTTTAACCCTTCATTACCAACATAGTCATTTTGTTACACCACCTCAAGAATGCAGAATGTGACAGCTGTCATTATTCATATTTTGGCAAAAATGTTGTTTCATGCCTTTGGAACACAATGATGCTGTGGTGGCGTGGAGTGACTTTTTGGTGGTGATTTCACAATTTTTACTACCAGGTTTATGAGGTGGGTAATAGGAAGGCTATGCTGACAATTTGGTCGCTGTTGTCCTACACTTGGACTTTCCCATAAACATACTTCTTGGCATCTATGAAGGAATGGGTGTGCAGGGTCTGGAGAGCAGTGCACTTCATCAGACAAATGACGATATGATTACACCATCTCAAAAAGTACAGATACATGGGAGTGCAGGTCCTGGAGGGTCCTGCACTCCAAAAGTAGGGACATTCATTGAAAAAAACTCAATGCAACGTAGGGAAATGTAGCTTTAGGGTTTCCAACCCTAAAACCTCAACGCCACCCCTAAAGCAAATATGGGGTGGTGTCTTCCTAGTGGTTGTCAAAGTAAAGTTCACCCTATTCTATACACTACAGAAACAAACACAACTAATGGGGTGAACATTAGGGTTGACAATCCCTAGGAAGACTCCACCCCTGATTTGCTCTAGGGGTGGTGTTGGAGTTTTAGGGTTGGAAACCCTAAACCCACATTTCCCTATTTTTGTTACTGTAGCCTCAATCCTAAATGTTCCATTAACAGAGTTTTCTTTGCAAAGTATATATGTGTATATGCACATGCCATTTGCACTGGGAGTCCAACCAGAGTCCCAAATTTTGTATGAGTCTACTTGCTGCAGCATGCAGTTATCATTAATTATTTCCAATGCCTATTTAGTATTGTTTTGTTTATTTCCAAAAATCATAACCCATGACTTTTTATCATTTAAGACCAATCAATCAATTAATCAATCACTTTATTTAACCAGGCATAAACACCATTGAGCAAGCTCATTTTCCAGGAGGTCCTGGATGGAAAACAATACAATACAGTACATACAATACATTAAATGGTCACAGTTATGTACACACAAAAATGCACAATACACAGGGCAGAGGAGGATGTTGTGGGCCAGCATTTAGTGAGTTGCCTGATTTTCAATGACATGTAGTTCATAGACAATAGTATTTTACAATGTATGGAACAGTCATTGATTCCAGTCTACTACTTAATATTAGTGGAGAAATGGAGAAGGGACAGTGCGGGGACCTAAGTAGGGGAGGGGGGAGACAGAGCGAGGAGGGCTAGTGGAGAAGCAAGTAGACTGCAATTAATGGTTGTCCCCTGTGGGAAGACAATGCTGGAGGTTCTAAATTAAGAGCTAGTAAGGTGGGTTGGGTAAGTAGCGGTTCAACTTTTTCTGAAGCAGTTACAAGTTTCCATCAGTAATGTGACTATCATCTCTTTAAATGTGGAAAGGCCAGGAAGTGAGGACAATTTTAGTGTGTGTTGCATGGTGTTCCACAGAGATTGAAGTGTAAAGCTGATTGCAGAAGAGCCATAGTTTGTTTTTACTCTTGGGATCTGAAAGTAGGGCAAAGTAAATGTCTAAATCCATAAGAGCCCTTAGCTCACATAAACAAGCTTGATATATACATAGGAAGATTGTTAGAGAGTGCTCTATGAAGCCAGAGAAGAGCATTTCTTTTCCTCCAACTAGAGAGTGAGGGCCACCCCACTTCCTGGTAAAGTAGACAATGGCGAGTTTGTAAAGGTAGGTTGAGGATAAATCTAAGGGCCTGGTGGTATAAACTGTCGAGTTTGCTAAGCGACGTTAAAGGACAGTGTGTGTAGATAAAGTCAGCATAATCTAGTATAGGTAAGAATGTAGATTGTACTAATATCTTCCTAGATGCTAAGGTTAGTAGATGGTTAATTCGGTAGAATAGGCATAACCGTTGCCTTAGTTTCTTCGAGATTTCATTCAGGTGGCATAGGAAGTTAAGTTTATTGTCCAGCCAGAATCCAAAGTATTTAAAGGATTCAATGGTTTCGAGGGGTTCGTCCAGTAGTGTTAGGATTCGGGGTGTATGTTAGTCCAGGGACAACTTCTGGTGAGAGAACCATGGCTTTAGTATTTTTGGCATTGAGTAGAAGCTTGTGTTTAATGAGATTGTGTTGTAGGGTAATGCAGTCTTGCTGTAAGTTCTGATGTGCCATATCCAAGGATAAGTTTGTGGTATAAAGTGCAGTGTCATCTGCGAATAGATGAATGTTAGCTGAACTTGCGTGAGTGTCCAGGTTATTGATATAAATAGCAAATAGGATTGGGCCTAGAATAGAACCTTGGGGAACACCTCGGAGAAGAGTTTTTTAGGATGAAAGATCTTCTGCAGCTTTGATTGTTGTATCCTGTTGGTGAGGTAATTGGAGAGCCTGGCTAATTAAAATAATCCTGTAATCTTTCAAAGCCATTTGAAGTCTAGTCTGGATTTTTGCTATTGATTTAATTTCTACGTATAAAACTGTATCATTAGCTTACAAATGATGATGGATCCTTGCGAAAGAGATCCAACATCTTTTCTGTAAAGATTGAACAGGACTGATCCTAACACTGATAACTGAGGGACAGCAGATTTGATGAAATCAAATTGTGATTTGAAATTATTTAAAGTTACCATCTGCCTCTTCCCTAATAGATAGCTACCAAACCAGCAAAGTGCTTCCTAGTCAAGGCCAATCTGCTCTAATTTTCTTAACAAGATTGAATGATCTAGAGTGTTGCATGCCTTAGATGAATGAATATTGGCCCTTACCAGGAGTTCTTTGTCCATGATCAACTGAATGTCTGTTGTCACTGCTTTAACAAATGCAGAGGGTGTACTATGTTTAGCATGATAGCCTGCTTGGAATTTGTTGCATAAATTTTAATTTTCTGAAAAGGTTTTTTACTAGTTAACAATTATCTTTTAAATACCTTAGATATTAGAGGAAGTAGTAATATAGGTCTACCATTATATATATATCCTCCTTTGTGCCATTTTTATAAACAAGAATCACACTTGTCTGTCTCCAAGCTTGGGGATAAGAACCAGCACTCAGAGACAGTTTGAAAATGTCAGCCAAAAAGGGTGTGATTACTAGAGAGGCCAATTAAAGCAGGTAGGATTGTATGCCGTCTAGTCCCATTGCTTCCTTTACATCCAATCCCAGCAACTCTTTTAATACCACACTTGGGGTGACTGGATCAAATGAAAATTGATGTTTGTATCCTCACCATGGCATTCACTAACTCTTCCTTCTGTGTTCCAGTCAGTGGACTCATATTATTTACTTTAGATACACATGTTAACAAACATGTTATTGAATCTATCTCCTACCCAGCTGTAAATTGGGACTAGTTTTCTGAGCTTGGTAATTCATGAGAATTCTCGCCCTTAAGTTTTCGATCATTCTCCAAAAGGCATGGGGATTGCCGGCATTTTCTAAACTAAGCTGATTTATAAAGTAGACTGCCTCAGCTTTTTTTTACTTCTTTAACATAGGAGTTTCTAATATGTCGATATTTATCCCAATGGACCCTCTAATTTTTTTTCACTTTTCATGCCATGTTATGAGTTTTGTGATATGATCTCAAGGTTTTTGTGTACCATGGTGCATTTTTATGTTTCCTATTTTTATGCTGAATGGAAGCATTGACATTGCACACTGATAAAAATTCACTGTGGAAAAAACTCCACATGCTATCTGCATTAGGGCTAAGAGCCAATCTTTCCCAGTATTTTTCTTATAAGTCAATCATAACTTTTATGTAATCAGCATTTTTCAGCATATGATATTCATTAGGATGAAGTTCATTTATTTTCTTGTATTTCTTTCTGACACAAAAAGTGACCTGATGATCACTAAAGGTGCCTGAGAGGATACCACACAGAGCATAGTTATCAGAAGCTGTTGTAAGTGTTAAATCTAAAATAGTAGAAAGATTTGAATCCCTAGGATCCAGTCTTGTGGGAGACTTGATCATCTGGACTAGTGCCAGGCCTGCCACCATATCCAAAAATGCGTTACTTGGAGAGATCATGGACCTGGACCAATTGACATTAAGACACCCATCAACAAAACCTCATGGTTATGCATAAAAGAAAATAGGCAATCCCTGAGAATGGATACAAATTGTTTTCATTGCCCCTAGGGGACAGATAACACCTCATAAAAATGATGGGTTTACTGTATGGAGACTTTAATTCCAGGGTCAGATTTTCCATCCTTAATGTACTCAAGCTGCACTCAATTTGTATTAATTAAAAATGTGTTTGACCACAGGCCATCATCCCCTCCCCTTTTATGACAGTCCTTCATCCATAATTGGTAACCTGGGATTTGGAGGTCAGTATCTTGTATTTTATTGTTTAATCATGTCTCAGTGATGATGACCACTATGTCAGCATTAAATTAAAAAATCCATTCCCTCAGTGTCAGTTTTGGGAATTATGCTCCAAACACCAAATTGCACAAAGATAACCTCCCATTCCTTCAGGATGTCAGCAATGATGCTCATTTTGGGTTTAGGCCCGTGGTTCAAATGAACATTGCCAGCAAATTGGAGACATAGTAAGATCAAACTTCTTACTGGGGTCATTTTCTCAGAATATCAAAATGATTTAACTAACTTTGTAAACTAAACATTGATTGCTGTCTACATCCAGACTGTTTTCAGGTTACAGCTTGAGTTGTTGACATTGCCATTACTAATTTACACATAACAGTAAGAAAATTTGACTAATTAAATGAGATGATGATTCTGTTCCTGCATACAAAGGTGGAAAGCTGCATGGCATCAAGGTATCTCCAACTGGTTTGTTATATATTCCCATTAGTGCTGATCCTTAACCATTTCAAAACCTCACCCACCTCATCACTTTATCCTCACCCAGCTGATGTCCAAATCCACCTGCTATAACTCCCACTCCCCAATCACTCCCCCATTGATTGGATACTCTCTTCGCAGCCACATCGCATCGCCACTGCTGACATCCTTACGGATGCCTTTAGTGACCACTGCATAACATATTGCACAAGAAAGATACACTTTCCACATTCAGCCTCCAAGTATATCAGTGTACAATCACTCCAAACCCTTGGCTCCACCACTCTCCTTCTTGAAATAGCAGTGGCCGACTGGTCACCTGCATTTTCCACCACTGACATCGACTCCTTTCTTGACCACTTCATCATGACCCTCACCTAGATCTTGGATAGCCATATCCCTCTTAAAAAAAGTCAGAGTCAAACAACATCACCATCCTTGGATAAAAACAGACCTCCTCTCCATGTGCAAATCTCAAGATAGAGCCTGGGCTTGCTTAAAATTCTCCCAATCAACTTCCAACTTACAACATTACAAAACATTCAGGAATGTTTGCACTAAAGCCATTTGCCTTGCCAAATCTGACTACTTTAAAAGACATCTGCACACTAACTTGAGCTCACCTCTCACCTGCCTCCCTCTGGAAAGTGATCCACTCCCTCATAGATCCCCAAGCACACTCACCTTCCCTGATCTTAAGGATTAATGGTTCTCCCATCTCTGATCCTTCTTCTGTGGTTGAAATCCCTAATAAGCTTTTCACCAGTTGTGCTCTCCCTGATCACCCACTCCCTCCCTCCTACCCACCAATCTTCCCTTCCCTCTACACCCATTGGCTGTTGCTTCCCACCAGTTACCCCTCTGTAAGTCCTCCAGGCACTGAATTCACTTGATCCAACCAAGTCTAGCCCTGATGGTAGCCACCCCAAGCTGCTATGCCTATCTTCCCAGGCAATAGCTATTCTCCTCGCACACCTCCTCAATTTCTCCTTTTCCACTAGCACTGCACCTAAAAACTAGAAACTCGCCAAAGTACTATCCCACAACAAAAGGGGTCATCCAACATCTCATGGAAACTTCTGGCCCATCTCTCTACTCTCTTCACTTGCCAAACTACAGGAATCCTTCATCTACTCGAGACTCTCAGATTTCCTAACCTCATTTGGACTTGTCTTCCCCTTCCAGTTAGGATTCAGGGAACATCATTCCACCATATGCCCCCTTTTGCTGGTCACAAACTCCATCCTCACAGCCATGGACCAAGGTCACATTAGCGCTGCAATCTTCACTGACCTGTCAAAGGCCTTTGATTCTGCCTCGCACCCACTCCTGCAAAGAAAGCTCCACACACTTGACCTGGCAACCCCTGCCTAAAACTGGTTTAGCTCCTACCTCCTGGATAGGCAGCAGTTAGTGATAGTTGGCAACTCCTCCTCCCTCTCTCTTGCTCCCTATCCTCACTGGTGTTCCCCAAGGGTCCATCCTTGGCCCCATCCCATCCTATTTTTGATGTTCATTAATGATCTCCCCTCCACCTGCACAAACATATGTATTCATATGTACACAGATGATACCATCATCTTTGCCTCCGGGCCTTCCCCAGCTGATGTGAAAGCTCCTCTCTGAGACTTTAGCAATGTCTAGCCTGGTTTCAAGCCAGTGACTTAAAAGTAAACACAAAGAAAACAGTTTCTATGACATTCGGCTCAGCACAGAAACTTGCCAGACTCCCTACCCTACTGGTGTTCTCCAGCCAGGATGGTACCCCTCTTGATTCACTTCTAGCCTTCAAATACCTTGGGGCCCTTTCCAGACTCCAACCTTAATATCTCTGTCCATATTGATGCCATAATATCCAAACTGCGCTCCAAACTTGGCATTGTTTACTGAAACACGCTCTCTCTCTCCCTCCCCATTTGTAGTGAGATGGCCTCAAAAATGATTCCCCATATTTTCGATTATGCTGACACAGTCTTTGGCACTGCCCCTGCTCTAAACCTGACACCCTACTAAATTCCTTCTTCCATTTTGCCACTAATGCCCCACTCCATACTTACCACTGCTCCCTTTACTCCTCTCTCTCCGTCTCACCCCTTTCCCATAGGAGGCATATCCATTCCTTGTCTTTCATTGTCAAATTCTCATTCAGGTTACTCCCCCCTCCTACATCTCCTCTATTCTTTCCCCTGCTACCTGCCCCTCCTATACAGTGTGCTCCTAGGACTCATGCTCTTTCTCCATTCCAGATCCCCATGCTACTGCTGGTCAGTCTGCCTTCTCCCACTGCCTCCCTCTCCTTTGGAATCACCTCCCCCAATACTTTAGAAATGCTGCCTCTTTCCACCCCAAACTGTTTTCCTTTCCCCTGCTCCTGTCCCGCCCTCTCCATCATGTTACCCCTCCCCCTCCTTAGCATCTCCTTACCTTACTAGCACAGTTTCCATCAACCTGGAATGTCCTTTGCAACTCTTGCTTTACATTCTCAACAATTGATTGTGGTTATCAAAGATTTAATACATTTTCTGCAACCTATTTTAATTTCTGTTGTATAATTTTGTCAGCTGTTGCATAGTGTTAAACTAAACTTCTGTATTAATATTGTGATAGAACATGCATATTGAAATAGTTTGTCTATCCCACTTCCAGTACTGCTTCCACCATACATTTTTGTACTCCCTGAAATGTCCATGGTTTTATACTTGTACCCCTGTTCCCCCAGATCACACCTGGAAATGAGCCTTGGATCTGTGTGCCTTCCCCAGTCACCACAAGTTTAAATAAATAAATAAAAAAATACAGCCCACACATGTTAGCCAGCAAGTCAGTATGGCCACCACAAAGTACCTTGGGCCAAGCAACCACATCCTTGGTAGAGCAGGAATCAACCACAAATAACTTTATTAAAAAAAAAAACTTGCAGACTGTAATTAATTTAAAAATGTCTGCCCCCTAAAGATGATATGGGTTTACATTTAGTGCAAAACAAACAATAGTCAAAATTAATGTATATTCCTACAGTTTAACAAAGCAAACTTTAAACTTTCAAACAGCCTCACCGGTAACCTCCTACCCCATCTCAAAGTCTGTGCCAGTAGCAGATCAGCAAGGAACTAACCAGTAAATGTTGACAGAGGAAAGACAGGTAGGGGATCAACATAGAATATAATTATCAGTACTGCTGTGTGATGCCAGATATTCTGTATATCCTGTCTTCCTCAGCAAGTCTATAATGCAGGCAGTGTGCTACAAGGAAAAATGTTGTTACTAAGTAGTGTGAAGCTGCTTAGCATTAAGCTACTGACACAGCTCTACTGAAAGAGAGAATGCAGCCCTATCCCCTGATGTCACGAATGCACACACCAATTTTGGTAGCACCCCTCTTGCTTACCAAACACTGGAAGTGCTTGATGGCAGTTCAACAGCAGGGTCAACTTGGATCAATAAGGCAGTCTTTCTCTGATATGCGGATGGCAGTGGCCATATGGCTGTGGCCAGAAGATGACTAGGTCAATGTTCAACTCAGCTGAAATAGAGCCTGCAGCCCACCAACTGACATCACAGATGCATGCACTGATGCCGGTATCACCCTTCTTTCTTACTGGACACTGGGGACACTGGCTGGCAGTTCAACAGAAGGGCAGGCTTGGAGCAAATAGGCAGTCTTTTGGTGATATGCAGATGGGTGTGACCAAAAGATGACTAGATCAGCATGGTGATCTTCTGAAATAGAGCCTGCAGCCCCTTGTGATGCCACAGATGTGCACACCAATCTATGTAGAACCCTTCTTGCTTACTGGACACTGGGAATGCTGGATGGCAGTTCAACTGCAGGTTAAACTCAGGGTAAGTAAGCAGTCTTTCAGTGATGCACAGATGACTGTGGCCAGATGGATGTAGCCAGAAGGTCACTGGCTCAGCATGTGGTTCTGCTGAAATAGAGCCTGCAGCCACTCACCCTGTTGTCACAGATGTTCTTACAAGTCATGGTAGGACCCCTGTTGCTTACCTGACACTGGTATTACTGAATGGCAGTTCAACATACAGCTGACTCGGAGCAAGTAGGCAGTCTTTCAGTGATGGGAAGACAGCTGTGGCCAGAAGGTAACTGGATCAACATGTGACTCTATTTGAACAGAGCCTGCAGCCCTACTCCCTGATGTCATAGATGTGTACACCCGTCCTAGCAGCACCCTGTTTACTTACTGGACACTGGGATGACTGGATGGCAGTTCAACAGCAGGGCTGACTCAGAGCAAGAAGGCAGTCATACGGTGATGTGCAACTGGATGTAGGAAGATGGCTGTGGCCATAGACCTGGGAAGGACCATGTGCTTAGAATGAGAAGCCCCAGATAACTCCAGAGTAGATCTCCTGCACCTTGGGAACAGGGGATCGTGGGATATTGCAGTCTGCATAAGGACTGCCATGCCACTCATTACCATTTTTTTATCATGTCCTTGCAAACTATGCCCTGCAACCATCATCCTCTCCCAGCCCTCTGTAGCAGAGAGGAGGGTTGCATTCTGTGGATGTGAGGTGGCATCGGGTCACCTGGACACTTGTTGGGAGTGATTGCATCCATTATGGAAGCCCTGTGGCTGCAGTAATGAATGCCTCCCTGACATTGGGCTGATGGAGCATAAATGGCATTGTGCATCCTGCATGCTGCCTGACACATGCTGGAACACCCACTCCCATTCCCTGCCCTGATAAGCTGTGCAGTTGTTTGGGTATCAGCGTGGACAGTCCCAGACAGGGATACAGAGTTGAAACAAGCTGTTTAGGCACCTGAGGGTGTCCTTTAAACACTTGGGGTGAGCACATCCCTGCACTATGCACCGCATATCATGGCATGTAGGGCAGCATATCACAGATGCATATGATCCAATATACAGTATAATACATCTTAGTATGCATGAATTCATTCGGGAGTTGTTCTCATTTAAGGAAATCTGCCACACATAATTAGAAATAACTAGACCTAGATAGTTATAGGATCTAATACAGCCTTTCCAATGTGCATACTAGTGACTTCCGTGTTGTATCTTGCTGTAGAGGAAATATTATTTGTTACAATTATTGTTGCTTTTGTATAATTGCCATGCAACATCAACACTTCACCATTCAAGCACACAGATGCCTATTAATGTTTTATTTTTTGAAATATTTCATCAGGAAAGCACACTGAGCAACAAGTTACTCGTCTCCCTGTGTGACCTGAGGGAAGGGGTATAATAGGAATGAAACATTAAACATTCAAGTTACAAGATCAACATTAACATACAGTTGTAAGGCAGGTGTTACACACAGTCTTTCAACAGTGTTGTGCATAATATGTAGAAGGAGTGGACAATAATAAGTGTTGGGTTAATAAGTAAACAAGTGCTTTTGTGAAAGAAAAGTGGGAAAGGGGAGGGAGGGGTGAGGTGGGGGGGGGGAAGAGTCATGTCCCTGGAGACCATTTCACACATTTGCTGTAACATAAAAATTATCCAAGACCATCCATACTGAAAGTGGTAAGTTGAAAGAGTAAACATTTCATCTGGCAGTGTTGCGTTTGCTTTACAGACAGTTTTTAGTGAGGTACATTATTCAGGGGTTAATAGTCTAGAATGCTCTATACTCATTATTCACTTTATAAATACCTATAAAACCTGAACAGCAGCAGCAAAAGTTCTGATAATACAGTAGACATGTTCATATCTGAAATTGCAGTGCAGAAGTGTAAGACCAGTACTTGATATAGGATGATGAGATTGAATTTGACAGTCTAAACCCACATTTATGTTGCAAAGATAACAATTTATGTCACATTTTTAAACTTTAATGGAAACATTTATTAGAAGGTCCTGCAAATGCTTGCCTAAGCATTTACTTAAGTCTTTCATAGTAGGTTAGATGTGTGGCATCTTTGCCCTTTCCCATCAATCTGTATAGAATTATTGAATTGCTACATTATAGTATCAGTGATTGTCAGTCTGATTGTTCATTGTTTGTATAAAGTGAATCTAAGCAGTGCATATATTTGCATTGAGCATGCTGTTGTTTCTGTTAAGATCATAAGAAGTACTGAGTTTGCTGTAATGTAGCATCCACATAATACGTGATTCCAGATCCTTATGACCCCCCCCCCCCAAACACACACCATTCACTGTGGGATGTGAGTCTCATTTAGAAAAGTAGATCATCAAATAATGCTAACACTGAAATTCAAAATAACAGAATCTCAGAAAACAGTTTGCAGACCTCAAGCTTCTTATTGTCAGGCTGGTAGTATAGTCTGTAGGTTACAGTGGCAATGCTGTGAATGAGCTTGGTACATCCAGAAAACCTGTGTTTGATTCCCAAAACCTTCACTTGTATACTGTATGACTCTAAGCAAGTCACTTAACCTCCCCAGTCATCCCGGGTTACCCCTAAAAATAGCCCATGGGCCTAGTGGGACTTATCCAGTTATCAAAGAATAATAATAATAAAAAAAAACATAAGATCAAATAATGCTGCTCTTAGATTAAAGAGCCTCTGACACTACATGGCTGACATTGGAAAGTAATATTTTAAGTACTATAGATGTCATTTAGCTGATATTTCATATTGTTACTTTCCTCTCATACTTTATGATTTATAAAATGTGCATGGGAACAAGATCTCTGATATTTGGTCTTCATCTGCTATGGCGGTCTACCAGTAATATCATAAACTTCTGTTTGAAACAATGCAACTGGTTGCTAGAATAATGATTATGATGCTTCAAGCATAGGATAATGATGTCATATGTAGACAGGCAGCCAGATAGATGATGATCAAAAAACAGAAATTAGTGTTTTCATGTAAATGTTCTCAGTACTGATAGCCTAGAAAAGAATGTGCTTATTCATAAACAGAACTGCTAATATTTTACAACCGTTTTCAAATATATTTTTATATTTTATAATGCGTGAACTTATATTTTAAAAGCTATAACTTCAAGTTTTGAACTGTTAAGCCTAGGAATGTAATTGTTTTGTTCTTTCTAAATGAAATCTTTCAGTTTATTCAGCACAGATAGATCATAACAATATAGTTCTCATTTGTTGATACATGTCTATACATGCCAGTATACAGTACGTTGCTAACAATAATAGTCTCTAGCCAGCAAAAAAACAATGGTAGCACAACTGTTTGTTATGCTGGTGACCTGGGTTCAGAAATAGACTCAGATCCCTCAGTGGCCAGCCAAATCAAAATCAACTCAAGTCAAATCAAAATCAAATCAAATCAACACATATTTATAATGTGCTTTTCAAAAAACAAAGAGCAGATACATAATAAATATGAAAACAGACATCCATTAATAAATACATATGTCAAACATTAAAAAGGCAGCTGAATAAATGAAGTATTATCTCCAAAAGCTAGCTCAAATAAATACGTTTTCAGAGAAGCTTTAAAAGATTCAGTGGACAAGCACTCTCTAATCTGACGAGGTAGAGAGTTCCTCAGGGATGGGACCACAAAGGAGAACACTCTGGCCCCAGATGACTGAAGATGAACCCTGGGAACCTCTAGCAATCCCTCATTGGTGGAACAGAGTGGGCTGAGAGAGTGGTAGGGCCGAAGGAGATCTTGCAAGTAACCTGGTCCTGTCTGTGTAGGGTCTTATAGGTCAGCAACGCGACCTTGAAGGTGATCCTCCATCGCAAAGGCAGCCAGTGCAATTCGCACAGCAGAGGTGTGACATGGCAAGTTCTTGATAACCCAGTCAACAACCTAGCTGCAGCATTCTGCACCAGTTGAAGGTGATGGAGATCCAGCCCCAGTAACCCTAGATATAGAGCATTGCAGTAGCCAAGGAGGAAGGCTCAAGTGTCCCATAGAAAGCTCTTCTCCTTTGGGGATGGGAGAAAGCACATACCGACACATCCTCACCACCAAGTAGAGGCTAGGTGGTGATGCAACAAACACAACATATACTAGAGGGCTTTGATGTAGATGATGATAGCATATGTATACCATTGCCACAGCAATGGAAATACCACAAACACCAAAACAGCGACAACACTGGCAGTTCGCTGTCATGGTCTGTGGTATTGCCAGCAGTGCTTTCTCTGGGGATTTTGCCCTTCCTCGAAACAACTCCAACTCAGAGTTGATAATCTATAATGCAGGGGGTGTGGGGTGAATCCATCCACAAAAAAACACTTGCTTCCCCTGATGCCACAATGCCAACTGTTGGCATTGTGCTATCGCTGTAATGCCAATAAACAAAATTTCTATCAATGTGGCTTGATGGAACCAATAGCATGCCATGTGTTGAGCAGACCTTGGGGAGGAATTAAAGTCATGGAAAAGCCCCATAGCCAGCAGAATGGTGACAGCACCCTTACAGGCTCTGCAATGCCAACCATGACACCCACCTACAGCATCACTTCATGGTCCTGGGCAAGTGATGGGATAAATCCCAGGGAAGGTAGGTGGTAAGGCTGAAGAGAGAATCATAAGAGGGCTGGTTGGGTCAGCTCAGGAGCAGAAAATGTAAGTTTGAAATAAAATAATAGGATTTTAAAAATGTTTGGAACCATATCATTTTTTCATATATTGATATATGAAAGATGGTATCCAACCAGAACATCGTTTCAATAATATCACCACAATAATATCTCTGCTTTAACTATTGGGAACCTTTACAGCAAAGGGGGATTAAATTGTTGTGATGTTACGACTACCCCTGTCGCTGTATGTGTGGGTGGGGAAGGGAAAACACTAGTGGGGAAGAGATAAGGTAGCAGAAGGGGTGGTGCTTGACCACGTCACTCCTTTAGTGGAATAGCAAGGCATTTTCTCCAGCAGTGGAGGTGACCAGGGGACCAGGGTTTGGTTCCTGATCTCCCAAAACTGAATGTTTTTTTTTGGTTTGTTTTTTAAGACATTTCCCCCAGAAAGTGTCTCCCCATCCCAGAGGTCCACACCCCCTTGTAGTTCACTATAAAATTTGGGGTGTGTGGGAGGTGAAACCCCCCCACAAAACAAAGACATCCTGCTGTTTTATCTTTGTTTTTTATGTTGCATCAGTATTTGTTAGGTCAGTGTTTTTACCGACTGATATTTACTCCTGAAGTTTTGGTTGCAGCATTTTGTGCTGTGATGTTTTTGTTGGCTATGTTATCACCTAGAACCATGAACTATATAGCAACATTATGTATCAATATGACTCCAAGGTTTTGTTTAACAAAGTTAAGTTTCAATTCTTAATGGTTTCAATGTTAATACATTTGATAGAAATTATCTTTGGAATGCTCTTAGTTTGGAACCATTGATGCTAGAAAATACATCTATTTTAGATTGAAACCTTGGAGTCAAGTCATTAAGAAACATACTGTATCAATACTAATTTTTGTATCAATGTATAAAATTACATGATGGTTTTGAAAAGAAAACATGTTATAAGTTGCTTTTACTTTTTCTAAAAGTTTGGTAATACTACGCATTACTTAAATAGAAACTGTGTAGTTTGCAACTAAAATGTCATTCATCTTATGCCAGTAATCTTGTTGCAAACATTTCACACTCCCTAGTACATTCCCTTAATCTTCCTAGCATTTGTAGGCTTTGCCAGAAAAAGCATTGCAACATAGTAAGTGGAAGGGAACTAGAGTAGAGGAAATAACCAGATTATAAATTACAGTCTGTGAAAAATAATATTTTTCTTAATGATTTCCTTCTGATATCTAAGGCTGTTTTAAGGTAAAAGGCATATGTTTTGATATGCATACAGACATACATAAATTTCCCACACCGCATATTTTTCATCACAGATTTCAATTAGAGAAATATTAACATCATGAACTCTTTAAAACTGTTTTCAATAAATCCTTATCTATCATTAGCAGGAATAAATAAAGACTCCTTTCTGTGCCTTCTTTTGGCACAGGGTCATGTTGTCGCATACAAAAACAATGCATCACTGTACTGCACTGTCAAAACAATGACTAAAAACAAAAACAGTAAAATACTTGTTTTCTGTGGGGGCTCCACCCATGCACCCCCTATTAAAGGAGGCTGCACTCTCAAGCACCCCTCTATTAAAATAACCTCCTCCAGGTGGGGCAACTCAGGGACAGGGTGAAACTCAAGCAGGGGGCATCACGAATCACACAAAAGACAAGAGGAAAAAAATGAACTAACCTAATATGGGACTGGGAATAGAACCCCAGTCCATAGCCACTCCATTGTCCTCCAGTGCCGATAGCTCTACTCCCTGAGCCACAGCAGCTCCTCAGCAAACCCCCTTCCAGCAGAACTCTTATCCTTTGCAGCAGAGCTTTCCAGAAACAGCTACAGGGTCACCGCTACCACTCCACACTATTTGTGTCATGTGGCATTGTGTACCCTGTAGTTGTTCTTCCAATCACTGTTACTGTTGCATGGTTTTTCCCTGCAGCATTCTCCAAACAACTTATTGACCTGGTATGCCTTTTTTATACTTGAGAGTCTGCCTTCTTACTGACATGCTCAAGGAAGTGGAGTTCGCACTTGTGACCGATTAAAACATATTCTAGTGCTACAGTAACTCAATAGAGGTAACATTCAGTAAAATTATTTATATTTAACAGAAGTACAGAATTACCTATAACAGAATCAGGACCTCTGGAAAAAATTAGAATCCTATGCCTTTTACAGTTTATAAGTGTTTGTGACTGTAGTTCATATAACAATTATCCATGCAATACTGTTATTATGAAGGCCCATCTTTCTGAAATTTAAATATGTGTTTGAAAAATATATCGCAATAACTGTTGCTCTTCATAAGTGTTTTCCTATTTCTTATTAAAGCTTCATCTCAGCCTTTAGTGATGATTAGTTCTTTAAAGCATGCAAATAGGCTAAAATATGACCCCACCTTTTTTTCTTCTTAAACAATGCCAGATGTCTTCCCATTTATTTGATGGTGACATTTTCAGTTTCTGTTATCATTTTAGAATGTTATGAATGTTTTAAAATAATTATTTATCAGATAAACCCAGGGGAAGAGTACACAATGGGGGGTGAGATACTAATAACAACAAAAATTGAAAGGGACCTGGGGGTAGGCATATCAGATGACTTAAAGGTGGGCAAGCAATGTGAGAGGGCAGTAAGGAGGGCTGGGGGGGATACTGAGATGCATAGGGAGAGGCATCATCAGTAGAAAACAGGAAGTTGTTATGCCTCTGTACAGACAGCTGGTGAGACCCCATCTGGAGTACTGCATGCAGTTCTGGAGACCCAGTCTCCACAAGGACATAGACAAGATGGAAGCTGTCCAGAGGAGGCAACTAAAATGGTGCAGGGTCTGCACCGAAAGACATATGAAGACAGACTGAAGGAGCTTAATATGCATAGCCTCGAGGAAAGGAGGGAGGGGGGGAACATGATAGAAATGTTCAAGTACCTCAAGGGAATCAACAAAGTCCAAGAGGGTAGCATTTTTCAAAAAAAGAGGTGTGCAAGAATGAGGGGGCATAATTTGAAGATAGAGAGGGGGCGGCTCAGAGGTAATGTAAGGAGGTATTTTTTCACAGAGAGAGTTGTGGATGCAAGGAAAGGCCTTCTGGAGGAGGTTGTGGAGTCAAAAACAGTGACTGAATTCAAGCATGCATGGGACAGCCATAAGGCAATTCTGGGGGGGGTAGAAAGATGTAGGCTGCTGGTTAACTAGGATCTTCAGCTTATCCATTAGGTAGGGAAATGGGCAGACTGGGTGGGCCAAGCGGTCCTTATCTGCTGTCAAATTCTATGTTTCTATAAAAAAGACGGTCAACTCATTTCTGCATAGAAATAATATTGAGGACCCGAGGAGGGTAAGAATCCAGACAAAAATGCAAATGTACAGTACACAGCATAGGAAGCTTCCAGAAAACTCAGATCCACAGTTCTGCCAATATTTTTCATAACCATATAAGAAAAATAGCATTTTGATATAACTTTGCTGTTTCACTGCTGCTTTATGGTTCTCCAACAAAGCCTGGAAAATTTGTCTGGCAGCTGCATTCATACAAATGGTGAACTGAAAGAACTGGAGACCACACTTGAAGAGGGACATACAGCTCCTGGAGAGGGTACAGAGGAGGGCAACAAAGATGATACGAGGGCTAGGGGATTTGACTTATGAGGACAGACTTGAGGAGCTCTGCCTGTTTTCATTGGAGGAGAGGAGAGACAGGGGGGACATGATTGAGGTCTTCAAGTACCTCAAGGGAATAAATAGGGTAAACATGGAGGGGATCTTTAGACTAAAGCAGGGAGGTATCACTAGAGGGCATGGTTTGAAGTTGGAAGGTGGAAGGGTGAGGGGGGAAAAGAGGAGGAGGTTTTTCACCGAGAGGGTGGTAGACCCTTGGAATGCACTGCCTGGTGAGCTGGTTCAGAGATCCACAGTGGAGGGCTTCAAGAGAGGGTGGGACAGACACAGAAAGTGGATGTATCAGATGATGGCCTGTCCCGGGGGGGGTTGGGATGGATGATAGGGGTTTCTGGAGAACAAGGGATGGGAGGGTCTCGGCATCCAACTAAAGATCTAGGTTTGAGCAGACTCGATAGACCGTAAGGCCTAATCTGCTGGCAAATAGTATGTTAGTATGTTAATTGGATGTTAGTTGATCCACCGGGACCCATTTTAGCTGATCATGTGACAGAGGTGATGTACAGTACTCAATCTGGGGAGGGAGCTACCAAGTGCTTAAGCACCTCCAGTCAGCTGACTGTAGACTGGCAACAACCAGTAACATTTCTAAAGTCACATGATTACCCACTCTCCCTGCAGAAGAATAAGAGGCAGTATAAGTATAATAAGTATAAGAGGCATAAGCATCAAAGATGCTATAAAAATGGTCTGGGATGTGGCAGCTGAAATTTAATGCCAAGAAGTGCATTGTGATGCACTTGGGGAGTAGGAACAGAACAGCAGAGTACACCCTAAGTGGGGAGGAAATTAAAATAGCAAAACAGGAGAGGGATCTGGGGATCATAGTCTCCTCAAACCTTAAGGTAGCAATCCAATGTAGCACGGCAGTGGGAAAGGCCAATGGAATGTTGGCATGCACAGACAGGGACATTACTAGCAGAAAGAGGGAGGTAATAATTCCCCTTTACAAAGCCATGGTGAGGCTGTACCTGGAGTATGGGGTTCAGTTCTGGAGGCCACATCTTCGCAAGGATATAGATGCATTGGAGAGGGTTCAGAGAAGGACAACCAAGATGGTGCAGGGTATGCAGGGAAAGTCATATGAGCAGAGGTGTAAGGAGCTTGATCTGTACACGCTGGAGACAAGGAGGGAAAGGGGGAGACATGATTGAAACTTAAATATGTAAAGGGGTTCAATAAAGTGGGAGAAGAGGGTTTACTTAAGAGGAAGGAGAGGGTCAATACTAGAGGGCATAGCTTCAGACTGAAGGAAAAAGATACAGGGACAATGTGAGAGGGTGTTTCTTCATGGAGAGTGTGGTGGAACCCTGGAACAGACTACCAAACAGAGTGGTGGGGGCTAAATCAGTGGAAGAATTCAAGAGGGCATGGGATAAGCATATGGGGCTGAATATCATGGGGGGGGCTGGCAGGGAGGGGGAGGTGTAGGGGGAGAAAAAGGGTAGACTAGATGGGCTGGTATGGTCCTTTTCTGCCATCAAGCTTCTATGATTCTATGATTCATGGTGAATATAATAATATTGAGAGAGATGGATTGAAATTGTCATATTACAGTACAAAAATAAGATGTTGAATATTCTGTATAGCTCACTGCTAATGTAACAAGTGAGTTAATTTTAAAATACTGATTTAGCCAACTTGTGAGCAGAAATGTTATATCTGTACATTAAAAATATGCATAGCTCTATAATGTTGTTCTTAAATGTTTTAGAACAGTGAAACTAAACACAAACTGCTAACACATACTGATTTCTAAATCTTGTAAAACTATTTTGTGGGGCTTTAGAGGAGCAGTGTCTAACTACTAGGGGATTATTAAAAACCGTTTGTTCCCTTTCTCCAGTTTGCAGTCATATGTTGATTCCAACTGCCATTATTTTATTTTCTTTTGTAGTAGGAAAACACATATTCTGGAGGATGAGAGCTAAAATATTCTGTTTAATCTTCCATGCTACATTTTCTAATGGCAAAGGGAAATTGTTAAATATGTAACAGTTTCAAGGTCTGATTATAGATGAGTTCAAAGCATTAATTTGAATCCATGGTTTAGGAATCCTAGCAAAATATATTTATGAATATATTAAGGACAGCAGTGGGATAACTGATGAGATTACTCCCATGGCTAGGTTGTCAGTTAGTAACACTCATTACCTCCTCTCACCTCTATGATAAAATGGTGTCCCTCCTGTATCCTGTACTGAAGTTTGTTTTGTTGTATGCTCCATGCCTAATGTTGGTGAAATAGATATGCCTCTTGACTCAACCCTGGTCTCTTCACTATTTAGGGTTCCATGTCCACTTCCCTAGAAACTATCTCATGCCTGTCTTATGCCTTGCTGTGGATCTACTCTGTTCCCATTTTGCCTTCATGAATGTTACCATTTGACTTTCACAGCTTAGTGCTCAGTTTATAGTTCTGTGAACCTATAAAGTGCTTCATGCCACAATTGCTTTACCAGGCTTCCTGCTCTAATCCTCATTAGCATCCATTCCCCTTCCAGGGTTCCATGCTCCTGTAACTACAGCAGGCTATGTTCATGCCTCCCTCACTAGGCTTCACCCCTGCCTGGGAAGGATATCTGCATTCATCCCCTGCTCCTCCCCAATGTCAGTATTTGGGCCTGTGCTACATCCCCCATCAGTCCTGGCTGTTTCATGCACTTCTGTTGTTTGTATTTTGCTGCTTTCTTCCTTGCTTCATCTGTGTTTTCACAGTTGTTGCTTCCTTCTACTGAGCTGTGTTTCAAGTTTGCTGTTACATTACCCCTTGTCCATCCATGGCACTTATGCTCTGCTTTTAAGAATTTCTTTGGTATGGGCACTGTGTTACCTTCTTTTGCCTTTGTCTTAATTCATATCAAGTCCTACCCTACCAGTTCACCACTGACATCAGTTCTGTTTTCCCCCCTTGGTTGTATGTGTCCATTGCATTGCACCAACATTCCTTTAATCTAAACTGAGACCCTTCTGCCACCACCAATGGTGGAATTCTTACCAAGGAGTTCTTTAAGCCATATAATCAAGCTCCATGACACCTTGCAAGGAAGACATTCCCAGTTACAGGACAGAGAGACAGATCA
The DNA here is from genome assembly GCA_016271365.2 of Neoceratodus forsteri. Taxonomy (NCBI): domain Eukaryota; kingdom Metazoa; phylum Chordata; order Ceratodontiformes; family Ceratodontidae; genus Neoceratodus; species Neoceratodus forsteri. The sequence goes on along the minus strand of CM028132.1, from coordinate 239,645,791 downwards.
ACCAAGCCATTCATGCTGCTTTCACTGTTAGTACGTTCTCCTCACCTATCATTTTTTGCTCTGAAATTGCATTCCCCAAGGTTCAATGAAACATCAGGCTCCAAACACTCCAATGATTCTGAAAAAGAATGAGAATGTGTGGTATGATTGATAGGATTGGAATGATAAGGATGGAACAAAATGCTACCCTCAGGCTGAATATAATACAAAACAATGAGAGCATTTCATACTGTGATTTGAGACTCTGTCCCCAAGACCACCCCCACAGTAGAAAGGTAGATACTAAAATGAAATAGGGTGACAAGTACTAAGACATTTATACTAAAGTATTAGTTGGTATAAGTACAATTGCTGATGGGTAGAATTTTTGAATGCTTATACAATGTATATTTGGATTATGCTGTCTCTGTCTCTGCTACAGGGACAAGTAATCTTGTGAGGTGCCATATAGGCACAAGAACCCAAAGGGTTTCCCCTAGAGGTGCAGCAGGAATAAGTTCACATAAGACAACGGCACCTTAGAAAAGAATCCTTGGAATCCTGAAGGAAAACAGAAAAGTCACAGATAGAAGATGGAACAGAGGAGGGTGGCACAGCAACAGAATACAAGCATCTAAAAAATTATTGGAGCATGTACAGGTCAAGATACTTGATGACCAGTGTGGTGTTTGTCATGTACTGCCCCATAGAACTACATTCAAAGCAATACAATTTAGTGAACCATATGGCTTCTAATTTAGGAATGCTTATGCAATGTAAGGAGAATGATGGTTTGGACTGATAGGACTGGAATGATTCAGGCTGGAATAATTGGTGATAGAATGGTAGGCACTGAATTAAGTTACTAAGACAGGCACTGAGTCATTTGTACTAAAGCAGTTTAGGGGATGGATACAATTGCTAAAGTGTCGTATGTATAAATGCTTGTTTATTTATGTATTCATTTGAAAACTTGTGACTGGGAAAGGCACATTGAGCTGAGCTCATTTCCAGGTGTGAGTCAGGGAAAGAGGAACAGAGGAGAACAGTAATACAGTAGTTGACATGAAAGCAACATTACACTACAGTCAAAAGTACTAATAGAAGCTTACTACTAATAGTAGTAGAGCAACAACCCAAACAGTGCAAACATTACCCATTAAAAGACTGGGAAGAAAAAAAACAAATAAAAATAAAGCTAAATGTAAAACTGGTGAGTGCAATAAATTTGAAACTTACAAAGTGCAACAAACAATCTTGGAAAAGCAGTGGGGGTGATGATAACAAAGGAGAGGATGGATCGTGTGACTGACTAGTGAGGACAGAAGCATGCAGAAGAGAAATGATACCTCAGAAAGGGCTTACTGGCAATGTAAGAGGTAGCAAGCCTAAAAGAGAAGGGAAAAGAGTTCCAGGGAGAAGACAGCCATACTGAGAAGGTGGACTGACTAGCTGAGATTGAGCAATGAAGGAAATTAAAGGAATGATCGCTTGAAGAGTGGAGGGAGTACAAGCAGGGAGCAGAGGGGAAAGAAGATCAGATAGATTGGAGGGAAGGGATGCAAACCAGTATTTAGATAGAAGAGAGAAGCAATGAGATGGGCACCAGGAAGAAGAGAAGAGGAGTTATGGGGGACAGTGATGAGTAAGATGGGAAGAGCCAGAAGCGAATCAACAGAAGGAGTACAAGACAGAATCCAGTCTAACTAGGGAAGATATGAAGGTGCCACTATAGACCACATCCACACAGTCAAACAGTGGCAGAACCATTTTAAGAACAATTGTGTAATGAATTTTTGGCTTAGTCTCTCTTTATCCTTACTATAGATACTACCACCTTTTGATGGTGCTGTAAAGACACAAGAACCTACTTGAGGAGAGCCCACCCATAGAGTTACCACAGTAACAAAGTCTCTATAGATAAATGGTATCTTAAGTAAGAAGCCAAGGAACTCCATAAAGAAAGTGATAAACAACCACAGTATGAGGAAGGATGGTGGATCAACAAAATCTGAGCCTCCAAACGATGCTTGGAGTATGCACAGTTAAATATCGCTTGGACTAGGGCATCGTGTGCATTACCCACTGCCCCATTGAACTATATGCAAAGCTTATAATTCCCTGGAACATTGGGTTCCAAATATATGAATGCTTAAGCAGAATAAGTGGAATGATTAGTAAGATTAATAGGATTGAAATAATTGAAGCTGAAGTGTTTGGTAATAGAATAGTAGAAACTGAAGAAAGTTTGGATGGCAGGTACCAAGTCATTTTTACTGATGTAGTTAAAGGAAAGCGGTCATTATTGGAAGTTCCCCACCCCCAAAGCTTTACGCCACCCCAAATTAGGCTTTTTGTAGAGAAAAAAAAAATTTCTGTGTTTTTACTTACAGTATTTTACTTTTGAAAAGTCTGATATTCCAAAACATTATGCACACTGTGTGGTACCATTTCATCTGAAAGTGCAGATCCATACTGCTCGCCTCAGTACAAATGTATTGAGGTGAGCGGTGCAGCGCCACACTTTCAAACAAAATATTACTGCACAGCATCCACCATGTTTTGGAATACTGGACTTTTCAAAAGTAAAATACTGTAAGTAAAAACACAGAAAAAACTGTTTTTCTCTACATAAAGTCTAATCGGGGGTAAAGCTTTGGGGGGTGGGGAACTTCCAGTAATGATAGCTTTCCTTTAAGAGATGTATATAATTGCTGAATGATAGTATGTTTCAATGTTTTTGGAATGTATATTTGAATGATATCTCTGTCCTTGTTAAAGGAACTAACACCTTTCCAGGTACTGTGCAGATACAAGGACCCTGTTAAAGAGGGAGGGTTTGATCCCAGAGGGGAGACAGGGACGGCGTTCCCTTAGGTCAAAGGAACCTTAGAGAAAAAAAACAACAACATATGAATAGAATGTACAGTACACAATTACTTAATTCTTGTAAAGAATAAAGAGATGCAGCCTTGGGGTGAGGGGATACAGAGTTGTTGATAGGTAATGGCAGAAATACCACTGACAATCAATGCAGAATCACATCCAGATCCAACTCTTGGTGCAGTGATTACTTAATTATTGATATTATTATGACCTTTTGCACAGAGAGGAATATCCCTGTAGAGGAAACATCTGGGGCAAAGACCATTCCTCCAGGTTAAGGAATGCTAACTTTAACTGGAAAAGAACCTTACTAGTTAGTTAGTTGTTAGTTAGTTAGTTAGTTAGTTTTCTTAAACTTGTACCCCTCCAGCCATTCAGAGCACATTAAAATGTGCAAAATCACAAAAATAAAATAATACACACACAAAAAAAAATAACAGAGCCAAGACTTCTATGCAGGAAAGAACAAATAAATGAATAGAATTAGCTATATCTTACAGTCACTATTCTAGAACATGAAATACTTTTCTTCACAGGTGCCCCCACAGCACAGATAAAAACAAAGATACTGAAAGGCCATTTCTGAGCTCCCACTTTAGATACTTCCAAATAACAGGTGCTACTACTGAGAATGCCAAGCTCCTGCCTTAAGTGGGGGATCCAATATAAGCCATGGTTGGAATCGCTGTCCCCCCAGGTACATGATGGGTGAGGCATTCAGATATGTAAGGGGATACCAATTAATTTAGGTTTTGTATGTTAATCAAAGCACCTTGAAGTCAACATGTCCCCTCACCAGCAGTCAACCCGAAGCTTGCAGAGAGGAAATAATATGATCTGACTTCCAAACAGAAGTCAGAAGCCTCACTGCAGCATTGTTGATAAGCTGCAGGAAACATAATATGTTTCTATATATGAAGAAATACTAAAGGAGCTCAATATGTAGTCCCTTGAGGAAAGAAGGGACAGAGGGGACATGATAGAAGCTTTCAAGTACCTCAAGGGAATCAACACAGACCAACAGGGTAGCATCTTTCAGAAAAAGAGGTGTGCAAGAACAAAGGGGCACAATTTGAAGATAGAGGGGGGAAGGCTCAGTGGTAATGTGAGGAAGTATTTTTCATGGAGAGGGTTGTGGATGCATGGAACAGCCTCCCTGAGGAGGTCGTGGAGTCAAGAACAGTGGGAGAATTCAAGAATGCATGGGACAGACATAAGTCAGTCCTAGTGGGGGGTAGGCGGAAGTAGGCTGTTGGTTAACTAGGATCTGCAACTTATCCGTTAGGTAGGAAAATGGGCAGACTAAGTGGGTCAAGTGGTCCTTATCTGCCGTCAAATTCTATGTTTCTATGTTTCTATACAGTACCTGATCCAGAGATAAGCCCTTATTGAGTGTACTGCAGTGATCCTGCTGAGATATGAAAAAGGTCTATACAGTACCAAGGGTCCTCAAATCAGCAGGAATGATTAACAGGCACAGTCTGGCAATGATACTAAGAAAGAAAATGCAGCACTTGACAGCTGCTGACAATTTAAATTAAAGTCAGAGGTGCTCAAGAAGAACTACTCCCAAGCGGTGAACCTCCCTCACTGCGTATAGACTAACCTCCCCCCCCACCGCACAAGAGAGTGCAGCAGGAGGATACTCTTCAGAGCCAATATCTGATTGTTCAAACTGACCAATTTTACTTCCATATTTTAGGATTAAGAACCAGTTAACTGGATGCCACTCAGTCCCTGATCTCCTCCAGGCCCTGGTTTAACTGAAGCATGTGATGGCTCTGGTCAGGGGTAAAAGAAAGATAAAGCTGTGTATCAACTGCATTGCAATGAAATTCAACTCACTATTATCTAATTAACTCCCCTAGTATAAGCAAATGCACTGCAAATAATATCGGTGAGAGGACAGAACCCTGAGGCACCCCACAGTCCAGAGCAACCAGCCACGACAAGTGATGACTGATGGCAACATGTAGCAGCTTTACTGAGAGGAAAGAGTGAAAGCATTGTAAAACAGTTCTGGCTACCCTAACATCTGCACACCTCTAGTCTATCCAGCACCTCATAATTAATGGTGCTAAATGCCGAGGATTGGTCAAGGAGTATGACAAAAGACAACTCTCCCAAATCCTTCATTAAATAATGATCATTGCACACTTTCAACAAGATGGTTTCCATGTTGTGTCTACAACTGAAACCAGACTGGAATTGCCTGAGGATGCTAATCAACCCAGGGGTTCCACCACTTGATCTGCAGCCATCCTTTGAATAACCTTAGCCAAGGACTGCAAGTTGGAGATTGGCCTAAAATTTGCAAGAAATATGTGGTCAAAAGAGGCTACATGAACAGCAACTTCACGGCCACCTCCTTGAGAGGAGCAAGAAGATAACACTCACTTAAAAAGCCATGATTATTCACACCAAAACTGGGACCCAAGCCTACATCTTGACCTTCAGTAGCCAAGAGGGTGTTCTGCCCATCTTTGAGGTGGTGCTTCTCATAGTGGCCAGAATCTGGTCCACAGCCTCCTTGTCCAGAAGATGGAACTCAACCCTAGAAATGACAGCCCTCTGTGATGTCCAAGCAGGAACACTGCTGCTTATGTTGTTAGTAATGGCTGAAACCTGATTGTGGATGCCAGCAACCTTGACATTAAGGAATATATAAAATCAGTTGCACCTCTCGCTAGAGCTAACCTTCTTGAATCATAGACAATGTGGATGTAAAATACTGTCACTGATGCAGAAATGTGCATCTGGTCTCTTGTTCACTGCTGGGATTATCCCAGAGATGAAAATACTTCTCTCTAGGCACAAAGACTCCTGGTAGCTCAAATAATGAGTTTCCAAGACACTTTTCATCACATCAGCACCAGATCTCCTCCACTGGCACTCTAATCTGCAACCCAGAATCTTTAAATGTCAGAACTGTACAGTAAACCAAGGGCTGCTTCATCTTAAAGTAACTAGACACAAATTATCTGGCTCCAGGAATTCCACGACCCCTGCCAAGGCCCTATTATAAACACTGATGGCAGCAATGCAGCTCCTGATGGACACATAATTCGGACTTGTGGCACTCACTACATCTACAAACCTTTGAAGGTCCAAGTCCCATTGGGAACAAAAGTTTATTATCTCAAATGTTGACAGGGCCATTTTAGTGACCCCCACCACTGAACTAAATGGTGGTGTGGTCTGAGTAAACAAAAGAACATACTGAGATATTATCAGTCTCCTTCTCATCATGAAAACAGGGTCCAGTGTGAGGCCCCTTGCATGTGTGACTTATACAATTACTTGCTTAAATCTAAACCTATCTGTGACTTGGAGGAGTCTGGATGGAAATGAGTCTAAAGAGTCATCCACCTATGCATTGAAGTGCCTATGCAAAAATATGTCCTGCGGTCTCCAAAGCAAGAGGAAGCTAACTCTCAGTAAACTCCTGCAAGGGGGGCTGATAACAAGCACCAAACTGCAATGCTAGCCCACCCAACAGTTAAGTGCCACCCACTCAATTGACCCTGCATTCCTTATCGGAGACATAACCCAGTTCAGTTCACATCAATATTACCCACACATACACTTCTGTGCGTCAGCCTTTGGTGGTGTACAATGGAGAATCCCAAAGGACACACTTCACAAGCATTAAAGTGATGATAGGTTACTCCTTCTATCTGGAAGACTTCCTAAATTCTGAAAGTGTTGAAAGGCTCTCAGTTCAACCAGCATGATCCCTAACTGGAAGGATTGTTACCCTGGGGAAGTGTTTAGAGGCTGAAGCCCAATGTGAAAGGAACAAAAGGATTACTGAATGAAACCTAAGGAGAAGGAAGACTTAGGGACAGCTGCTTATGGTTTGGCTGGCCAGCTACTCTTCTTTGAGAACAAAGACTATGGTGAACATTGAAGCCATGCCCTTGAGGAGCAAAACAGTCAGACAACACTGGAGACAAGTACTTGTGGGGCATGGCCAAAGAAAATTAGCCATTGAAGGATAGGAGAGACTAGGGGTAAAAGTCTTGTAGCTGTTGAGGAGAATGTGTCATAAGGACAGTAAGAGCTAGGGTAAATGCCTGGAAGCTAAAGGTAAGGTATAATACTGAAAGTAGGGAAGACACATGGAAAGGCATAGTCTGGGTATGTACAGTAGCATGATACTTTAAAACGGCAACGCCAAGGCAGGTAGCATTATAAGGAGGGCATAGCCAGTATCAGTTATAGATTATGACTGTTGATCCCCAAAGAGAGTGCCTGGATATCCACGTGGGCAGACTGGTGGAGTCAGTAATAGGGATGAATCAGCAGGCTTTTTGCCCAATCCAGTGGAAGGGCCAAAAACACAAAAAGTGAAGCACAATGACAATAGTAGCAGCTGGTCAGGGAACAGGTGATACCAGAAGTGGCCCAAACAAGGCAGAGAAAGGCAAGAGAATGGAGGGGCAGTGAATTGGGGGAGGCAGCAAAGGTGGCTGATAGAGGGGGCAACATAAAAAAAAAGCCAGCAGGGAAGAAAGAAAAACAGGATAAGGGGCAAGCTTGGCAGGCAGAGCAACAGCCACATAGAAGATGGAGGCAGGAAGCCCCATAGTAGGTGAGGTATGGAAGTGAATGAGCATGAGGGAAGTAACTAGCACAGTGGAAGAAACATTAATATACAGTTGTTAAACAGAGAAAGAATGGTATCCTGCAGTAACGTGCATGGCCTGAAGAAAGAGATTGTAATAGCAGTACAGCAGCAGCAGTCACCATTGCACCAGGAAGATTGATGCCTAAGAGTTGTGAGCCAACCTCTCGAGGAGCAGTGCAGACCAGCACAGAGATAAACCACAACAGTTCCTGGGGTTGAAATACAGGAGGGAAGCAGACAGGACCAAAAGGGGAGGAGATGGCGAAGCATAAGTAGGAAAAAATAAGAACAGGACACTGACCAATTTGAACATGTTGCACTGGCACAGGGGATGAAAAGGTAGAAAAACAGAAGGACAAGAAAACAAGAACATGCATAGAGATAATAAAATAAAATAAATAAAAATGAGGGGATGGAAAGGATGTACTGGCAACAAAAGAGGGTGAAGGGAAAGAAATAGGAGATGCCTCAGTATCTATGAACAAAAATCACTCATATTCTATTCAGTTTGCTCAGTGCCTACCTAGGCCCTCTCCCGTCCAGCACTGGCTAGGCCTCTAGTAGATCACTCACACTGCAGTTCCACTTCCAGTAACCCACTCAAACCCTGATTAGCACCATTTCCTCCCTGATCAATCTCAACAGTTACATATGTCTATCTCCCCCAACCCCTTGAAACTTGATACCATATTAAGTAACAGTTAAAGTGCTATGGAGGGTGGGGCACCTGAAGCAGCAGCCTCAGCAAAAGTATAAGGCTGCTGACAGGACCAAAGAAGTTAAAAGCAGGAGGTCAGGGCAGACAGGCAGCAGGCGAAGGAGGGAGACCTGTAGCTGCTCAGGCTCTGTAAAGAAAGTGAGTGTCTATAAGATGCTTGGAACTTATGTGGTTAAATTTCACTCAAAGAAGGGCATTTCATGGGTTGTCATCTGCTTCACTGAACCTCAGGCAAAACCCTGTAAATTCTTTATCTGAATCGGTCGAGTTCCTGTGGCACCCCAAGAGTAGAACTGTTACTGGGATATACTTTGACTGAGCTCTACGTCAGTTTGTGAGGGTGGTAGTCTCTGTCCTAATACAGAGAGCTCAGACAGTCAAATCAGTAGAGTTGGGCAGAGGTTGTGAATTCCACGTTCACAGGACTGTGACATTTTGCAAATTTCACAGATGTTTTCCACACTTCTGCCTTTGGCGAAATCAGAACATTCCAAATGTGTTTGGCAAATGTTTGCTCTGTTCCTTGGAATTTCTTGTTGAATTGTGGAATAATGCACATGAACTGCAGAATGACAGTTCTGAGGAATTCCATTCCACAGTTTAATACATTAATCCATAATACATGTAATTATTCTGCAGTTCAGTGATCAGTTCTTCAGAATTTCTTTCTGCAGATTAATGCATTTATCTGCAATTCATAAATTCATTCCACCGTTCTAAGTCAGAATTTCCACAAAAGTTGTCAAACTGCATTCTGAAGTTTTGCAAAAGCAAAATTCTGACTTCAGCCAAAATTCTGCCAGTGGAAGTTTAATCTCACTCAGCTCTATAAATCAGCCCTCACACATTCACCAGTGCAATTCATAATTATCACATAATTTTACAGGATCTGCTGTATTTTAGCATCTCCTGTTTTGGGGTATTCTCCTTTTACCTTAATGATAAGTTAATAAAAATAAAATTGGATAAATGGTGACTTAAGACCATGATTCCCTAGAGTTTTACTCCTGTTTGGGCCAAAGGACATACATTCTGTCATCACTTGAGGGTAGATGGTAGTCATATATGCTACCATTATTCCTGTCTTCTTCAAGGAATGGCATTGAGTCATTCTCATAAGGTTCCTTTAGCCATATGGCTGAGTACCTCAGGCACCTCTAAGGGTAAAACCCTCATTTGAAAAGGCAGACTTTAACAACACACTGCCTTCAACTAGGTTTAAACTCCCTGTGTAGCTGGCCCGCTGGCTGAGCAGTAGAGCTACCATTCATGATGCCAATTACCCCGGTTCAGGAACAAGCCTCGGCTATCAGAGGGCCGACCTGTGAGAGGAAGATCGAGTGGCTCACAGGATGCTCTCCTCCTGTGCGGTGGGAGGGAGACTCATCTTGCTGTATTACTGCCACCTGGGTGACCACAGGTGGTGCTGCAGGGGTTCTGAGTCTGCACATCGGGGCCATTGGAGTGTGCTCTTGGGTTGCCTGCATCAGGTTCCATTGGCAGCCAATCCCATTGAGCACTCCTGGCAGGGGGTGGGGTAAAGAACATAGAAAACACAGGTGCACGCTCAGGAAGATGAAGACTCTTCTGGCACACCACATCAAACACTGGATCTGTGCACCCATCCTTCGGGGACACCTTCAGTCTTCACCACTGCCATTGGTGGCCAGATGTATGCAGAGAAGAACAGCAGAAGGAGATGAAGGCATACCCAGCCTTGGGGGGGGGGGGTTAAGCCAGGAGGGCATCACTGCAGTATGCTGCGGGTGGGCTGGTGGTCTCAATAGGCTGTCTAGCAGGATCTCAGCAGGATGGGATTTGGTCACTTGGCAGCAGGGGGAAGGAGGCCCCAGTCTGGCCCAGAGCAGGAGTAATAAATAAGTTAAAAAAAACTCTTTGTGTAAGATTTCACAGTTCACTGTGTGGCACTTTGAAGTAATTACTACCCAGCATTTTAACAGTTAAATGACCATGTTATTTTTAGTTAGAACTGGTCATGTGTAACTGTAAACTGTCAATCAAACTCATGTTGCTGAAGCTCCATGCCCCAATACAAGAACTGCCTTTAAAAAAAGGAAAAATGATTTCCCTCAAAGAAAAGCAGCTGGATTTTTACAGTTTAAAACCAAGTACTACTAAGGTGCATACTGAGATGATTAGGAGTGAATAAAGGTGGTAATCCCATGAGTGCTCCTGTCTTTTTACCCATAATAGGAGACGGTAGAACCCTGTAATATGTATGAATCTAGTTTATGTTTGAAATCCTGTTTGTCCTTAGTAATAACTACTTCCAAAGGTAGTCCATTCCACGGATTCACTATCTGAGTATAAAATGTCTTCCTTCTTTTGGTGTGGAATCTTTTGGGCCTTATTTGTAGTAGATGGCCTCTAGTTCCCTGTGTGTGTCATTTTTATATTCAAAGCCTGACTTACTGAACAGATAAACTTCCTGGACAATATCATTACACAGCAAGAGGTCACCTCTCAGCCACCTAGTCTCCAATGACATCAGATTTAGTTCTGTTAGTCATTCATAGTAGGTCATATGTTTAATATTAGAGGCCATCTTTGTGGCCTGTCTTTGAACCCTTTCGATCTTAAGAATATCACCTTTATTAATTGATCCCCACACAGGGCTCCCATAATCTAGGATGGGCCTGACATGTTTTCCATATAGTGGTATTATAACATATTGGTTTCTGCTCCTGCGACTCCTAGAAGCGCTCGTACATCTCTACATCTCTTTGGGAAATAAACTTTAAATAATCGAAGTATGGGTTCCACAGTGAAAATATATATATATATATATATATATATATATATATATATATATATATATAACTGAACTCTCTATGTCTCTCTAAGCCCCTTCTACATTAAAAATGATAAACAGTAATTATAAGAAAACAATACATGGGTAGGCATATGTAACACTGAGTTTTATACACAACTTCATTGTGGGATACTTTTATAAACCCCTCAATGTTTACTCTCAAGGTTTATGTAACATGCCACAGCTCGTGTGTGTAACTAGCCATTTATTATTCTCTATTTATAAAATGGGCAGGGAAATTCCTGCATTCTGATTGGTTGTTACCTGTGCATTGAATCCATTCAATGCACAGGTAAAAATAAGTGCAAAAAGCAGGACCAGAGTATGAAAAAGAAATCACTGTGACAGTAGAACACTGGTGTTGAGAAATGGAGCCATTTTTTTCTTTATGTTAACAAGCAAACTATCATCCAGTAAAGCACTCACATAAACATATTTAGGAATTTTTCTTAATTGTAAATAGTAGCCTTATACAGATAACAGTCAAATTTACAAAAAAAGACAAAAACACAATTTACTGACCAGATCCAATCTCTCAAGCAAGAATCGTGGTGCTGCTCTTGGAGCATGCGAACTCCGACTGTCTCTGCTCAAAATTGCAAGCCTCTCATGTCACAGTTCTTAATCAAAAATATCCTTGCACTGCTTCTGTTACTATTTTTTTCTTATTTTAATACTAACAGACTCAGTCCTGTCAGGTAAGATGCAGCATGGTCGACAGAAGTACTTCTGCTTGGTGAGTAAGCCAGTTCGCTTAGCCACAGGAAGGGGAGGGGATGCTTGGTCCTGCACATCTCCTAGAAACACTCATATATCCCTTGGAGGCAAAAAAAACATTCTTGACATTGTATGCCATTGAACACCTCCTCGCTGTCCCATCCAAGGCTAACAACAAATGTTGGTGTCTCCTCCAGGACGATACACTTGATGGGGGGGCTCCTCCATGGAAATAATCTAAAAGCACAGTAAATGATAAAAGCAGATGACATCATTTTCTACCTGGCAGAAGGACTATTTTATCAGACATTCTAATCATAATAGCCATTTTTTCCACATATAACTGAAGTTTTTGTAACATTAAAAAGTAAAAAAAAATCTAGCCCATTTTGTAAGCAAAATAAGACACCCCAGGAGTGTGCATTGAATAGATCTGACTGCACTTACATACATACATACATAGATAAATACAAAGAAGCAAGTAGAAGAAGGCCATTTGGTCTATCAAATCTGCTCATTTTGCAGGTCCACAGCTTGCGCTAATGTCCCTGCCCTCCCTCCTCACTCCTTCCATCCTCCCTACCCATGATCCTTACCTTCCCTCATGCCTGTCCCAGCCTCTCTTAAAGCTGCCCACTGTCTTCAATGAGATGACCTCTTCCAGCAGCACATTCCAGGTGTCCACCACCCTCTCTGTCTGACACTTCCAGGGGCTGAAGACACCAGGCCACACACTATGCCCCTAGGCATGTGATCAGATCTGTTCAGTGTACACCCCATTGTGTTTTATTGCTTGCATATCATGGTTTGCAGTATCTATGTCTCTCTGCCTAGATATGGATACTGGAATGATCCACGGATAGTGATCCAGAGCAGTTAATGCACTATTTGAGCATCCCTATTATTTATTACATACACAACTTATTTAATATTTTTGCTGCTCTCCCTTTATTCAGTATATCGATATAACAGGCATACTGAAATGATGATGTTTCCAAGACTGTATATATTTTGTCAATGACATAATGTACATGTAGCCATGATTACATTAATTCTCCTATACTGTGCTAATACTTTTTATCTTAACTAGGTCATTACTAGGTTAGCTAGAATTTTCATTAAAAATCATGTAGGGTACAGCTTCAGGTTTTCCTCAGTAGATCATCAGGGACTTAGGCTGAGAAAGGGATGAGGCTACATGTTGGAACATCTTGGAGGAAAATTCCAAATATACTCTGAAGACAAGGATGTAATGTAGAAATATATGATTAGTAACTGATGCAAGCTGTTAGCTGACAAATGTTGTGCTAGTTGTAGTGGTATGGTGAAGAAGTAAATACACACAACAGAGAGTGCGTTCAGCTATATCATCACACATCTCAGGTGTGTACTGAGGTACAAGGCCAGAAGATGAGTACCTTACAACACCAGGGGCATGCAAGGATTACAATGTAATTTATAAAATGGATTTTGCAATAAATGAAACAAAAAGAATGCAAAACATGTAACCATGCATTAAGCAATATTGCTAGCAATCATGCAATAGGTTTAGGCAAATCATAACTTTCTATTTTAACTATCTATTTTATAACACAAATGAAGTAGACAGATGAGATTTCCTGAATTTATTTATTTAATTGATTTTTTTATTTAATTCATATATCGGATTTACAAACCTTTGAGTCAAAGACTCATTTACAAAGGCACCTCATCGCAGGGAGGGGAAACAATATATTTGTGAGACAAGACAGTGGGGAACAGTACAGGTGAGATACATGCAGCATACATAACAGAAATTTCAAAGAGCAAGTAAACATAGGCAAGTTGCAGAAGAGCACACAACAGCAAGTAAACATAGGCAAGTTGCAGAAGAGCACACAACAGCAAGTAAACATAGGCAAGTTGCAGAAGAGCACACAACAGCAAGTAAACATAGACAAGTTGCAGAAGAGCACACAACAATAAGTCATTGGGCCCAATGGGTCACACAAGATACAATGTGTGGTATACAGACTGAAAACAGGCTAATTAAGAGAACTGTTGTATACGTAATACTATAGGAGCAGGTTGGTTTGAGAGGCACTCACGGGAAGACCTATAAAAGGCATATACAGCTCCGAGTGCTAGTGAGGTGTTTGCGTAGGGCGGTTTTGAAGGGGCCAGTTTTGGAGGTGTTTGTGATGTGCACGGGGAGGGAGTTATACCAGGACGGAGCTCTGTGGTGAAAGGACCTTTGGGTGAGTGAGGTCCTGGCTCTAGGCACCTGGAAGGTGGCTTTGGTAGTATTACAGGTGGCGACCGAGTAGGAGGCCAGTAGAAGCGGTGCGGTGACTCCTGGGGGACATAGCCCAAGTAGAGCCTTTTTAGCCAGTATGCAGGTGTGATATTGAAGTCGTTCTTCAAGATTGAGTATGTTAGAGGTGGAGCAAAGATGGCACATGTGAGTTCTGCTTGGGGCACCGGTCAGGAGCCTTCAGGCTTTGTTGATAGAGGTCTGGACTTTGGTGAGGGCAGTGGGGTTAGCGGCTGCATAGGTGGGGAGTCCATAGTCAACCAATGACAGGATGTAGGAAGTGATAGCCAGCTGTAGGGCGAACTTGGGGAGGCAATCTTTGTGATGGTAGAGGAGTCCAATCCAGGCATTCATGGCAGAGGACAAAGCACTGACATGGGCATGGAAGGAGAAAGCCGAGTCGAAGGTGATGCCCAGGTATTTGTATGTTGATACCTGCTCAAGGGGGTGGAGGGTGCTGGGAAAGATGCAAAGGGGAGCATTTTTGGAGTTACTTTGTCGGTGTGCAAAGATCATAGATTTTGTTTTCTTGAGGTTCAGAACCAGGCGATGATCGAGGAACCATTTGAATGCAAATGCCTAGTTACTAATTTATTGCATGCTTGGGGTGGAGGCATGATTGTTTACAAGAGTATGGCAATCATAATCCATGATGTGCAGAGCATCACATAAACTTCATGGCAACATACAATAACAGCATTTTTGGGGCTCCTTATTTATGTCCATTAGATTTTGTTTTACCAATATTTTGCATGGTTCATAGCCGTTCTGTTGACAAGCACTTCTCTATGAATCAGAAAAGTTGAAAAGCCAGAATGGTTTACAACTTTTATCCTTTGCCTTTTGAAGAAGCACAACTATTAAGGAGCTTAAATGCAGAATGGCACGGCCAGTGATAACCAGTTCATCCACTGATTTGTAGTCTGCTCAGAATAATTCTATTTCCTAATTCAGGTTCTTGAAAGAGTTTAATCATGTGAGCAAGCTAGTATCCATCATGCCAACTAATACATGCAGGGTCAAGTTATTTATTCTAATAAAAAATCATGGCATGCTAAATTATTGATCCCTTGATGGGATTTCATTGAATTGCTTGTAGCCTCTGGAGCTATTAGTAATAGTGGAAAATTGAAAAGGACCTGAAGCAGAAAAATAAAGGCCCACAGGACTGCAAAGTGAACAAAATGGAAGCACTTCAAATGGATTCTGATGAAGCACTATAAGGGTACACCTGTGGAAGGGTTCAGATTATGTAATACATTCTTGACATTGCAAATAATGGAGCCATTCAATGGTGCAGTAAATATGCACTGTCTTTTACAGGATAATGGGACTAATGTGCTTCCTTAATATGCTTTTGTGGTCCACTGGATTAGTGCTTTTGCTTCATTAAAGATCAATGGCATGAAGTTAATTCCAGTGTAAGCCCCCAAGGAAATCAGTTGGAGCCTTGGGGTATGCTCTGTGAAGAATGTAGATGCATCTTAAAAATATCCTTCTATTGGACAGAATTGTGCAAAGTGATTTAGAAATCATTTGGTTAAAATAATCTTTTCTGTCACTGACTAAGAATGGTAGGTTTCCCTAGATGGTACATTTGTGAAGCCATTTTATCTCTATGAGAGGGTTAAGTAAGCCAAGTAATGATTATAGAGAAATACACAGGATTCCCTATATGGTTATTTTAAAGGTTACTTTAGATATCCTAAAATTGGGGTGTTATGTTAGACTTTGCAAAGGAACCTTGAAGAAAGAATCATTTTAAAAACATGCACATAAAATTAGGCTGTGGGGACATCTTTTTTGTTGACAGAAATGGCAATGTGATGATTTTGGAGGTAGTATGATACAGTGGTTAAAGCACCAACTTGGAAACCAGGAGATCACATGTTCAAACCCCACCAGGCCCACAGATACTTACTACAAGACCTTGAGAAAGTCACTTAACCATTCAGTGCTCCAGTTTACCCAGCTATGGAAATGGATAGAAGCAGAACTCCTTCTGGAAACGTGATGTGGCATCTCAGCTGGGCTAAGCCTGGTAAATAATTTATAAAATAAAAATGAACAATGTGACTGTCTTTCCAAACTGAACAGTTTGCAGTTAAGCTAGTGTAAATAAGCCACTGAGTCATGCTCAGATGGCTGCTGGCCCCTGTACAGTCTGACACTTGCAACAGTGCCACCATTCTCCCTAGAATTATTTGAAGCAGTTCAAACAGGTGGCATAGGGATGTGGCAGCAGTCAGGGTACCTGATGTGAGACAAATAACAGCAAGGGACCAGATGAGAGAATGGCTGGTGCAGCAGAATCAGAAAAGGGAGGAAGGGATGCGCTGGATACCAGGCAGACTAACTGTTCTGGGACAAAGGAGAATTCCCACTAGACTAGCATGACAATGGAGGAATCAGTATGCAAATATCAAATCCCAGAAGCAGGCCTAAAGGAAAGGGTTGGTGGATGAGGTATAGACTATAATGGGAGTGCCAGTGTAATATATGTTAATTCATGGGTATAAACAAAGTCCAAGAGGGTAGCATCTTTCAAAAAAAGAGGTGTGCAAGAACAAGGGGGCACAATTTGAAGATGGGAGGGCGGCTCCGAGGTAATGTAAGGAAGTATTTTTTCACAGAGAGGGTTGTGGATGTATGGAATGGCCTTCCAGAGGAGGTTGTGGAGTCACAAACAGTGGTTGAATTCAAGCATGCATGGGACAGCCATAAGGCAATTCTAGGGGGTGGGGGTAGAAAGAAGTAGGCTGCTGGTTAACTAGGATCTGCAGCTTATCCATTAGGTTGGGAAATGGACAGACTGGGTGGGCCAAGCGGTCCTTATCTGCCGTCAAAGTCTATGTTTCTATGGCATGATGGTTGTATTTTAGGTGTAGGAGTTGAAAACCCCATTTGTGAAAACTGACAGCTGGCACCCATTATTTGTATTGCAACTTAGCCAGCAGGGAGACTCAGTCCCCTGGCAACTATGTTTTCTCTTTATGTCTCACAGTTTGTGATGGTAGCATAACAGTGAGCCTTTTGCACCCTGATTTGGTGCCACCAGCTTCTGTCGCTGTGTGTTGGTCCCTTGGGTTTTAATTTTGCTGAAGCACTACACAGTTTGGGTCCTGGCAACATAAGAGATCTTCTTTCTCCATATGCCTTGTCTTCCCTCTCCACTCCGCGGAAGCCAGCTTGCTTGTGGTCTCCATTCCTGGCTTAAACATTTTGGGGCACAGAGCACTGGAAGTGGCTGCACCATCCCACTGGAATTCTCTGCCACCCCATGTTTATTCTGCTTGCTTAGTGGAGACCTTTAGGAGAGCTCTAAACTCTCCCTTTTTTGAGAAAGCCTACTGTTTCAATTAATTTGTGATACAGATTCATTAAGCAGTTTTGTATTTATTGTTATTACTACATGTTTCCCTGTATGGCACCTTGAGCCCTTGGGAAAGGGTGCCTTATAAAGAAACTTTGCCTTGCTTTGCCTTAACAAGAGAATCCAGTACTAGTCGTAACAATTTAATTGGATTCCAATCAGCAAGAGCAACAGGTTTGCACCTGCTCACTGTACACAGATAGGGCTGGTGATGCAATTCCATTAAAGGGACATGCTTCCTGGCCACACAATAGCTTTCTCTCTCAATCTAAAATGTGTTTTCCTATGTGACTGAAGACATTTGCTAAATCTAACCATGTGTTCTTTTTACTGGATCCTCAAGGTAACCTTGAAAATGGTCTTTTATGGAATGGTATGCCTTTTAATCCTGACATATCTACAGGTAGCTGGTGGCTGCTGAAGTAGGTCAGGTCTCATCATAAGCAATCTAAATGATCACTTTTTATGGTTGCAGACGACCAGAGAGAAAAACTAGAATCATTCTAACTGGCAGAGTGCTTTCACTGTGATCTTGATGTACAGTACTGTAGGTCACAGTGAACATCAGCAATTATGTTCTGCAGTTTAAATACGATGCACTATAAATGGACATTCAACAAGTAAATGGCTCATACTAGTAGTACTAGTACTGTACATTTATTTCTATGGCTCAGGGCATCTTACAGATAAGACAAACACAGCACAGCTCCGAATGAGAACTTTCAATTAAATAACCCAGTTAAACTACATTTATGAACATGTTCCCAGCATCAGAGGCATACATCGAATGATTACAGTAGAGGGCCATCAGGTGTTGTCAAAAGCCTCTTTAAAGTTAATGTTTTAAGACAAGGGGGCCTCTCTCAGGGCTTTGGGGAGAGAATTCCACAGCAGTGCACAAGCCACTTCAAAAGCTTGACCCCAAGAAGACTTTAATCTAGCTCTTGGTACCATCAAGAGGCCCTTCTCAGGGGATCCCCCTGACAAAGACCTAGTGGTCTAAGTGCCAGAGCTTGTTGGGACTGCAATAGTTTCTCCTCTTCACAGTGCATAGTCCTTGTATTTGCCTACAAAAAAGTTTGAATTCAGTAGCAGTCCCTGATTTCACCCCATATTTTATTCTGACATTCTGATACCTGGATATACTCCTCCTAGAGTGGCTCAGACTTCCTTTTTTTTAATTCAATATACTTTATTAATGTGGCTCAGCTTTCCTGGGTTGTTGTGTTTTCATTAGGGGCTGGGTAGCCCCTACTGAGCACCCTGTCAGCAGCACCACTGTTCACACAGCCTCCTACCCTGACTGAGTGGAGTGGGGGACTGATAAGGAGTCAGAAGCTCAGACAGATAGCCAAGGCCAAATCTGCGTAGGGCCTTATAGGTTGTTAAACCAATCCTCAAAGTGATATGCCACTTCACCGATAGCCAGTGCAGTTTGCACAAAACCAGAGTCACACAACAATACCTTGAAAGTCCTGTCAGCAATCTTGCAGCAGTAATTTACACTATCTGGAGGCATCATAGGGTATCACCATTGACCCTGAGGTTCAAGGTGTCACAAACCACTCAGCAGGTCAGGCACTCTGCTCCCATAGTGCCAATCTCTGAGCACAGTATTGTGAACAGGAAAAAGAACAGGGTAACCCTCCTGTATGCTTGTGGGTCCGAATTACCTTTAGTCTCAAGTTCTGGGGGGATTCAAACTGTGAACCTTATGCTAGCATACCCAAATGTACAGGATCAGATAATTTGCTGTTTGGGTGGATGCCAGATATCTTTTACCTAAGGGCACCTAACCAGGTATCCAAAATGAACCCTTAGAACTTAGGTATATTCTTTCCTTTTCCCAGTTTGGTAATACCATCAAGCTTATAAACAGTTATTAGTCAGTCTTAACCATCTATACATGACATGCAAAAAGAAAGAACTTCGAAGACACACCCAGGCAGGCTTTTCAGATGAAAGGTTTACTTAAAAATAGATCAAAATATGTAAAATGTAAACACAGCACACTATGTCACAAAGCATACAATCACCTAAAAGAAAACAAGGACAAGTACAAACTAAAACTCCTACCACAATACAATTAGACTTTTTCTATCTAATGTATTACCTCAATAAGTGCCTTAGATAGGTCTTGTTTCTTAAGAGTCCAAAAATAAATTTATCTCAGTAAAACCACAGAATACAGTTTAAACTCTGTGTTTCCATTCCTTCTGTGATGTCAGCTAGCTCTTCCTGTTGCATATAAAATAATTATACAAACAATGATCTTCCTGTCAGGTGATATTTTAAATACTGTGACTTCAGCAAAAACTAATTTCCCAATATGACTCCTTAATTAACATCCCCTCTTTGATCTTGAGTAGTTCCTCTTCCCAGGCCACATCAAAGGAGTTTATGACCTTTCTGCCATATCTCACTTAGGTGCAAAATAGCTTTTTAACACCAGTTGATTTAAGATGTCATAAAAGTTTATGATCCCTATATCCTGGCAGCTGGATCAGCTATGATTAAGTCTCTATCTGGCTTTTTAATTACCTCCTGGTATCAGGTTACTATATCCTGTTATTCTCACTAAAACCTGGGGAGTGGGAGAAGCACCCATAGCCCAGCTGTCTCATGGAGACAATCACATACTACATTTTTATATAACAAAAATCATAGAACAATCATAACCAGCTGGCCAAGCATCACACAGGGCATTACAGTAATCAAGCATGGATGTCACAAATATATCTACTAGGTCCTTGGAGGTGATAAATCTCTAATGCACTTGTAGTTAACTTGCACTTCTGTTATGGCTGACCCCTAATCTCTATTGCACTTGTAGTTAACTTGCACTTCTGTTATACCTTAGCCAACCTGTTCTGCCTATGCTGACTCCTCACTAACTTCCCTAGATCGAACTGCATGTTAGTTTGACCTCAGTGGTAGGGAAAATGATGGAATCACTTCTGAAGGAAAGAACTGTTGAGTGCCAAAGAGGCCAGTGGGTCACAGGACTCAAGGCAGCATGGATTCACAATGGGAAGGTCATGTCAGATGAAACTAATAGATTTTTTTGCCTGGGTGACCAAAGTAGTAGACCAGGGAGGGGCTGTGGACATGGCCTACCTAGATTTTAGCAAGGTATTTGATACAGTCCCACACAAAAGATTAATACACAAGTTACCTAGCCTTGGAGTGGGTCCCAAGGTGGCAGCCTGGATAAAAAAATTGGCTAAACAACAGGATGCAAAGGGTAGTAGTAAATGGAAGGTTACTAGTGGGGTACTGCAGGGTTCAGTACTGGGACCAGTCCTTTTTAATGTCTTTATAAATGACATTGCAGAGCAACTGGAAGTAAAGGTATGTCTCTTTGCAGACGACACAAAGATCTGCAACAGGGTTGATACACAAGATGAAATGGAAAGGATGAGAAGGGACTCAACAAGGTTGGAGGAATGGTCAGATGTATGGCAGCTCAGATTCAGTGCAAAGAAGTGCAAGGTAAATCACCTGGGAGACAAAAACCCAGGGAAAGAGTACACAATGGGGGGTGAGATACTGACAACAGTAAAAATGGAAAGGGACCTGGGGATAATTATATCAGATGACCTTAATGTGGGCAAGCAATGTGAGAAGGCAGTAAGGAAGGCTGGGGGGATACTGGGATGCATAGGGAGAGGCATCAATAGTAGAAAACAGGAAGTTGTTATCCCTCTGTACAGACAGTTGGTGAGACTCCATCTGAGTACTGTGTGCAGTTCTGGAGACCCCATCTCCTCAAAGACATAGACAGAGTGGAGGCTGTCCAGAGGAGGGCAACAAAATGGTGCAGGGTCTGCACAGAAGACATATCAAGAAAGACTAAAGGAGCTTAATATGTATACCCTTTAGGAAAGAAGGGAGAGAGGGGACATGATAGAAACTTTCAAGTACCTCAAGGGAATCAACAAAGTCCAAGAGGGTAGCATCTTTCAGAAAAAGAGATGTGCAAGAACAAGGGGGCACAATTTGAAGATAGAGGGGGGATGGCTCAGAGGTAATGTGAGGAAGTATTTTTTCACAGAGAGGGTTGTGGATGCATGGAACAGCTTCTCTGAGGAGGTCATGGAGTCAAGAACAGTGGGGAAATTCAAGAATGCATGGGACAGACATAAGGCAGTCCTACTGGGGGGTAGGAGGAAGTAAGCTATTGGTTAACTAGGATCTGCAGCTTATCTGTTAGGTAGGAAAATGGGCAGACTAGGTGGGCCAAGCGGTCCTTATCTGCCATCAAATTCTATGTTTCTACAATTCTATTCAGCCATTTTCTAGCTACACAGTTATGTGTCATTTAGTATATGCCTAATTGTTATTTTGTTTTGTTGTATCTATCTAGTCCAAAACAGTTAGCATCCTTCTATTTCATTACTCCTGTACAGTCTGCTCAAATTATTTGAATGTAATCTACTGTAAATGTATATTGTGTACCAAATCTCTGTAAATTATCCTCATGTTCCTTAACCCCCACATGTCACACTGGGAGACAAGCAACTTGTTGCTCAGCGTGCCTTCCTGGGGAAACATTTCAATAAATAAATAAATAAAAATGTAAATAAATACGTGATTTAATCCTGCTAATGTTCCTCAGATGGTAAAAGCCACTGTGGACTACGGCCAGCACCTGAGCTTCTAGTGTCAACCCTTAATCCTGAATGGCCTCCAGATGAAGCAACAGTAACCAAACTCCAAACTGCTCCTCTCTAAATCAGTGAATATTTGTCTACTCTAGCACTATTAGATATCCTGCTTTTCTTGGAGGATACTGATAGTTTTTTTTCATAATGACAACATGGCCTGGATTTTGCAAAAACTGCTATGAAATGTATTGCTCTAAATCAAGGTGCTCTCTGCTGCCATATTACAGTTGTACAATCAGAGCTTACTAGTTGATGATGGGCATACAGCTGTAGCCAGTGACAAGTAGCACTATATATAGATTAATACATTGAGGGAGTGTATAATGAGAATTTAATGCACACCCGAGGTGTGGAATGCTACATAAATCCCAAGGGTGACGCCTGAGGCATTTATCAAAGCATACCACACCAAGGGTGTGCATTAATTTCAAGTTTTGAGCTCCCCCCATGTGTAGTTTTGTGCAATTGCTGGGGGATGTTTTTTCTCCAACTAGATTTCATTAAATAAAAAAGTGTCTGTGAAGCTGGGTGTTGTCTCTAATTTTTATTCAGAAGAACATTAGAGAACATTAAATAAGAAACACATCCTATTTGTATTTCTGTAAATAAATGGCTTTTTTGACTTAAATAGGAATCCCTTGCTTTTACTGACAGACTGTGGGAATGGTAAGATGTTCGACCCCGGTCTGAATATGGCAACTTGTGAAACCAGCAATTAAAAAGACAGTTTCTACACGAGAACAGTTGTAAATGAAAAGAAACATGTTTAAAAAATGTGAAGTTGAGGGAAGATTTAAGTTTTTAGTTTAACTGTGAATCAGTTTCAGTTGCTGCAGGTCCCCATTGCCAAGGCAATATGATAATGAGCAGCAGAGGCTGGAGTTCATGGCTGTTTGTATGGAAACAAGAGAGAGAGAGAGAGAGTGTTACTTTCAGAGCTTCAGATTATCTGAAATGCATTTGTGCTGAGTCGGAAGGTTAGTAATGATCCGCTGTACTATGCAAGCTGTTTTTATGTTATGGTGCTGGTTTCTTGATTTGGTCTATGCTTCTCCGAAGTGTTTGTGTTACTGCCAATTGACAATAGTTTTTAGAACAGAGTAAGTGAGCTCAAGGTGGGCAGAGGAGAAGCTGGCCTGTGTTCACCTTTATAACCCATGGGTAGCGATGTAAGTTTGTCATGGCAGTCATACACGTCATTGATTCCACGATGTTTGATCTTTATTCAGGACTTCCATGACTTTCAATAGTGTCATCAGAATGTAGCAATGATGACAGTGCCACAACATTTACTACTGTTTACTAATGATTTCATGAACAAACAATGAGTCATTAAAACCTCGTCCATGACAAACTTACATCCCTACCCATGGGTTATAACAGTGAATTATAACCAGCTTCTCCTAAATGAAAAAAACTTCCCCCAGTTATTTCATTTTAGTAATAAACCATGACAAGATTTGCATTATAGAATTTTAATTCATGCCTCAGAGGTGTAGTAAGACACAAAGACAAATACCAAGTGTCCTTACATCCTTGTGAAGTGCATTGAAATCTTATGATGCACACCCTGGAGGGGCATATTACACTCATAAAATGGCACTAAGTAGTTTTTTTTTTTTTTGTGGGAGGAAAATAAGATTCAGCTCCTGACCGTGCATTTATAGAGATTTAATGCATGGTCAGGTGAGGTCTCTTGGCTAATGAAATTTGTAGATGTTTTCTTGCCATTTTGTAAACCTAAATGTACTGTTTATAGATATACTCAACTCTCTGCCATCTTATCTGTCCTCCCTCTTGTCGATCCCCCCACCTCCTGCTACTTACTTCAATTCTCTACATACAGAATGCTCGCCCTCCCCCCGTGGTGCACATCAACTGGCCAAAATGCCTTCTCATACATATTCTCTAACTCCTGGAACTCTCTCCCTCTCAAAATTTGCTCTAAACAAAAATCACTGATCCCTTGCATTTCTCCTTCGGAAGCACACAGTACAGTGCTGCAACTGCAACTAATCCCCATACCTACCCCCCTTATCTATTCTTTTTATCTCTACCTTTTTTCTCACCCCCTTAATTACCTTAAATTAATATAACTTCCCTTCAACACTACCTCAACATTGCCCGCCTCTCCACCACTACTTCCTCCATCCCTCTCCTCACCCCCTCCTCTTACTCTATATCCCCATTTTCTTCAGCCAACTTCCAGTACCCTTGCAGGGTCCCAGCATCCTGAAGGGGTAATAGTCCTGGCTACCCAGTCCCTCTAGTGTCCCCCTATACCACCTACTCACACATCCTCCTCCTCCTGTTCTTCTCCTCCTATCTACATCACGTATTGGGCCCAGAATAAGCACTTCCATTGATCCTGCTAGCACTTGTCCTTGCCTGTTCCCACCCTTGAACTATCAGCACTGTTCTCAGCAGTCAGCTCCATCTGCATTCTAAACCTGGCTTAGTCAGTAGGATTAAGCCCATGTTGTGTCCATAAAATTGATGTTTTGGCACAAAGTGTCAGTGATAATTGCTGTGTATAGCTATATATTTGCATACCATGTCCCTGTTTA
Organism: Neoceratodus forsteri; assembly: GCA_016271365.2. Classification (NCBI taxonomy): domain Eukaryota; kingdom Metazoa; phylum Chordata; order Ceratodontiformes; family Ceratodontidae; genus Neoceratodus; species Neoceratodus forsteri. The sequence continues at coordinate 239,621,128 of CM028132.1, read as the reverse complement.
TTTTGCTATGTCCTTGGTTTTGATTTTTACTTGTTTTTGTATGAAGAATGTATATGACTCTGTTCACTGTTCTCTTGATTGTTGGTTTTCACCGTCTCCTTAAGTAACCTTTCCCCCAGGACACTTTTGGAAATGAGGTGTTTCACAGTTCATGTTGCTTTCCTGGTAAATCTCTTCGAAATAAATAAATAAATTATACAGCATCACAGAAAATCTGATTAAAATTAATAAGGATATCACACTGATATATCCAGATATATAAAGGAGATGCCACAGCCCATTGAAAATTTCAGCAATATTTTTCCTCGAATGCAGTTTAATGTTATGACATCATGAGTGTCAAATCCATGAGTGACGTCAAAGGTCAAGCTCCTCGAGGGGACAATATAACTGATATTTTCAGTGGGGTCCATGGCATATTCAGTTTATGTAAGACAGCTTTATTTAACGGCTTTAAATGTTTGTTTGTTTATTTTTATGTTGGCGTGCTTGCGCAGCCAACATATTGTGGTAGTGCAGATTTGGAGGCTCAGTCACTGATGGGCAAATGCAGGGCATGCACCAGTAGGTGCATCCCTCATTCCCCAATCAGCCTGCATGCCGGCGCCACACCATGCATACATAATGTGGTGAGCACATCTAAGAAAGGTTCTGCTGCAATCCGAGCAAAGCTTGTCAGACACAGCGGACCTTCCTTTGACGTGCTCAGTGACATTATGAACATGACAGCACACTGGCCACCAAACTGCAGACTTCAGGGGTGCCCAATCCCCCTGTCACTTTACCCTGCCCCCTATGTATGTGCCGATAGGGGAGCCCACTGCCTGTCGGCATAGAGCACCCCCCATTTGTTATATGCCAAGGGGGGTGCCCAATCCCCCTCGGCTCTTACCCCCCCACTTTCCTTGTGCACTGATGGGGGAGTCAACTGCCAGTCGGCATAAAGAACCCCCTCATTGTTAAATGCCGAGCGGGTGCCCAATTCCCCTTGGCTCTGCCCCCCAACTTTCTTTGTGTGCCAACGGGGGGGTGCCCAATCCCCATCAGCATAAATTCCTCCCCCCCTTGTGTTGTGTGTCGAAGGTGCTCAATCCCTCATCAGCTACAGAACCCCCCCAAACAGTTAGGTGGCATGCTGGGAGCCCACCCAGTGTGCCAAATCCCCTTAAAAAAAAAACTGTCCTGCAATGTTTAATTTTTCTTTACCTGTAAAATGAAAACTGTCCCTTGTAGTCTCCCTGACCCCACCTGCACCCACCCTCTGCACACCCTGCCTTCTCACACACCCCCCATCCCATACTTACCTCCGGAGTCCAGCACGATGATCTTCGGTGGACCGGAAACACGTTTGCACTCTTCAAAGCCGACCGCGAACCGAAGAAATGCTGGTAAGCTGTATAATGCAATAAATAGGGTTTTTTCAACTTTGATGCATATCTCAGGCATTTTGGGGAATTTTGGCACCAAATTTTCAACATGGGGTTTTTGGGACCTCACCTCATGAATTCTGTCACAGTCATGGTGTTATCAAGTCCCAAAAGGTGATTTCTCAGTCATTGCGCAGAATCACCTTTCAGGACTGAGTAATGACATGACAGTGCCACTGTTCATGAGGGGGGCTCTCAAAAAGCCTATGTTGCAAATTTGGTGGGAAAAATCCAAGAAATGACTGTTTTACGAGCATGCATTGCGGAGCTGCTACGGACGCTGGTAAGTTATTAATTCAATATTTTCATGCCAGATTCTTAACATTGGCATTTTACCACACCTTCTTGTGAACCATACAGCTGTTATTTTTCACATCCTGGCTGTAATTGTTTTCGCACTTCCAGCGCAGAATAGCGTGGTCACTGTGGGAAATCAGTGTTCAGGACACATTACAAAAATGACAGTGACACTGTTCATGAGCAGAGATCCTAAAATGCCTGTGTTGAAAATTTGATGACAATACTCCATAAAATGACTGTGCTACGAGCGTGCATTGTGCAGTTTGCACGCACGCTCATAAGTTCGCGAACTTATAATATTTTCACTCCAGATTTTCAACGGTGCCATTGTTCTGCACCTCCTAATGACTAGCACAGCTGTCATTTTTCACATCCTGACCAAAATCTGTATTTGCAGTTCCGGTACAGAATAGCGCATTCGCTGTGGAAAGTCCATGTTCGAGACACATTATTAAAATGACAGTGACACTGTTCATTAGCAGATGTCCTAAATGCCTATGTTGAAAATTTGGGGATGAAAGTCAATATAATGAGTGTTTTATGTGTGTGCGTTGCGCAATTTGCACACTCGCTCGTGACTTTGTGAATTTATAATAGTTTCACTCCAGCTGTTCATCACTGGCATTTTTCTACACCTCCTTATGAACAGTACAGCTGGCTGAAATGTGTTTTCACATGTCCAGTGCAGAATTGCACGGTCACTGTGCGAAATCACTTTTCAGAACAGTTTTCAGAAATGACAGTGACACTATTTATGAGCAAAGGTCCTAAAATGCCTATGTTGAAAATTTGATGCCGAAAGTCCATAAAATGACTGTGTTGCAAGTGTGCATTGTGCAGTTTCCATGCACCCTTGTAACTTCATAAATCTGCAATATTTTCTTGCCACATTCTCACCACTGGCATTTGTGCACACCTCCTTGTCAACAATCCAGCTGCTATTTTTCACAGCTTGCCTAAAACACATTTCCGCAGTTATGGCGCGCAATGGCATGCTCGCTGTGGAAAATCACCTTTTGGGACACATTAACAAAATCACAGCACTATGCATCTCTAGCTCCACCACTGCCACTGCCAATGCCAGCGCAACAACATTCAGCATTGACAAAGGCTTGTTTTTATCTACTGTGATTTATTTATTTATTAATTTTTGTTTTCGAATGGCGAAGCATTCTTGAGGATGACTGAGTGGAGTTTCCTTGTTGTGATGCATGGGATTCTTTTCATGCACTGTTGTACCACATCACTGAGCGTATGGATCATGAGTGAGCTGGGAAGTGCTGCCTGAGTGATGGTGAATTTGGGGTGGTGAAGTGAACTAGCACAGCCCAAAGAAAGGCTGAGGAAAGGACATTGGTTGGTGACATGTGGGGAGAGAAAGTGCCAGTCAGAGAGAGCTGTATGTGTCGGGGATGTGAGAGAGGTAAGAGGGTGGTAATTGTGTTTGTAATGTTAATTTCAGAGGGAGAGGAGGAGAAGAAGTGATGTTCAAAATGTTTTGGGGCAGACTTTTAAATTTATGACTGACTAGATCCAATGTGCAACTGAGCAACTGAATTCTAACTGTGCAGTTTGTGCTGCCGGCTCCAGCAAATCCCTACCTACAGTGTGGATAAATTCTGGCATGGGGGACCTAGAATGAGGATAAATGTGATATCCACACTCTCGGTCTGACCACCCTCTAGATATTTGTCAGAATTCATCCTCACTAGCACTGTATAAATCTAGATGTACAGCAGTGTTTTTACTGGTTCTTAGCAGTAACATGTATCCAGAAAAACAATGCAGATTAATGATCTTTGGTAGTTATTAAGTATGTTATGATGTAAACGCTAGCAGAATATATGATTCTGGTTCTTAAGATATTAAAGGAGCAGATAAGGATGATCAGAGGGAAATGTTTCAGTGTTTCCAGGAAAGTAGAACTAGAGGGCATACCCTATGCCTTGATGGGATAGAATTTAGAGTAATATGAGGAAGCAGGTTTTTTCACCCAGATAATGTTAAACCTACTGTATAGATTCCTAAAAGAAACAATGCCAGTAGCAAATGTTGAATCTATTAACATAATAGTGAATAGTTAGCCCTTGTTGTGTACGGAGTGCAAGAATATGTTGTACCACAGTTTAAAGGTCATGAAAAGCTGTATCACAGTAGCTATTGTCACTAATATATTGTATAAAAACCTTTGCTGACAGAATGTCATGCCAGCACACCTTTCTTCCATTAACCCCACTGGCCTTTCCCCTTTCACAGAACAATTTGTTTTAAAACTTACCCACCATGTGAACAGCTGCTAATTATGCACCCTGCCACCTCTCCTGCATGCCCAGAAATGTATATTTGTTTTAGTTTTTAACTTTATAAAGACATCCAATGCTGCACTTTGCCCTATGGCTGAAAGATGCGCATGCTCTTGGAGAATTCAAAAAGTTGCTTATTTATGTTCAGAAATTTTAGTTTTGCGTGCTACGGTTGCAGCCATTAAACAAGCTGGTATATACCCTATACAGTTAACAGCGTTTCCCAGTGGGATCAGAGTGCTGCAAACAGAAGGCCCATTTTACTAGCAGGGTGTCATTTATTTCATTGTAATATATGGATTTTAAAAATAATACCCCCAAAAAGCATACAAAAAAACCCCTGTAATACCTTAGTCAGTGCCATAATACTATACTTCCGGTCCCCGTAATACTATACTTCCGGTCCAATAATACTATACTTCCGGTCCTCGTAATACTATCGTTGGGATCACCAACTTTTCTAGTGTCCAAAGCATAGTTTTTTTTGTTTCTTTTCTTTTTATTCCTGAGAGAGAGAGAAGCAGAACTCCACGCAGGAAGGGGGGATGTGAGTGAAGAGCGAGAACAAGCAGCACGGAACCATCCCACAAGGAATCCAGAGGTAAAACCTCGTCAGCATTTCGTATCCATATATTACAAAAAATAACAGTTAGGTTCGAGTGAATCACTCGGCTGTAATTCCATCTCGAGGTTCTGGGGACATAGGAACCTCTCGATGGAATTACAGCCTTGTAATTCACTCGAACCTATCTATTATTCTATTTCTCTAGGCAAAATCAGCTTACAAATGTAAAAATGCAAACTCAGCAACAAGGAAATAAAGTGCTACTTCTTTTTTTTCTTTAAACATTGTCATGGCATTACATTAAAAACTGCACTCATCCAACTGGTTTTGACCACATTAGTAGTTTGCTTTCCTGTATAAAATAGATGGGTGGCAGCATTTTGCACATGATGACATGATTAAAGGAGATATTTTGGAAAACCAAATAGATGAAAATTACATTGGTCAAGAAGAGATGAGGCAGAGTTTTAGAAGCAGCAGTGTTTAAGCAGTGACAAATATGTACAATATTACACGATGCTGGAAGTAGGCAGTTTATAAGGGAAAGGAGATTTGAGTATGGAAATGAAGTTCAAGATAGAGGATAACATGCAAATGAGTACCCATGATGGAAACCAAAATATCTGAACTACATAGGAAGGAGATAGAAAGAGATATGCTTGTGTGTACCATTTATTTATTAAATTTTGATGACCAGGTAGGTTCACTAGGCCACAAAGTTTCCTTTTTCAGGGGCGACCCAGAATTAGTTACATAAAGTGAGAAACATATAGATAGTACAGAACATGAAAGAGCTGGCAACATAAGTACAATCATGACATTTCACAGCAATGCAACAGCAGTACAGTACTTGAAAGAGCAGGCGACATTTGAATACAATCAAGACATTTCACAGCAATACGACAGACAGTTCCCAGTAGGTAAGCCCATTGAATTGTCACATTGGGTCAGCTCCCTGTAGGCATGTCCAGTGTGCAAACCCATAAGGACTTGGTCTCTAGACTGGGATGGGTTAGTATCGAACAAAAACTGTTGGTAGCAAGTTTACAGGTTTGGGTTTGATGAGAGGGTTCTGTAAGACAGTTGTGGGTACAGGAAGACGTTATTAGGTTTGTAGTGCGGTTAGTAACTTTGTTGTGCTAAGCTCAGGTGCAGGAGCAAGTGCTCTTGCTTAGCAGGTGCTCATGGAGCCCTTTGTGAAAAGTGCCCAGGGAGGTAACCCTCTGAAGGTGGTCAGGGAGCTTGTTCCACAGTGCAGGAGCTGCATGAGTAAAGGATTTGCTTCCTGCTGCAGTCCTTACCCTGCTAACTTCCAAGAGATGCTGTCCAGAGGTACAGAGTTGTCTACTAGAGCACTTTGGGGCTAGTAGGTTGGCTAGGCATGCTGGGGGGGTGGTCAATGATGAGTTTCAGCATTGTATAATGGGGGTATTATAATCGCAGGCAGAAAGATGGCCAGTTCGGGAGGCCAACGCTTCACAGTGATGTTGCCTTGGGTTGGACATCGTGGCAAAGCATGCTGTTTTACTGTAAAGTGTTTACATCCTGTTTTGCTCCGGTTTCTTTATTCCCTGAACTACCGGTGTGGCATAAGTTAGGGTTGGGAGGAGGATGCTTTTTGCTATGGTGATCCTGGTCTCAGGGATCAACTGGGCATTCAGGAGATAGAGTAGTCCAAGTTTTTGGTGTATATTAATTACTTGGTCTACATGTGGTTTCATAGAAACATAGAAACATAAACGTTGATGGCAGACAAAAAACGCAAGGCCCATCCAGTCTGCCCATTTCTTTTTCTACCTTATGAATGTGCCATCGGCCTTTGCTCTGTCAATGGCCTATCTATTCTTACTCAACTGTATTGCTCCCTTATGCCTATCCCATGCCTGTTTGAAGCTCTGCACTGTATTCATATCCACCACTTCCTGAGGTAGGCCGTTCCATGCATCCACCACCTTTTCGGTGAAAAAGAACTTCCTCACATTACCCCTTAATCGGCCTCCCTCTAATCTCATGCTGTGTCCTCTTCTCCTGCTATTTTTCTTATATTGAAACATGTGAGACTCTTTCACCTCATTAATGCCCTTAAGGTGTTTGAATGTTTTGATCATATCACCTTTCTCTCCCACCTTTGCTGTAGGGTATACATATTGAGCTCCATTAATCTGTCCATATATGTTTTCTGATGCAGTCCCTGCACCATTTTGGTTGTCCTTCTCTAGATTGCCTCAATTTGGTTAAAGTCCTTGTGAAGGTGTGGCCTCCAGTACTGCACGCAGTACTCCAGATGGGGCCTAACCAGTGCCTTGTAAAGAGGGAATATTCCCTTCCTCTTCTGACTTGTGATACCCCAATTAATACACCCCAACATCCCCCTAGCCTAACCTACTGCTTTAGTGGCCTGCTTGGATGATTTCAGGTCATCGGTGATGATGATGCCCAAGTCTCTTTCTTCCCCTGTGTCTGCCAGCAACTCCCCTCCCAGCCTATAGGTGGCTTCAGGGTTTCTCTTTCCTATGTGCATGATCTTGCACTTATTTGCATTAAATCCCAGTTGCCACTCTTCCGACCATTTTGCTAGTTTCTCCAGATCTCTTCTCATTCTGCCCACCCCATCTGGATCATCTACTCTGTTGAAGATCTTGGTGTCATCTGCAAACAGGCAAACCTCACCCTCCAGTTCATCTGCAATGTCACTGATGAAGATATTGAAGAGGACTGGCCCCAGAACTGATCCCTGAGGTACCCCCACTTGTGACTTGCATCTCTTCTGACTGTATACCATTTACCACCACTCTCTATTTTCTGCCTGTCAACCAGTCTGCTTCCCAGTTGACCAACTTCTGACCCACACTGAGCTTACCCAGCTTATTAATCAATCTTCTATGTGGAACAGTATCAAAAGCTTAGCTGAAGTCAAGGTAGGTGACATCAACTGCTCCCCCTCGGTCCACCACTCTGGTTACCCAATCAAAGAAATCTATGAGATTAGTTTGACAGGACCTTCCTTTTGTAAACCCATGCTGTCTTGGATCCGGCACTCCTATGGGTCCCAGGTGTTGTACTATTCTTTCCTTAAGGAGTGCCTTCATAATCTTGCCCACTAGTGAGGTAAGACTGACTGGTCTGTGGTTCCCTGCCTCCTCCCTGTTATCACTTTTGTGGAATGGGATCACATGAGCCCTTCTCCAGTCTTCTGGGTCCTCTCCTGTGCTCAGAGACTCACTAAACAGTTCTGATAATGGCTCTGCTAGTTCCACCCTTAGCTCCTTTAGTACTCTGGAATGTATGCCATCAGGTCCCATTGCCTTGTCCACCCTGAGCTTACTGAGCTCTTGTACGACTCTTTCTTTTGTGAAGAGATTACTGCACACCTCCCTCCCCCTGTGTCCATGGTGCTGAGCTGTGGCCCTGCCCTACCTTCTCTTCAGTAAATACTGAGCAGAAGTATCTATTTAGGATAGATGCTTTTACATGGTCATCCTCCTCACATGCCCCCCTTATCCCCTTTGATCTTAGCAGTACCCCCTCTGGACTTTCTCCTTTCACTAATGTATCTGGAGAAAGTCTTGTCACCTTCTTTTACTGTTTGTGCTAGTGTTTCCTCGGTTTGGACCTTTGCCTGCCTTACTGCCTTCCCTGCTTCCCTTAGGGAAGTTTGGTATACCTCCCTATCTTCATCCTGCTGCATTCCCTTATATTGCCTGAAGGCCAGCCTTTTGGCTCTGATCTTTTCTACTACTGATTTTGAGAACCAAAGTGGTTTCCTTCTTCTTTTGCACTTCCTTTTCTCTCTAACACAATGGGATATTGCTTCAAGTATTGTTTCCTTAATGCTTGCTCACTTTGCCTGTACCCCCTCACCTGTATTTCTTTTTGCCAGGACTAGCTTAACTCAGCTGGTCATCTTATCAAACTCAGCTCTTCTGAAGTCCCATATTTTTGCCTTGGAATGGGCTGATTTAGTTTGAGTGGCCAAATTGAACCATACCATGTGATGGTCACTGGCCCCCAAGTGACCTTCTACATGGAAATCTGTGATCCTTTCCCTGTTAATTAGTACTGAACCTAGGGTAGCCCTGTCTCTTGTGTGTTGTTGTATCAGTTGTTTGAGGCCATCCCCCTGCATGGAATCCACCATGTGTCTAGTTCTTGCAGATGTTCCTGCTGGTATTGACCAATCTGTATCTGGCATGTTGAGGTCTCCCATTATCAGAACCTCCTCTTTAGCGGTCATGTTTTGTATATCTTCTAATAGTAATGTGTCTATGTCCTCCCCCTGGTCTGGAGGCCTGTACACAACCCCAGATTGTATGGCTGTCCCATTTCCTGTTTCTAGGGTGACCCACAGTTCTTCTGGCTCCTTATGTGTATTCTGAATTTCTGTAGCTTTGATATTTTCATTGACATAAAGGGCCACTCCACCCACCTTTTTTAAACCTCAGTCTCTTCTGAACAATACATAACCAGGTACTGAAGTCTCCCAGTTTAGCCTCTGTCATTATTGCCTGCAGGTCTGGGATCTTGTTTCCCAGACTGTGAGTATTCGTGTACATGATTTTCCATTGGCTAGATTTTGGTGTGTTAGTTGTTGGGCGAGGTCTGGTGTTTTCCCTGTGCATCATATGGGGAGCCGGACCTTTTTCCTTAACTGGTGATGCAAGTGAACTACAAACATGCTGAACTCCTGTTTGACCACTAGCTGAGGGGGGAGGGGTGTTCTTCCCATTCGACGTATGGGGTGTTGCACCCCTCTCTCCATTTGCTAGTTTAAATATTCTGCAAAGACATCAAACTTCTGCCCCAATGCACTGACTCCCTTCTTAGTCAGATGCAGTCCATCAAATTTAAAGAAATTTTACTCCCAAAACTGTTGCCAGTTCCCTACAAATTTGTGTCCTTTTTCCTGGCACAAGCCCTTGAGCCACATGTTTAGCTCCCCATCTCCCCTTCTCTGGCCTTCTGTCCATCTGACCCCTTCTCCCAGACTGGCAGGATCTCAGACAAGGAGATGCCGGATGAAATGGATGACAGTTTGTCACCCAGCCTGGTCAGATGTTCCTTGGTCTCCACAACTGACCAGCTGGTGAGATCGTTTGTCCCTATGTGTACCAGGACATCAATGTTTTCTCCTGCTTCCTGAACAATTTTAGCAATGTGATCAGTGTCTGTCCATGCTGATGTACCTGGGAGACATCTGACCATTACACCTGGCTGGAGATAGATATCAGCTCCCTGAATCATGGAGTCTCCTATGATGAGAAGTTTTTTGGATTTCCTTTTTGCTTTTTATGTTTTGGTTCCTGTTTTGGGTGAGTTTTGTTGTGCTAGCTCCTGTGCTGCAGTGTCCTGCTCTGCAGTGTCCTCTGCCCCTTTGTTTGATTTCAGAGATAGAGGCAGATACCAGTAGTTTTTATATGGTTTGTGGAGGTGATATGTTGGATCGCACCAAATGATGGGGCACCAGATTTGCCTTTCCTAACCACCTGCCAGCCTCCCAGATCAACTACCCTCTGCAGTCAAGGTGCTTCTGTTGGATGTTGGGGAAATGGCGGGGCAGTTCTTATAATATATTTCCTCTTGAATATGAAATTTGAGGGGTGCAATCTCTGCCCGTGCTGCCTGGAGCTGAGCCCTTAGATCTTCAATGGCCCAACATGTAGGACAGTGTCCTAAATCCTGTAAAACTGCCCTTTGGAAAAGTGTTCTGCAGTACCTGCAGTTAATGATATCCATTCCAGATAAGTTGCTGGGTTTATAACCTGGTCAGAGTAATTAGAAGGAAGAAAATGAAAGAAAAAGTTTGATTTTGTGTTTAGGTTGTTTGTTTTTGTATAACTTGTTATAAAAAGTTAAATTACTAGTGCCCCTGTAAATGAGGTCTCTGAGTGGATATCCTACTGATCTGCCCCTTCCTGCTTTGCTACAGGAAATGTCATGACTGTGCTACCCTATAAAAGGAGTATAGTGTGGGGTGATTGGGGATTGGGGGTGGGTGGCTGGTCCTTTCCCCTGCTGAAAAAAAAGAACCATGGACAAAAGAAACAAGGAGGTAAGAGCAGAAATAATCAGCCAGCAACAAATGCAGTAGCCTAGACAGCTTATCATAATGACAGATAAAACTGTAAAACCTGTAAAGCACCACCTGTAATAATTCCACAGAAGATATACCCTGTAAGAAACACTTTGCTACAGAGATAAATAAAGCAGTAACAGAAGATACACCTTGCAAAAGACAATTTGAAACAGAAGATTACAGCAGTAATCTGTAAGCACACACCTGTAGGCACACCCTGTAATAATGCAGCAGAAGGTATACCCAGCAACAGCAATTTGAATCAGAGAAAAATAAAGAAATAAAATGTTAGCAACAAACAGTAACAATCCCTGTGAGTACAAAATAAAAATAACAACACACAGTAAATCTGCCTAGACAAAAGAAGCCTTAATTGTTTTCCTTACTCTGGTAAGGTTCTTTGCTCTGTCCTTTCATGCTACCTAGAAGAAAAGAGCTTAGGTGAAGCTAGGTGCCTTGGCCAGAAAACCTAGTCTTAAGCAGGCCTTGATCAGTCATCAAGCCCAGGTATTTAAAGGACTTCACTATTTCTATTGGAGTGCTTGATGAGGTGACCAGAGGGAGTAGGGGGCTCCTGTCATGGCCTAAGGTACTCAGCCCAATCAGCATGGCTTTGTTTTTTTTGGCATTTAGGACCAGCCTGTTATCTTTGAGCCATATTTCTAGTGTTGTAAAGTTCAGCTGAAGTTGAGGACCCAGGTCAGTAGGGTTAGGCAAGATTCTGTAAATGACAGCATCATCAGCATACTGGACCACTGAGTTACCTCTGCAGTGACTGTTCAGGTCATTCATGAATAATGAGAACAGGAGGGGGGCCAGTATTGATCCTTGTGGGACCCCCTCCTTGAGGGGAAGTGTTTCTGAGGTAGTTCCTCTCCATTTGACCTGTTGGGACTGGTTGGTCAGGTAGCTACAGAACCAGGTTAAGGAGTGGTGAACAAGGCCGAGATTACTCAGGTTGTGTAACAGGAGGCTGTGGTCTACTAAATCAAAGATCTTGGTCAGGTCTATGAAGACTGCCCCGGTAGGGGTGCTGTTGTCCAAGGCCTTAAGGGCATCAGTGGAGAATCTGATGAGTGTAGTATCAGTCCCATGCTTACATCTGAACCCGTACTGGGTATCCAATAGCAGCTGATTTGCCTCTAAGTAGTCTTGGAGTTGGGAATAGACTAGCCTTTCCTGTATTTTTGAAAGGATACATAAGAGGGAAATGGGTCTGTAGTTTACTATTGGCTCCCAGGGGCCACCCTTGTGGATCGGTACCACGTAAGCCTGCTTCCACATGTTAGGAACTGTTCCTTGCAGCAGGGACCTGTTAATGGGCCATGTAACTGGCAGTATGATGGCTGGAATGGCTAACTTGAATAGTCTTGGGTCAAGGCCATCTGGCCTGACTGAACATTTATCTTTGATGGACTTCAGGAGGGGGAGTACTTCTTTGGTCGTACAAGCCGTAGGTGAAAAAGTGGGTGTAGAGAATTTTGGTTCTAGAGATTAGGTTGATCAGGGTTACCGGGAAGAGGCTCACCTTATATTCTTTGAGGTCAGTAAAGAACCCATTAAAGGTGGCAGCAACTTCTTGGGCATCATTGAGAGTCTGGCCAATCAGTAAGCCTATGGTGCAATAGGTGACAACTTAGGGTAGACTGGATGGACTTTAAGTCTTTTTCTGTCATCACTTTCTATATTTCTATGTGTCTGGAATCCATGTTCATCAGAAATCACACAGGAGTATCGAATAAATTTTAATAAAAATATTGCATTTCTGTTTCATTGTTGGTGTAAAGCATCACAAGCACAACCAAAGGGTGGATATTTGTAATGATGCAACAATAACAAATGGACGCTTTGTTTTATTTGGCTCTCCAGTCTATACTATACTATACTATGCAACTGATCAAGTGCCAATCCTGAAGTAGCATAGCAACAATAAACAGCATCTCTGTGCTGTTCAAACCTCTTGATTGCTCATGTTAGTCTGGACATATTCTGGCCAGAGCTGATTGGGCTGCAGGAGAAGAAGCTGGGTTAAAAATATTGAAAATTATTATTTTTTTTAAATATTTTTACACAAAATGTTCAACACAGTCTTGTGATGACCCTGCCTCATAAAGAAGGGCAGAGAAAATGTCCAACTCCTGGCTTAAAGGTAATGTCATGCAGGGACTGCAAAATCAACTTCTGGGCTGCAAACACACATTTTGGGCAGGAGTTGAAAAATGACAGCTGTCACATTTATCAGTTACTGTACTGAAATGGCTATGTTGAACATTTGTGGTAAAAATATTGAATATTACTAAAGGTATGAGCCTGCATTTGCAAAATCCATCATAGCCTCATAACTTAATAAGTGAACATATTAGAATCACAAGACACAAGAATGTGCAAAGTATAATACCACCCCATATTAAATTTATTCAAGGCCAGGGAATGCATTGATAGACTTTTTTTTGGCATTGAAAAGTTTCACTTGGTCCACGGGGAGGAAATCTGGATACTGTTTTACTTAATCAAGCCCTAAATATCATGATAGCAGGGCAGAAAAGTGGTTAGCTTACACTCGAATAGAAGTGTGGATAAGGTCAAGAAAATCTATTGTGATACTATACTTTATAAAGACCCTGCTGAAATAATGCAACACGTATGTCAAGCAAAGAAACACCAGCTTGGCATAGATGCTGAATTATTTGGTGTAGTCTTATACTGCAGCAAGATAAATTGTGTTGGTATTTATTTTTTTGAGTGGGGGATTGTGAAAAATGTCAGATGACTGTCAATTCCAAACCACTTTTTTTCTTCCTTGATGACAAAACTGCTGCTATAAGAAAATGGGCTCTGTAGACCATTATGATCCATCATATTTTCAATAACCAGAACTTTTTACACCCTGTTGGTCACTGTATCATATAGGAAAACTGACCTTCTCACTCCTCTCTGTGTGCAGACCAAGCCTACTTTTTGTGTTGACAAATCCCCCCCCCACCGTCTGCCACTTATTTAGTGGCAGTGAATTTATGCAGCATTTTTTAGTTCTGCATATCTGTGCAGTCACATAAAATGCCTACTGACATCCTTTGTAAGCTTCCCTCTGTCAGTTACTTCATATTTCCTCCAGTGTTTACAATGCAGCAGTAAAGAGAATGTGTTTGGTACTAAAAATAAAAACAAATTTGCTGGTGGATTTTCTATTTAGATATCACTGTTAAAGAGAAGCCACATTTTCAAATCAGGAATACCTGAAAGGATCTAACAGATAATATCCACATTTATGTTTACTAGTAGTTGTTACCGTCTTCTCCCTGTAGAGCAGCAGGCTGAGATGGGATATGATCTCAGTCTTCCCATTCTCAGTGGTATTGACAGGATTGAACATATGGATATGTTCTCCAGCAGTACACTGGGACATGCTTTGAAGGCCACAGTGTCAAGTTTATGTGTAACATTAGGAAGCATATTTTGTCCCAGAAGGTGGTGGCCTTCTAAAATGACCTGCCAATAGAGACTGTAGACATGAAGACAATAGAGTGATCCCAGTGTTGCCCATCCCTTAGCTCTTACCAGCACTGAAGCCATCAGTGTGAGAACCCTGCACTGTCCCTGCCCATGCTGTACCTACCCATGTGGATAAACCGAAGGCTTTAGCCTCTAGTGCTGTCAGTCTGCCACCTTTCATCAGCACAATAACTATCACAGTGTTGAAACCCTGGACTGCTTGTTCTACACTGCATCTGCCCCTGTGGATTTATAGAAGGCTTCTGTCTCCAGTGGTGCAAATCCCTTACTGTTCACCAGTCACACACTGTACCTGTCACTGTTGATAAACAAAAGACTTTAGTCCCCAGTTCTGGGTAGTCCCTCACCATTCACCAGGACTAAATGCAGGAAGTGTGGAAACCAAGCACTTTCCCTTCCCCCACACTGTAGCTGTCTCTGTGGATTAGTCAGTCCCTTCCCCTCTTACCAGCACTAAATCCATCACAGTGTGGGTAAGTTTGCACTGAGCCTGTCCCACATGGTACCTGTGGATAAACTGAGGGCTTTATCCATTGTTTACCAGCACTAAATTCATTGTAGTGGGTGAGTGAGTGGGGGGCTGCCTGCACTGTACCTGTCCCTGAGGGTATACAAAGAGCTTAATTTACTGTCCTGTGTGGTCTGAGCTGTACCTTTTATGAGTATTAAATACATCAGAGTGGAAAAGTCAGCAGTGAACCCAATTCTGTGGATAAACAGATTTACTGTAAGCCCCCACCTTTCACTGTCTCTGGATAGCAAATATACAAAGTTTGAATAGAAAAAATACTAAAAAAAAAATAGAAGAAAATGGTCTCAGATCCAAGCTGGGCTGTCTGTAATTTGACACTATAGTCTGTTTAATAAGACCCTTACTGTTTCAGTGCTTTAATAAGGGAAATTCCAGTATGCGTCAAGGTAATGAGTTAACCCCTAGGCTGCTGAAAGAACTGGAATGAATCTGTTTGTTTGAGCTGGACAGATGCTCAGTCTGTAGCCCTACAAGGGTTAAATTGAGGGGCTACATACATAACAGCAGCTTCAAAAGTTTTTTTCTCTTTATAACCTGAGAAACAGTAGCATCCTCCTTCCCTTCAGACGCCTTTAACACAGAGCAGCAAATAACAAAAATCAGAGTAGGAGCAGCATTATTTTGCAGTTGTGAATGGATAGTTCCAAAAGTCCAAAAAGGAAGTTCCATGGTAAGCCATTTTTAGAGTTAATGCAAGAGGGCTGCATGGTCTGCCTACCTACAGCCCTAAAAACTGGCAATGTAGCAAGATGTGGCTCGTCAGATGTGTAAACTACGAGTCATCAATGTTAACTGTGCACAGTGCAGTTTTTAACTTAATTTTGCAAAGACCGGAACCCCAATTTATACTGATACCCCTAGACAAAAGGATTTCACCTATTTTGGTTATGTTATGCAGTCTACACATTACTAGAATATATCAACAGGGTACATAAAATGCACATCAGACTTCAGTTGTAATTGTTGTAATTTTTGAAAAGAATCACACCACAGATTGGAAGACAACGTGCTTTTATAGCCCACTGACTGCTGCACATTGCTAGGTTAACTTTGTTCTCTGCTTTGTATACTTAATCAGAACTGCCATAAATAGCTTGTGTAAAACAAAAATGACAACAACAACAAAAAACTAGGAGGTTTTTAAAATATAATGTTACACTGAGGCTGAGTAATGTATTTAAAAGTCATTCCAGTGTGGATCCCTGCAAATTCTGTTTTGCAACTTTTAAGCATGTAAACTTGTTTGACATTTTGCAAAAGTGTTGATTTATTGTAGGTTCTTATGTGGTTTACTAACTAGTCATTGCATCCTGTTATAAAGAGCAGCGAAGGACTAAACTTATTATTGTCAACATTTGTTCCTGCTATTTAGGGCTGAAGCCAGTATGTGCAGGCCTTGAGGGAAACTTGTCATTTTATTTGTCTTCTGGTCTACATAAAATCCTAAAGGAATTGTCAATCTATTCCACCTTCTTGAGCAGCTGCAAACAGTCACAGAGGCATTCTTTTCTTGATGTGCAGTGCAGTAGCAGTCAAAGATATGTCCCACTATATCTAGATAGATATGGGGTTTTCATGGGAAATCCCTATTCTTTTCAATGGGATTTCCTGTTATCTATCCAGATATGTCTAAACATTCTTGGGATATAACTCGAGCTACCACTGTACAAACATTTGCAACCCGTTGTCTTTTGGTTAATTTAACATGTGTGTGTGTGGTTACCAAGGTTAGTCCAACTGAAATGCATCACCTTATATTTAGTTAGAACCTGTTTCTATCCAATTTAACAGCTAGGCAGAAAGAATGACAGATGTGAAAGCCAAGGGACCTGTTTAAGATCGCATAGTAAGTCAGTGGCTATGGTGTAATCTTTTCCTGGGTATCATCTTATCCGCCATGTGCTGTAACCTCGAGACTACACTGCTTTCTACATGATGTAGGTCAGATCAATAGGACAATAGGCTCTTGCCCAGTCAAATCAGATCTTGAATATTTGGGTCATATGACATGCAACTATACCCAAAGATATTATGAAAATGGTGAACAAAAACTGCCATATTAATTTTATTTTAGAAACCTCACCCACACATGTTCTATATACATGCATATTAGATATGACATGTTCTGACTTCAGAGCTTAATTTTAAAAGGCTGACACGTTGCTTGCATCAAATCCTGTGCCAAAGTCCTTTTTTGGCGCAGCTGTGCTAACTCCGTTGCCATAGCTGCACCCAATTTTATATTGTCGGGTGCAGTTGTTACCGTTTCTTCAGTTTACGGCAGCTTGCACCAAATATTTGTCACAAGCCTTGTAACAAGGGCCCCCTGAATGCAACAAGTTAGATGAGGAAAAGCTGATCTAACTTGTGGCATTTGGTGCTCGGAATTGAAAATCTGATCGCTGGCCAGAAGAATGCCACAAGCCCCATGTGCCAAATGATTAGTGCAACAGAGGCTTGCAGTATTCTCCGGGCTTTGAAAACTGAGCCCCAGATATAATTTACATTGTCATGTGGTAATGTGGGCCTTTGCAAAATCATGAGTAGCATAATCACGAGTGACGTCACAAAGGTCTATATCAATGAATTAAAATATAAATCACATCTGAAACCTGCCCATATCATGTTTGATGTATACAACAAGAAAAAAAGAAAAAAGAACATTATTTACATAAAACAAAGTATAAAATGTTGTAATTTTATTTGATTTTTTCCATCTGTTTACTCCCTATGAACCCTAAGTAGTAAATATGTCTTGAAGAAATACATATTATCCTATAAACACAAGGGCCCAGATATTCAAACTGCGCCAGGCTGTGGCACAAGCATGGGCACAGCTCAAGTTGGCTGCGCAGGGGTGTGGCCTGGGTGATATTCAATGGAGCTGCGCTATGGCTCAGCAGCTTTAAATATTGCACCCTGGCCACCCACAGTGTTCATGGTGCAGAGGCACTGCACCAGCGCAAGTGGCCAGACTGGAGCATGGAGATGCGCTAGCGCAAGTGCCATTGCGCCATTCACAGCACCTGCAATATTCAAAAGGGGACATGCAAATGGGGCCATAATTTATGCAAGGTGCACATGGGTCCATTTGCATGTCATTATGGCCCCATTTGCATCCCATTAGCATGCAGGTATGCTGATCCCCGACGACTTGTGCCTGGCACCCTGCCAGGCAGCAGCCTTCAGGGACTGACGCCTCCTGCAGCCCGATCATGGGCATTTGTTGAAAGCCTAGATCCCTGTCCAATATTCCTGGTGGTCCAGTGGACCGCTTTCTGCCCGATCGCGGGCATATGTATAAAAATATATTCCCCATCCAATATCCCTGATGGTCCAGTGGACCGCTATGTGCCCGATCGCGGGCATGTGTAATGAAGACTTCCCTGTCCAATATCCCTGGTGGTCCAGTGGACCGATCGCTGCCCGATCGTGGGCATGTGTAATGAAAGACTTCCCCGTCCAATATCCCTGGTGGTCCAGTGGATCGATCACTGCCCAATCGTGGGCATCTGTTTAAATCACCCCCTGGCCAATATCTCTGGTGGTCCAGTGAACTTCACTCTGCCCAATCACGGGCATCTGTAAAACATAAAACACGTCCTATTACCCTGGTGGTCTAGGTACCCCCTCCCCACCGCCCAATGAGCCCCACCGCCCGCTCCCCTGGTCAGCGGCGGGTGGCAGCACCACCCGCCTGCCGCCCGCGCCTCCCTGCCGAGCCGACAGCTCGGTGGGGCTGCATGCCCCGTAGTTCTGGCGTGAGCCACTGGGCGTGCAGCCCATACGTACTACTCAGTCCGGATATGTGAATGGATTCATTCACATATCTGGACCACAATACTCTGGTATGGGCTGCATCGCCCATTAGCTCACGCTGTGAGCAATGGTAAGCCGCAACATCGTCGGCGGGCGGCGAGGCGGTAGGCAGGCCGAGGTACTGCCGCTTCCGCCCGGCTGGACGAGGAAGATGGGGCAGTGGGCTCAATGGCGGCAGTGAGGGGAGCGTACCCTAGACCACCAGGGGCAATACGACATTTTTATGTTTCAGATGCCTGAATCAGCAGAGTGAAGTTCACTGGACCTGAACAGAGGCCAGAAAACGGTGAAAAAGATGCCCGCGATTGAGCAATGACCACTGAACCACCAATGACGGAAAGTCTTTCATTACACATGCCTGTGATTGGGCACATAGCAGTCCACTGGACCACCAGGGATATAGGACGGGGGTTTATTTAAACAGATGCCCATGATGGGGCATGGGGGGATGCCGCCAGGTGCGGCAGGAACTCGGGTGGCCACCCACAGGTGGCAGCTGCCGTGTTGTGCCCTGCAATGCAGCAGCTCACCTGTGGGTGGCCATCATTTGTTCCTTTTTTTTTTGTGGCTTAACTTTGTGCAGGTGCAAGTAGGGGTTGCGCATGCATGGCTCTGCATGTCCCCGGCTGAATATCGGGCTGTGCAGGTTATGCATGGGCTTGTCCCCCCCACCTGTGTCTGCATACATTACTGATGCGCTCCAGCGCATCGGGATTTGTGCGACACACTTTTCCCTTTTGAATATCGCGCCAGGGCGCATCAGTGGGTTGCACATGGCACAATACTGTTGAGCCATGCACAACCCTTTTGAATATCTAGGCCAAGGGCTTCATCTATTTTTCAATTGTACTGTATTTCTTGTATTTGCAAGCTGCCACCTCAAAGATTAGAATCTGAGTGTGAGGAACTACTTTTACAGCTGACTATGAAGCTATGAAAACTGTAACTATTTTACAGTCTTAGAAATATTTACAGCCAAGATGACATACTGTAGGCGGAGTGTGTACCTTGTCTATGACATTATCAACATCAAGATTCATGGCTTGGTGGTGCTGAGGGTTGAGGCACTGGATGCCACACCTCGCACCACACTGGCGACTTGGGTTTGGGAATGAGCTCAGGTTGTCAGGGGCTGGCAAGGGAGGGACAGGATCAAGCATCTGAAGAACTGCTCTCCTGTCCCAGGAGGGAGGGGTGATCTCATCTCAGGATCTGGTGACTCCTAGCAATGGCTGGGAGCACAGCAGCCTGAGACCAGGAAATGCACGGGGGATTGGCTGCGGCAGTGACCCTGTAGGCATGCACAGGAGTGTGTGTGCCCATGCTGGGATGCATTGCATAACCAAACCAATGGGGAGGGACCCAAGTAGAAAATCCCCATCCTTGGGGATAGGTGATGGCACCGCCACCATCAGCCACACTCCAACAGCCAGACTCCCTCCTCTCCTGGGCCGAGCCCAGCCCAGCTCGAATTGTAGATAGAGTGCCCTGGGAGGATAGGGCGGCCCTATCTCAGGGGGCTCAGAGCCGGGGTATAGCCAGGCTGGTTCCAGGAAGACTGAGGAGTTTCAGGCTAGGAGGTAGAGCTGTGAAGTGGTGGATGCCTGAGAGAGTTCCCCAAGAAGACGGCGTATAAACAGAGTTAAAAAAAACAAACAAAAAAAAACCATCAAGATTCATATATATTCTGGGCTAGTACATGAGAATTGACATATCACTTTTTAAGTTAAATATGTTTTAGTTGAAAATGGACAGATATGTGTTAAACAGATAACCAAAGTACTTCAGCTGCGTCTGCCATTTATTAATACAGTATATTATTTAGGAAGTTGTTTGCAGATATAACTGCTTCCTAAGACACTAAACTCTCACATCCCCAGTGGAATGCCTTTTCTTTCCAAAATTGCATTTATACTCATTTTACTTGTCACCTCTTTCTAGGGCTGCAGTGGGCAGAATCCTGCAACCCTCTTGAGAGCAAAACAAGGACTTCACTCTGACCAAACAACATTTTGGAGTTGCTTCACAGTCGCCTTCACAGTCTGTGAAGCACTCCGCTGTAATGGGCACTAATTTTCTTCTCACCATGATAGCAGCACATCAGGAGCTACGCCTGTGCTCCTGGACCCCGAGATCACTTAGCTGGGTTCTGGAGACACAACGGCTATAGTGCAGCAGCTTTCAAACTATTTGTTTAAAGAGAGGCAGTGACCGCTCTGAGATGGAATATATACATAATAATGAGCTACTCATGCATATTAATAACCCCTAGTCATGAGCAGCTCATTATTATGCATATATTCAGTCACTGAGCAGTCAATGGCTCTCTTTCAACAAATACTGCCACAGCTTCTGCACCGCATCCCTCGTGTCTTTGTACCACATCTAAGTAAAGTCATGGTCAGGGAGCACCAAGACAGCTCCTGATGTGCCGCTAAAGAGGAGAAAAAATGGATGCGCATCAAAGCACGTGCGCAGACTGCCAACTCACACATTCAGTGTGGCTACAAGCATTTCCACATCTGTGCTCCTCTAGTTCTTCTCTGCTACCCACTGTTGCAACCTCAACTGCAGTCCTATTGCCCTGACCAGAACTTGTTTAGTATAGAGATTGATCACCCCACTAGCCTCAAGGATATAAGACTGTGACCAGAACCACCCAGTCCTATCCAGGACAAACCCACCACAGCTGCTTTCTCTCAGAGCTTCCTCACCATGGCAGAGGGGGAGCTGAGGGGATGGCTGTCCTTCCTTCAGCCCAACACAGGATTTAGTAGTGGTGGTAGGTTACGTGGTGAGGGCCTGAGCATGCATCAGGTGTCATCCTCTATGGGAGCTGGGATATTTTGCTCTGTTTTACTCTCTCAAAATCTCATTCCTTCCCTGATGTGGGGGGACCTTCTGTTGGCCTTGGATGCACATAGCAAATGCCTGTGGAAGAACATGACCAACATGATCGATTACCTGTCAGCTGGGGACACTGTTGTGCTGTATCTCACTGACCCTGCTAAATATGAGTGACTAGGTGAAGTCTATTAGCCTTTTATGATGCAGTGACTCAGAAACTGCATAGGGGGACATCAATAGTCATTATCTATAATTTTAACAAGTCTTTAAAATGGTACCTCATGCAAAGCTAATGTGTTATATAAAGATAAGCACAGGATCGGTGGCATTTTAAGATGGATCACGATCAGTCTGGGTGACAGGAATAAATTGATACAGCAGGGTAGTGATTCAGGCTGAAAGTGAATAACAGATGAACTTCTATATTTTTATGTTCGAGAAACAGACAGGTGTCTGCATGTGTATGAGTGTGCGTGTGTGTGTGTGTGTGTGTGTGTGTGTGTGTGTGTGTGAGATAGATTTGCTTTCAAAGTCTGATAAACTCTGAAAAGAGATGGCTTTTCAAAAGGGTTGGACACAGACACAACCCTTTAATCCCTCATGTGACTGTAACCTTTTTTATGGCTGCAGTGAGTGGAGCCTGTAGCCTTCTTGTGGTAGCTCTAAAAATGAGCTACTGGATTAACACAGTGGAACACTTCCATTTTGGAGTTGCAGAACAATTATTTCACAACTCCAAAATAGTCCACTCACTCCCTCCCTGCCACAGACACATTATTTTGGCTGCCAGTCACTCATCATGCTCTAGATGGCCACCGATGTTTACTGTGCATGTGCAAGTAATTGCGCATGCCTGACTGCACCGTGGCCATCTTGGGCACAGCTGACTGTTTCGCCATGAGCTCGGAGACTGCAGCTGCAGCTGTGTGGGTTCTAGCCAGAGTTTGAGACATGCTAGAGCTGACTGTGACAGAACAGTGAAACTTGTGATAATTTACATCAAAATTCAGATGCAAATGCAAATAGTCTCTGATTTTGTACACCAGTTTTGGTGTTTGTATCCTCCAGCTCCTGCAGTGGACACAGAAGGAAATCTTGCCTTTGAAAATAGCAACATGAAGCCCATTTTCAGTACACAGGGCCTTGCAAATCCTGCCCCAGTTTTCAAAATGTACAGTAGTTTACTAGGCAGATTCTGAAACCACTGCTACAGTAAAAGTGATGAGTTGCTGGAGGGATAAGAAATTGATTTGGGCCTTTCATTTCAAACCAATTTCATTTTCATTTGAAAAGTTTATTGTTTGGTCTTTTGACCTTTACAAATGTTAAAATATATATACATGTGCAAAAACATAAATACAATATAAATACAGTATTCAAGAGCAACAGTAAAAATCACTAAATAGCAGCACATTTTAATATAACTAATGCTCAGATTTATCTAACAAGAACAATGAATTCAAATGATTTGTGATTTAATGTCTAAGTATGCCAAGGATATTTTTTTTATATACGCTTAATTCTTATTCTTAATATTTCAGTTAGGTATCTGGCCACTTTTCTAATTATATATCTTCAAACCCATGACACCCATGAGCTACTTTTTGATCATTAGTTGGAAGAGAGCTACTAGTCAGACCAACTAAATAAAATAAGGAAGATAATCTGTACTGGTTTAGCACTATCTTACATACATACATACATAGGTGTTTATGGACAGAAAAAGACTCATGGTCCATCAAGTCTGTCTGTCTGTTTCTTATCTAGGCCTTCACCAGTCTACACTGGTTAGGCCTTACTGAAAGCAGTTTAATCACCCTTCTAATCCATTTGGACCAACCCCTGTCCTGTTGGCCCCTACTCCTTTCCCTCTCATCTTCACCATCCCCATGTAAATATTCTACCCTCTCTTGAAGCTTGCAACTGTCTTAACATTGCCAACTTCTCAGGCAGATAGTTCCACTTTTCCACCACCATCTCCATGAAGACTCTGCCTATGCATCCCGGTATCCTACTAGCTCTCCCTTATGGCTTGTACATAGAGCCAAGGTCATGAGGCTGTCACAAATTATTGCTCTTAGATCATTCTCCACCAAGGTCTGCTTCAGTCATACCCCACATTTAGATGCCTCCTTCCCAGTTGCATAACCTTACACTTTTTGGTATTAAATTTCACTTTCCAGCTCTTAGACCATCCTTCCGATTTCCCTAAGTCTCTTTTCAATTGTCTTGTATCTTCTTCACTTTACACCCTAGCATATATCTCGGTGTCATTCACACATAGACACATATTGCCTGAATTCCTTCTACAGTGTCAAAAAGATCTGGAAGTGATAATATCTAGTGACTTAAAGGACACTACAAAGTGCAAGAAGGCAGTGGCAAGAGCAAATAGGATGCTGAACTGCATAGTAAGGGGTATCAGGAGTAAGCGGCTGGAAGTGGTGCTGCCCTAGTACAGATCTTTGGTGAGGCTGCATCTGGAGTATGCAGAGCAGTTCTAGAGTCTCACCATAAAAAAGATATCATGCTGATGGAGGTGGGCCAGAGGAGGGCGACAGAGATGATTATGAGGCAGCAAGGTAGATCATATGAGGAGAGGTTGGGGGCCCTAAACATGTACTCACTGGAGCAAAGAAGAGAGAGGGCAGACATGATTGAGACCTTCAAGTACTTGAAGGGGTTCAATAGGGTAGAAAAGGAGGGGCTATTCAGGGAAAGCTGCAATAGAACCACAAGGGGATACAGCCTTATGCTGGAGGGGGGATTTAGGAGGGAGGTTATAAGACGCTTCTTCACAGAAAGGGTGGTGACCAAGTGGAACACATTGTCAGAAGAGGTGATCTCTGCGAGGACAGTGGGGAGCTTCAAGAGGTGCTGGGACAGATATCAAGGAGAATAAAGATCATGAGGGGAAGGGAAGAGATAGTTGGGGAGGGAGAGTGGGGACATCAGCATGAAATGAGCTGAGAAATTTGTATGTTCGTATAAAATAAAGACATTGAAGAGTACCTGACCCTGGATGTATTCCTGTGGGACCCTGGTTGTAACCCTTGATCTTGGAGTATTTACATGTATTTCTACCGTTTGGATTCTTACCTCTAACTAATTCCACACCTCCTACTTGCTTTTTCTCCCAACACTTTAGTCCTCTACTTTCTTTACCAGCCTTTTATGGGGCACAAAGTCAAAGGTTTTACAGAAAGCTAGGTACAGGATGTCTAGTGCATGGCTCTCGTCCAACACTTGTAATGCAGCACTGGAGAAATCAATGAGGTTTGACTGTCAGGACCACCCTCCACTTCGCAAAACAATGCTGCTTGTTGTCTGGCATGGGACTCCAAGAAGTTGACAAGCTGTACCTTAATTATGGTCTCAAGGAGCTTCCTGACATTGAATGTCAGGCTAACCTCTCTATAATTCCTTTTTGGTCTCTCCTGTCCCCACTCTTGTGCAGGGCAACAATGTCTGCTGCCTTCCTGTCCCTGGGAACAATGCCCACCATAACTGAGCAATTGAATAGGCTATCAGGGGTGCTGCCAGAGTCTGCCCCAGGTTCCTGAACACCTATGGGTGCAATCTGTCAAGTCCCAGGGACTTACACATCTTTATCATGTGTAGCACTCTTTCCTCTGTAATACAACTTATTGCCACATTTGTTAATTACCTAATTTGGAAGTTGCACTTTGGCAGTGCCCCCTGCCTCTCTCCCCAGATCGACTGAGAAGACCAAGTAGAATATTCATTATGAATATCAACTTTATATCCATCCTGCTCCATCAGTGCCTTACCCTTTCATAACCTGTCTGTAACCCTCTTGCTAATTCTCCTTTTCCTGACGTTCCTGAAGAAGGCCTTACTGTTCTCCTTCACCGCTTCTGCAATCGTAAGGTCTGCCTCTGTCTTGGCCCTTACTACCTTGCTTATTTTTTTTTTCTTTTGACATGGTAGAGAGCTATGCTTGCCTCAATTTGCTCAGTCTTATATACTTTGAAAGCTATCTTCTTTTCCTATGCTTCTACCCCAACCTCCTTGGAAACCTATAGAGAGGGGTGTGACTTAGCACTAAACAAGATGGCAGGATAGTTCCTTAGCTCCATTTTTCGCCACGCAGCAAATCCTTAAGAATCCAACATTGGCAGTGTGTTCCCTCTCAAAACAGCATAAAAAGAGCATATAGTGCACAGAACACTTAGTGCTGATTTTCCTGGCAATAAATTGGACTGGTGCAATAAAAAAAAAAGGTTACAATTTTCTGCCTAACCATGAGACAAGATGGCATGGCTGAGGCAGCAAATGCAAGTATGGATCTGCTGCATGTGGAAACTATGTTTGTGCAACTTATACAGTAAATGGCACAAGTGACTTTGGCTTCTAACCAAACTACCAAAGCTGTACAAAGCATCGAGGTCAGATTGTTCCAAGTAGTGCAGAGGATGTGCTCCCATTATGCTGCTATTCAGGATCTAACAGCAGTCATGAGGGAGCAAAGCAGAAACATGCAGGCTTTTCAAAGGAAAGTGGATGGTCTGGAGAACCGGAGCTGGAGGAACAATCTTTGGTTCCTGGCCGGGTTTTCTAGAGTGAGTAGAGCAATAGGACATAGCCAGTTTTCTGCAAATAGCAATACCAATGGTAATTAAGACTTCCGGCCAGCCAGCACTTCAGATCGAGAGAGTCTACTGCTTGCTAGCCCCACGGTCCAGGGAAGGAGAGAAGCTGAGGCCTATATTTGCTGCTTTCTGGATTTCTGTCAGAAAGAGTTTATCTTGCCAACAGCCCAGAATATGGGAATCTCTATTGGCAGGACCACAGAATATCCATATATCAG
The DNA here is from genome assembly GCA_016271365.2 of Neoceratodus forsteri. Taxonomy (NCBI): domain Eukaryota; kingdom Metazoa; phylum Chordata; order Ceratodontiformes; family Ceratodontidae; genus Neoceratodus; species Neoceratodus forsteri. The sequence goes on along the minus strand of CM028132.1, from coordinate 239,594,918 downwards.
GATTATTCGAAGGACCTTTTAGATAGCAGGTAGGCCTACATGAAGGCCCACAAAATCATGCATTGTTCTGGAGTAACATTTGCTCTAAGGTACCCGGCCACAATGCAGGTCTTTCACAATGGAGTTCCACTGAACTTTGATATCCCAGGGCCTCTGATGAACTTTCTGCAGTGAACATAGCCTCAGACGATGAGGTCCCTGAGAACCTCCACAAAGGCATGACCTGGACCTCCCAGAGAAGAAATGGACACTGCCAATTTTGGGGACCAAGAGGATGAGGAGAGGAACCAGACAGAGGATGGGGAAGTCTGGTATACTCACCTCCACAAAAGAAAGTGCAAAACGGACAGATGCCACAATCGGAGGGACCACCCAAAGGACAGATCCAGGCCAAAGAACCCTCATGGTAAGGACACATGCAGCACTGAAGAGCAGCTCTATAGCCACAAAAGATATGCAGCACTCTGTTCCACATCACCTGAGCCCTGGAGGATGACCAGGGAAGCCACAGTATCTCCAGAACACTCTCAGTGCACAAGCAGGGATTCGGCAGAGTCGTGGGCCATGAAAGCTGCTAGAAACCCCACAGGAAAGTCTGAAGATCCCTTGACTCCAAAAGCATGCCCAAGACCCAAGTCATGCATAGCCCAGAAGAAGGACATTCCAACCACTGCCGCTGCCGCCACTGGAATGCATGAAGACCAGCCACAGGACAATGTCCGATAAGTTCCACTTTTGATTGTGTTCTGGGGATAGTGTTTAAGGGGGGCTTCTGTCACCACAGTTGTGATTTGGTAAGACCCCAAAGATTCTGTTGATACGGGTATGTGGTAAGATGCATCCTCCCTATCTCCTCCCAAGTTTTGAGCAGTGTGGCTTTAGGTGTCCCCGATGCAGTCTGAAGCAGGGACATATGAGTGTGACTGGGACTTCTGTTGCCTATTAAGAGAACGTGATTGCAGGATAAGAAGTTAGACCTGGCAGTGATGTTTTTTTCCCCCTGCTCATGGTGTAATGTACAGACTGTAGTATGGAATAATATGAAGTAGAAAAAAGTACCAAATCACACTGCACAGTGGACCTAGAACCCCACCCTGTGTGCTCTAACCCCCTTCTCTGGGAAGTCCTGGCAGGCAAGGCTGGAATGGTCCCAGTTGGAGGGGGGCAGCCTGGAGACACATTGAAACTAGCACCTCTGCAGGCAGTAGGTTGCTGAATTATCAGAAATAAGGTGTGCATGTATCTAACAGCCCAGAGAGAGACTACCAGGCTTTAATGCAAGACCCTGGCTGCCAATCCCTGCACCGGGCTGAAACAGAGGAAATGAGAGCTACCTTTCCAGACTGTTAATAACCCTAAATAGCAAAGGGGTACAGACTACCCCACTTCACCCAGGTGGTGGATTATAAGATAAGGGCATGCAAATATAGAGGGGCAACACACCTGTTACCATCCCACCTTGGGGACACAGTACAGGAGATTCCAGAGACTTGCTACAAGGGAATTTTGAGGTACCACCACATGCAAATAACCCCCTTCCCTTTCCACTGGAAGGAGAAGTACAACTGGACACTATGTCAGCATTTTAGCCCCGCAGGCAGCTGCCATTAAGTTGGGATAAAGCTCTCTGACACCAAACCCCACTCCACGCTCTCACTGACTTGATTCCATGAGTTTTTAGATGCTTTGCCCCTGCTTTAAAGGGGTGAAACATAGAAACATAGAAATTGTCAGCAGATAAGGACTGCAAGGCCCATCTAGTCTGCCCCTTAGCCCTATACTTGACCCTATCTGGTCAGTGGTTTCCCCTCCCTCTGCCCTACCTCCAAGATTCCCCTATGCCTGTCCCAGACACGTTTAAATCCCTCCACTGTGCTTGCTCCCACCACCTCTTGTCTCTTGTGGTAAACCATTCCATGCATCCTTCGCCCTCTCCATGAAGAAGACCTTCCTCACATTCCTTCTCAACTTGGCATCTTCAAATTTCATATCATGAACCCTCATTCATGTACTCCTCCTCTACTGGAAGGTGTCTCCTCCCTGCACCTTGTTTATGCCCTTTAAGTACTTGAACATTTCTATCATGTCCCCCCTCTCACTCCTCTCCTCCAGGACTGCTCCCTGGCACCCCATTCGTCACCACCCTCTCCCCAGCTGAATCCCATTAACAACCACCCTCTGCCTCCGTCTGTTAGCCAGTTCTTAACCCAGTTTGCCACCTTGTGCTCCATGCCCAGGGTGAGAGGTGGACACAGCTCGATGCCCCGGAGTGAGAAGCTGAGCCTTGGGCAACCTTGGCCACTGGCCCTATAGCTTACTGGCTCCATAAAGGTTCAGGTTTATACCTGTGTAAATAGTTCAAGGATTAAGAAGTTGTATGTGTTTATAATTTATGTTAGCATGATGATCTTACTAGGCACAGTAGGTAAAATGTGAATGCTTGGTAATTTTCAGGTATATGTATCCCCATCATGGGTACTGGTTTAATGTGCAAATCTGGGGAAGCAAGGAGGGCATGGTTTGACTTTGGGAGCTTCCCCCTTCCATAACAATTCAAAAACTGTTCCCTCACTGTTTGATCATGGGTGAGATCACCTGCCATACATGGAATGTGAGAGGTCTAAAGACCCCAGTTAAACAAAAGCAGGTGCTCTCTCACCTAAAGAAACTAAAGTCAAATATGGCCTTCCTACAAGAAACCAAACTTAACCAGCTAGACCATGGGAGGCTGGTGAGGGACTGGGTTGGACAAGTATTTTTCTCCTCGTCCCCCACCCACAAGAAAGGAGTTGCCATTCTACTCCACAAGAACCTTAGATGGACCTGGTTAGCATGGAGAAAGATCTTCAGGGCAGGTGGATCCTGGTACTGATGGATACACCACCGGGGCCCCTACTCCTGGGCAACATCTATGCCCTGAACATAGATGATCTGGCCTTTTTCCATAAAATAACCCAAAATGAGGGCCATCTAGTCCCAGGGCACACACCAATCTTATTGGGAGGGGGTTAATCTCACCCTAGAACCTCTCATGGATGGAAGCACTAACTGCACCGAACCCCATACTAGAGGGGCCTTAGACCTGTCTCAGTTGATGCAGGACAGTGGGTTAACAGACATTTGGCAAATATTTCATCCCAGGGAATGGGATTACTTGAACTATTCTGCTGTTCATGGGATCCATAGCTGTCTGGACTATTGGCTAACTAGAACTCATATAACTCGGGGATGCCCTGGGTCAGTGATCCTTCCTTTGATAATTTCTGACCTTGCCCTGGTAACATTAACTTCCCTCTGCCCCCCCCCCCACATCCTTACCTACTTTATTTATTTATTTTTATTTATTTAAACATTTGATAACCGGGAAGATCACACTGAGATGAGGCTCATTACTAGGTGCAACCCCAGGGGTGAGGGGAGGGAGTTACAACAGTGTTCATGCACAGAATAGATACATGACAATATTACATACAGTCATATAATTTTGTACAAAAATTATTTACATTCAGTTGCATATATGCAGTTATTTACAATCAGTTGCATGACTACAATAATATACAGTACAGAGATTTTGAAGTTTAAACCATATGCATTTGACTAAAGGCAGACTAGTTGCAGTTACAGGTGGGGAAAGGGGGTTGATGAACTTGAGATTTAATGGAGTTGTGTGAAGGTGAGTTTCTGAGGAGCTGGGGAAGCTGGTTCCATAGGTAGGGGAGACAGTAGAAGAAGGCAGATTTGCCATCTGATAAGGATTGTTTGGGAAGGGAGGGAGAAAGAGTGGGACCTACTTGGAGACTAGCTCCCATCTTACTTAGGGACCCTGACTTCATACCCCAGGGCCAAAAGGAAACCTTACTATTTCTACAAGAAAACCCCATCACTGACACTTTGGTGGGAAACACTTACGAGGCCTTTAAGGCCACCTTGAGAGAGAGAATCCTGGGGTTTGCAGCCGCCAGCGGAAGGAAAAGGGAGAAACTTCTGGTGGACTTAGAGGCTGATCTAAAGGAGGCAGAGAATACTTTTAAAGCTACCCCACATGCCAGTCAACCTTCCCCCCATGTTGCAAAATCATGGGCTACATATGGACATTAATGACCTCCTTGCCAGGAAAACTGAGATCTCCATGCTTAGGCTAAGGCATAAATATTGGGAAGGGGTGGGAGAAATTGGGGAAGTATTGGCAAACAGGCTAAGGAAACAACAATCCAAGAGGTTTATCTCAGGCCTAAGAGACACTAGTGGGCACACTCAAATCAAACCCCAAGATATTAACAGTATAATGAAAGGATTTTATGGTACACTATACTCCACATCCCAAGGCCCTAACCCCCTGGAATTGAAGCCCTTTCTAGCTTCACTGGACATCCCTGGCCTAAAAGATCAACAAGCTGCACAGCTTGATGCCCCATAACCGAGAAGAAAGTCCTGCAAGCTATAGCATCCCAGAAACCAGGTAAGGTGTCCAGTGGGGATGGATTTCCAGCAGACATATGGCAACATCTCTCCCCCCTTATCACACCTACCCTAGCTGAAGTTTATACAGAAGCCTTCGGCACAGCTCCCCCCCACCCTCAGGGAAGCAACGATAACAGCCCCCTTCAAGAAAGGGAAAGACCCTCCCTCACCTGCTAGTTATAGGCCCATCTCCCTCCTTAATGTAGACAGCAAAATGTTTGCAACAATTCTAGCCCACAGGCTAAGCCCACTCTTACCCCAACTAATACACCCATCCCAAGTAAGCTTTGTCTCTGGTAGGTATAGTACAGACCACATCAGATCCCTAATCAACATATCCCATTCAGCCCAATCCTTACTCACCCCTGCAGCTGCACTGGCTATTGACTTCGAAAAAGCATTTTATTCCATTGAATGAAACTATCTGCAGGCAGTTCCGGTACATATAGGATTTGGGGAGAAGTTCTTGGTGTAGTTTCATACATTGTACACACTACCCATGGCAAGAATACTAACTAACTATATTATCTGACCCCTTTCCCCTAGGCAGAGGTACCAGGCAAGGTTGTCCCCTGTCCCCGTTGCTTTTTGTACTGGTGATGGAATCCTTGGCCACAGCTATCAGGCAGCATCAGCAAATTCTAGGAGTACCAATAGGAGAACATAAATTTATCACGGTCATGTATGCAGATGACTTTCTTGTCCCTTTAAGGGATATTAATACCTTGATATGACCTCTGTTCAACATGATTATGCACTTCCCAAAAATATCTGGGCCTAAGCTTAATCAAAGCAAAAACGTTTTACCCTTGAGCAAAACATGAAGAGCAGATAAGGTCACACCATATGCTCTTAGATGGGGTCCGGACAGCATTTCATATCTGAGTATCTGCATAGTCAGTGATGTCTCTAGGCTATGGGATCTAAACCTAAAACCACTGCTAGCAGAAATCTGCATGGAATTAGACAGGTGGAAATTACTAAATTTGACAATGGCAGGGAAAGTGGCAGCAAACAAAATGGTAACCTCCCTCAAAACCTTATATGTTATATCACACTTCCCCGTACATTTGCCTCCCCATTGGTACACTAAAATAGACACGGTCATTGGCAACTTCATCTATTTATTTTCTTTATTTTGAATTTTGGTAACCAGGTGAGGCCACTGAGACAAACCAGTCCCTTTTTCAGGAAGGGAAGAAGCCCAGGTACAGCAGGAACAAGCTGCAGGCCCATTGAAAAGAGGGTGGCTGTAACCTCCCATGGATAGAGGGATACAAACTGGCATTTCAGTCCACGCAAACCCTGCACTGGTTTAAGCCACACTCAGGGTCCTCCCCACAATGGCTGCAGATGGAAGAAGCACAAACCAAAGTGCGGTGCCTATCGCTCCTACTGTACAGCTTCCTGCCAATTCCCCTGCTGTCATACCCCACCATAGGTCTGACCATTAAGTACTGGGTGAAGCTGCACAAGACACTGAGATCTAATCCCACACCTAGAGGCCTAACTTCCATTTGGGTAAATACACATATACAGATAGAGCACAAACCAATTTCTTGGCCATAGTGGATGGCAAAAGAGATACACCATCTGCAAAATATCCTAGAACCACCCCAGGACCATATGGCCTTGTTTCAGAACCTTTAGAAAAAATATGCTGTCCCCCAATCTAACTTCTGGAGACATCTCCAGATATACAGTGCTGTATAAACTCATCTCCACAAATATCCCAGAAGCCCCTCCCCAATACCCTACACAGATGGACATCCCTTAAAAAGGGGGTGTCCAGTTGAATCTAGTTGGATATTAAGGGCACCCTACCTACTCAATCTAAGGACTCCAAGAACAAATTGGAAAAAGCCCTAAACTCTCAAATGTCTGACCAACAATGGCAGGCCTGCTGGGCGGCCGCCCATCAGAACTATCTGGACCCTAAAAATAGGTTTATACAAAACAAAATTCTACACTCTTGGTACAGGACACCAGAGGTACTGTATAAAGCCAAACTAATTAATAACAATTCATGTTGGAGGTACCTGTCACATATGAGGGATTTACACCATATACTCTGGACCTGTCCTGTTATACAAACCTTTTGGGGAAAAAAAAGTATGTGCCTTGGCCTCAGAAGTGATTCATAAGCAGATTCTGCTCACTTCAGAATTTTGGGTGTTGGGAATACCACCATACAAAGCTGCTATATCAGCCCCAGAGAGAAGGTGGCTGACCCTACTCAGGATGCAAGCCAAAAGGCTTCTTCTGTGCAAGTGGTGTACTGTGAATATACCTACTAGTACAGAACTATTTAACTTCCTAACAACTATGGTCACCATGGACCGCCTATCCCACACAGTATCCAACACCATACCATCTTATTACAGATGATGGAATCCCTTTATAATGTACACCAAACACAGAACTGGTATTGTGTGACCTATCTGGCCTGACTCCCCACCCCAGACACCCTCTTCTCTCATTCCCAGTACCTAGAAGTACAATGTTCAAGTAGTAAAATCACTTCTGGTATGCATAAATGTGATGTGTTAGACATCATGGTCCCTATAGTCTAGTTGTTTCTTTGTGGTTATGTGGTTCATTTCCAGGGTAGGAGAAAAGGGCAAACTCGAGGCTCCAGTTAGAACTATATAACTGTATAATTGTCAACTCCTAGAGATGATGACTAGGACGCCTCCTGGTAGGTCATTCTTTCATGAATGTAATACCTTTCTATGACTTTACCTGTAAAACAGCAAGTACACAGTATATTTATCTCCTGCCATACTGGATGTATTGCATTGTCAGGTATGTTAAGATAAAATCAATAAAAAGTTTAACTTTAAAAAGAAAACCATAGAGGGCTTCTATGCCTCTTCACTGTGTCCACTTGCCTGAGGCAACCTTTCGTTATAGTAAGAACCCCTTCTGATCCATTCCCACTTACTGTCTGTCCCTTCCAAGTGCTCATACCTCACTAGCATCTCCATTAGCTCCTTCTCCATCCTTCTATAATTCATCCTTCTTATGTCCAGGAGCAGTGGTCAACTCTGTTTATGCTTCCAATGTTATATGGAACCACGCTGTTTTGTGGTCTTTAGACCCAAGTGTATCTTCTACAGTTACAACCCCCTCCCAAGTCTACCTATGTTTGTTAGAGATGCTGTACATCTAGTATTGCCCCATCTTTCATTTACTCTTCTATGTGTCGATTCAGGGAGCAGTCCTTGAATGTGTCCAACAATACCTGATTTCTGGTGCTCCATGCAACTGAAATGCTCTAGCCTCTATGTGATTTGTTGAAGTCTCCTAACAAGATGACTTCCCATCAAGCTGCTGTCCTCATTTCTTTTGTTAGAGCTCTTCCCACCTCCTCTGACTAACTATAGTACTCCTGTGTTGACTACCCTTCATCTATAACCACACATCACATCTTCCTAACTTGTAGATGGTTTAATAAAATAAGTTACAGTAGATGAGGACATTCTGTGTTCATGCTTTAAGTTGTTCCTCTTGAGGATATGTTTTCAGTATAACTGTCCTGTTATGACTCTTCCTGAACCAGCTGATTGCCTGAAACGGTATATACAAAGTATGTGTATTTCTATTTATTAATGTGTTTTTATAATGTTTTTACAATGAGAACTGAACACATGAGCTGCAACAGTGATCCCACTATACACCCACCACCAATCTCCTTAGCTTCCATCACTTTGATACCTTCTCTAGCATACAGCACAACCCCCCTTTTCCCCTATCCATGTCCCTTCTGAAAAACATATATGGTGAGGTCCCAGTCATTTGTTGGGTGATACCCATGTTTCCATTACTGACATTATGCCTGGACTGCCGTCTGCTGCCATAATATAGAGAGAACTCATTTTATTAGCAAGGCTTCTGCCAGTTAAGCAGACCACCCTTCAGGAACCCTACCTGTTGCCATTCCCTGTACTTTGATCAGATCTAATATAAGTGTTTCCATTGTAATACAAAACTCCCACACCCGTCTGTTTTATCTCTCTCTCTCTCTCTCTCTCCCCCACTCTCCCCTCCCTCCCTCCCTCCCTCTCTCTCTCTCTGGTGTGTGATCTTGTCCTGAGCCCTATTTATGTTACCCCCCCACTCAATTAATGTTCCTTCTGGTCAGTGAGTGCCTATTAAGTCTTCCTAATTTAAGCATACATGTTGTGTGACATTATCCTCATCCAGGCACTTGTTTAACTGCCTTAAAGGAGAACTGAGCTGAATCAATAAGTAATTTTCCCCAGTAGGACCTGTTTTTTTAAATACTGGTTCAAATTCTGTGATTGCTGTAGCTATCCAGGTTCTATAGCTATCCTAGTGAGTGTTTCTGTTGGCACAATGCATTCATGTTCTATTACAAAATTGTGTGGCTGAGAGCGACATAAACTACATCATACAGTTCTCAAATGACACTTAACACCAGAGTGTTAATCAGAAACACACACTGAGGTTAGTAAAAGGCCTGATGGAACAATAACAAAAATGTAATCAGTACATAAAAAATGGCTTCTATTGGGAAAAATGACTTACAGGTTCAGCACAGTTCTCCTTAAAGATAAAGGCATTAAACCTCTGTCCAGAGTCCGTGTTCCCTCTGCAATGGGATGAAAGCCATCTAGTTTAAATAGTTTTTAATTCTCATTAAAATACATCCCAGTCCCCTTGGAAGTGAAGTTCCTCTTTGTCGCACCACCCATTTAAACAATCATCTAACTGGAAGATTGTTTGCTTCCTTGCCTCTGCTTCCTTTGTACTGTGATAACCTTTGAAGAGATCACAGTTCCAGTCAAATTCCATGAGGCTGGCCCTCAGTGCCCTGAAATTGACCTTAACTACCACTAGCAGTTTTCCTGCCAGATCTTTTGTCCCAACATTGACAATTACATCTGTCCTCCCCCTCACTTTCCTAACCTGCCTTTCTGTTCTAAGAAATACCCTATTTGATGTCATCCTAGGGAGACAGCATACTCCCCTTCCCACCCAGTCTGTGATACAGACCACTGGCCTTATACCACTAACAACTCAGTCCCCCACAATGAGAACCTTCTTTCCAGCAATTCCTTCCTGAATGCAACTCCCCACAAAAGGCTTTGCTGCTACTGTGGCCCTAGGAGCAACAGGACCACTGACCAGTGGCGTAGTATGCATTACATTCCTCAGGAGGAAAAGCAGTTGCTTGTTGCTTTCTCAGAGACCCTTCCGTCTCCTGGAGTATCAGTTCTCTAGCCACCTCCTTGCTCATCACATTCTATCCTTTGTTGAAACTGCTGGGGGACTCTGAGGTAAAGCAGCTGCAATGGACAACCCTAGTGCCCACTCCAACTTGTTCTGCAGCTGCCGTATTATGAATTCCTGCTGCAGCCAGTTCAGAGTGGAGTACAATCAGCCTCTGGCACAATGAACATTGTCCTCATCACGACAGAGTACCCTGGAGGAGTGTGGCTCTGCAGGGCCTGCAACTAACTAGCTCCTCAACCCAAGACCTCCTCATCTGCATACTGTCCAGGGCTACTGTTTGTCCTATCTTAAGACACAACTATAATAAATCCTTGACTGGTACGTTGCTCTCCTATTTACGGTCATACTATTTTCTCAAGTTGTTCCCAAACAGTCCTTAAGATTAAAACTACTGTAGCTACTGCTGCAACCCAGTTAGGGTGCTGCTAGGGTATCCCAAATTTGTGGCCTTAATATTGTATCCCTTTGCTCTGTATTTATACTACAATTTTGTTTTTTGCCTATCTGAGTTTTCTCCCATAAACCCTTCCTGTGGGTCACACCTGGAAAGGAGCCTTGGCTCAGTGTGCCTTTCCTTGCCAAACATTTCTAAATAACATATAAATCTACCTATATTTCTGTCTTTCTGTCTTTCTGTATGTCTGTCTATCTATCTATCTGAATCTATCAATCTATCTAGCTAGCTTTTTTCATATAACTGCAATGTGAGAAATCCATAAGCACATTGTGGAAGCCAAAGATATGTTCCAATAGATCTGGATTTTTCACAGTAAATTCCCATTCATTTAAATGAGACTCGCTGTGATATATCTACATTCTCAATAGATTTATTGCAACATATCTCTGACCATCACTGAGTTTTTTCCATCTTAAGGATTTACTTTTCATTCATAAGAAAGGTATGCCTCATGAAACTTGTTTCTCAGCTAACTACCTTTGACAGTAATCTCTAAAAACAATTCACATGTTGTATCATCAGGCAGTGGTTCATAAATGTTTACTGTGAACAATGACGGTTTGATTTCCCTGTAGTCACAGAAAATGTTTACAAAAATAAAATCTTGCACATATGCTACACTCAATATTGTCATTTGGGTTTGGTTCTGCCTCAGTGAAAGTTACATTTCATGATTAGGGAGTCAAATATTTGTGTTAGGAATGATAAAATAACTTGCAGTGTGGTATCCAACTCTACATTGTCAAACCCAATTGGATTAAATAGGATCTGGGGGGGTCATAATAGAGAAGGGCTCAACACAAGACAAGAAGTCTGTGGCTGCTGTCAAGAGGACAAACAGAATGTTCAGGTGCATCAAAAGGGAGATGATTAGCAGGGCAGAAAAAACATAGAAACATACAATTTGTCAGCAGATAAGGACTGTTTGGCCCACCTAATGTGCGCATTTTTCCCTGCCTATAGTAGCACCACAAATCCTACTTTGTCTCTGACTCATTCACCCCTTCCTTCCTATACATTTTTCTGCTTCTTTATAAGGCACTGATCAGTGCCCACCTGCAGCACTGCATGCAGTTCTGTGCTGCTCGTTACAAAAAGGACACTGAGGCAATAGAGAGGGTGCAATGCAGGCTAGCTAAAATGATAGGGGTATGGAAGACAAAAGCTATGATTCGAGGGTGGTGGCCCTTAATGTATTCACCCTGGAGAAAAGGAGGTTGAGAGGGGACATGGTCTCAGGTTTCTGCATAATGAAGGGTACTGACAAGATCAAACCAACAAGCAAAGATGGTTGATCTGGTGTCCTTCAACAAGACACAAGGACATGTGCTGAAGCTCACTGGTGGTGAACTCAGGTGTATTGTTAGAAAGCACTTTTTCTTCCAGATGGCATGAACCTATGGAACAGCCTATCAGTGGAGAAAGTGGACATCACGGCAGAACAGGCCTCCAAGGTAAGCCTCAACAAGCTTCTGCTTGTCAAGGAAATTATGGGATACCCTGAGTAACACAGTCAGTTGGGATCCACTTCAAGTTAGCACATGTTTAGGCACCATATTTTCATACCTGCTTATGAAGCAAGGGGGTGCCATGATGGACCTGGATTCCTTCTGACTTTAAATGACTACTTTATGTTATTAAATAGTATGCAGGATTTTAAAACTGCTGTTCTAGCATTTTTTTTTGTTCCCTCTAAATCAGTTTATCATTCTAAAAATATATTTACATGATAATGGAAATAAAGATTATGATACTAGCATACTAACATATACTAACATACTAAAATGCCAGCAGAATAGGCCTAATGGTCTTTTGTGTCTGCTCGTTTGGTCAGCCCCTACCCTGGGAGCTGACCTTGCTGCCCCCCTCGCCTTCTCTGGCTTCTCCCTTCCCAGTTCCGGATATTCTCGCTGCACTGGATTTTGCTTCCAGAACCCTTCTCCTGTACCTGTCCTGCCCCCTCTTGAACCCCTCCAGTGTCTCTGCCTCCACCAGCCCCCTGGGCAGCACATTCCATGGCTCCACCACCCTCTCAGTGAAGTAGCACCTCCTCCTTTCTCCCCTGACTCTTCCCCCCTCCAGCTTCCACCCATGCCCTCTAGTTGCCCCTCCTCCTTCCTTCAAAGCACCCTGACTGCTCCTCCCCTATTTACCACCATCATGTATCTGAAGACCTCTATCGTGTCCCCCCAGTCCCTTCTCTCTTCCAATGTATACATATTTAGCTCTTCGAGCCTCTCCCCATAGGTCCTGTCCCCCAAGCCCCAAATAATTTTGGTTGCCCTCCTCTGGACCCTCTCCAGGAGTTTAATGTCCCTCTTTAAGTGTGGCCTCCAAAACTGCATGCAGTACTCAAGGTGTGGCTTCACCAAGCAGCTATACAGAGGTAGTATCACTTCCCTCCTTCCGGAGGTGATCCCCCTAGCGATGCATCCCTGCATCCTGTTGGCCTTGGCTGCTGCCCTCCTACAAGTCTCCGAGTTGTTCATCTTGACATCCACCACCACCCCCAGGTCCCTCTCAGCCATCGAGACTTGTAGCATTCTCCCCCCAGGGTGTACACTTTGCCGGGGTTTCTGGCCCCCAGGTGCAGTACCTTGCATTTCCCTGCATTGAACCTCAGCTTCCACTTTCTAGACCATCTTTGCAGAGCCTCCAGGTCCCCCTGTAGGGCCACCCTTCCCTCCTCCCCATCCACCACTGCCCCCAGTTTTGAGTCATCCGCAAAGAGACTCAGCTCACTCCTGATACCTGTCCTTATGTCAGAAACATAGGCGTTGAACAGGAGGGGCCCAAGGACTGATCCCTGTGGGACCCCACTAATGACCCACCTTGGGGATGAGACTATCCCACCAACTACGTCTGGTCCTGGAGCCAATTTTCTATCCATTTGATCATCTGGTTCCCCACCCCCATTTCTACCAGCTTATCCAACAGGCCCTCATGAGGAACAGAGTCTAATGCCTTGCTGAAGTCTAGAAAGAGGATGTCCACTTGTCTACCCAGGTCCAAGGCACTCACCACCCAGTCACAGAACTCCACAAGGTTTGTCTGACACGATTTCCCTGGGATGAATCCATGCTGTCTATCGTCCAGGCACCCTGACTTTTCCAGGTCCCAACCTAGCCTCTCCTTGACAATGCCCTCCATCACCTTGCCCACAACCGATGTCAGACTGACAGGCCTGTAGTTCCCTGCCACCTCCCTTGATCCCCCCTTGTGGATAGGTACTATATGCACCACCTTCCAGTCCTGGGGCAATCACTCTGTCCTCAGAGAGATGGTGAAAAGCTCCGCCAGGGGTTTTGCCAGGACATCCGCAAGTTCCTTCAGCACTCTGGGATGTAATTTATCCGGCCACGGTGCTTCCTCTGTCTTAAGGGACCTGAGGGCTTCCCTCACTCTCTCTGCTGTGATTTCCATCTCCGCTACCTCTTCTCCCTGCTTAGCCTTCCCCCTTCCTGCCAGTAATGCCTCCCCCTCCCCAGACCCTCCGATCGGTAGGGTCCCCCTCCTCAGTATCACTGTCTCCTCCCATGTATGATGCAGCACCTCCATTTTCATTGGTGAAAAATGAGGTGAAGTACTTATTTAGTACCTCAGCCTGCTCCCCCGGGTCTTGTGCCCATCTCTCCCCTGTTTTAATCCTGCTAATCTGCCCCTTCACCCTTCGTTTTTCCACAATGTGTCTAAAGAATCCCTTGTTCCCTCTCCTAATTTCCCTGGCCAGGTTCTGCTCCTTCCTTGCCATAGCTGCCCTCACCACCCTAGTGGCCCTTCTAGCCATCAGTTCATACTCCCGACAATCCCTTTCACTCCTTGAATTGCCTATAGGCTTCCTTCTTTCCCTGCACCACCTCCTGGACCTCCCTGGTCCACCAGCAGGGTTTTAGGGCCCTGCCGCATATTCGTCTTACTCTGGCACAGGTGCTGGTAGCATCCTGCACCCCTCTCCTGATTATTTCCCATCTATTGTCAGCATCCATGTCTGACCCAATCACATCCAAATGCTCCTTAAGGATCCTTTCCATTTCCTTAAAATCCGCCCCCCTGAAGTCAGTTACCTCCGTCTTGGTGCAGCCTCCTACCCCTCCTAGGTCCAGGCAGAACCAGACCGTGTCATGGTCCCTCCCCACCAAAGGGTCCCTTACCTCCAGGCCCCCAATCTTGTCACTGTCTGCCAGGACCACATCCAGTACCCGCGTCTCCCTGGTTGGTTCCCCCACCTGCTGAGTTAGGAATGCGTCTTGAAAGACATCCAACAACCTCTGTTCCCTGGCCATCGAGGATGTCATAGTCTCCCAGTCTGTTCCTGGCATGTTTAAGTCCTCCAACACCACCACCCTTCCCCTGCCCAATCTGCTGTGTCTCCCAACATCTGCCACCAGACTCTCCTTCAGCTCCTCCGCCAGTGCAGGGGGTCTATACACCACTCCTATTTTTACTCTCTTGCCCCCCCCCTTGTTATAAAGGTGACCCAAATTGCCTCCACGGTTCCCTCCACCTCCTCTACTCCCCCATGCCAATGCAGTTTTTGACTATTATTGCTAACCTCCTCCCCTTTCCTCCCCCCTGTCCTTCCTGAACATAGTGTAACCCTCCAGGTTCAGGTGCCAATTGTGTCTTGCGGTGGCCCAGGTCTCAGTGACCACTGCCACATCCACCGCTTCTCAGTTAGCATCACCTGGAGCTCAGGCATTTTATTGCCCAAGCTTCTGGCATTTAACAGGACTACCTTCCACTCTTTCCCTATACTTCCATTCCCCCTGCTCGTGTTCCCATAGGGATTCCATTTTCCCCTGGTCTGCACTTTACCAGTCAGCCTTTTCCCACATTCCTCCAGCTCTCCAGGGAGGTGGAGACAGAGTCCCTCCTTTATTGGACCCCCCTCGACAGCCTTTTCTTCCATCCCTCCCACCTTCACAAGTTTAAACCCCACTTTTCACCAATGAACCCCTCTATTTTCAACTTAAGGATTCCCCTCCTCTCCAAATTGAGATGGAGCCTATCTCTAGCATACAGCTCCTTATCCTCCCAGGTCTCCCCCCAATCCCCCATCAACCCATACCCTCTGGCCTCACACCACTCCCTGAGCCACTGGTTTATCTCCCTAATCTTCCTTTTGTGTTCCCCACTAGCCCTTGGCACTGGCACGATTTCTGAGAAGGAAATCGTGCACCCTATGTCATGACAGACCCTGGCAAGCTCCCTGAACCTTGCCTGTATCTCTAGCTCGCTATTTCCCTCAATGTTATTTGTACCCAGGTGGACCAGTATGTCCGGGGAACCCCCACAATCCTTTGTCAGCTGATATACCTCGTGCTTGGCCCTGTGCACCACTAGTCCAGGGAAGCATTTTGTTCTAACTGGCCAGGCTTCCCACTCCCTATCCCATTTGATACCCCTGATCATAGAATCCCCCAACAGAAGCACTCTGACTGCTTCTTTTCCTCCATTCCCCCCTTTCCATGTCCCTCATCCTTTCTACCGGCCCCTCCACCCAGCCGGCTCCTTGTTCCTCCCCCTATCTGGGGGCCACATCCCACCCCCTCATTTACCCTGACCACCCCCTCCTCTCTGATCCTATGCCTCTCCTCCTCTGGAATATCCTTCTGTGCCTCTCAAACTCTCCCTCACTGCTCGCGACTGGTCCTTCTCCCCATCTGCTAAACTAGCCTGGTTCATCCTACCTCCCTTCCTTCCTGTCTCAGTTCAGTACCTCCTTGCTTGTCGTGCTCCCCTGCCCAAAACCCTCATCTCCCTTTACAGTATACTCCTTGTACTTCTGGTTCTTCTCCTTGCCCTTTCCTCCCAACTGGTCCTTCTTCTTGCGCTTTCCTCCCTCTTCACTGCCCCTCCTGCTCTGATCCACTGCTCCCCCCCATTTTCCTGCATTCCAGGTTCCCCCCTGTTCCTCCTGCTATCCGGCCCCTGCCTCCTGCCCCCTACTCCCTTTCCATCACTAATCACCCCTGTCATGGCTAAATCACCCCCCTCATCCTCAGGCAGAAGAAGAGGATTGAAGCTGTTACTGAGCGTAAGGTCCGATCCACCTACCCACCTTGCTTCCTTCTGTCCAGCCCCAGCCATCTGCCTACTTCCCTGAGAATGTTGTCCCTCTGGCCCCCCTTTGTGAGGGTCCCCATTTACCTGCCTGCTTCCTTGGTAGTGTCCTCCTTTTGTGCCCCCCTCTGCCAGGGTCCCTATGTGACCCCAGAGTATTCTCCTGCACTTCTTTCCCTATGCCCCCACCCCTAGTGTTTGGTGCAACCCCGTGGGAGATCCCCTGCCCTCCTCCCCAACCATACCTCCCCCCTTCCCCCAGCTGTCTCCTAATCCCTGCAACCTCCTCCCTAAGCTGTGCCAGCTGGTAGCACACTGGGCAACCAACGAAGTTCCAAGCCTAGTCCAGTATCATGGCTGCCCCACACCCTGTGCACCCCACCACCCTCCCAAAGATGCCGGCCCTAATGATGTGTGGTCCCATCCCCCTCCAGGTAGGTTTCCTTGGGTGAGCCACCGTTCCCCACTAGTCCAAGATACACCCCTACTGACTAATCAGGTCACCCACTAATCCTAGATACAGTCCCACAGTAAACTGGTAACCCTGTTACTAGGTGCAGTACAACACAGTAAACTTATAAGGGAAGTGAACAACTCCCTATGCTCCTCTCTCCCAGCCTTTAAATCCAACCCCCAGTGGCTAGAACTACTTGAGCTGCACCTGCAGCCTTTTCCTCCAATTGCAGGGCAGGTGTTCTCCTATAAATAAGCAGAGCTCTGGGGAGGGAGGGGTGGGGAAGGTGGATAGGCCTACACCCAACTCGCGAGAGAGTGAATCAGCCCTGTGTCTGCCCCTCCAGGCCCTGCAACCAAAACAGCCCCAAGCAAATCCCACCAAATAGGTTTTAAATCAGAAGAAATAGGCCTCCACCAGCGCAGCCTGTTACACAGTGAAACACCCAACAGATGAGCCCACTTACAGCCACCATACCAGTTTTCAAACTTCCAACAGCCCCAAAAACAATACCCTGCTAGCCCCTTAGAAGTAGTAAGAAAGAAAAGAAATACCCTTCTACCAAGTAAAATCCACAAGAAACCCTGTAAAAACAAGAAGCAGCTACTGTACTGAAACACATCTTATCCTGTCCCCTTCTAGTTCCTTCTGATCATACTGTAAATTAAATTTAAATATGTCTGTCATATAATCTGTACAAAATTATAACATCAGCATTTTTCCTAGTCTAAGCAGCACTGCTGCTTTAAGAATCCAGATTTGTTTTGCTTTCATACCACACAATACAGAGACTTGTTTATTTCATAGTGATTTGTTCAGATTAATTTCTATGATGTTACATACTGTAAATGGTATGAGTACTGGGGTACTTAAAGTGTGCCCTGATGCCTACCTGCCATTCAATGCCAGATCACCCACAGTGCACATTCCAAAGACCCTGCCTGCTTGTCATCTGTTTACAAAACAAAATAGTTATATTAAATGCATGCTGAAAATAGAAAATAGAGTTAAAAATCAATGTTTTGACCATAGGTCTTCTTCAGGAAATATCTAAAAGAGAAAAAGCTAAATTAGTGTCATCTGTTTAGCCAGCTATCTGATGCCTGCAACATAACGAATTTTCAAGAACAGAAACATATTCAACTTGAGTTCAGGCTCAGTTGACTGTAACTGCAAGCTTTATCACTAAAGGTTTCTGATTGCCTTCAAAAGCTCCATTTGAGAGCTTCACACACATGGCATCATGAATGAAGTGGTAGAATATACAGCAGACAACGCACCCTTATTGTCATGCATTGTAGATAGATAGATAGATAGACAGACAGATTGACTGATAGATTTTTTATTCATATACCACCTTTCCGGGACTCAAAGTACTTTACAATAAAATACAGTACCAAAAAATAAAATAAACTTTTGTAAATACAAACATCAGAAATACACCAAATTCTGTTTACAATTGTAAAATTATAAATTTTTAAAACAGTCCTCAAACTTATAATCAATAAATGTGTTGTTCACCTGAGAAGACTATGCAAAACAACGGGTCTTTAAGTTTGATTTAAAAACTTCCATGGAGGAGGCACTGCAGCTAGCTTTAGTGACAGCATTCCTCAGAATTGATAGAGTGTTTATTTTATTTTTGTTATTTATTTCAAAAGTTTTACAAGGAAAGACATACTTAGCTGATAACAGCTCATTTTCAGATGTATCCTGGTGGAGGGGTATGGAAGATAGTACAAGAGGAAGAAAAATAAATAGTAATTAATAATATTACACAAATAATAGTCTATACAAGCAATACAGTACATCAAAATGAGCATAGACTTAAACAATTCCAAAGAAAAACAGTACAATTTACATGCAGTATATATTAATTGAGCTTGCACAGGCAAGGGGAAATTACCTGAAATGGGCATAGCTGGGTGGAGATCAATATGGCCAGGACAATCTGAGCAAGAGGAGGGAGGAGCAATTAAGGTAAGTGGTCAGGGCAGTTACATATGGGAGTGGAAAACTCACAAAGAAGAGACTGAATGGATAAAGGAGAAAAAAAAAGTGCAGATTGACAGGGGAAGGGTGGACAGAGTTTAGGGAAACGATAGGAGAAGGCTGATTGACCAACTATAGATTTCCTAGATGGAATAGAAAGGGAATGGGAAAGATTGCTGCAGAGAAGGTAGGAGGAGGAGAGGATAGGATATGAGGGAGGTAAGGTAGGACGGAAGGGAACCAAACCAGAAGTTGGATATAAAGGAAGAACAGAGGGAAAAATGCCTGGCATCAAGTGGTAGGAGGGAGAGGGCAGAGTAGAATGAGAAGTGATGGGTACAAAGGGGGACAGTCTAAGGCCAAACAACAAATGGAGTGAAAGAGGGGGTCCATTCTGGCAAGCGAGGATTTGGGAGTTCCACTGTAAACTATGTCAACATAGTAATAAATGGGGAGCATCATCTTCAAAACAATATCATGATGGGCAGGAAGTGGGATATTTGATTTGTTCCTGTATAATGCATCAAGCTTGGGGTGGAGCTTATGGTGTATGGCATCAATGTGTACCAGGAAATCAAGATGACAGTCTGGCTAGATCCCGACCTATCATTCAAAGCACCATGAAGGGCGTGAAATGATGGGAACGAGGTGAATCTGGTAAGCCACTGTTGGATACCAAATGTCATGGAAACAGACTTTTTTGGCATTGAACATATGAAAATGCCAGCAGAAACAAGCCATTATGGTCTATCTAGTCTGCTTGAGTGTGCAGCTCTCAGACAAATATACTGGAGCTGTACCTTCTCCCCTTTTCCATGTACAGTCTTCCTCCATCCCCCTCTCATCTCCCTACCCTTATTCTCATCTGTTATGACTCTCTCTTTCACTCTGTTTCAACTCCTTTTAAAGCTGGTCTCTGTTTTTATTGATACCACCTCCTCCGGCAGTTCATTCCACTTGGACACCACACTTTCATTGAAAAAGTGCCTTCTCATTTCCCTTTTGAATCTTCCACCCACTTATTTTAGACTGTGCCCCTTAGTGGATCCATTCTCCCTGAGGTTGAATATGCCATCTGTACTAACCTTGTTTATATGTACCTTTAAGGTACTTGAAGGTTTCAGTCATGTCCTTCTCTGTCTTCTGTCCTCCAGGGAATACATATTGACCTGCTGCAGCCTGCCCTCATAGGGTTTGTCCCGCAGGCTCGTATCATCTTAGTTGCCTTACACTGCACCCCCTACAGCAATTTGATGTCCTTTTTCAGATATGGGCACCAGAACAGCACACAGTACTCCAAGTGCGGTCTCACCAATGACCTGAAAAATGGCAAGATGACTTCCCCTTTCCTAGAATTGATTCCTCTGGTGATGCAGCCCAACATCCTGTTGGCTTTGGCTGCTGTTTTACGGCAATGCACAGAGTGCCTCATATCTCTTGTGATGATTACCCCTAGGTCCTCTTCCACCTCAGAACTAGACACATGTACCCCTCTCAACCAGTAACTGGCTCCTGGGTTCTTAGCTCCCAGGTACATGACCTTGCAATTCTTGGCTTTGAACCCCAGCTGCTATATATCCAATCATTTTTTGAGCCTAGCCAGGTTCTCCTTGAACTCCTATCGCTCCTTCTCTGTGTCTACTCTCCCACAGAGCTTAGTGTCATCTATGAATAGGCAGATTTTACCTTTGATTCCATCTGCTATTTCACCAATAAATATATTAAACAACACTGGGCCAAGCACTGAGCCCTGTGGGGCCCCACTGGTTACAGGTCAAGGCTTCGAGAGTTCCCTCCTTACTACCACCCTCTGGTTTTTATTTTCCATTTTTTTATTGTAGTCTTTGGTAAGCAGATAAGGTGCACTAGGCACAAGTGCCTGTTTTCAGGGGCGACCTGGGAGCACTGAGCGGTTAAGTGACTTGCTCAGAGTCACACAGCATGCAAGTGGAGGTTGTGAGAATCAAACTCAGGTCTGGCCTTCTGTATATAGCAAGTTCATTCACAGCTCATTCCTCTAACCTCTAGGCTATACTGCCAGCTTGTAGCCAGCTCTTGAGGGACAGTTAGTTTGACTGGAATCAGCAAAGAATATTGTCACAATCCAGCTCTATCTGGGTAGTAAGGTCATGGGCAGAGGATCTAAATGCAAAGAGAACTGTATCATCAGCATACCTGTGAATGGACATACAGGAACAGGAAGAGGGCAAGTTATTCCGGAATATGAAAGAGAATGGGGCCCAGGACAGACCTTTGAGGGACACCTGAGCTAATTTGGGTGGGGGGATAGGGAGCTTCCATTCTGAACAGTTTGAGACCTGCCCTCAAGGCAGGAGTGGTACTAAATGACTAGGGGGTCAGAGATACCCGCTGTCCTAAGCTTTTTTTTTTATATAGTTTATTTTTATTTCTTTTCATAGTACAGACATACATGAAAGCCCATCCTTGGGTTTGAGTACAGACACTTTGAATTATACATCAAATAACTAGGATAACACACTCATCGTCCATAGTTATACCAATAGAGAGCAGATTTCTTAATTAAAAAGCAAACCATTTTTATGCTAAATAACCCTGCAACAAGAACATGGACATTCCCTGCAAATAAGTCTCTCCAATACTTGAGTCCTTGTGCCTTACAAAGTACTTATAAATGCTGCTAAAAAGCAGCATTATGGTCCACGTACCATGAGTATTGTTTTTTCCCCCAGTTCTTGCAGATGCCCACAGGAAATTTTTCCCTTTACCCACAGACAATTCTTCTATATATATCTTGGTTAACTTTTTAAAGGCAAATAGCAACATTTATCTTTCTTTAATTAACAATAACCACCAACTTAAATCTGTTTGGTAATTACTTCAGGTAATAATAAGAGTAAAGAGCTTTGTTTAATTACAGTGAGAAAAAGCAAAAACAAACAGAAATATGATGCTTTTGAACAATGACTGAACGGTACTGTGGCACAGTTAATATCAAGTCTGCCACTTGTAGTCTAGCTAACCAGACCTTTTAGATAGACATGTTATTTTATCATATTATAATTTCATCAGTCCCCATCATCTGACACATTACTAGCTCTTTGTTGTGCAAAGTCTTTTTGAATCATAGTGAATCTTTTCCTCGTTTCAGCAGTGTCAGAATAAAGGTAACTTTTACCTGCATACAGAATGCTAAGTCATGCTGGGACCTGTAGGGCATGAGTGATCCCCAAAGCGCATAGACCAGACCAGACTGCATCAAACACTTTGCGATGCTGACAAGTGGAATAGCTCAGGTCTGGAAAACAGTGTATTTGTTCACCAGTTTCAAGGGTAACAGACACTTTACTTTTAGCTGCTGCAAGAACTTCATCCCTGATATGCTGTCCGGTAGTAACAGCCAGTATGGAACGGGGTAAATCTTCTGAGGGCTGGCGAAGCCTGGCAGTGATCCTATATGCCTTCACAATGTTTCCAGTCATATCAAGGCCCCATGTCTTGGATAGCAAGTTCTCCATGTATCTCACAATGTCCCGTCCTTCCATCTGCTCAGGGACTCCCAAAGTACGTAGATTTGTTGATCGGACAGTGTTTTCAAGCTGTTCCATTCTAAGTCTCAGTGTTTTATTTTCTTCCAAAATTCCTGTAACCACTGTGGCTGTATTGTTAGCCATTTCCACAGCTCCATCAGCAGTTGCTGTGGCTTTTGCGATTTTTGTATTCATAGTAGCAATTCGATCAGATAGATTGTCCACTTTTTTATCCAGTAGTAGGATGGCTTGCAAAAGTGCTCTGTTAGTTGGTTCTGAAGTGCTCACCAAGTGGCAAGAGGCCGCTGTGCCACCTTGATCTACCAGCTTGCTCTGCTTTGGGCCTCTGGTGTCTTGAGATTTCTTTTTTGTGATTACCATGGTCAAGACAAGCAAAAGTTAAACCAAACTGTGCCATTTCAAAAGCTGTAAAAGTAGGTGTAAAAATGTGATGCGTTAATAAAAATCTGTATATGCATATTGTTTAATTTGTCTTTGAGTGCAAGGAGCTCTCTTTGAGCCATCTGTTTCCTTCGGTTGCTGGCTCCGTACCCTCCCCACTGTCCTATGCTTGTCCAGAAGGAAGGGGTGTCCCTCAAGTCTAAGCTAGCAGGTGCTTGCTTAAGTCCATAGCTAAGGTGAAGCAGACTATATCTAATGTGTAGTGTTACTGCCTACTGGGTCATAATGTCATACGCTTAATAGCGTATGACATTATAGCTAACCCGCAACAGTGCTGGCCATGACAGCGAATGGTGCAATACCACATATACTGCTATACATGGTATTGCACCATTCACACAATCCCAGGCAGAGGATAAGATCTCTGCTGGGAGTGGGTTCTGATGAGCAGCTGCTGTGGCTCACAGGACTGAGCCACAGCAGCAGGAACCCAGGCGCTGTGTGTGGGACCTGGTTTGATTCCCGGTCCCAGACATTTTATTTTTTACCACATACTGTGCGCTCCCCGAGTTGGACCCCTCCCCCCTCAGGAGTTGAGAATCTTTAGTGGGGGAAGTCCAGGGGGTGCAGCTCCCTGTAAGGGGGTGTGTGGGGGCTGGAGCACCCCCACAGAAAAAAGACATATGCCGCATGGCAATATCGCGCTGTATTGGTAGTGTGAATTCGCCATGCTGCATTATGTCTTGCTACATTATGACCCCATTCCGTGTTACTGACTAGTGCTAAAACTGTTAAATCCTAGCTTCTATGGTACCTACATATGATAAGGTTATAAAACAGATAGACAAACAGGCTGTGTCTCAGGTAGGTGGTTACTGATTACTTCTAATACTGTTCTTTTAGGTTCTACCTACATAAGAGAAGGTTAAAGACAGGCAGATAATGTCTACACATTACTAAGGGACTCAGGCAGTTTTATAAGGACTCAGCAGGATATAATGCAGCATAGGGCAAGTGGGGAATGTAGTCACCTGTAAGTACTGTGGGGCACTCATCTCCTGGGCTATACTTTGGAAAAGTGGACATTGCCCTATATATATATCACCTTCTGTGAGCACCATGCTCATTTGGCAGCAGCAAAGGAGGAAATATCCCAGCTGTGATTCTTACTAAGCTGGTACCCACCCCTCTCACCCCCACTACCCCAGAGGACTTGGGGGTGTAGGATGGCGGGAAAGGGGATGGGAGGAGATTGGGTGGCAGGGACAGTCACAAAGCAGTCAGAGATACCTAATAGATAGCAATGGCAAATTGCTTTGCACCAATGGAAGAGGCACAGGTGGCTGCTTCTAATGGAGGGGGGGCCCTCAAGTCAATTGGTGTTATGGAAACAGAAGACATGGTGACAGCCTGGGCAAAAGTGGGCAGAAGATAGTAAGAATGATTCTAGTGATAGAGGACTCTATGATTAGAGTCATGGAGAGGGTGGTAGGCAGTGTGGGAAAGAGGAGGGGTGGTCAGATGCCTGCCAGGGGACTCAGTCATTCAGGACTGGGAGAGGATAGGGTGGATAGTGGAGGAGGGGAGGGAGCAGGGAGTGTGGATACACCTTGGTAACAATGTTCTGGTGAACCAACCTGTGGGGACAGTGAAGCAGGACTCCCAGAGGCTGGATGACAGATTGAAGAAACACTTAGCTCCCTTGGCCTTTTCTGAAGTTCTCACTGTCTTGATTAGGGAGAAGGAGGAGGATAGAGTGAGAGAGAATGAGACTGAGGAGTTCAATGGCTGGTCAAAAGAGTGGTGTCAGGAACAGGGGTACCACTTTGTAGGGAACTGGGGAGGCTTCAGGGACAGAAGGCTCTTCAAAGGGGACAGCTTCAACCAGGCAAGACAGAGGAATAGTGTGTTAGGGGCAGGGCATATATTTAACATCTACACTGACAGACAGTTAAACTAACAGAGGGAGAGTCTGGGCTAGGAACCCAACAGTTGAGGTAATTGAAAGGGGCGGGGACCTAGCCAGGACTCCCTAAGTGAAGGGGAAAGATGTACAAGAAGTAGTAGTAGAGTGGAATGAGTTCAAGGGACCAGGGAGTGTAGACCTAATTGACCAGCATATAAGGACAAACACAAAACACCAAGGATATCAGGGAATTGTGACAGGGGAAGTCATTCAAGAACCAAGAGGGTGGGAGTATAAGTTGTAAGGGTGGTGTGCTTCAATGCCAGAAGTCTGAGTACTAAAATTAGGGAACTCCAGCCACTAGTGGCAGACTCTGGGCTGGATCTAGTGGCCATTACAGAAACTTGGGCAAACAAGAAAACCACTGGGACCTGGTGATACTTGGATACGTGGTTTATGGACATGCTAGAGGGATGGGTAGAGGTGGAGGGGTGACCATTTACATCAGGAAAGGAATGGAGGCAGTATGAGGATGCATCCATGGGAGGGAAAAGTAAGGTAGAATCATGGTCATCTTTTCACAGAGTCATCAGTAGGAAAATTCGCATGGGGGTGGCATACAGGTCCCCAAGCCAGGGAGGAAAGAGAGGTAATGAATTTGGAGTACAAGTAGGAATTTGGAAAGGGGCTGGCAAAAGGAGAGGTTGTAGTAGTAGGAGATCCAAGCCTGCCAGACATCAACTGGGCCATCCCAAACATCCAGGAGCACCAGAAGCAAGGCCCTGCTTGATACTTGGCAGGACTGCATCTGGGCCCAGCAGGTCTGGGACCCAATAGACAATACTCCTTTCTCCACATGGTACTCACCCATGCCAAAAAATGCTTAGCGATCCCACGTTGACACCGTCACAGCAATTCACTCACAGCACCACCCCGACACTGACAGGCATCTCCCCGATAGGTGCCCCACAGCATCATGTGTCCTGCAGTGATGTACGCTACCCCTGCAGCTGCGAGCTGCCAACATCTGCCTGCACGGAACTGTGACTCAGTGGCAAAATGTGCATCAGGGAAGTGGGTGCATATGACTAGGGATAGCACCCCCATAGTGACCCCAAACAGATTGTACAGGCAGGGCAGACAGATGTAAGAGTGGCTCAATAGAACCCTCTGCACCAAACAGAGCCACAGCACAACACGCAAGTTGGACGCCCAGGGGAAAACGCAGCGTCAAGGTGTGCACCTGCACATAGGTGAGCGTCTGCACCTGTGTGCATGTGGTGCAGGGAAACAAAGTCAACTGAAGGCACTGACACAACGGGAACTGGGGGCAACTGGAAATATGGTGCCCTGTCCATAAGTTTCTGGCTGCATGCAGTGGCCTTTCACTAGTACATCTTTTCAATGCAGCTCCTGTGTCTCCTGTGTGCTTTGTCTAGGGTGCTTGCCTGTGGTCTGTGCCCAAATTGGGTGGGTGGAATGCACCGCCTAATGGGAATGGGTGGCGGGGGAAGCACAGCTGTACAAGTCTGGGGCCATCAAGGGCCCTTTGTGGCTGGTGCTGTGCTGCCCGTGGGGAGATGGGGCTCTGACTCCCCTTGCATCTGTCCTGCAAGTGCCCCATGCTCTGCTGGGGGGTGCTGTGCTGCCCGGGGGAGGTGCCCTTTGTCTCTGCCACAGGGGGTGTTGCTTCGCTGGGGGGGGCCCTGCCCCTTGCCTGCCATCCGTTCCCTGTCCGTACCACAGGTCATTTGCCTCACTGGCAGTCAGTGTGCAACCTGCAGTATCTGCAGTGGTTTTGCAGCCAACACTGCAGTGTCACCGTAGCAGCTGTCAGTGGTCTAGTTGTTGTGCCAGCATCGTAGAGCCCTTGAAAAAGAGTAGATAGTGTGCAGGTTAGGGAACCACTGGGTTCCAGCGACCACAATACTTTATGGTTCGAGTTGGCTCTGGGCACCAGTTAGCCATCGTCTATGAGGTGCTAGACTTCAGAAGGGCAGATTTCAGCTAAATGAAGGACTAGTCATGGGCAGGTTAGCTGGGATAGATAACATCGGGAGAGCAGAAAAAAGATGGGTGGGTCATAAAAGGGTCTGTTCTAAAAGCAATGAAAACATGAACGAGAACAGCTATCAAGAGAAACTAGTATAAGAGATTTGGTTATTTGAAAAGGTTAGTGAGGCACTCAGGGTCAAAAAGAGAGCTTTATAATGTACAAAGAAAAGCAGGGGGATGAGGAATGGGATAAGAATCAGGAAAAAAAACTAAGATGCCAAGAGGGCAGTGGATATCACAAAAGCAGACACAGAACTGCATATTTTGGAGGGGTGCAAGGGATGAGAAAACAGTTTTTTATATATAAGGTGAAAAAACAAAGATAAGGGGAATTGTCAGGCTAAATGAGGGGGCAGGATAATAGAGGAAGATGGGCAGAAAGCAGCTGTGCTGAATGACTACTTCTGTTCAGTATTCACTAGAGAGAACAGCACTCCCTTGCCAGAGAGTGGCATAAAGGCAGCAGATAGAAGGGTCCAGGAAATGAGACTGCAGAAATATACCAGTGATGAGTCAGAAAAGGGTTTGCAGCCCTGAAAGTAGACAAGGCCCCAGGGCTGAATGGGATGCATCCGAGGGTATAAGGGAATTAGCATTGGTGTTATCTGAACCCCTGGTGTTGATATTCAATAGTTTTTTTACAGCAAGGAATGCTTCCCAAGGACTGGAGGATGGCAGATGTAGTTCTGCTATACAAAGGATGGGACAAGGAGCAGCTATAGACTTGTCAGCGTTACCTCCATGCTAAGAAAACTGATGGAGACACTAGACAAAGAGGACATAGCGGAATACTTGGAGAATGACTGGCTTTAGGACAGTACACAGCACAGGTTCATGGCAGGGAGGTCTTGTCTTTTTTCTTATTTTCACTGGATGACTAGGGTAGCTGACAAGGGGCACGCAATATACTTACTATACTTTGACTTCAACAAGGCATTTTACTTGGTGCCACAACAAAGGCTGCTGAAGAAGATGGGGCATCTAGGTACAGCTAGTGAAACAGTAAACTGGGAAAAGGGTAGGTCTGAAGGGAGGAGCAGAGAGTTGAGATGAATGGGGTCAGATCAGTGGAAAAAGACATCATTAGCAGAGTACCACAGAGATCTGTCATGTGCCCAGTTCTATTTAATATGTTCATCAGCAATGTAGGAGAGGGAATCCAGGGATAGTTGCAGCGATTCACAGATGACACTAAACTCTGGTAGAGTTAACATGGAAGGGATAAGGGAATTGCAGACAGACCTGCAAAGGCTCTAACATTTGGCCCAGTGCCTGGCAACTGAAATTCAATGTCAAGAAGTGCAAAGTTCTGCACTTAGGAAACAAAAACCCCAGAACAGAATATTGGATGGGAAGGGTTCAGCTGGGCAGAACATCAGAGGACAGGGAGCTAGGAGTCATTATCAGTTACTCACTTAAGTGAACCTGGCAATGTAACAAGGTCTTCATCAAGGTTAACAGGTTGCTAGAGTGCATTGGGAGAGGGTTCAAATGTAGGAAGCAGGAGGCACAGTTACCTTTGGCCACACCTGGAGTACTGTACCCAGTTTTGAAGTCCCAACCTAAAAATGGACAGGGACTGGCTCAAGACAGTACAATGCAGGGTGACCAAGATGAATCATGGTTAGGAAGGCAGATCCTATGAGGCTCAGCTAAAGGTGCTGAACATGTATTCATTCAAAACCAGAGGAGAGAGGGGGAATATGATAGAGACCTTCAGGTTACTGAAATGAATTAACAAGGTGAATTGTGAAGAACTATTTGCAAGGAACACAGAAGCTAGGACAAGGAGCCTCGAGTAAAGTTTAATGATGTGAAAGTTTAAAAAGGATAAGCCGAAGGGCCGACCTAGTTCTATAGAGGGCTAAGGCACTGGGTGCCTCACCTCATGCCTCATCGGCGATCCACAGTCGGGAACTGACTCAGATCACTCGGGGGCCGGCAAGGTGGGAAGGATCGAGTGTCCATAGACAGTTCTCCTTCCGTAGGGAGGGGATTGGAGAGCTACGCTGCTTGCCTGACACCCAGCAGTTGCTGGGTGTCATCACATGCATGCCACCATGTACAGGAATGGACCCTACATTCAGGATGCCAGGGCCATCTCAGCAGAGGTGGAGCTTGGACATTGCATCCATTGCACATCTGTGGGCCTGGGGAGAAAACAGGAAGACCCCCTAAGGCAGCAGGATTATGGCCGACCCCCCGGAGCTCTGCACTGGTGATCAGGCACAACTGTGAGTCCTGTGACAGAAGACAGAAGATGTAGGTAAGTCCCAGTGGAGCTGGGTGACAGGGATGTGGCGGTCGGTTAAAGGGGGCTGCCTGGAGTGAAACAGGATATAAAATGTATAAAAGGATAAGCAGAAGTGTATTATTATCAGTGGCATCATGCAAACCCATATTTTGGAGAAGAACAAAATCTAAACCATTGTAGGGGAGTCCAGGGATATGGCTTCACAGAAAATGTTTGAGAAACTGAAGCAAAATGGTGCAATTTGGTGGATTTTAACAGTCCATTAAGCTGTCCCACAACATGCTAAATTTTAGCATAATGACAAGACAATGAAAAATTTTTTGGTGGATTTAGTCAGTCTGGGTCAGTTAGAAAGTGCCAATTTGTACTGTTAAAGAAATATCAGAATACATAGTACAAATAGGGCACTAGTTTAGGATCGCACATGCCAAAACAGCGTGCTACACAACAGTGAAGGAAAAATGCTGCCCTCCACAACAGTGCCCACCCAAAACACTGACTGCAGGAACAGCGGCAATGGTAGCTATCCCCAAAGACACAGACGGCTACCATAGAAAAAAATACACAGATTTCTGTTTTGGGGGGCTCTGCCTGAACCCCAAATATATATATATATATATATATATATATATATATATATATATTCACCTCCTGGACAGGAGGAACTCGGGGAAGGGGTGAAACCTCAGTGGGGGCCTTGTGGAGGAGAAGGGGAATGGCACAGGTCAAGCAACAGTGGGGGAAGACACAGTACCCCCACAAGTTGGGAGGAGGGAGAAACAAAAAAAAAATAACACACATCCCAGGATGACAAAAAAATGAAACATGCCTCCCAGGACCGGGAATCAAATCCGCCTTCCACCTTCTCTGCCTGTGGCACTACCCTTTGCACCATGGCAGCTGCTTAGCAGAACCCCTTCCAGCACAGGCCTCATCCCTTTCTCCTCCATCCCCCATGACTGCAGTATAGCCACAGTGATAGCGCTAACCTGATCTGCGGCATTCTAGCCCTATTGCTTTATTGCAGTTCACTATTTTGACTGCATGCTTCACAACTGTGCGATTCAGGATTCGCTCTTTTAACTGGTTAGCTACAAATAGTGCCTTTCTGATGGCCTTTAGCAGATGGTGAATCAGCTTCATGCCCTCATGAAAGACAACAGAACAGTGAATGTTTATAGTCAAGTCAAGAATGCGTTTTAGCAACACAGTTAAAATAGATGAGAGCACATATGCTGCAAGAAGATTAGTTTCCAGTTTGACAATAGATACAGTATATAAACCTGAGATTTTTTTTTTCAAAAACACACATAAAAAACTGTACTTGTAAACAGGGAGACTGAATACAGAGAAACCAAAACTTTATGGAGCTGCCAGCTCACATCTTCAAGTAATGTCCATAAGAGAGATAGCCCTCCCCAGCATTGAGGCACTAAAGCTAAAGATGAAAGAAGCCTCATAAAACAGTCAGTATTCTACAAGGACATGTACATACACATCACTCAGCACCCCAAAATCTAGCACCCTGGCTTTCCAAGCAATGCTTTTGAGCTGACAACCCCTACCACCACCACCCTCATTACCTCTCAACATCCTGCCTCACAAATTGGAAACCAAGGCTTCAAGAAATTGGGTAAAAATTACTAAAATAAAGGACACATCTGAAACACAAAATAGTTATATTAAGCAGCTGTAGACAATGTGTTGCTTGGTGTAAACAGCATCTTCTCAAGAAGATGAAAGAAGACTAATAGAAGGCTCCTGATGGTCACCAAGTACTAGCACCAGGGATGGGGCCAGTTACAGAACCCCCCCATCTTGATTGGTACAGGCAGGACTGGGGCACTGAAAAATATAGCAGGGAGAAAGTCGGAAGCTCATCTCTGTCAATGTGCAACAGGCTGAAACAGCAGGGGGTGGCTAGAGGATTGTAAGTGCTGTGCATCAGTGCAGCATGAGTCAGGGCACTCTTGACAGGCCACAGGCCACTAATACCAATGACTGCTAAATAGGTAGGGAATGGGGTCAGGTGGGTGGCATAAAAGTAAAACTACATCAACCTGAGGTTGATGTACTTTTACTTTTGTGCCACCCACCCAATCCCCCTTTCAGACTTGAACGGGCAGGCAAGTAGAAAAAAGGCTGAAGCCACAAACTTTTTCCGGTTCTGCTTTGCCAAGAAGCCTTCTTCCATTGTCTGGCACCTGCTCATCCTCCTTCCTACCTCTGCTCAGCTAGATGCATTGCAAGGGGCCTCTTTCTGCTGTTCCCAGTCTCTGGCACTATGACAGATGGCTCTCCTCAGCCTGCCACCTCAAGCTTTGCTCACTGCAGCCTGGCACTACACAAGCTCTTGGCTCTCTGCAATCTGGCATGACAGGATCCTTTGAGGATCTCGGCTCACTTAGGCTGAGGAGTTTGGGTCAGGAGTAGCTAGCTTAGCTGCTGTTGTACTTTCAGTTGAAAGACATTTTAAAGTGAAATGCAGTTGGCAGTTGCAGGCTTTTGCAGCTGCAGATACTTACAAATGTGTTTTTCACCACACGGCTGCTACTGTCTGCCTAGTATCCTCCAGTCCAGGCCAAGACTCCAGTACTGAACACTGTTGCTTTAGCTCTCCTTGGCTACTCAAGAGGCAGTTCTGTCACTACCAGTCTCAACCATGAACAGATGTTTGATTGAATTTATACATTTTTTATAAACTTCAAGCCCTACTCTGATGAGTTCATGCCTACCTACTCATGGATGGCTCACACACTGCCTTCCAGTTCCTCCCTTCCAATGGTCCCACTCCTAACTCCCTGGATCTGGGTAGGATGGTGGAACAGTGGCAGGAATAAACTGCCTGCAGCTCTGATTGAATGCTGAAACATAGAAACATAGAATCTGACAGCAGATAAGGACCGCTTGGCCCACCCAGTCTGCCCATTTCCCCACCTAATGGATAAGCTGGAGATCCTAGTTAACCAGCAGCCTACTTCTTTCTATCCCCACCCCCTAGAATTGCCTTATGAATGTCCCATGCATGCTTGAATTCAACCACTGTTTTTGACTCCACAACCTCCTCCGGAAGGCTGTTCCATGCATCCACAACCCTCTCTGTGAAAAAATACTCTTACATTACCTCTGAGCAGCTCCGCCTATCTTCAAATTGTGCCCCTTGTTCTTGCACACTCTCTTTTTGAAAGATGCTACCCTTGGACATTTTGATTCCCTTGAGGTACTTGAGAGTTTCTATCATGTCCCCCTTCTCCCTTCTTTCCTCAAGGCTATACATATTAAGCTCCTTTAGTCTATCTTCTTATGTCTTCCGGTGCAGACCCTGCACCATTTTAGTTGCCCTCCTCTGGACAGCTTCTATCCTGTCTATGTCCTTGTGGAGACTGGATCTCCAGAACTGGATGCAGTACTCCAGATGGGGTCTCACCAGCTGTCTTTACAGAGTGATAACAACTTCCTGTTTTCTACTGGTGATGCCTCAACCTATACATCCCAGTATCCCCCCAGCCCTCCTTACTGCCCTCTCACATTGCTTGCCCATCTTTAAGTCACCTGATATGACTACCCCAGGTCCCTTTCCATTTTTGTTGTTGTTAGTATCTCACCCCCCATTGTGTACTCTTCCCCCGGGTTTTTGTTTCCCAGGTGCATTATTTTGCACTTCTTAGCATTGAATCTAAGCTGCCATTTGACCATTCCTCTAACCTTGCCAATGCCCTTCTCATCCTTTCCACCCCACCTTGTGCATCAACTCTGTTGCAGATCTTTGTGTCATCTGTAAAGAGACATACTTTTCCTTCCAGTCCCTCTGCAATGTTGCTTATAAAGACATTGAAGAGGACCAGTCCTAATACTGAACCCTGCGGTACCCCACTAGTAACCCCCCTTTCTTCAGAGTGGACTCCATTTACTATTACCCTCTGTGTCCTATTCTCCAGCCAATTCTTTACCCAGGTTATTATCTTGGGACCCACTCCCAGGCTGTCTAACTTGTATATTAATCTTTTGTGTGGGACTGTGTCAAATGCCTTGCTAAAATCTAGGTAGGCCATGTCCACAGCCCAGCCTGATCTACTACTTTGGTCACCCAGTCAAAGAAATCTATTAGATTCATCTGGCATGACCTTCCCGCTGTGAATCCATGCTGCCTTGGGTCCTGTGCCCCTCTGGCCTCTAGGTACTCGACAATTCTTTCCTTCAGAAGTGAGTCCATCATTTTCCCTATCACTGAGGTTAAACTAACGGGTCTGTAGTTTCCTGCTTCTGCCCTGCTCCCACTTTTGTGAAGGGGAATCACATCTG
Source organism: Neoceratodus forsteri (assembly GCA_016271365.2). Classification (NCBI taxonomy): domain Eukaryota; kingdom Metazoa; phylum Chordata; order Ceratodontiformes; family Ceratodontidae; genus Neoceratodus; species Neoceratodus forsteri. The sequence continues at coordinate 239,561,804 of CM028132.1, read as the reverse complement.
CCCTCCTCCAATCCTCAGGTACCACCCCATCCTCCCATGAATTGTTAAAGAGGGTAGTCAGTGGTGTCACTAGTTCTACCCTTAGTTCTTTTAGAATTCTGGGATGAATCCCATCAGGCCCCATTGCTTAGCCTACTTTCAGCTTTAAGAGTTCTTTCAGAACCCTTTCTTCTGTAAATGGGCTGGTATCAACTTCTGTATCCAGAGTATTTCTATTGTTTGTTTTAGGTACCTCCTCCTCTTCATTTGTAAATAATGAGCAAAAATATTTGTTTAGTATCTCTGCCTTTTCACAGTCACCCTCTGCCCACCCTCCCTTTATTAAGCCTCACTATCCCTCCCTTGGTCTTCCTTCGCTCCTTGATGTACCTAAAAAAGGTTTTATCCCCCTTCTTAACTGAGTTGGCTATCTTTTCCTCGGTTTGGGCCTTTGCTGTTCTGACTGCCTTCCCAACTTCCTTTTGCTTTAACTGACACAATTCTCTGTCCTGCTCCTTCTGTGATTCCTGTACTTCCTGAATTTTTCTTTTCTCTTGAACCTTCACTGCCACCTCCTTTGAGAACTATAGTGGTTTCTTACATCGCTTTTGTTTTGTTTATTTGCTTCACACAAAGGCTTGTTACCTCTGTGATGGCTGTTTTATTATTCCCCATTGTTCTTCCACCCCTCCTTCCTGTCCATTTGCTAGTGCATTCCTTAGGCACTCATCCATTTTGGCAAAGTCAGCCCTCCTGAAGTCCAGTACTTTTGCCTTTGTATGGCTTGACTCTATTGCTGTGTTTATTGTAAACCATACTGTTCGATGGTCGCTAGTTCCCAGATGGCTACCCACTTCTACATCTGTGATCCTCTCTCCATCTCCATTTGAAAGAACCAGGCCTAAGATTGCTCCCTCTCGAGTGGGTTCCAATACTAGTTGTCTAAGGCATGCCCCCTTTAGGGCATCTAGAATAACCCCACTCTTAGAAGTGGCTGCTGCAACTGCACTCCAGTTAATATCTGGCATATTCAGATCACCCATCAGAAATATCTCCCATTTTTCTGCCATTCTTAGTATACTTTCTATCATTTCCTTGTCCAGTTCCTCCCTCTGAGAGGGGGGTCTGTATACAACCCCTGTGCAGATTGTGGTGTCATTGCCTGTCTCCAAATTGACTCACTGTGCTTCTTCTCCTCCCTGTTTACCCTTTTGTTCTGTTGATTTGATTCCTTCCCTTATGTAGACAGCTATTCCTCCTCCTCTTTTACCCTCCCTGTCCCTCCTGTAGATCATGTATCCTGGTATGGTTATGTCCCAGTCATGGTTCTGTGTGTACTATGTTTCTGTGACTGCCACAAATATCCAGATGTTCCTCCTCCAAGCTTAGTTTGCAGTTGCACTTCACAGAGACTGCTGAGCTGTGAATTCTGGAGAAGAAGGACACATAATTTACAATACACACAGCAATAATTGTACCACCAACCTGCAAGTACTGCCTTCAGATTCTGACCACCACTAAAAGATAATAAATAGCATATTTAGATTTTTAAGATATATATATATATATATATAGCTCAGTAATATCCTCAGATTTATTTTACCTGCTGTATTTTTTGGGGGGTAGGGCACCTGCCCTCCCATGCCCAGTGGACATGACACCACTGATTATTTTAAATAAATAGTGGTTGACCCATAGAATGGTCTGCCGGCAGAGGTGGTGGATGACAGAATGTAAAACAGCTTTAAACATGACTGAGATAGAGCTAAGGGTACAGTAGTTACTCAACAGGAAAAGGGAGGTGGAAACATGGAGAACAAAATGGGGAAATAGGATAAGCATAGAATGTCAAGAGACAATACGTCCTGGTAATTAGGTCCTGTATAGGGTAATATGGGCAGACTAACTAGATTGTTGGCCTTATTCTGCTCTCATGGTGTTTCTATGTCTGCCACAGCATCAAATGTTTTAGCCAAACAAATAAAGAGGGTGAAGGTGATCAGACCCTGGGCCTTACCTGCGAGGATGGACTCAGTAAGCCAGAGGAGGGAGGAGGAAGTGGAGTGATAGTTCATGAATCCAGGCTGGAAATAGGTGAAGAAGGAGGGGCAGTCAAAGAAGGAAGAGAGCTATGAGAGAACGAGGGGTATTTGGCAACACTATAGCAGTACACATTTATCTCATCAAGCCCGGGCTATTGTAATGGGCCCATGTGAGCTTCTCTGGGAGGATTATTCCTTGGTTGCAGTTGGTAGAAAAAACTGCCATATAGGTATGATATAGCTACATCTTTGACCATTTCACCGGATACTGTAGGATCTGCAATCTTTGCTTTTGGTGCATATTATCTATATGGAGCTTATGTTAACTTTTAAAGCCCCGTGAATTAGAGCTCTCATATTCATAACCCTCTGTGCCCTTGTCTGTTCTCATGTATATTACTGGGAGGGGTTTGCTGGTAGTCTCTTAGATGAGACTGAGTTCATAGGTGACTAAGCTTTTCATGAACTTTTATAATTCATGTGCCATTCATATATAAATATTACCTTCTCTGTCTGCCCTATACAAAGAATTACATACTGCAAGCCACAGTGCTTAACATTGGGTTTAGGGCTTTTATGTGTATTCATATTGTTGAGAAAAAGATGGAGAAGCTAAAACAGTATGGCTATGTATCCCTCCCTCTATCCTTTTTTCAGGATCCTACACACATCTCATCTTGACTGATTTTCCTGTGTGCTTCATCTGAGTCTGAACATCTCAAAAGCACAGGCAGTGCACTCTGGCGGGTTGGGACAGAGTGAAGGTCATAAACAGAACTAATGCAAAACAATTTATCAGGCTCATAAAACTGATTTGAGAAAACGCACACCGAAAAAAAAATGACTGTTTCACGTCTCTAGTGTGACACTGTATCTGGGAGCATAAATCAATGTACACCACTTAAATCATGAAAATATTGAAAAACACATTAAATGTGATTTTTTTTTCTATTTATCTACCTGCAGTAGCTGATGGTCAAGAGTTGCTCCACTACCACAAATGTGCATGTGCTGCTAGCTTCGCTGTCCTTTTGAAAATCATGCCATCTTCCTTTATCCATAGGTCCGTATTACATTTGTGATGTGCCTGTACTGAAAATAGCTTCCTTATGCTTCATGCAGGGAGCCCCAAAATCCATTTAATGTATCAACGCATATAACGTATCTGATCAGATCAGATCTGAGTCTTGTGGAGATGCCAGTGGGTAACACCAGATCCTTTGAGTGTATCCTGGCAGCAGGTGCAGAGCTCAGGATTCTCCTCATCTACCATCCACCCGGTGATGGTGGTGAATTCCTGAAGGAGTTCACGGACTTCATCGTTGACATGGCATTGGAGTCGCTCTAGATAGTCACTGGGTGACTTCACGCCTGGGTCGACGATGAACTCTTTACACTTTGGAAATGAACTTCCTCCAACTTATGTCTATGTTGGGCCTGTCACAGGTAGTTACCTCTGCTACCCATATAGGTGGACACCTTTGATCTGGTGTTCCTACTGGATTTGGATGTTTCACATTTGAGGTGAAACCAAATGTGTGACAGACCATCACACCATAAGATTCAGTTTTGGGACACCCTCATAGGTCTGCTCCTCACGGAGATGGTCCAGTATCGCCCTTTAAGGGGAGTAAACCCAGAGAGCTCACTGGCAGTACTGGACCCATCGGATGTTCTGGATGAGAGCATGGGTCCAGGGACCTGGTTATTGCCTATAACAAGGTGGTGAGCAGGCCCTGACCAAATTGCTCCTTGTTCTCGTTCATCCCACCACTCAGCGCCAAAGACTCCTTGGTTTGATGAGTCTTTGAAGGAGCTGAGGAGAGTGGGCGAAGGCCAGAGAGGGCATGGTGGAAATCTTGCCTGGATGCTGACAAACTTAGATTGATGGATCATTATGTTATCTATCAATCGGCAATATCCCGTAAGAAGGCAGAATTCCTGTCCAGGGAGATTGTTGCCGCGCTGAAACCGATCGCTCAATCTCTTCGGACTGTTGACAGATTGTGCAATCCACTCTGTCTACAGTCTGGAAGAGATTTTTCACAAATAAAGTGTGATGAGCTTGCTCGATTTTTCGCTGATAAGATTGCCAGCATTAGGTCAGATATCAGCCAAGCTCACTCTTCAAGGGTTTGCAGTGATCGGCGAGGGGAAACAAACACCTGTGTCACCTGGTCTGACTTTGGTAGGCCGGAATTCATGGACATTATGAGGATTGTCCAGACTGTACGTCCAACCAGTTGTAGTTTTGATCCGGGCCCTACTCCTCTATTATTGGGTTGCGTAGCTATTATCTGTCCGACCATTGCTGAAATTGTCTGGAAATCTTTGGAGCAGGGGATCTTTCCTGAACCCTTAAAGGAGGAGGTCGCTCGATCACCCTAAAACCTTCATTGAACTGGACTGTCCAGCTAACTACAGACCTGTCTCTAACCTGCCCTTTTGGGCAAGGTTATTGAAAAGGTGGTTGCACTGCAACTGGATGACCATCTTACAAATCATAATGTCTATGATACTCTTCAATCAGGATTTAGGAAAGACATAGTACTGAGACTGCTCTTGTCCGGTTCTAAATGATCTCTGATAGCGAGAGATCAAAAGGCTCGTACTATTCTAGTCCTTCTTGATCTCTGCAGCATTTGACACCGTGGACCATGGTGTGATTTTGGAACGCCTGCGGTTTTATTGTGGACTGTCTGGTACGGTTCTGCAATGGTTTCAATCTTTTCTCACAGGGCGGAGACAGAGGGTTATCACTGGAATTTACTCCTCTGACGCTGTCTTTTTGCCTTGTGGGGTTCCGCAGGGTTCCATTTTGGCACCCATGTTGTTTGCTGCCTATATGCTGCCATTGGGAGACATTATTAGGCAATATGGTTTGGGTTTTCACTGCTATGCAGATGATACCCAGCTATATTTGTCCTTTAGTCCCGGACAAGAAGATGCAGTTCTATACTTAACAACTGTCTATCCGAGATCAATGATTGGATGAGTGCCAGCTGGCTAAGGTTAAACCCGGATAAGACTGAGGTGTTGGTGGTAGACCCGCTTTGAGGCGGGTTGTAGGGTTGGTCTCTTCGGGCGTATGGATCGATGGTGCCCAGCTCGACTTCAGACCGGGTACAGAATCTGGCGTTATTATTGATTTACAGTCTGACCCTGAAATTTCAGGTGTCTTCTGCTGTCAAATCTTCCTTTTACCATCTGAGGAATATTGCTCGGGTGAAACACCTTGTTCCTCCGGCCGACCTTCCGACATTGGTCCATGCTTTTGTTGCTTCTCGCCTTGATTACTGCAATGCCCTGTACCTAGGGCTGCCGGGGGTTGATATCTGCCGCTTGCAGCTAGTGCAGAATGCAGCAGCCAGGCTTTTGACTGGGACATCTAGGAGAAATCACATTATGCCTGTGCTGCGCGAGCTGCACTGGCTGCTGGTTCAGTGGCGGATCACCTTTAAGGTCGGGTTACTGACCTATAAAGTCCTTACAACCTAACAGGGACCGCGGTATCTTCAAGATCTGCTTGTTCTCATTGTCCTCTCCGCTACTTCCACCGGCGAGGGATTGCTAGAGGTTCCCAGGGTTCGCTTAAACATCGGGAGCATGGGCATTTTCTTATGCTGCCCCTACCCTGTGGAATTCTCTACCTCGTCGGATACGAAGCTGCCTGCCCGTTGAGAGCTTTAAGTCAGAACTAAAAACTTATTTATTTCAAATGGCATATGGGGAGTGATTTATTGTATTTTATTGTAATTATAATGTTAATGTTGCTTTTGTGTTATATGTATGTATTTTGTATGTATTTTAATTGTTCCATCTGTACAGCGCTTTGATATTGAAAAGCGCTTAAAAATAAATTTTTACTTACTTTTTACTTACTTACTGAATTAACTATTCCACATTTTGCTTCACTGTTGTGTTTGTCCAATAATTGAAGAAAGTTTAGTTGTGTTAGGATACTGAATGCAGTTTATATTTTGTTGGGTACCCAAAATGAGAATAAAAAAAAAAGAGAAATCCCTCATAGATGACATTATGTGGAGGCTCACCTCTGTTTTCTTTTTCTCAAAATCTAATTTTATCCAGCTTTATTGCAGAGTCTAGCAGTAAATGAATAAAGACAGTGGTGTATTGATCAAGCATTTGAATTAGTTGCAGCCTGTCCCAGGTGATTAATCAGCATGGTAGCACAGTGTAATTGTATAAACAGTTTGCCCCATAAAATCCTTTCAAAATCTCCACCAGTGATTAGAACTTGGAGACCCCTGAGGTGTGCTAAACCCATGATGCACAGTATGTCCTGTGTGCCTCGGACAGAAGGCATAACTTTTAATGATTTTACTCCTGTTGTCTTTCTTAGCATCTTCTTTGGAAATATATTTTTTCTATAAAGACTGAAAAATCAGATTAAAGACTGATGCTAGCTATTCTCCTACAGATGAGGGACAGTGAGTGCATGATGTTGGCACAATGTATACTCCCACACCCAGTGGTATTTCTCCCAAGTAAGGTCAGGCCACCGTCTCTTGAAGTAAGACAGTAACTGAGATTTTATGCCCATTTTAAGCTAGGCTTCTTACTTGTTTGGTTTTTGTGCATCTCTCCAAACCATATGCATATTTTCTAGCCTCATTCCAGAACAAATGCATCATGGGTATGCAAATCCTTATGTAAGTGGGACTGAGAAGGCTTCTTCAGAACAGATTTTGCCTTTTAAACAGCTTTGTATTTCTGATCCACCTAAGACTGGGACTGGCAAAGTACAGGCATATGTTTCATCCTCTTTGGGTCTCCTCAGTGTACTGCCGTCATAATCTCAACCAAGCATATTGACTGACAGAGTCCTAGGCAAAGTCCATTTAGAACATTCAGAGTGAGCATACTAGAGAGGCAGGTTGCAAGAAAGCAGGGCATGGGACCCATAAAAGGATACTAGGAGAAAAAAGAAATATTTGTTTTTGTCCATCTCTCTGAACCTTCATGTGACACAGTCAACATCTTAGATGTTTCGCAGCCATTTTGGAATTCTACCCTAATAATGATATGCTGTCTGTCAGTTGTTTTGAGAATGGTGCCATAGCTGGAATGTAAGCAATGCCAGTTCTATCTTATTATATATAGAAATTAAAAGAAAAGCCATTTTTCCAAAACAATAAACACAAAAGTGAGTTCCCTTACAGTGGCAATTGGCTGCTGTTTTGCTAAAATGGGCTAGCTGAAAACTTGCATATATAGGGGGTTGGCTGATGTCCTTTAAGCAAGGAATAATAAATGGGCCATGATTTGGGCAATATTGTGCTGTAGTCTACAACATTTTCTATCAGCAGTTTACTGTACTGACATGCGTCTCCCTTCCTCCATAATGAATAATGGGGCTTTGCCAGAACCATGAAATCACTGCTCAGTGCCCTTATTAATACTGTTTGGAAAATGAGCTAACATGGCAGCAATCATGGACACCTGTGGACCATCATTTGGCCGGAGTCATGTGCTGCAATGTATGTGGGGTTTTTAAATACAGTCAGTTAAGTGGGTTCTGATTCAGTCGTGGCTAATATAGAACAGAAGAGCAAAAAACAGGTTGCAACATATAATTACATCCATTTATTTAAAAGGGACACAACTTGTTTTCTACTGTCTTACTGTCTGTGATATTCAGACTTTCAATATCAGTACCCCAAAAGTAATCCATGTGGAATGGCACCAGAACAACAAAAGTTATTATGAAAAACTGTGTTCTGTATTATTTTTATTATGTGGACATTCTTTACAGACCCCTCATGAAATAAATAATTTGGAGTTTTGCTTATATCACTGCATGGAGTCAGAACCCTGAACACTGCTTTTTTTTTGTGTCTACAGCTCTTGGTAAAAGTTTGGAATTCTTGCAGTGAACAGAATTCCAGAGTTTTTTTTTGCACCTCCATGACCACTTGCACCCCTCTCCTTTGGCCCACAAACGGTACCCCTGCTACCCACCAGACTTGGCTTGTCTCTGCTGGGGGCCTTCTCTGTTGATTGTGGAAGGGAAAGACACCTGAAGCCCCTCTCCTTCCACCGATTGGCTGACTTGTCCCTGCTGGGGGCCTCCCTGCTGACTAGAGGAGGAGTGAACATGCTGGGTGGATGCTGAGGGGCAGTGTGGTGCTGGTACACTGGGGGTTGGTTGGCATGGGAGGGAATACATGGCCATCATCTGGCATGCCTTGGTGCAGCAGTTTTCCTCTTTTTTCACCCTGTACCCCCACTCACAAGAACACACACACACACACACACACACACACACTATGGCCAACCTGGGGAGGGAGCACTGACTGCAAAAGTTCACCCATGCCAACAACGGACCACCTCATGCATCCACCAGGAGCCACTGCAGAGTGATGCAGTGTCCATCCTGCCCCCTGGGAGGAGAGCATCCATCAGACACTCTGAATCCTCAGTACAGGCCTCTGCTCCTGACGTCCTGGGCTAGGGGTGCGAACCCTGGTTGCCAGCATGCCAGAATGCTCCCCCATCACTCTGCATCATGGAGCTGGCCTACAAATGAATTTGGTTTAATGAAAATGACTGTTCAGAACATCAGCCATAATAGGAAAACACTACAAAACACAGTTTGCCACATCAACTTTTGTTCTGGTACTGTGAACTATGGTTCGTTTGGTGGGTATGAATATTATTTCTGCAAATAGGAGTATTACAAGCAGCTGCAAGTCTGCAAAAACAATCTTTCTCCCTTAAGCTGTACTAGTTATGCTAACACAGCCACTGTATCATCCAGAATGGTGATATTTCATTAAAAAAGCTCACAGAAAAAAGAGACTCTTACATGATAACTGTCAGTCTTGTGTGGTTTTGGTGCCTAAAACTAGTTCACCAGTGAGGAAAGGTAAGTTTTACCCAGAACTGTGTTTTTAAGTTTGCTTAACACTTGACAAGTTATTGGTACCCATGCATGAGTATGACAATGAAAGCATCCCTCTGTCCAGGATTAAGAATGATTCAGAATTGATGGTGTTCCTAATGTATCTGTGCCTGTTTGCCAGTATTGGGCAGAAAGTCAATACCAGCAAGGATATGAAAAATGTAGCATTCCTATGCCTGAATCCATCCATTTTTCCTTTTGTAAGACCAAGGAGCAATTTATCAAAGACAATTTGCTGTTGGGGTCCAAGTGAGATTGTAATAGTGTAGCAGTACCTACCAGTATTGCCCTACTGCAGGTGCCGAACACCCAGCAGAAATATATATTTGTCACAGCATTTGGTGCTAGTGTATTCATGATGAATTTATCAGCACCAGCACTAGCATGAGCTGTTAATTCCTCAGCTGAGATGAACTCGGCTGTTAATTCCTCAGCTGAGATGAGCTCGGATAGCTTCAGCTGCTAATAAAAAGCAGTGCCTGTCACAGCTGAGTTTTAACGTGCTCTTCATACAGTAAGAATGTTTAAATGATCAGTCATGATACTTAAAGGGGCACATTGCACCTTTATGAATAAAAGGCACAGGCAGCTTTCCTCTGAGGCAGAAGGACTATACCTTTGCAGCAATACTGCCACACAGGTGACCACAGATGGTGGTGCAGTCATAGTGAGAGGGGGAACAATGGCTGCAGCAGATTTGGAGCAAGCTGTGTGTGTGTGTGTGCAAGTGCTCCATGATGGCTTGAATTTATTTTATTTATTTAAAAGTTTCACCAGGAAAGGCATACTAAGCTATTGCTCATTTCCAGATGCATCCTGGGGAGGGGAGTATGGGTTACATAACAAAAAGTCATGACAACATGGTAAAAACAACAAAGGTGTCATTACAAGAGTACATTTGCAGTATCATACAGACAATTTAGGTACAATTCATTTCAATACCATACAATTCAAAGGTGGCATTTACAAGAGCACATTTGCCATGCAACATGGACAATTCAATACAGGTCAAGAGCAGTGCAGGAGTAAAGTGCATAGGATGACTGGCATGGATGCAGAATAGAACAACTTAAAATACAGAATCAAAATTTAGGGATCTCATGGAGGAAGGGGGTGGATATGGGCAGAACTCAAAGGGAGTTACTAGTACGGGAGATGAGTTTACGGAGTAGTGTGGATAGGGCTCGAGAGAAGGAGGCATTGCAAATGGTAGGGGGAGACTCTCACATGGTAACTGTCAGTCCCCCTATCGTGCCAGCATCCAGGGCAGCATCCAGGGAAGAAACAAAGGAGAAAACACCATGGTGAGCAGTTGGCATGTCTCTAATGCCCATCAAGCCCTACTGACCTGTCTGCCACTCCATCTTTAACCATTAGGCAGACCACATAGGAGCTACTGTCCCACCTCTGTTGCATCCCACAGTCAAAGAAGGAGCTGCACCATGGCTCCACTGGAGGTTACATGTAAGAGCCAGAGAAGGGAAGGATGGCACACAGGGGCAACTGAGCTGAGAAGAGATACTCTGGCTATGGGGGATAAACATTACTGTATATAAAAATATAAAAAAAAACCTGCTTATCTTGACAAATGTCTAACCTGTGGAGGTTTCTGAAATCTATTAAGAGCAGTGGCATTTCAAATAGTATTATAAAGTGACAACCAATTTCACAGCATGGTTACAGATGTCTTGGATATTATATACAGTATGTAAAAGTGAGCCCATGAATAAGGCCATTTGGATGTAAGAAACTGCAACAAAAGAGATATATAGTGCTCAGAAACTGCAACAGAAGTGCCCCTGGATGTGAGAAACTGAGCTGAAAAGAAAATTAAAAGGCACAGTCTATCCTCCTAACACAGAGGGTTTCTATTTAGCTGAACAATTGTAGCTGATGTTGCTGAGACAGAGGGTTCTTGATTTAACACAGGGGCCAAACCCTTGTTTAGTCTTTTGTGGTTTCTAATTCTAGTTACAAATCATTTTAACCATGTGCACAAGATGGAAATAATTGTGGAGATACAGTTTGGTTGCTCCACCCCAACAGATAATAGGAGTATATGCTGAAAATATAAAAAATGATGGTCTGTGAGCTACTGCCTTTGGATGTAGGAAAATGCTGCAGAAGAGTCCTTTGGTGTTGTTGAGAGGTAGAAACAAAAGTGATCTCCGTATGAGAGAGACAGATGGGATGGGAGGCTCAAGGCAAAGTCAGAACTCCCAGCTAATAAGAATTTCCCTGTAGCTGAATGACCAGAGAAGCTGCCTTCAGGACATAGGGTGTGTGTGGTTTGATACTCATCATGAGCTTTTCTTCAGTCTACCCACTGCATGGGACAGACAGAATAATCACAGTAAGTCAGACTGGGGTTACCTGCCCCCAACAAGAAGAAGAAGATGCGGAACATGTAAAAGGCAGATTGGGAGTCCTACACCCCAACTGTAGATACGAGAAACTGCAATAAAAAAGTCCTATAGTGTTGTAGATTCAGTTATACACAGACTGGGCCCTTTCAACCCACAGGATCTCTAGACCCCAATGTGCTGGCCTGGGGAGCGAGACCCCTTCCATGGATCAATAGCTCATATGTGTTCCCTCATACAGATTCAAATCTATAGGTGACAGAGCATTTGCAGCCTCTGTTCTATGGGATGCACTTCCTAAGGAGATTATTCAGACCCAAACCTTGAGTACTTTTAAGAAGCATTTATTTTATTTTTTATTTTTTGGTATTATTTGATCAGCCATGTCAGTACTAATATAAAAATGCCATGTTTTAGTTATTTCATTAATTATGTACTTGTAGTAATAAATATTATATGATGGAAACAAGCCTTCCAGGGCACTGCTTGTTACCTGGTAAATATATTTCCATAAATAATACATAAATATTGTTATGCTATCTTGTAAGAATGTCATCACATGCTTATCACCCCTTCTGTACCACCATTTATTTAGTTTTTGTTGACCAGACAAATCCTGCCTATTTTCAGGCATGACCCGGGGGAGGGGGATACAGATGAATGCCAACTGACCTCGAACCAGATTAAGCTGTTGGTGGTATTTTTAGTGAATGAGGGAAATTTGGCCAGGGCACCGAGGAAATTCCCCTTCTCTTTTCGATAAGTGCCATGGGATCTTTAACATCCACCTGAACTACCACCAATCCACGCAGATGGGACCTCGGTTTAATGTCTCATTCGAAAGACCATGCACTGTACTGGTGCTCTGAGCCCACATAAGAGCACCATTATACAAATACAATCTGCCTATCCACCATACATATCCACCTCCTGTACCTACCTACTGCCTAGATGTGCGAATCTAAAATAATGGGAACAGGTTAAAGCACAGTCTAAATCCCAAATATGAGGAATCTGCCATAACCTAAATTGTAAAACATAACTCCCTTTAGGACTGAGTGCCCATGGTCCTATACAACTTTTATTTCTATTCAGGGTTCTTGATGAGTCTGCCTAATGTATGAGCCAGATACAATAATGAGTACCCCCCTTTCCCACATTGTTGTATGTTCATTTTATCTAAGTTACATTATGTCTTCTAACTCTTTTTTCTGGTTTCCACTATTTCAACAATCAATTTGGATAGCATTGCAACCCTCCCATGAGTGGAATTATAAAAAGAGTCCAAATTAAAAAGCATGTATTGCAAAAAGTTACAAATGTCTTAGCTTAACAATGTAAGCATGCTTAAAAAGATATATATATATATATATATATATATTAGAGGCAAAAACTCTGTTTAATGCATTAGTTAGGGTTGTCCACAGCTACAAGTGAGAAATTACGCTGTTGGGGTTGAAAACCCTAACTCGAATTCAGCCCCCCAGCACCACACACACACAGACACACACACACACATGTATGGGGAGGACCAAGTCAACACAACCAATGACAGACATCCAGCAGCAGGTGACAGAAATAACAAACAATTGTCTAAATGTACTACTAGACATCCCCACCCACCTGACCAGGTACTGCATGCTCAGTGGAGATCAACAGCAAAACTGAGACCATGTACACAAGCGATACATCCCTGATTGCAGCTGCACACAATGTACCACACTTAGTAGTTGCATGGCCTTACCTACCAATGCCCCACACCTGACCACACCACATGTGGTGGGCCACCTGAGCAACAGAGTTCAGCAAAACCAAGGAGTTGTACAGGTATAATATCTCTGATTATAACAAGGGTCTGAGAAATGCAGCTTTCTAATTGACTGTAAACATTGTAAAAGCCTTATGTTTAGTTTTTAATAACATACATGTAGAGCCTAACCATATGATGAACATGGTTTAATATTGTTTAAAAAACAGCTTTATTATGATAGCAATAAGCCACTCCCAGGTATTATGTTAATGGTCAGTTTATCACTGTCTAGCGACATGTGGCACGGCTATGCCTCATTCAACATTAAACCTCTACAGGGTGATTAACAGACCATTTAACATAACTGTTGGTCATGCCTTATTGCTTAATTGTTCTTTATGAGTAGATACTCTCCCTCTGCTAGGCACTGCAGCAGCTTTGCACAGTGTCCCACCCAGTTACACCATACACCGTCTAGTTACTGGAGAATGGCTGTGAATATGAACTCATGAAGATGAACAGTGTAACTTGATCATTACAGTCATCAAAACCTTAGTGTGATTATAACTGACAGAGTCAGTGATAGAGAATAACCCCTGCTGTCCTAGTACACTTACCCCATTGTGAGTTAAATCAATACTAAAAGACATTCTGTTTATATCTACACCATACCTACTTGATTCCTGTTGTACCACAATTAACATAGTTATCACTTTGATAGCATCAGTGACAGAAGTGTGGCAAACCCAAACACTAGGCATACAGCCTGAGTATGAGTTTAAAAAAATTACTCTATGTCCATAAGTGGCATAGATCACTCATTGCAACAATAGTAAATGTATTACTATTTGAATAAGTTAGTCATCACAGATGCAATGAGATTGTCTTTATCAGGTACAACATACTCAGTAAGTGCCTACAGAAAAATCTATCCTATATACATCTCCGATACAGGTACGTCATTATTGGCTCAGTAGTGCTATGATATTTAGAAGTTGCTTGGCCTGATCCATGCAATGACACTGTTTCTTACAAAGAATACTTACTGCATCTTTAGTATTGAAACACACTGAATATCAATGTATGTACATCAGCAGTACACCTTCATCAGTAAGAATGCATCTGATACTGGCAGTACGAATTTCACAGCGTTGAACAGGCAATGCTTTTCCATACGTTTACATCAGCCTCTCTATCTTGAGTAAACCATTGCAGTAAATGTACTAGTATGTAAATCACCTACTAAATGTAACACTACTTTTATCTTGAGCATGCTAATGTCTTGTAGTTAATTTATGTACTTCTCTTAATTAATGTATACTCACTAGTGTTAAAACCTTTCTACAACTGTCATCAGCATTTATATTAACTAACGGCACAGTACCAGTTGTGGTGTGGTGTGGGGCATTGGTAGGTAAGGCCCATGCAACTACTAAGTGTGGTACGTTGTGTGCAGCTGCAATCAGGGATGTGTACGTTTGGTGTACATGGTCTCAGTTTTGCTGTTGATCTCCACTGAGCATGCAGTACCTGGTCAGGTGGGTGGGGATGTCTCGTAGTACATTTAGACAATTGTTTGTTATTTCTGTCACCTGCTGCTGGATGTCTGTCATTGGTTGTGTTGACTTGGTCCTCCCCCATACTTGCACGTGTGTGTGTCTGTGTGTGTCTGTGCGAATTTCCTCACTTTTGTCGCTGTGTAACAACCCTAACTAATGCATTAAACGGAGTTTTTTGCCTCTAATTTCCCTTCTTTTTGAGAATGATAACGAGAAATAGTGAATGTAATGCGGTGGCAGGAAAGGGCCCTGCGCTTCCACCTCATGATGTCTTGTAGCATAGTAACAGGAAGAGCAACGCAAACAGAAAGCGCTAACAGTGGCGCACATGGTAATGCAAGCGCAAATGACAGCAGAAAGGGCAATGCACACGGTGGCATAGATGGGAACAGTCTGCCACGTGATGTGTTGTCACATAGTAACATGGTGCCTGCAAACGGAAATGTCAATGGGCATGGTGACGCAAAGTGAAACAGAAAGAGAAACAGTACTGTAGACACAAATGGCAAAAAATAACAGAAATGCAAGCGCAAATGAAAACGCAAAGGATAACGCACATAGGGACCCGCGCTCCCAGCACGTAATGCAGCATCGGGAGCGCGGGGCCCAAAGTGCCCCGCATTCCCACCACATGATGTCTTGTGGCATAGTAACAGGAACAGCAACGCAAACAGAAGTGCTAACAGTGGCGCACAAGGTAATGCAAGCGCAAATGAGAACAGAAAGGGTAACTAACACGGTGGCGTTGATGGGAACGGTGTGCCACGTGATGTCTTGTCACATAGTAACATGGTGCCTGCAAATGGAAATGTCAATGGGCATGGTGACGCAAAGTGAAACAGAAAGAGAAACAGTACGGTAGACACAAATGGCAAAAAATAACAGAAACACAAGCGCAAATGAAAATACAAAGGATGACGCACGTGGTGGCATAGACGTCAATGGTAAGTGAAACGGGCAAGGAACCGCAAGCGGAAAGGGCAATGGTAACAGTAATGTAAGCGCACAGGCTGGTTTCCCCAAAAGCTGAATAGAGAAAGACAGTGAGTACAAAGAATGTATGCATAATAATGGGTATCGGAGCAGAAAATGAGGACTTGGAAAACTAAATAAGTTATATCTCAGGAACCGTATGACGTAGAAAAAAAATTTAAATTTCGTATGATTTATGACTGTCCTGGCTAGTTTTGCACTTAGCCCCCACTAGGGGACTAAGAATTTTTCCGACGAAAAGTCTGTATCTCACACCGTTTCTGAGATACGGGCCCTGAAAGGCGCGGCTAACACCGTAATGTTATCCTTTGGGAAAAAAAGAGAAGTTTGGAGCACCATAACTTTGCCTCCCTGTAATATTTTTTTCACCAAACCACTGAAAGGCACATCTGTGAGCTGTTGGCTGTCTTCCCTCCAAATTTCAGGAAAAAGACCAAACCGTTATTTTGCAGGGATCCAAAGGATTTCTGTAATGCGTTGGACGCCGTAATGTTATCCTATGGGAAAAAATGTCAACTTTGGAGTGCCATAACTTTGCCACCCTGTAATATTTTTTCAATACAACACTGAAAGGCACATCTGTGAGATTTCGGCTCCGTTTCCTCTAAATTTCAGCCCAAAACTCCCAACGGTTCTTTTGCAGCGCAGTGCCAAAGAATCGCTGTCACTTTCCCACAGATGGAAAACTACTGTCGTAATTTGCGAAAGCTTTCGCAAAAAAGTTCAACACTTTCATGAGCACGGAAGTAATTTGCGAAGTACATTTTCCAGAAATTTGAAAAACATATTTCTGGGGTGTTTTACCACAAAATAAAGATATGGCAAGCATCCTCAGGGTCCGACTAGGTGAATACAAAAATAATTAGGTTGCTAGAGGGTCCCACATTTAAATGCCAACCATTTTTCTGATCACCAACTGAAAACAAAATGGCTGATTTGCGAAAGTAACAGGCCCATTTGCGAAAGTAAAAATGCATTTGAGACACTGTCGAACTTTTTGTTAACTTTTCCCATTGACTTATAATGGGAAACTGTTTTTGAATAACTTTTGAACCATTTACTATTTTTTCATGAAATCTTCAAAAGGTACATCGGGGACCCCAGCCACACGTTTCCTGAAGATTTCGGGCCGGTCGCGCAAACTGTTTGACCTGTAGGCGTGACCGTAGAATTCCAGAAAAAGCGTAAACGCGTGCACAGATCATGCTTAATAACTCCGCAGCCATATATCTGACCAGTATGAAACTTAGCAGATCCCAAGGCCTATGTTTCTTGATCATGTATTCCAAATTTCAGCCAAATCTGTCAAACAGTTGCAAAGTTATTAAGGTGCAAAGTTTTGGGGTTTAACATAGAAATGGCTCCTCAATCCTTAACTGTGGTAGCACTACCGTGCTACCATAATATATATATATATATATATATATATATATAATGAGATGCCACCCCTGCAAACAAGCCAAGATGCTACAAATGCCCTGTCACCTGCAAATTTTAAGCTGTATACAGTACCCTCTCATTGACAGCTCAGTTGGTGGCTGGACAAGGTGGTGTGAGAAGGGCTGTGCCAGTCACAGGCTCTGTTTTGGGTTGGGGGAGAAATGTGGTAGGACACTGCCTGCCAGGGTGGGGGTACACTAGACCACCAGGGAATATATCAATGATACAGGGATCAGGGAGGGTCCTCTAGACCACCAGGGAATCAAAATAAAACAATTTATTAGGCACATCTGTGATTGGGGAGGGGGTCTGCTCAACCACCAGGGATACATTTAAACAACAAGGGATCAAACTTGGGAGGGGGGACTGCAGCACATTGCCACAATGTGCTAAACTCTACTAGAAGGATATTTCTAAGTATCCTTAGACCAACTCTGGCTGGTCTAACAGTACTTGGAATTTCTCCCTACAGGAAAGTTTTGAGAATCCCACTTCCGGGGATGTGGCAGCTTGTGGCTGCCTCATGCCCCCTAGTGTCATGCCGCAGACCATTTTGTGGTGCACAGGTGGCACAAGCCCCATTTGGGGCAGACAGCCTGAGGATGACGCAGGCTGCCATTGAGCATCATTCCCAGCATATCATTTGATGCAAGGAGCACTTTGCACCATTCATTGTGGCATAAGCCCATTGCACTGCACCGGGAGCTTTGAGAATTCGGCCATTGCCTACAATGCTGCTCCTAAGTCCACTCCAACAAGACTAGATTCCCTCTTCCACTCCTTATGTTACTTTGCTTTGACCTGCTGCCCTACACCCACCATTGCTCCCTTTATACCTCCCTCTCCCTTACCTCCCTTGAAGCTAGATGCCTCACTCATGTTACCTCGTTAATAAACACTATGTGGAACATATAAAAAGAGCACTAAAAACATGTGTGGGGAACATAAGATAGCCATGTGAATGGACAATATTGAATATGCCAAGGTCAGATATTTTTTGGGAATCAGGACGTAGATCTGTGACAATCTCACATTTTGTTGAGATTGAAAAAGTAGAATTAGGAATACAAGATGGAGAGACAGCGCCAAAGAATTACTGTACACCAAAGAGAAGCCTATTGGAGTCCCACATTGGGAACTCTGACCCTACATGGTCTCAGTGAAGATATCTTCCTTCGTTCTTACCTTTGACTAGTTACTGTGTGACTTGCTGGCTCCGCAGTAGCTGATTTTCACATACAGTATGATTTGAGGCTCTGATGTTTGTTTTTCATGCAGTGCGACTTTAGGCTCACTGCAGGATATTTGTAGGTGGCTCCATACTGTGTGACTTTATTAACTCCACAGTATTTATGCAGTGTGACTTTGCAGCTCCACTGCGAGCACTGTATGATTTGAGGCTCTACTGTGCTCTTTTTCATACAGTGTGACATTAGGCTCCACTATATGCCTTTTGTAGGTAGGTCAGTTATGTGGGAATATTGCAGTGTGCCTTGGTCCCCCACTGCTGTTATATGTGATTGTTTGTGTCATTTTTTCACCATCTTTCAGGTTGTTTTTCCTTTTGTTGTTAGCATTCCCCCCTCCTCTTTTCCCTCATTGTTATATGTTCCTTTTATCTGGGTTCCACTATGTCTCCTTACTCGCTTTTTCTGGGTTTTTCTTATTCAAATAGTTTCCTATATATTTCTCTAGCCTGTTCATTGTAGAGAAGGCTTTATAAGGCACTCTTCACTGTGGGTACTTCAGGCTCTGATGATGATGTGGTTGCACGTCGATATATAAGCACAGCACATCTGCAGACACGACCACCGAACACAGTGGTCTTTCATTTGGATTCTCTGATTTTGGTATTCTGGCATGCTTCTCTTACATGGAGGTGTACTACAGTACTTCTGGAAAACACCTTGTGACCGATTACATGAAGAGGTGTCCTGAGTATGGAGTTCTGAAAGATGCAGCCATACCTATTGTCGAACTGGTGAGTCTGTACCTTATGCTGCTTTTTGGCCTTTACATTGCTTCGACAACTGCTTATTTGCACACGTCCTGTTTTTGTATGATGCAATTTTTTTTTGTTAGAATGTCAAGTGTTTAAAAAGGTGGTTTTCTTGAGGTTAGACTGCTTGAATGGTTTCCTTCTGGTTACCACAATTATTCTGTGGCATATATTCTCAAAATTAGAGATAGAACGTATGTGGTTTCCCTTATGGGTTTACTCTGGCACTGACCCTACCCTGCTTTTGCAGAAGTCTTTTTGTGCTATACTGTACCAGCAGTCAGTAATTAGTTTTATAAAGCTGACATTGTTAGCAAGACTTTGAATCCATTTTGAATCCTAGTGACAACTCTCTTTTACAAGCATGATTGAAAATGGTAAAACTGTTTAATGAGTAACAAGTCTACCATCACCTGATATGAAATCTGTAAGTGCTGCTGGCCTTCAGGGGCAGGGGAGGATGGGTTGTGGAATGTAAACTCTTCATGAAACAGGACTCATAGGGTTGCAGTCAATATGCCCTATTCCAAGATCTCTTTTAATTATAAACACCCAGAGAAAATCTGTGATTTTTAGAACTAAAACTTTATTTAATGAAAAATAATTCTGCTTAAGATCTTGTAGGAGTTTTTTTAACTAGTTCTCCACAACTCTGTAGAACTTTGGCAACATTCTTTCAAAACTAGCTGGTGCTTAGTTAAATGTGTAGACATACTCCTAAAACTGACTAGGGAAGCTCTTCTTTAGATGTTAACTCTTAATTGGTGATACGGGCTATTGTCATTGATAAACTATATAATAATTTAGCAACAAATTAGAAGCAACCTGTATTTATTCACTGGGGATACAATCTGGCATCCTACATTTATTTCTGCAATTGTTTCCTTGAAACTGAAAATACAGAATACTTTAGAAAGTTCAAAATTGTTGAGGTGGATATTCAGAAGGAACTCATCTATCTTATCTGAGGTAGGGACTCCAGAACCGACGTAGTTCTCCAGATAGGGCTTCACCACTGATCTATACATTGCCTATATCACGTCCCTCTTCCTACTATAGAAACCCATCCCATTGCATGCCAGCCTTCTGGTTAACTTGTTGAAGGGCTTACTGCATTGAGTGGTTCGTTTGAGGAAATCACTAATGATGACTTCCAGGTCCTTTTCTTCAGAAGTAGTGGCCAACCTGCCCCCACCCCAATCCAGTATTCTCTCCTAGATTCTCTTCCTATGTACATCACATTGTACTTTTTGGCATTTAATTTTTGCTGACAAATCTTGGACCATATATTTAACTGTTTTAATCCCAATAGTAGTTCCCTTACCCCTCTTCCATGCCCACCCTGCTAAAAAGCATTGCATTGTCTGCAAAGTGTCATTCCTTCCATGTATACCTTCTCCTATGATGCTAATAAAAATGTTGAAAAGAACAGGTCCCAGGACGAACCCTTGCGGTACCCTGCTCATGACCTCCCTAATACCTGTTTTGTCCTAGTTGAGCACCACCCTCTGTTGTCTCTCACCTGCCAGTTTCCCACCCATTTTACTAGCTTCTTCCCAACCCCAAATCCTCTCACTTCTTTAAATGCCTCTTCTGTGGCACCAAGTTGAATATTTTGCTGAAGTCTAAGCAGAGTAAATCTACTGCCTGTCTGTAGTCTACTGCCCTTGTAACCAAGTCAAAGAATACTAGCACCCTGATCAGATAAGACATCCCTGCCATAAGCCAATGCTTTGTACTATCCTGGAGCCCATTACTTTTCAGGTAGTTCACCAGGTCCTCCTTGACTAGTGTCTCTAGCAGTTTACAAACAATGGAACTTGATCAATGGATCTTTATTTTCTCACATTCTCTCTACCCGCTTCCCCCTTCGGAGCCGAACCACATCTGCAGTCCCTCAGAACTACATAGAAACATAGACAATGATGGCAGAAAAAGATCAATGGTCTGTCCAGTCTGCCCATTGTTTCCTATCAAACCCTGGGACCTATTGTCTATTTAGAGTAATAGACTTCACTTTCCACCCCCCACCCCAGCTCCCCTCTGTACTACTACCACACTTAATAAGCACTATACCCTTCACCCTGTCCCAGCCATGCTTGAAACCCTTTGCAGACTGTTACATGTTTCCACCACCCTTTCTATAAAATAAAACTTTCTCATGTCCTACTTGAACCTCCCTCCTATCAGTTTCCACTCATGCCCCTGTGTCCTTGAACTGTTACTCATGCTTTATAATTCCTTACAGTTCACCTTCTTTTAGTACTTTCAGGACTACCCTGGTCCTTAGCATGCAATTGATTAGCCCTGCCTATGTGTTGGCCAGTTCAGATACCAATTCACTGAGCACTATTGGGTGCATGTCATCTGGTCTCAGTGCCTTATCTTCTTTCAAGACAGTAAGCCCTTTTCTTACTCTTTATACTGAGATCGCTGCCATCCCCATTTCCTGAATCACCCTTGATGCTGCAGTAAATCCACTTTCCAGTACAGGCCTGCCATCCTACACCATGAAAGCTGAATTGAGGTAGTTGTTCAAAACAGCTGCCTGTCATCCTTTATTACCCCCCCTCCAACAAGCCTAAATATTCCTCCCTCATTTTTCTTTTTCCCCTTTGTTGTATTGGAAGAACTCTTTCTTCTAACGCTTGACCCCATCTGCAATTTGTAGCTGTCTGTCTGCCTTTGCACCCCAACCACCATCTTGGCCTCTTTTATCTTACTTTTCTACTCCCTCCTGCCCTCATCCCCATGGCACTTCTTGTAGTTAGAAAATGTACTTTTGTTTCCCTAACTACTGCCCCTACCTCTCAACAGAACTAGAGCAACCTCTTGTGTTTGTTGTTTTTGGGGACAGTTCTTAGTGCAAGCTATTTGATTTGAGAACATACCCTTTACTTTTTCACCACATCTCCTCCACTCCCCTGATCTTATCCACTCCTAGCAGCTTCAGCCTGATTATTTCCCTCATCTGGCCAAAATCCCCCATCTGAAATCGAGAACCACTGATCTGATGAGGATCTATCCTTACTCAAGGCCATTTCAAACAAATTCAAACAATATGGTATTCTGGTCACTGGAACCCAGTGGTTCTTTACC
Organism: Neoceratodus forsteri; assembly: GCA_016271365.2. NCBI lineage: Eukaryota > Metazoa > Chordata > Ceratodontiformes > Ceratodontidae > Neoceratodus > Neoceratodus forsteri. The sequence continues at coordinate 239,539,655 of CM028132.1, read as the reverse complement.
CCTCACACCACCCACCATTTCAGAGTTAGTGAGCAGCACACTAAGAATTAAGCGTGCCTTGTGGGTTCCCTGAACAACTACACTAAGACGCAGTCCTGCATTGTGTTGAGCAGGGCTCCACAATATATTATCACTGATTTCGAGCAAGCAGTGATTAATGCATCAAAGCAGGAGTTCCCTGACACTATCAATAAGTGGTGCCTTTTACATTTAGGCCACACAGTCTGGCATCGAATACAGGCACTGGGCTTGGCTCCACAGTATGGGTCTGATTTAGAGTTCAGCCTCCTTTTGTGGCATGTTGTTGCACTTGCCTTTTTGCCACCAGAAGGAAATAAAAATAGCATACATGGAACTCAAAGGAATAATGCCACTAAATTCAGAACCACTTCTATCATGGTTCGAAGAGAATTACATCTTAGGCAGAGTGCGGAGGCAAATGAGAAACAGACCCTCTATCAGAAGTCCACCCATTTTTCCCACTGGTCAGTTAATGACCAAATAGAGAGTGGCATTCCCAGAACCCAAGACAAGGTGGAAGCTTGGCACTGATGATTTGGTGCATTAGTAGGTTCTTCACATGTAGGCACCTATCGCTTCATAGAACACCTGCAGAAGGAGGCATTACTCACAGAAACTACATATGAAAAAATATTGAGAGGCTTGCCCAGGTCACTGGTGAAGAAGAGATACTGTAAGAGGGAGGAAAAGATCGCGACAGTGCTAAGCATTAAACAGCAGCACTCAGCCTTGGATTTTTTGTGGGGAATTGCACACAGTCTGAATATCTGAGTACTTTTCAGATGACTTTAGAATTTTAACACTTGTAATAAAGTTATGATTTTTTAATGGTTCTGATATTTATGGATTACATGCCTGATTAATATGCCTGATGGACTACAGGAAGCTGAAACCTGATTGATTACAGGAAGCAGAATCTAATCTGGACATTTTGGGACTGGGAAAAGGAATGGTGAGTACATTTCAAGATTACTGTATTCGGAATTCTGTAATTTCGGTCGTATGTTAATTCGGGATTTTTTTTTCGGGATTCTTTTTTTCGGGATTTTTAAACACAAATTTCAAATGGAGGGATTTGGGACGGATCCCGTTCCAAACTGCTGGGGTACCAAGTCTATGTTTGGTAGATTGAGATCCCCCACAACCACTACCTCCTCTTTTGCAGCAAATTCCACTTTCTTCCCCATTTCTCAATCTTTCTTGAACCCCTGTCCTGTTGGTCTGTAGAAAAGCCCCATGCATTACCTTTTCTCTATGTCCATTGTCAACTGTACCCAAGTGATTGTGTCTCCCCTCCTTCTCCTTCTCCTTCTCCCTGACCCTAACCCTCTGTGTCCCCAACCCTTCCTTAACAAATAGAACTACTCATCCCCCTTGCCCTTTTCTCTATCCCTCATACACAGGGTATACTCTGGAATTACCTGGTCCCAGTCATTCTTCTTGGTGACCTGTGTCTCAATAATGGCCACCAGGTTTAACCCTCCATCTGCCACCATTACCTGGATTCCAGTGATTTTATTTTACAAGCTTCTGGCATTTAGGCAGACCTTCTTTTAACTTGTGTTCTTTCTTTATTTTTGAAATCGCAATTTATCTCTCTCCCCTACACCAGAGCCCCACTCAGTCAGGAGTCACTGTAGACACCATGGAGCAGTGTCTATACTCCCCAGGCAGGTACGAGGTGGAGCCCTTACACCCCGAACAATCAACTTTCATTGAGTCACTCTGGTGGTCAGGCAGGTAGCAGTCATCAGGGTCCATACCCAGAGCTCCTTCCCCTCGGTGATCCGGTGTCTTTTTCCCTTGTTCTAGGGGAGTGGCTATGCCCAGACATCAAGGTGTCCCTGCCGACATTCTCACTCTCAACCCCCTCTGTGTGCTCGTGCTCTTGCTGTGCCTTCAGCTTCTGCCAGAGACCAGACAAGTGCCGAGTTAGAACCCCACTCTCTCCTGGGAGAGGAGAGCTGTCATTCAGTTGCTCAGTCCTCTGCCTCCCTGCCGACTCCTGATGGCCTGGGCTCATTCCCGAACCTGGGTCGATGGCATGGTGCGAGGTGTGGCATCCAGCACCTCAACCCTCAGTACCACCATGCCGGTAACTTGTGTTCTTTCCCTTCCTGTCAGTGCCTCTACCTTTATCCTTCCTGTCTCAATTTTTTTGTTCTTGCTGTTCCTGTTCTTTACTGACATACTTTGACCCCTCCAAGTGATACATGTTCTTAGACTTGGGGTGCCCCTCTTATGTTGCTCCAATTCTCCTCACTACTAGACTCCATTTCTGGAGAAGTCCTAGCTAGGTTACCATTTTTCCCTCCTCCCTTAATGTTTCCTCAGCCTCAGTCTCCCCCTTCTGAGTTCAAAGGTCCACCTCTATACATATCTAATGTTGGCCTAATTGTGCTGATCCCCATTCTTCTCAGATGATGGCCATCACTCTTTAAGAGCTTTTTGTTCCCGAAGTCCCCAGTCACCTGAAAAATGTTATCGCTTCTCCTAACACCATCCTTTCATTTGATAAATGTCTCAGTTTTCTCTCTCTTCACCCAGTCATTCCCCTTTCCCACATGGGAAGAACCTCTGAGAATGTCAGAGAATCTTTGTTTGCCTTTAGTTTGTCCACCATACTCTGGAAATTCAGTGGGATAATTTCTAGAGACTGGTTTGCCAGATAATTAGTACATAAATGTACCAGCACACCAACTTCCCTTTTTTCCCTCTACCATCCCCCCTATTCTTTCCATATACCAGATGATCCACCCCTTCCCCCTCCACCCACAACTTCCTTTAGCCCACTCAGCACTGAGTTCCCTATTACTATGACTTTCCTTGATGTCTTCTTCACACCTTCTCCTCTGTGTAATACCTCTTCAGAGAGCTCTCCCTTCTAGACTGGATCACAGCCCCCACCTGGGGGACTCAGGTACTTGTGCCTCCTCCAGCAGTGCAAAACAATTTGATATCAGTGTCAGGGGTGCTTAACATGTGCATTTATGTCTGTCCTTGACACCCTTCCCAACCCCACCATTCTCCATCTCCACAGGCCACTGGGCTTCTGGTGGAGTGTATGTGCAGGGTGAGCCTGTGGGTGCCAACTCAGCCAGTAATGCAGCAGGGATATCTTATGAACATACGAACATATGAAATTTGCCAGCAGATAAAGGCCTAGAGGTCTATCAAGTCTGCTTGAATGTGCAGCTAGCACCCCTTATTCTGCAGCTGCCCCTCCCTTCCACCCTCCCCCTTGTCCTGTCCCATCCCCTTTTGAAGCAGTCCACTGTTCTACTGGATACCACTTCTGCAGGTAACACATTCCACCCAGCCACCACCCTCTCTATAAAAAAGTGTCTCCTCATCTCTCTCCTGAACCTTCCTCCCTCCAGTTTCATATTATGGCCCCTGGTGTTCCTCCCTTCCCTTACTTTGAACAGCCCATCTGTACCCGTCTTGTTTATTCCTTTCATGTATTTAAAGGTTTCAATCATGTCCCCCCGTTCCTCCTGTCCTCCAGTGAGTACATGCTCAACTCCCTCAACCTCCTCTCATATGATAAGTCCCCCAGCCCCTTGATCATCTTTGTTGCCCTGCACCACCTCCAGTAACTTAATGTCCTTCTTCAGATCACGGTGCGTACTGCATGCAGCACTCAGGTGTGGTCAACCAATGACCTATACAGTGGCAGAATCACCTCCTCCCTCCTCGAGGATATACCCTTGCAATGCAACCCAGCATTTTGTTGGCCTTTGCAGCTGCCTTCCTACATTGTGCCGAGTTGTTCATTGACCCTGTAATGAGCCCCAGATCCTTCTCCTCCTCCTCTGTCTGGGCTAGCTGCACTCCCCCCAGCTGATAACTCCTCCTTGGGTTCTTCATCCCAAAATGCAGCACCTTGCACTTTTTGGCATTAAACCCCAGTTGCCAGGTGTCTGACCAGGTTTCAAGCTTTGCCAGATCATCCTACAACCCCTGCCATCCCCTAGGTCATCCACCACTGCTCCTACCTTGGTATCATCAACAAACAGACTGATCTTGCTCTTGATGTCTCATGATATGTCTGCAATGAATATCCCAAACAACACTGGTCCCAACACCGAGTCCTGTGGAACACCGCTCGTCACTACCCTTGGGTGTGAGAGCTCCTCATCCACCACCACCCTTTGTTGCCTTCCCTGAAGCCAGTTTCCTACCCATCTTACCAGCTTTGCACCCACCCCTGTGCCTACTAACTTACTTCCCAGCCTTCCATGTGGCACCGAGTAGAATGCCTTACTGAAGTCCAGATACAGGACATCCACTGCATGGTCCCTGTCCTGTTGCCTAGTTACCCAATCACAGAACTCCACCAGGTTGGTTTGGTAGGATCTGCCCATATGAAACCATGCTGTCTGCTGTCCTGTAGTCCTTTGGCCTCTAGGAGGGCCACCAGCCTCTCCTTCAGGATAGTCTCCATTAGCTTACCCACGATGGATGTGAGGCTCACTGGTCTGTAGTTTCCCGGTTCATCCTTGGGGCCACTCTTGTGGAGGGGCATCACATGAGCCATCTTCCAGTCCTGAGGTACACAACCCGAATGTAGTGAGGCATTAAACAGGTCTGCCAAAGGTCCTGCAAGGACTTCTGCCAGCTCCTTCAGTACCCTGGGGTGGACGCCATCTGGGCCTGGTGCCTTGTCCACCCTCAGTGCCTTCAAACCTCCCAAACTCTGCCCTCCATGATTTCCCCATCTGTCACCCCTTCCCCCCGTTTCTGCCATTCCCCCCCTTTGGGTGTCACCTCCCTCTTCTCTTTAGTAAATGCTGAGCAGAAGTACTCATTTAGTGCTTCTGCCTTATCGCACCCTGCTTTCACCTAACCCCCCTCCTTCCTAATCCTTACTATGTGGTCCTTACAGCTCCTTTTCTCCCTGATGTACCTAAAGAAGTCCTTGTCCCCCTTCTTAATGCCTTGTGCCAGCCTGAGTTCCATAGATGCTTTGGCTCCCTTACTGCCCTGTCACCTCCTTCTGATTCTGTCAAGTACCTCCCTGTCCTCCCCTCCTGTTTTCTTTGTACTTCCTAAATGCAGCTCTTTTATCCTTACCTTTTCCATGACCTCCTTGCTCAACCAGCTCAGTTTCTTAGCTCTAGCCTTCTTGCTCTGGGCCTTGCAGCAGGTTTTGGTTGCCTCCACTATCCCCAGCTTTATGAGCTCCCACCTCTGGTTAGTGTTCATACTAGACTGAATTCTGGCCAGGTACCCTTTTACCACTTCCCCCATCCTCCCAAAGTCGGCCATCCTGAAGTACAGCACTCTTGAGCCCGATTCCTCTCCTTCCCTGCCCATATCCAATGTGAGCCATACTGAGTGGTGGTCACTCCCTGACAGTGGTTCCTCCACTGTAAGTTCTCTCACAAAGTCCCCATTTGCCAGCACAAGGTCAAGGGTATTTCCTAATCTGGTTGGTTCACTGACCATTTGTAGCAGGAAGCTGTCCTGGAAGGCATCCAGCAGTACCTGCTCCCTTCTGTTCCTGGTTGTTGGGGTACTCCAGTCCACTCCTGGCATGTTGAAGTCCCCCACAATCACCACACTACCCTTCTCGCAGGTCCTCCTGATCTGTTCTGCTAGTTCCCTGTCTAACTCCTCCATCTGAGATGGTGGCCTGTACACTACTTCCATTCTAAGAATCCTATTCTTGGAATCCTGGATTTGCATCCAAAGTGACTCTGTACTACCCTCCTTCCCTTCCTCCCTTACTCACTTCAGTCCTTCCTTCACATATAGTGCCACACCCCCTCCTTTACCAATCACTCTGTCCCTACAAAATAACCTGTACCCTGGTACAGACAGGTCCCAGTCATTGTATTGGGTGGCCCATGTTTCTGTGATGGCTGCAATGTCCACCTCTCCCTCTGCCACGAGCACCTGTAACTCTGCAGTTTTCCTCCCAAGGCTCCTAGCATTAAGGGTAACCACCTTCCACCCTTTCCTCCCTCCCATCCTGCCCTCCTTTCCTAGCATCACCAATAGTACTTGCCATCTTGCCATTTGTCCTTTGTCACTGTTATGGGGGGTAAGCTCATATGGTTTCCTAACCTGTTGTCTCTGCATATCTCTTGCCCTATTGCCACCCCCCACTCCTAGTTTAAATTCCCAACTTCCTCTATGTACTCCTTCATCCTCTGTTTCAACACTGTCTTTCCCTCCTCACTCAAGTGTAGTCTGTCCTTGGCATAGAGACTACTGTCCTCCCAGGTCCCTTCCCACTCCCCCAACAGCCCATACCCTTTAGCACAACACCAGGTGCTTAGCCATCTGTTAAATTCCTCTATTCTCAGCTTTCTTGTTGTGCTTGCCTTGGGCACTGGAAGTATCTCTGAAAAAGTTACTGATCTTCCTGCCCCCTCACATAAATGTGCTAGTTCCTCAGACCTCCTCTGGACTATATCTACTGCCTTGTCAGCCAGGTAATTTGTCCCAAGATGTATAATATCTTGTCTCATGCTGCTACTATCTGTGTCTGGAGCTCCATAAATCATCTACATATTGGGCAGTGTCCCAACCTCCTGAGCATAGCACCAGGGCTGAGCACCTCACAGTCCCTGCATCTGTCTAACCTCCTGTAATTCCTGTACTCTGCACTACTTGTGGTCTTACCTGGGATAGTCCTCCCATCCAACAATCATTTTTGTCCATTAGCTGATGTTCTATATCACACGTCCTTGTACAGGGACAGGGCTGGAAGGTGGCTGGCAGAAAAGGGCAGTCTCACTCAACAAGCTATTAAGAAAAAATAAAACATATCCCTGACTAGGACCTTACATAAAATAAATAATAGATGCACATTTCTGCAAGTAAATATTCAAAACATAGTCTGAGTTTTTTATATTTTGTTTTACTACCGTTTCTTGTTTTTTTCTTGCTTTAATCTTGTTTCTTCATGCAGCACCTTCTGAACTACCCCTTGTTGTATCCCCACCTGACAATGCTGGTTCTGCCAGTGTCAAGCCAAAAGACTACTGTGGTAGACCACTGCAATGATGAGCCCCATCATGATGGTAACCATTTAAAGGGGGAGATCATATAAAGTGACATACATAAGCTAAGCACTGAAATGGGAGGACACCTGAGACACCTGCTCACAATAGCATTGGCACATGCACACTCATCTGTATGCAGCTGCATGCTATATCCTTGTCACATCTCGGGGGTGTGAAGAAGGATCTAACCCTGTATGGCCACCACCCCCACAGTCATACAGTGGTGGGTGATGCTTAAGACCAATTATTCATCCAGTTAGACTGTGCTGAGTTTCCTTACTGCCCAAGTGAGGATCCTGGGCTCAAGACAGCAATCAACAAACAGCTGGTTAGAACCATTGTCGCAGCAGTTGTCTATGAGAATTAATGTAGCATCAGAGTTGTAATCTTTATACTTTGCTGGTGTGTTGATTTTCCTGTTCAATTCTCAGTGGGACACACTTTTCCTTTCTTATTTCCTTCCTTGATTTCAAAATATGCCTTGCAGGGGCTAAGCTGCACTGAGAGAAGTGGTCTGTTTGTATTCCTGTTCAAAGAGGAATGCAAATTTCTTAGTGCAAGGTAGTTAATATTCATTGACAGAAGTAAAGTAAGGTCTTAAATTAGCTCAGACACAAATAGCAAGCACATATTAAAAACAGTCAAAACAGTTCTACATACACTTTGGTTCTGGAGAAATAACTGTCTGAAGTCTCCAAGGACATCATACGAATATATCATGATGGAAACTCTGATCATGGCCCTAAAACATCTGGGTAGGCAATTCTTCCTAAAATTAACATTCCAGTTATGTCATGAGCAAACACTTCACACTTGCAAATCTTTTGAGTATCTGGTCCAAGAGGTATTTTATCTTGCAGAGACCTGCAGTACTATTGGTAGCAACTCCTTTGATAAGATTTACTCATGCTTTGGGAATAATAGACTCCAGTCCAAGCTCTAGGCCCAATATGGAAGAAATGATGGGCAATATTGAGTTATAAGGGAATAACTTCATAAAGGGGTTTTGGTGATACAATAATCCATGACAGTGAAGCTGCATTTATTTACAGAGGTCACTAAAACCCCCAAAATGAAATTAATATTACATATAATTATGGTTATATACTACTTGTTTCAAATCCAGCCACTATATATTTTTCTCAGCACTCAAAAAAAAAAAACTCATTTATAAACCACCTCATATCAACAAGTGATCCTCACCACTTCCCGGATTGGTAAACACCTTTGTGATTTGAAAATAAAAATAAGTTGTATGTCTAGCCTTTTCGCAACCTACTTTAAGCAACAGTCTTTCAATAAGTGAAAAATCTCATTGTGAATATCAAGGCACCCACCTTAACCACTAGGGTTGTGTGGAATTTTTTAATTCTGGTAGAAGAGAATTCTGCAGAATTTCAGAAAATTCTACCTCATTCCACAGAATTCGGTCAATTGCATAATTCAAACATTTTAAAAGAGGAATGCTCTGTGTAGATTCCTTTACCACAGTCCTATGTAATCTATTGATTATTACTCGGTTTTCATAAAAATGTTTCTTGGAATCCACAGAATTAAAAAAGAAATTCAAAGAAAAATATTTTGGAACCTGAATTCTAATTTTACAAAACTTCTGCTACTGGAATTCTGCATTCTGTTCAGCTCTACTCACCACCCAGCAAAACATTCACCCTCCCATGTTCTACTACCATTTCACAAGAGTTACAGTACAGAGCAGCTCTTCATTTTAGTCTCACTGCTGCTGCTGCTGCTGCTGCTGCTACTAACACTGTATCTGATGAGCATTGACTGGGAGACACAAAGAGACAGCAGGATCATGCACGAATGTGCAGACTGCCCTTGCGCCATCTATGTAAGGCATGTAAATAACCGTATGTGTGAATGCCATGCAGTGGGGGTCCAATGAACCCTCAGTGGCATTCACTATCAGTGCACCAGCCAGTTGTGCATCAGATCTCCTGGCCTCATGGGCAGTTTCGTGCCACTGACAGTCCAGAGGGAGTGTCAAGGGTGTGCATTCACTAAGTGCCATGCACAAAGGTGGGTAGTGCCAGGCAGAAGGGGATGCAGGATATGGCAGTGGGGACCCTGCCATAGAGTAGTGTGTGCCTCCATGAATGACACCTGCTGGCTGTGTTGAGACTGGCGGTCACCCTTCCATGATGCCCCAGCCCACTGGGTAGATGGGGAGGGCTAGGGGCAGCTGTTTGGGTGAGTGTCTGTACTTTCATAATTTCTGACCCATGCATTCCCACACTCCCCTGCTTTCATGGTGCAGGGGATGCACTCTGGGACCTGGGATGGGCATCCAATTGCATGCCTGCCTGGGTCCTCCTCCCGACATCCATCCATCCATCCTCCATGATTCTGCATGCCGGGGCCTAAGACAGGTGCCCTGTGGGTGCTTGAGGTCATAAATGCCATGCACCCTGTGCCTGTCTGGGACCATGTAGCTCTGAGGGTAGTATACACACCTTTCACACGTATAACCTGTGTATTCATACATAGAGCCCAGCACGAGCAGCAGCACCAGTGAGCCCAAAACAGAGCTGTTCATTAATTCTTGTGAAATGGTAATAGGATAGGGGGAGGGTGTTTGTTCATCTGGGTGTTGGTGGTGAGGATTGGGGTTTTCATATTCACAAAGAGATTTTTAATTACAAAAGGCTACATAGACAACTGTTGGGGAGCAGCAGTGGCCTGTTCGACTTCTCAGTTTGCAGCAGAGTTGTGAAGAAAGTTTATATACGCCACTCAATGTTGTTGTTTTTATCAAAATGTTAATTAATATCCTGGTAGTGTCTTTACTGCTACCTCTGTAACTATTCCCCAACAAGACAGACTAGGCAAACTAGGCACCAGCCTAAATGTGTATATCCTGGAGTGCAAAATTCTAAATAAAATAAATGTATATGAAGGGAGAGTTTTCACTGAACTGAGAGGTGGTGAAGAAGGATTGCTTATTTGAAACTGTTTTCATACTGTAGTTGAGTTGCTGAGTGGGCTGGGCTTGGTCTGCATTATAAGGACTCAGCATGTGCAGACTGATAATTCATTACTGTGGTATAACAGTGAGGAATGCAAGTGTAATTCTGACTTGTGATAGCACACGACTGAATAACAAGGATTTTTTTTGACTGACTTACTGAGTCATTATTGAACTTAACCATACATTATGTAAGAAAGAAGACATGGCATAGTGAAAATGATGCTAAGTTGATGCACCTCCTGGTTGATTGGGCCCAGGTTGCAGCCAGGGACCTACAACCTCCTAGCATAATTAAACTCTGGAGCGTTTTTGTCTACTTACAATTTTGTTTTACATTATAAATGAATCAGAGTGTTCATAAGGACACTGTGAGTTATTTTATACCATAGGCTTTGTATATTAATGCTGTGGCTCCTTTAGGGCTAGAAACCTCATTTTGATTTCTGCCAGGTTTCCTGTTTCAATTTTGGTTTTCAGCAGAGGTCATCAGAGGAAAGCACAAGCATAGCAAGTACTGTGTTTGGTATATTTTTCAGCATTTTTATTAACACTGTGTTAATACACGTTTGGTGATATGCGTACTGTTAGGTCTGTCTGCATGTGTCATGGTTGTTTGTTGAATTTCTGCATTTGTGTGGGTTTGCAATGCTTGATGTGTGTATGTATTTGGGTAAATTTCTGTTTCTGTGTTGATTTGGAGAACTCAGCTAACATGATTGGGTGTTTGGCTTGTTTGGGTAGTCTTTGTTGTAGAGTTTGGGGTTGTGTCTGATTGCAGTTGTACAGTATATCATGATGTGTGGGTTTGAAGTGTTTGTTTTTGGGGTATTTTGAAGCAATTTATGCTTCTTTGTTGGGGGTGTCATTGTTCTTTAGGTTGTTTTTTTTTCTTCTCTGTGGCTTTGCAATGTTAGGGACATTTTAATTAACATACTCTGAGCCAGGGTTGTGATTATCCAGGATAAGATACCTCAAGTGATCATGTTTCAACCACTCACAAGGCAGTATACCCCAATCATATTTTATAAATCCCTATAATGTCCAGTCCATAGTGTATTATAAAACAGTGTTTTAATACATACACCAATTTCTTTTTATGCAGTGTTTATTGAGGATGGCCACTGGGGCAGAAAATAGTTGTTTTTCTCATTTTAAGTAGACACATTTTATACTTTTCTGTTTTGAGTTATACTGGGAATATGTCACTTGTTCTTTGCTCATGTGCTTGAGAATGTATTTTAACATTAGCATTTACTGTACATAAGTTTAAGGGTCAGAGAATAATCATTGGCTTTTGCTGTCTGAGTTCTGCAATGAAGTTCCAATCTGGGGTGGGGGTTGAATTATTTATCTCACTGAAAAGGTATGGACTAAATATGCTTAATTCAACTTGTAGGAGATTACAGGGAGTAAAGAATAGGCCATGAGATAGGACAGGACTAATAAGACTGATGGATTTCAGATTGTTTCCCTCAGTCATTTTACACTGTCATTTCAAGATCCTTTTTTGTAAGGTCAGGGAGGTTCTTATACATATAATGGGGCTATTTTGTTGGCACTTCTGTATCAAGTTCTGAATTCAGTTCTAGCCATAGCAATCCATGGGACCTGTGTGAATGGAGAGGCAGTACAGCCTAATAGCTAGGGCATACGCAGTGGTGCTCAGTGCCAGTTTCCATTTTGCCTAGTCATGCTGTGACACTACTGTCATGATATCCTAAGTGATGACTAGACATATGACAGGAAATAAATAGGAATTAAGTAACTAACAGTGATGGCTCTGACCATCCTTGCCAGTTTGTTGTCCATGGGTGCTGATTGACATGACTAGGCAAGAAGGAACCTAGAACTGAGCATCACTTATGACACTTGCAAAATGCGTGACCTAAGCAAATCACATAACCTCTCTGCTCCTTTCTCTCTCATGGGTCAAACCTGGAAAGGAACTTCAGCTTAGTGTGACTTTTCCACACAAAAGTTCTGAAATAAAAAATAAACTGAGGCCCCAGGGCAAGAGAGAAGTGTCAGAGAAGCAACATCACTGCAATTGCCTCCTCTTGCCTACTTGAGTGGTTGAATAGTGTTTTTTTTTCTTGTAATTGCACAACTCCTGAAAAAAATTTAACCCTTAGTTACAAGACAGACACTGCAATAGCAGTCTGTTCTCTAGGAAACTGGTGACAAAGACAAAGATGAAGTTAGGTCTTACAAATATCTTAAGAAACTTCTTAAGGGCCTCTCTGCCCTGGTCCCCTTTATAGCTGCACAGTTCCCACTTTGCAAAGCGTGGTTATGAATATGGATTTTGACTTCTTTGTCTCACCAAACTCAGGAATTGCTAGAATATGGTTTATTTCTAGTTCTTGCCTCAAGAAACAGATGGTGGAGAGAGAGAGAGAGAGAGAGAGAGAGAGAGCAGGTAAACTGTTCGGCATATGGGTGGACAAAGCCAGCATTTTGTTCATAATTGAGAGTTCAGGAAATACAAATTTGATACAGCTACAGTATATCCCAACTACTTTAAAAAGTTTCTGATGCTTTCATTATACTTCATAAGTGATTAGAGAAAGATATCTTTCCAACCAAAGAATGCCACAGTGGTTCTTTAAAGGAAAACTGAGCAAAACAGTGCCTGCAATCACCAGGGCTGCAGAAATGCCCAATTAACATACCCTGTAAAGTTTAAAATCACTGCAGCTAACCTTTGCAAAGTTATTATTTGCTTGTAATGTGGTCCTGGATGTGCCATTTCTAAGGTGCCGCCGCACCAGAAGACAGAGTGTAACCTTACTACCTCCTGAATCATCTTGTCCTTTGCCACAATGCTTGTTCGTAAAGGAGCGAGGCACATTTAAACCGAATAAAACTAAACTATGACCCATGTAGAGGTCTTTGAGCTGTACCTCTACAAGTAATTCCCATTGAAATCAGAGCAGTGTAATGTGCTCAAATTTGTTTTTAAAAATTCCAGCTCCAAGTTTGTGCGCTACTGCACATGCCTGAACTCGGAGCTGGAATTTTTAAAAACAAATTTAAGCACCTTGCACAGCTTCAATTTCAATGAGAATTACTTGTAGAGGTACAGTTCAAAGACCTCTATATGGGTCATAGTTTAATTTTACTTGGATTAAATGCGCCTCACTCCTCACGAACAAGCATTCCAGCAAAGGACAAGATGATCTGGGAGGTAGTAAGGTCACACTCTGTCTTCCGGTGTGGCGGCACCTCAGAAATGGCACATCCAGGACCACATTACAAGTAAATAATAACTTTGCAAAGGTTAGCTGCAGTGATTTTAAACTTTACAGGGTATGTTAATTGGGCATTTCTGAAGTCCTGGCGATTGCAGGCACTGTTCTGCTCAGTTTTCCTTTAACAATGACTTCAGTAGTGACAAATGACCCTGAAGAAATTGTTTTACATTACACTAACTGCAGTTCTTTGTTTGGAATATTTGCATTAAATCTATTCATCAGAGTGCAAAATTAATTACTAAAGTGTGGAATAACATTCAGTTCCATGGAGAATTGCAAAATGTTTCAATGCCCACAATGGAGTTCAAGGGCAGGGAGAAAGAATATTTCTTTGTTCCTCTAACAATAGTTTTATAACTTGTTATTTCTCCAGATGAGTGAGTTTGGAAATGTTACCTAGTCCGGTCCAGCTCATTTGTGCTTTCAAATCCATCTCTATCACACCAGAGTGATGATGAGCCATTAGAGAGTAAAAAAGGAGTTTAATAAAGGAACTAAGGTTCAAGAATCCTATGGTTTACAAAAATCTTAGTAACATTTGAATATCAGCTGGGGGGACTTCAAGCTGATATAACATGATTCCTGATGTTGCAGGTATGGCATACCTACACTATCATACCTTTAAATAATATTTTTTTTTCTTACAGTGGGGAGGGTTATATATTTGTAGAAACATTGCAGACTTTGACCTCTATACAAACCAATGTGAGACTCTCAGAGGCTGGTACTTTGGGTAAATAATGCCAAATAGTGTTGCAGTTTTGTAACATAGGCTCTTATACACTAGAAACTAAATGGAGACACCCAGACTCATTTTCTTTGTAATTTTCTTTTAGTTTTTGTTGGCTGGGGAAGAAGGACTAGGCAAATCAACCTATTTTCAGCCTTGTCCCAGGGGAGATGGGATACAGATGGAAACCAGCTGACACTGAACCGGATTAAGATATTGGTGGTATTTTTATTGGATGGGGGAGTTTTGTCCAGGACACCAGGAGAAATTCCCCTACTCTTTTGGTAGGGGGAACTGCTGTCCTTTTTCAGCTGTGAGCTGGAGGAGAAGGATGTCTTTTGGCAGGCTGGGGTTCAGTCCCTGACCCCAGCTGGAGGCGTTCTGGGGGATGAAGAAATGGAATTTGAAATGGCTGGAATGGATTCAGAAGTGAAAGAGTGACAACAGGAGGCAAGTACAGAGATGGAGATCATAACCTCTCCTCAGTCACTTCCAACTATAACCTCTCAGGAAAAGATTGCAGCCTGTGAAACAAATGAACCACAGCATCCGACTGCTGGGGATGCAGCAAATGCTGCGCAGCACACTGAGACCAACATAACTGTAAAAGCAGGCTTACCAGAATATCAGGAAAATGAAACAGCTGCACAGAGTTCAATATGGGTGACAGCAGCTCTGTCCATGATGGCAGCAGTAAACCCATAAGTAGGAGTCAAAATCGCACCTTCTCAATGCTCACAGGGGAGCGAAAATGGCACAGCAAAAGAGAATTTGTCAGTGGAACAAATCATTAAGGACAATTTCAAAATTCTCACAGTAGAAAACATGCAAAAAGCACAGGGCTGGTACATGGACAATGCCCTCCTCAATGCTGGATGGATGGAAATGGAGGATGTGAGATAGATCCCAGACCCAAATTGGGAGAACTTTTCACAATCCCGCAAAGTGTCAAAGGGGGCCCATGACTTAACTCAGGACATGGAGAAACTTTCTACAAGCAAGCAGACTAATACTCTATCTGGGTAGCCAAAGTCATAGGTACCAATTAAAACAAATTCAAATTCACTTATTTAGCAGAGACAGGACAGGGAACAGTCAGAACATGCCAACTCAGACTCTGAAAACAGCTCCATTTCCACAGCTGAAAACCAAAGGAACAGATCTCAAATTCACAGGCCTACTTTATTAGAACTTTTTAGAAATAAGTTAAAGCAGGCACCAAGGAGGAATGCTGTTAGGCTGAGATTGGGGAGGTCTACATGATTACCCTGAAAGGGTATATGTAGCTCAAGTATTGTTAAAAAACTCTGTGAATTTTCTGGTAGCAGATGTTTATGTGCTATTATACAACGGCATGGAACATTCTAGAAACATGAGTGGCTGCTCACCCCCCAACACAGTGATGATTTTAGAGTATAGCATCACTGTATGTAGGGGCAGGCAGAAACATCACCACAATATATGAAGCATATCCCTCCCTGAAGGGCTACCCCCAAAGCTGACATTGCTCACCTCTGCAGCTCCAGGCCTCCCCTGATTGCTCCCTCAGGTCACAGTGAAACCACCAGCTCCGCCCCAAATATCATTATATTTTTATAACCCCAGCTTGACACAAAACTGCAAGCTATTCCTGAAACAGCACTGCCCACGGTGCTGTAAACCAACAAGTTGTACCTGCAGCTGCCACTTCGTGCAGCTCTATCACTCAGATAACAGAGCTGAGGGGCACTCAGGCTAGGCTGCCAGTTCTTTTACAAATCCAGACACACCACTAAATTCTGACAGATTTTTTTTAAAGAAAAAAATAAAGTGTTTCTACCATTTACTTGGCCAAAATGTAAAACTACCAAACGTGAAAGATGTCACCTAATTCCACTCGAGAATCAGAAGTGTTCATGGCAGCAGTACTTGGCTCCCTCACAGATCTTGATCATACTTTAGCTTCCTCCCTGTAAATGTATAAAGTCCATTAAAAAACATGTTTTCCCAAGCAGGCAGTGGGACCTGGAGCATAAGAAACACACACACAAACATACACATGCAGGTATGGGAGAGCTGGAGGGGGTGAATGATTGAATGACTCCCTTGGTTCCCTTCCTGTAAATGTATACGATTACATCCATTAAACAACAAGTGTTCCTGAGCAGGCACTGGGACCTAGAACATAATAAAAAAATAATCACTTGCACATGCAAGTATGGGACAGCTTCGGGGGGGGGGAGAACAACTGCATCAATAACAAGGAAAGTCACAGGACATAAACAGCAGTATATGAAAGAACACCATCATCTAGTAGACACATGCAAAACAGGAACTTATTTTTAAACATGTATGCTTCCTCTATGTAAAAAAAACCTACAAGCAAGTATTTGTCAGTGCTGAATGTTTGCTTGCTGGCATTAGCATTGGAAGTGCAGGAGTTAGACAGATGCATAATAGGAATAGCAGTGAAGTATTGAACTGACACCAACTCCAACACACGCTGCTATCGCAGTCATTTTTTGGAATTTTTTTACCAAATTTGCAATATGGGCTCTTTGGGACCTCTTCTTATGAACATTATCATTAAGATTTTCTTAATCTGCCCCAAATGTTGATTTCCCACAGCGATAGCGCCATTGTGCGTCAGATGTGCGAAAACACATTTCAGACAGGATGTGAAAAATTACAGCTGTACCATTCATAAGGAGGTGTGAAAAAATGGCAATGTTGAAACTCTGGAGTGAAAATAGTAATAATTCTCAAAGTTACAAGTGTGCATGGGAACTACAAAATGCACGCTAATAACACAGTCATTTTTGGGAATTGTTCATCAAATTTGCAACACAGCCTTTTTGGGAGCCCACCTCATGAACAGTGACACTGTTGTTTCATTAATCTGACCCGAAAGGTGATTTCACACAGTGGCCACAAAATCACCTTTTGGGATCGAATAATGAAATAATAGTGAATGAGTTCATGAAGTGGGGTCCCAAGAACTCCATGTTGAAAATTTGGAGCCAAAAGTCGCAAAAATGGCAGCGATATCCACCTAAGTTAACCCCCCCCCATTGTTGCCATTATACAGCTTACCGTGATTTTCTTCAGTTCGCGGTTGGTTTTTGAAAAGTTCAGACATCTCCTGCTCCACTGAAGATCATTGCACTGGGCTCCAGAGGTAAGTATTGGGTGTGGGGGTGCAGGGAGGTGGGGTGTGCGGGGGGGGGGTGTCCTGACCACTAGGGACCTTTTTCTGTTTTACTGGGGAAGTGGGACAGAATATCCTGGGAAGGTTTTTTTTTTTACAGATTTGCCAAATACATATGGCCACATTGGGGTGGGCTCCCAGTGTGCCATCTGTATTGTTTTTGGCAGGGGAGACTGATGCTGACAAGGATTGGGCACCCCGTCGGCAAAGAAAGTGAGTCTGTATGTGGGGGGGCATGATGCCGAGGGGGACTGGGCACACCCCGGTGGCAAATAAAACAAGAGGGACATTATGCCAATGGGGATTGGGCACCCCCATTGGCAAATTAACTGGGAAGGGGGCATGCCGACAGGTGGATTTGGCACCCCTGACATCGGCTTTCTAGGGACTGTTAGAGATGAACTGTGGGTGCCGTGGCCATGTTTATTGAAATGTTTTACCAGGAATGGCACATAATGGAGGTGTAGCAGATCTGCCACTGCAATGACAAGCCTGTCTCTTATTGAAGTGGTGGATTTCTCTCAAGTTAGTGGCACACTTCTCAACTGTTGTCATAGACAGCATGCTCATTCATTGGTGCCACAGAGACAAGTCCCAAAAAGTAGTGGAGGCAATTGGAAACATAGAAACATAGAATTTGATGGCAGATAAGGACCACTTGGCCCACCTAGTCTGCCCATTTCCCTACCTATTGAATAAGCTGCAGATCCTAGTTAACCAACAGCCTACTTCTTCCTACCCCCCACCAGAATTGCCTTATGTCTGTTCCATGCATTCCTGAATTCCTCCACTGTTTTTGACCCCAAGACCACCTCTGGAAGGCTGTTCCATGCATCCACCACCCTTTCTGTGAAAAAATACTTCATCACGCTGCCCCTGAGCCATCTCCCCTCTATCTTCAAATTGTGCCCCCTTGTTCTTAGACATCTTTTTTTCTGAAAGGTACTATCCTCTTGGACTTTATTGATTCCCTTGACATACTTAAAAGTTTCTATCGTGTCCCCCCCCTTTTCTTGAGGGTATACATATTAAGCTCCTTTAGTCTCTCTTTGTATGAGATAGTAGAGAGTGAGTGGGATGTTTGTGCAATGACATATGGTCCTGGTGGAAAGACACTTAGATAGCTATGGAATATTTTTTTACCCAGTATGTTAAATCTCAAGCTAACCAGGAATATTTGCAGTGTTTAGACCACAGATACAAGTTTTATAACTTAATGCCCATACCCCCATTACACTGAGCACATTACAAAACACAAATAGAACTGATTAAAAACAAAATGTTTCTATACCAATAAGATTGAGCTCACACTCTAGAATCAGAAATGAAATCTGGTATCACAAAACAGCCTATACAAAAACAGTATATTCTGACCCCTTTCAGACTTGCAACAAAAGATTAGATGCAAAAACAATGAAAGGTTTATTGGATATGCAAGGCACATTAAAACATCAAATATTGAAATAATGGACATTGTGCAAACCTCATTAAAGTACACGTTTGGCACCAGCCATGTCAGCCTTCCATTACGGCAGGATTTTTTTTTAATTTCCTTGACCAGTTACCACCTTAGAGAATAAAAACATGCTAGAAGCACCAATTATCAGAAAAGAGGTCTTGACAGCTTTGGCCTAGTTAAAAACCTAGAGTATCACCTGGATATGATGGTTTAACAAATGAGTTTCATAAAACTTATTCACAAGAACTGCAAGTGTTTTTAGTAGAGTTATAAAATAAAATGAGAAATGATCACCTCTCTCACTTGGAATTTGCTAGAGCAAAAGTAATTTTCATATTCCAAAAAGGGGATACACAGGGCATAAGTAACCAGAGGCCAATGAGTCTACTAAACACAGACTGCAAGATATTATCATCCATATCATGTAAAAGGTTTCAGAAAGTAGTGGGAAGATTGATTCATCCAGTACAAACATGCTCCATCCTAAATAGAAATATCATGCAAAATATTCTTTACCTTAGAGATGTTTTTGAATACTGTAAACGAGGGAAAATAAAGGGTTATGTACTGGCACTAGACCAAGCTAAAGGCTTTGATAGGATGTCTCATAATTTTTTATTCCAGATTTAACATATTTACAGCATTCCTAGCAAATTTAATTCCTGGCTATCAACACTATATAATAATGTCTCCCTTATACCTGTAGTAAATGGTCTACTCGGTACTGAATTTCCAGTAAAGAGGGGAGTCAGACAAGGGTGCCACTAAGCCCTGTATTGTATACTTTTATTTTAGATCTGATTATTAGACAGTTCATATGCAATAATATAGTAACAGGCATGTGAGTATACCAGCACAAAAGATTGCTGCTTATGTGAATGATGTTTGTCTTTTTGTCATTAGCCAAAAATTCAGGGAGACTGGCTATGAATATTTTTTGGGATTTTTCAATTTTTTTTCTGACTCAGAAATTAACATGGGAAAAAGTCAAACAAATTGCCCTATCAAATAAACACCCAAACATAACTTAAGTAGTTCATCTAGCCTTTTCCGAGTAACCTATTTAAATACAAGGTCTATTTTTCGGTCAAGGAGCTCTAGTCCTTCTAAACTGGGAAATAAAATTAAATATTAGTGATGAGAAGGTACAGACATGGAAGTCATGGACATTTTCAAAGAAAAAAAGAATAAATATTATAAAGAAGTTTTTGTTACGTATTTCCACATATGTATGCCACATTTATCCCCTTCCTATAAACCTAGATACTAGGCTGTTCAGCATTTTTTTCTAAATGATATGGGGAAGCCAGCTGAACCCTATCAAAAGAGAGTTCACATATCTATCAGGAAAAAAAGGAGGTCTAAGCATGATTAATCCTATAGTATTTTACTATATAATACTTTCTTTATTCAATCCACAATAAACAAGCATTTGTCAATGCCGAACGTTCACTTGCAGGTATTTGCAGTAGTGTTTGGCATGTATGGTGCTTTACCCTAATGCCCTGTGCGATTGCTGGTATTTGCACAATAAATTGTCAGCATGATCTTTTTGTTACCCCCATTGTGCGCTACATAGGCGGAAACACGTTTTGGGCAGGATGTGAAAAATGACAGCTGTACTGCTCATAAGAAAGTGTGATAAATGCCAATGTTGAAAATCTGGAGTGGAAATATTGAAAATTCGCAAACCCCTCGAATTGCAGTGGAACTGTGCAACGACGTCAGAAACAGTCATTTTAGGAATTTTTTCACCAAATTTTCAGCACAGCCATTTTAAGACCTCTGCTCATGATCAGTGTCACTGTGATTTTCTTAATGTGTCCCATACGCTTGAGTTCACACACCGACTCGCGCCATTGTGCACTACATGGGCAGAAACACATTTTGGGCAGGATGTGAAAATGACAGCTGTACTGCTCATGAGGAGGTGTGGTAAAATGGCAATGTTGAAAATCTGGAGTGCAAATATTGAAAATTCCAAACCTATGAGCGTGGTGGGAACAGCGTAATGCACACTCATAAAACAGTCATTTTGAATTTTTTCACCAAATTTTCAACATAGCCATTTAAGACCTCTGCTCATGAACAGTGTCACTGTGATTTTCTTAATGTGTTCCATACATTGATTTCGCACACCGACTGCGCCATTGTGTGCTACATGGGCGGAAACACGTTTTGGGTGAGATGTGAAAAATGACAGCTATACAACTCATAAGAAGGTGTGATAAAATGGCAATGTTGAAAATCTGGAGTGAAAATATTGAAAATTCGTGAACTTACGAGCCTGCGTAGAACTGCGCAACACACGCAGAAACAGTCATTTGGGATTTTTGCATCATTCAACATGAAGTGGACTTTTTCATGAATGATGTCACTGCCGCGGTGTTATCTCAAGGCTGAAGGGTGATTGTGTGCAGTGACTGCGCAGTGCCTGCGAAATCACCCTTTGGGCCCGAATAACACCATGACAGTGACATCATTCATGAGAAGGGGTCCCCAAAACCCCATGTTGAATATTTGGTGCAAAAATTCCAAAAAATGACTGAGATATGCAATAAAGTTGAAACCCCCCTATGTAGCCCATTATACAGCTTACCGCATTTCCTCAGTTCGCGGTTGGATTTGAAGAGTGCAGACGTGTTCCTGGTCCACCAAGATCGCTGCGCCAGAGTCCAGAGGTAAGTATGGGGTGGGGGGTGGGGAGGCTGGGTGCGCAGGGTGGGTGCGGATTGTGGGAGGGGGTTGGAGACGCGCCAAGGACCGTTTTCTTTTACAGGTTTAAAACAAAAAAGCCGATGTCAGACCTTTGCCACGCTTGGGTGGGCTCCCAGCATGGCAGAAGATGTGGGGGGCCAAGGGCCGGGGATTGGGCACCCGTCGGCAAAACAAACTAATGGTTTGCCACACTGGGGTGGCTCCGTCGTGGCAGCAGGATGGCTTGGGGCTGTGGAGCCGATGGGGATTGGGCACCCCCTGGCCGGCAAACAAGACTTTGCCATGCTGGGGTGGGCACCCAGCATGGCAGGAAAGCTTTGGGAGGGTGGCGTGACGCGCGTGGGGGGGAGCACGTGACGGATGGGATGGCGGCGGCGCTCAGTATGGCAGCGGTGTTTTCCTTTGAAGCAGAGGAACACTGCGGTCATACTGAGCTCCTGCACCCATTGGTGCAGGACCGCCACGCCTGCTCAAGGGAGCAGTGCATTGGGTGGGAGAGGCACACCTCCAAGTGTGCTACTTCTCAAATGTTCTCACGCATGCGCAGTTTAACGTAAAAGGAATGGGGCAAGCAGCTCACCCATAGCAAAACTGGACTATTCTACTATTTACATCTTTTATAGAGAAATTTCTAGTCAAACTATCAAAAATAACCAGTATCTTGCATATCCTGGAATTTGCAGTACCAACAATAAAGAAAATCAGACAGTGGAAGCAAAGTAAATCAGACATTCTCACACTAAATGGAAAACAGTTATATGTATGGATCATGGACAGAAACTCAGCAACTAGTGCTGACTTTCCCTTTTGCCCACCTTAAAAGATGCAGACCACTTTGCTTTTGTTAAATGATAAAATAATTATGGCAAAACTATTTGATATCTTATGGTTAAATCATTATGGAAAACTGAGAAATAAAGGTAACCTAAAACACAAATCTATAGATGAAAGATACTGCTTTTGAACAGAATGTAACAACATTGAGGAAACACAAGAACACTTCTTTATTGATTGCCCTTATGCAAAACATTTCCTGGGATTCCTAGCCCAAAGATGGCAATGGCTTTTTTAAATCAACTTAACCTATGACACTTTGATATTAGGAATGCACTGTATGCTGGCATGTTACAGAAGTATAATCCAAGCACTTAAAACATTATTTGTGCCTGTACTAAATAATATTTGTGGCAGGCTAGGTGTCAATACTTATTGCAACACCTTCAATCCACTAATTTAACTGTAGCTTTACAGCTAGAGGCAACTGTAATACAATCTAGAGCCAATGATTACGTAATGCTCGAGAGCTGAGCTGATGATTTCTGGACACATATACACTGGATTATTTAAGCAGCGGTTACACCATTTTAGACAATATGGTAATTAAATATAGGTACCTAGAAGAAAAAGGAATGCTTATTCTCTTTGTGTATTTTGGAATGATTATGAATGTTGTCCAAAATGTCCCTATTTATTACTTTTGTTATTTCATGTAATTATCAGATCATATTTCTGTAATTTTCTTATGTTATTGTTTATGATTTATTTTCAATAAAATTCCCCTACTCTTGGAAGGGGGTGCGGTTTGGCACTGAATCCAAGATGGAGGAGTCCAGTGATCTGGATCAGGATGGAGAGTTTGTGCATGTTAGGAGTAGGTCCTCATCCCTAGCCTCTGCTTTGTGAGAGGATACAGTGGTTACAGAATCAGCACTGATGTATAAAAAGGAGAGCCATGTCTTTCAATCTAACAATAATATGGACATTGGTAATGAAGTTGTTGTATCTACTACTGAGCCGGCAGATACTCCAGCAGCTAAATAGCACTTGGAAATGAAGATTCATGCAAGAAATCAGTGGTTAATGAAAATGCTGGCAGGTGATGAAGACATATACTCTTCATAGAGGGACCAGTTGCAGAACTGTACCAGATTAATAAAAATGAGAAGCTAGGTGCCAGGTGTAACATGGAGGAGATTGCTGGGGGAAACATTTCAGCTTGGTCACAAATGAGTTTTGTTTCAGAAGTGTCTGAAAGAGTTCTCTTAGTTCTGCTGCTCCAACAATGGGGGCCCCCAGTGAAATTGAAAATGCTGCTAGTATTGCATTCAGCAGAGACACAGTGCAGCCCATGCAAGCAGGTATGCCTGTTTTACATACTAAGAATTCTGCTGAACACACTATAAGGGTGGAAGTTCTTTCCGATAAAAGGTGGGAAGTAATAAATTATGTTGTAAATGTACCTAATGGAGATGTCTTGAATAATGTACCTGATATCGTATCACAAACTGAAATATTGATTATGGAGAAACTGCCATGGGAGGGGGGAGGCACTCTCAGGGCAACCCAGTAATCTAAAAGTACCTGCTGCTTCCACATCTGAGCCTAGGCAGGATATAGCTGACCCCCTCAGGACAGGAAGATTCTAAATCTGGTTCTTCTAATGCAGGTCTGAGAAGAACCAGTGCTGGCCCTACCATTGCAGTTTTTTGTGGGACTGAACTGAACCTACACTCCCTAGAAATACAGTCAGGTTAAAATATAAAGGGGGATTAGAAGAACACCCAAAGTGATCATTGCAAACTCCTTAAAGAATCAATACAGCTTTTTTGTCACATATATATGCTGTAATTCATGTATCTAGGAAAGTTATTTTTGACATCAGCTTCCACATAATGCAGTCATTAGAATGTTTTTGGTCAAAATTCCAACAAATAAAGTTATCCCCTCTATAGGCTTCTTTTATTGCAAGCCCGCTTACAAACCCCCTCACAATGGGCCCTATACATGATGCCAATGTGCCACGTACACTGGGTGCATTGGCATCACTACCCGTGAATGTCATGGAGTGGTGTCCATGTAGCATTCACCAAGGGGTCACACATAGTTGCCTGGATCCCCAGCTGCGTGGACAGCAACATGCCGGGGTAGACAAGGGGCATGCCAGGAGTGTGCCAACACTATACAGCATTCACCAAGCCAGGATGTGCTGGCTGTTGGGGTGCGGAGGAAGGCACCGTTATGCTGGGGAGATGCTGCTGTAACTGCCTATGCACCTTGCCCCCTGCACACAGGACTCCCGCATGGTCACTCCAGCAGGACGGACACCCACACACACACACACACACACACACACACACACACACGACCACCCGATCCGAGTGGTACAGTGTAGCTCCCCGACATGCCAGGAGCCCTGGCCTGGACCTGCAGCGCAATAGCATACCCCACTCCAACACAAGTCTGTCCCGGTCCCCATGGGGCTGATGCATACCTCCCCAACCCCACACACACAGGTGTCCCTGTCCCAGAGGTGCAGAAGGAACCACCCCCCCTACACACTCAGGTGCCTGGTCCACACTGGGCAGATTCCATACATATATACCCCTGCCCCACATTGTTGGTCAATGTAGCCCCACCCCTCCATGGCACCAACCCCCCCATACCTACTAGCCTGTGATGGGCAGTGGATGGCCAGCTGTGCAACCCACCTCACACCTCTTCAGCCGCCAGCCATCCAAGTGCTGCTGGGTGCATGCCCCTCTATATATATGGCAGTGTGCTCTCATCATTGCTTGGATGGCCACCAGCCATGGAGGTTTGAGGAGGGTTGTACTGCTGGCCAACCAGTGCCTGGTACTGGCTAGCCGGTATAGGGCAGTCGATGCCTCATTGGGTTGGGCTACACTGACCACCAATGTGGGTCAGGGTACCAAGGTTGGGGGTGGGGGTGTTTGGGTTGTTCTGTGCCTGGCTAGCCAGTCATGAAGGGGCTCACATTTGGGAGGTCTACACCAGGGATGGGGCACAGAGGTGTGTGTGTGTGTGTGTGGGAGGCAGGCTGCCACATGTCACCAGCTAGATAGGGCTCCGCTGTCTGGTAGGGGGTTGGGACCCACTGTGGGTGTCCATCTGTGCACTATGCAGGTGCCTTGAACCTTGGGCTGGCTCAGGGGGGCACAGTGGACATTGGTGCATGGCAGTGTGGTTCCAGGTGCACACTGGGTGCTAGTTATGCACCTGGACCCGCACTATCAGGCACAGGTGATGCATTCTGTGACCCAAGCCAGGCATCCCACTGGATGCCTGCCTGGGTCCACAACTCTGCCCTGGCCACCTTGTAGAGTCCTGCATACTGGTAGGTGGGCTGAGCCACAGACAGGTGGCCGCTGGTCATGACTACCAGCATGTGTTCACCTGTCCGCAGGTATGGATCTATGAGGGAGGGATACACGCCTCCAGCACATGTTTTCCACCTGTTCATGCATAGGGACCAATAACTGTAATTATTCTCTTTCTGAATGAGGGGGGGCATATGAATGATATTCAGTTTTGCTTGCATCAAAGGTGTAACATTACGGGACCACCAGACTCCATCATGGATGCTGACTTGAGGATGGAGATTTAGAGTACAATTATACCAAAAAAAAACACATGGATAATGCTTATACCTAGCAGCTTTTTTCTTGCATGATATAAAGGAGTATTTTCTGTGTATGTCAGCCAAAGCCTAGTGTAAGTGTGGTGCAAAAATCCACATAAGCAGTAGATGTGACTAGCTATGCTGTGGGCTTTGTAGAGACTTTAGATACATCAGCATGGTGTATAAAACTTGTTTCAGATGTAATCTATGTGAGAAACAGGGGCATTCTTTTCATAACTGCCCCTGAGCCTCATACAATCAAAATAATGGATGTGACCAAGGTTCTGTTCTGAAAAAGGCTCACCATGACCCTGCTCCACACATTAGTAAACAACCCCAGAATAGTTTGCCATCTGATTCTACTACTCCAAGATCTCCCACTACGATTCTGACTGCTACAGATCCTGCAACACCAGAAACTATCACTTCTGATGGTGGACAGCAGTCAGCTTCCCACTGTTTCCAGATCTACCTGTGGTGCCAATCCCTGTGGTTTTACAAGCTGTGGCTACTGCATCTATAGTCTTGGATCCTACTAACATTATACAAGTAACTCAAGGACCCATGCTGCCTCCTTCAGATGGGTTGACAATAGTTTCAAGAAGAACAAGTAGAGCACCAGCTCAGAAAGCACAAGCTGAATTTATCCCACTTCAGAATGAGACTGAAGTCCTAAACACTCAAACGATGGTGGGGTGGGGGTGGGGTGATGGGTTTACCAATTCCTAACTTTTCGGATTTTGCACAATTTAGCTTCATCTGAAATGGAAGAGGATTCTATTTCCTCTTCAAAACTCAGGAAAGGGTAGGGGAAATCTGAAAAAAAGGAGTTACCAGATGATAATTTTTGCATTTGAGTTCCTTTCTTTTAATTTGTTATTGTGGGGTCCATAAGCATAACCTCTGCTAATGTTTGCAGTACAAAGAATATATAAAAAGGGATGCCTTTTTTTTCTTTTTACATCTTTCTTAATTTGATTTGATTTTCTTATAGTAATGAGGTTATGCTCTGCTTTTGAAGTGACACAAGCAAAGAAAGCATGGCTTTGTGGACCTTTTTACTGGACCTTCGGAGAAGACATTGCTGATGGGGTGGGAATTCTGTTTAATGACACACCTTTTCACGTTCTTAGGTTGATAGATGTATGTCCTGGGTAGGTCCTGATTTTGGAAGTTACTTACCAGTCTGAAGATATCAGATGAATCAATATATATGCCCCACAGGTGCAAACCTAAATGGGTAGCTTTGTTTGATTCAAAAGCCCCATGCCTTCATACTGGGAAAATGGTAATACTGGGAGGAGATTTCAACTCTCAATTAGTGTTGACTTTAGTACTATAGCTAAAAAAGTTTACTGCAATGTACTTGTTTCACACCACTTGGGGGGGTAATAAATTAAAAAGATGTCTATGGGTGGTTTATCCTCAGGGAGGTAATACTTATTTCAGAAGTATGTTCTCCACCAGGATAGGTTATTATTATTTTTTTGCTTTAGCGCTTACCATTGTTGATTCTGTGGCTTTAAAGCAGGTGGAGTTTTCTGATAATTTTTTTGTTAAAGCTTGTTTTAGTCATGGGCAGATCTGATGCAAACAAATATAGGTAGGTGACAGATGAGTACATCCATTTTGACACACCTGATATACAGGATGCTATTTATTACCTTTTTTGCTCACCATGAATTATTTTGTCTGTATGATGATCCTATATCCAGTTTGGAGGATTCTAAAGTGTGTCTTAAATAACTTTTTCAATGGATTGTCAAACAGAAAGATAATGCAGATTATTTACAGTCGTTAGGTCTTACAGACAAACTCTATTAGGTTACTCAGAAAAGCAGCCAGGAATCTTGGTCACGTTAAGGAACACATTTCTGAGGTGAAATCATCTATGTTTAAAATTCAATAAGACAGGGCTGATTCTTTATTTATGGAACAGAAATTTGGCACAGACATTACTGGTTTGGGATCCTTTTGCTACATGCAAGCATTGCGGAGATCATACATTTTACAAAACTATTAAAATCAGATGGGTCCTATGTTTCAGATATTATAATAATAATAATAATAAAAAACAATAAAATACAACAGTGAATCATAAAATACTAATCACCAAAAGCAAGGTTAAATGAATAAGTTTTTGATGCCTTCTTGAAGCTCTCCAGGGTCAGGCACTCTCTAATCTGGTGAGGTAGAGAATTCCACAGGGTCAGAGCTACGTAACTAAAAGTTTTCACACCAGATGTCCTTAATTGAACCTTGTGAACCTCTAGCAATCTCTTGTTGGCTGAGCGAAGGGGTCAGAGGGGGCAGCAAGGGACATGGGGGACTTTCAGGTAGCCAGGACCCTGACCATGAAGGGCCTTAAAGGTCAGTAAACCGATCTTAAAGGTGATCATCCACTGAACTGGCAGCTAGTGCAGTTTGCACAGCACAGGAGTAATATGACTGGTCCAGGAAACCCCGACCAGTAACCTGGCTGCAGCATTCTGCACCAGCTGCATGTGACGGATATCAACCCCTGGAAGCCCTAGGTATAGGCAGTTACAGTAGTTGTGGCAAGATGTCACAAAGGCGTGGATCATTGTTGGAAGATCACAGGATGGAACAAGGTGCTTAATCCAGGCGATATTCTTCAGATGGTAAAAAGAAGATTTGACTACAGCTGACACCTGCAAATGAAGTGTCAGCTCTTCATCAAATATTACACCCAGATTCTGCACCTGAACAGAGGGCAGAAGCTGGCTACCCATGAGCCAAAGCCCGGAAGCAGACTGCCCTCCCATCCTTTCTATCCCACGACCTGGTTCCGCCACCAACATATCAGTCTTTCCAGGGTTCAACCATAGCCAGCTAGCCCGCATCCAGTACTGGAGCTCCATGAGGCAACTATTAAAGACAGAGACTGCACTATCCTGGTTGGGGGCAAACAACAGGTAGAGCTTAGTATCATCTGCATAACAGTAAAACCACAGCTCATGCTGTCTTACAATGTCTCCCAATGGCAGCAAATACACCATGAGCAGCATACGGGACAGCACAGGGCCCTGAGGAACCCCACATGGCAGAGAGAATGAGGCCGAAGAATAAATCCCCAACACCACTCTCTGAGTTCTGCCAGTGAGGAAAGATCTAAACCAGCTGAGAACTGTACCTGATAGGCCACAGATCTCACTCAGGCACTCAAGCAGTCCCCCATGGTCCATGGTGTCAAAGGCTGAAGAGAGATCAAGAAGGAACAAGATTGAACGACACTTCCGATCTCTAGCAATCAGGAGATCATTGAACACCTGAACCAGAGCGGTTTCCATACTATGCCTCTTCTGAAAACCAGACTGGAGGGAATCACAGATGTCATGGATGGTCAAATAATTGTCCAACTGAAGAGCAACTACTTTCTCTATCAACTTCCCAAGAAAGGGAAGGTTAGAGATTGGCCTATAGTTGGCAGAGCAGTCTGGGTCCAAAGAAGATTGTTTAAGGAGCGGTGTAACCACTGCCTCCTTTAGGGAGTTCAGAAACTCACCTGACTTTAAGGAACACCAGATTATTTCTGCCAGGACAGGGCCGATGACATCTACACACCCCAAAATGAGACGCGTAGGACCCAGGTCAAGACTACAGGAAGTAGGCCGCGTACTTTGAGCAATCCACACAACATTATTGATTGCTGGCCAGTCAAAGTGATCCCAGGAGGGCCGAGGTGTAGTGACCATACACCGACCACTGCCAACCCCCATAGAATGAGCTAAGTGAATCACAGCCCTGATGTCGGCCACCTTATTGACAAAAAATTGAGCAAACTCATTACACTTCTCTAGTAAAAATGCCTTCGCAATCTGAAGACAGGCTGGACAACACAGTCTGTCCATGGTTCAGAAAAGCTGAGCTGTTCAATTCTGAGCCACAGCAATCTCTCTGGACAGGAACTCTGCCTTCTTATGGGAGATTGCTGATTGATAGACTTGACAATGTTCCATCAATCTAAGGCGGTCAACATCAAGGGCGGATCTCCGCCAGCAACGTTCTAACTGGGATGTTATCAATGGTAGAAAAGGATGCAGCTTTCTTGCATCTGTCAAAGGCTTTTGACACAGTTGACCATAATATCTTGTGTAATAGATTAAAAACATCTGGCTTAGGCTGCTCTGCACTGTTGTGGTTCAATGCTTATCTGTGTCAATGCTTGCAATGCGTTAAAGTGGGAGGTGTTAGCTCAGACCTGGTGACAGTCAAAAATGGGTGCCCCAGGGTTCAATCCTGGGTCTCCTTTTATTCATACTTTATATCAATGACTTACACAGGTCTTGCTCTCCTTCTATAAACATGTTTTTATATGCTGATGATACCATCATGTATACTGCCCACAGCAGTGCAGAGCAGGCAGTTGCTATGTTGCAGCCTGACTTTGGTGCTGTGCAGGAAGTCTTGATAGACCCAAGACTGCTTTTAAATGTAAAGAAAGCTCACTGAATTTTGTTTTCCCCAAAAATTAACTAATACAGATTTAGCCTGGAAATCTAACAAAGGTGTTGCCCTAGAAAGAGCAAATAGTTATAAATATTTAGGCTTAATTTTGGAAAACATGTGATTTTACTATCTTATTGGCTCAAAAGAATTTTGAGTTTTTTTTATAGGAATAGGACACACTTCTGCTATTTTATTAGACAATATTTAATTAATTCTTTATTTTTATCAGTCCTTCACTAAGGTGACCGCATTTACAGAAATGCCACCAGTAAAGTTTTGAATACCCTAGATCCAGTTTACCACAGTTCACTTAGATTTATTACTGGGTTACTGTGGAGCACACATCATTGCCATATGTATACTACTGTTGGGTGGAACTCTTTAACAATGCAGAGGGATGTCCACTGGTATCTGTATGTTTATAAATCCATAGTTGGGAGGTTACCCAAATATCTTTGAGATATACTGCATCTTAGGAAATTATCTAATTACTGAGATCAACCAATGTGAGTAATTTTTCTGTACCTAGAACTAAATATGGGTCCTATACATTGGCTTTCTTTGTTCCCTTAACTTGGAAATTGATAAAAACGCATTGCAAACTTAACACACCATTATCCATTTCCCACATTAAAATGATAATTTCCCAAGTATTTTGTGACTGCAGTAATTGCTTTGGGTGAATTTCTACTTACTCATACATTATTTGACCATGTTGTAACACATGTATCTGTATTTGCATTGTCTTTTATATTGTTTTTATATGCCTTGGATGCAGTTGTAAAGGAGGGTCATGCTCTCAATATTGCCTTCCAATAAAATGAATAATGGTGATGTTCAGGAAATGTTTACTGTGGACACAACCTTGGATGGATATTTGGATGAGTTTTTACCAGGCTAATTTTCAAAGCTTTCAGATACTTCAGCAAAAGAGTTAGTACATCCAGTTACTGTGGAGGAGGTAAAAAATATTAATATCGGGCCTATGCTCCAATGGGCAAGATTTACGTGCCCAAGGCATGTATTTCATCTGCGGACAGGTGAGCACCGGTGGTATTCTCCAATGCCCATGACCGATCTATAGGCATGCCCCCCAGTGTGCAGCACTCTGTGTGGCAGCTGGGGGCAGAGTCACAGACCCGGGTGGGCATCCAATCGGAAGCCCATCGTGGGTCAGGCAGTAGATTCCTTGAGCGGTGGGGAGCACATTGGCAGTGCTCCCCTGCAGATGTCCACATGGCCAGCAGCCATGGAGGTGAGAAGTGGGATGTGCCACTGGTCGTGCGATGCCCCCAATCAAATGGGAAGGAACAGGGGTCGGGGCACTGGCATGAGGATGTGTGTTGGGGGGAGGGAAGGGTTCATGCTGCCCACCACACCATCAGGACTGTGATGTGGGTGAGGGAACACAGATGCAGGCTGGCAGAGGTTTGCAGGAGGCAGCAGTACAGGGTCCTGTGAAGGTTGTTAAGTCATAGTTGTAGAACCAAATACAGGAGAAGATATGCTAATTTGCAAAGTTTTAATCCAGCAAAGGTAAATGCTGTGCAGACTCCAACACTTCGACTGGTAAAGGTCTTCCTCAGGGGATGTGTCTCATAATTTCAAAACTGCCCCATTTAAACAACATCACAGGTCACATAATCAAAAGCTCTGTATGGGAGTCACTTTAAGCAGCCAAAACAGACTAGTTGTTATATAGCCATTCAAGAACAAAAGAAAAGAGGAGCAATTCTTTTACACAAAAAAGACATTCTAAAAAATATAATCCATTTATAGTACATGTATCTTAAATGAGTTTCTTCAAGAAAAAAGGGAGACACAAAAGTGTAGAGTGAAAGGGAGGGAGGGGGAGGGGTGAAAATTTATAGGTACTAGAATAAGCTCTGTTCAAGTAACAAATTCTGTAGTGCACTGTATCTTGCAATATCCACATTAAATGATGCACTCATAACAATTCATGCCTTTGACTGACTGGAAGGATCCCCCTAAATATGAGCATTCAATTAAATCCTCTACATATTTAATAATGTCCAGTCTATTTATGTAATCAAATAAATTATTTACTGTTAGGGGCAAGTTTAGATGGACACATCACAAAGTCAAAAATCCATACCTTATATGTTAAAGCTTAAATAATTGATAATCTTCAGTAATGAATATGTTTTATATGGACTTTGAACTTGTGTGATGGTCACCAATTTCCAAGCAGAAAGAGAGTGGTAAAAGGAAAAATATGAAGGATGGGCAAAGAAAGGAAGGAAGAAGGTGGAAAGAAGAGGAAAGTTAATAAAAATATTTTTTTTAAAATAAGATCAAGAAGTGCTCTAATAATCTAGAGAGAGGAAGAGGTAGAAAGAGAAAGGTGAGGAAGATGGTGTTGGTAGGCAGACTAGGCAGGATACAAAAGAAACAAGAGAAAGATCTTATTCAAATCAATTTCCTTTGCATTCTTTCTATCCATCCAACAACAAGGTTTTACGTAATGTTCCTGCCTCAAATGGCTTTTCCAAGTTTCATATGCCCTGGAAATAATATGACCTACAATCAAAAGAGAAACACAGATATGAATATGAAATCAACATACAAAATAATCTAAGAATTCTTGAAATAATCTTTTTATCATCTTCCAACCATTCCACCCATGTAAGTGTAAGTTCTAGTCTTACTCATCCTTTAGAAAGGGTCTGTAGTCATTATCCTCATGTATCCCTTTTGGATTTAGAGCCCCAAATTTGAGATCCACCTACTTTCTTTTCTCTGAAGTAAATTCTGTCTATCCCCTCCTCTGGGTGGATTCTGTATTTGTTCAAATCCCAAAAATTTTAGACCTGCTGGGCTAGATCTATGAGCTATCCCAAAGTGTTCAGCAAGCATTTGCATAGTTTTTGCTCACAAAGTCTCTAAAGTGTTCTTGTATCCTGGTCTTAAGCATTCGGGTTGTCATGCCCACATACTGAAGTCCACAGATACACCACACTATATATATCACATGCATGCTGCGATGTGATGAATTGATAAATCTTAGCCATTTTGCCATGTTCAAGTGGGTGTACATAGATGTTGCCCATGGAGGCATATTGACAGATGTTGCAATTGCCACATCTATGGAAGCCCTCTGGTCTGTATGGGAGCCACTGAGTATTCGACACAGGTGCTGTTCTCCTAAAATGACTTTCAGGTAACAAGTTACCCCAGTTCTCCCCTTTCCTAAAGGTGACCCTGGGTTTGTCTCCTCTAACTGTTATTAAAGCTGAATCACTCTTCAAAATGGGCTAATATTAGTGGATTAGGCTGCCCACTTCTCCTACAATGGGACTATAATCCACACTGAAAGTGCATGGTCCTACATTTTTGTCTTTTTGATTTTTACTCTTTGGCTTCAGAAGTGTTTCCCTTGGTAATTCCCTTGTCTTTTCCAAGGCTCCTTCTAGTATTTCTATACTGTAGCCTCTCTGTTGCAGTCTATCTGTTAGTTCTGAGGCCTGTTTCTCGAACTCACAAGTCTCTGTGCAGTTTCTCTTGATTCTGATGTACTGTGCATATGGAATGGAATTAATGAGTTTTCTGGGATGCAAACATTCAGAATGTAGTATACTATTGGCAGCTAAGGTTTTCCTAAAGCCTCTAGTATAAATTTTGGAATTTTGTGTAGTGAGAGTGATGTCCAAGAAGTTTACTTCTTCCTTTGCAAAATTTTATCTAAATTGCAGATTGTACTGGTTGGAATTAATGTAAGTCATGAATTCACCAGACACTGTATTGCTACCATCCCATATGCACAGAACGTCATCTATAAAGTGGAACCAGCACACTATATGGTCAAGGAATGGATTTTTCACGGCATCATATATGTGCTGCTCCTCTCAATGTGCCATATAGATGTTGGCAAAAGACAGTGCAAATGCTGACCCCATTTCCGTTACACATTGTTGGAGATAAAAATCTCCATGAAATGTGAAAATGTTTTTTGAAAGTGCAAACTCAAGTCCTTTAATGATAAAGGGTAATGATATTGCCCCTTGTTTAAGTAAAGCCTCTGTAGCTGCCATGAGACCTTTATCATAGGGTACACTAGTATACAGACTAGCCACATCTATGGTGGTCCAATTATAAGAAGCCTTCCACTGTTGGCCCTGTAATAGGGTCCAGTGCCTCCAAGTGTGTGAGTGTGGGGGGTTGGCATGCATGGGGGAAGTGGGCTGCACAGCTGGGTGCAGAGGTGGCTGCCCCTGGGCAGACTGTCTTGGTGTCCATCTGGGGCCTGTTGTTGAGTGACAGCAGCGGAGGCATAGGGCACATAGTGGGCTTACAAAAGGGTTTCTTTGGTGTATTGGCTGCACCCCTATGTGCCCTAGTGCGCAGCAGTATGCAGCTATGTGCATACCGCGTAGTGCTGGCATGCCCCCACCTGCCCCCATGAGTTGTGATCTGTGTGGTTGGGGGATAGAGTGCATAGGGGCTGTGTGACCCATTTTGTTAATTCTTTGTGGGGGACACAATGGGTGCAGAGTGTCTCCACACCTCACATATGCAGTGTGGTGGTGTTCTTCTCCTTCAAGCATAGGCCCCATGATCTTAAATATGGGTCATCTCCTGGGTTTGATGGCATACCAAATGAAATAAAAAACCCTTTATAGATGTATTGTTTCATTTTCTGCATCATGTTTTTAAATACATGCTTGGGTTTCTTAATTTTTCCCCTGCATTTGGGATGACTTTGATTATTTTTTTGTAGAAGAATGATGATAAGGCTTTTTTTATGCAACTGGAGACCAATTAGCTTAATAAAGTCTGATTTTAAAATTTTCTTTAAAATCATTTAATTCAGGAGAATTTGTATATACTGAGAGATATTATTGAGCTACCTAATTCAAGAACTGTGCAAGTTTTTGTTTGTTTATTTGTTTTATCTTTGGACCTTGAAATAGCATTTGATATAGTGTCACACATTCCTTTTCAGTTTTAGAATATTATGGCTTTCTACCAGGCTTTTGTTTCCAGGATTAAATTATTATATTCCAAAGTGGTACCTACAATGAATGGTGTTTTGGGTAAAGCTCTGCCTGTTACAGTAGGGGTTAGACAAGGATGTTCCTTGAGCCCTCTATTGTATGAATTTCTTTGGATCTACTTTTGAAAATAATTATATGGTATCAAAAAATTGTGGGGATATCTCTTCCTCTCTCAATTGATCAGATTTAAATAACAGTTTATGCAGCTGAGGTCTTTTTTGACAGATAAAGCTTACAAGAGGGAAGCTGTGCTAATATTGCAATAATTTCCAAACTTTCAGGGGTAAAAATCAATATGAGTAAAAGTTCTGGTTTGAAATTAGGTCAAAATTCATATTCAGCATCAAATCTAGAAGGAATTCAGTTTCCAGAGGTCCCCATAAATGTGCTGGGGAGAAATCTCAGCTAGGAGACTTGCGTCTCCTAATGTGGGAGGACGGTTTGGATATTTGTGCAGCTAAGGTGGTAGCATAGAAAGCGTAAAGGTTTTCCAAAAGGAAAATGACCTTTGTGATAAAAAATTGTTTGTTGCTCCTCTTTACTTATCTAAGTTATGTATATCCTCCCCAGATGGTGATCATAAGAATTATGAGCCTTTTTTCCAGCTTTTATGGGGGAGTCCTTTCAATCTGATTAAAAGATATTTTACACACCTGTGAAAAATGGAAGTTTGAGCATGATTGACCCTATTATATTTGTCTTTTCTATATTTGTAATGCTTCTGTAAACATTGTTTTTAAGAAATACAAACCTGACATGGGTGGCTCCTTCATGGGTTAGAACTGTTTTTTTCTTGTCTGGCAAGGGACTCCACCAATGAACCTTAAGTCCTTTCAAGTTCCTCAATACATATTTCCAGTTTGAAAAGGCTTTCACTTTGAAAATAAGTAAAGGAGTGATTATATCTTTTTTCAGACCTCAGGTGTATCAAGATATTAAGGCAAGTTTGTTTCCACACTCTCCGGATTTTGCCCTGTGCCCCACTTCAGAAATTGGTTTGGTTCTTGCACAGCTGACTGAGAGGAGGGTCCCTCAGAAAATGTAGGACATTCCATGTCTGAGCTGTTATGGAAAGGATGTGTCTAAGATCAAATCATTTTCAACAAGTAAAAACTTTTCAGCATTTTTTATAATGTCTATTTGTTTTAAGTTTCTGGGATTTTTGTCTGACAGATGGTGACTCCCATGGTTAGCTAGATTAACATACATAAATCTGATTATGGCTAATTTTCCCGAACAGTGTAGGAAATACAGTAACAGCACACTGATAATTATCTTTGCTTGGCTGAAATTTTATCTGTGGCAATTAAGGTGTCAATATGTTTTGCAACAATTGGACTCTTCTAATTTGTGTATTGCCAGAATTACTGAATCTGCTATCAGAGAGGTTTACTTGAGAAAGATACAGGAATGGAAGATTTTTTTTCCTGATTGGAACAGTATTACTTGGATACATTGGGCTTGATTTTCAAAGCCCTGCAACTGACGCAAGGCACTTGGGTCAAATGAAATTGACATAAGTGGCACCTTGTATCAAACGTTTCAGCAATCCCAATTTTTTAAATCAGGCTACATCGAAAATGGGAGGCCTTGTAGCAAACCACCCTTGTGCCACCCCTGCACCCAAAGTGCCACATTGAAAGGGGGTTTGCACTACAGCAGGGCTACTGCATCCCCTAAATTGGGATTCTGAAAGACCCACCATAGCTGCAAATCCTTACTGTGAGTAGACCATACATGAGCAGGTTTAACACCCCTTGCACCAAGAGAAACACTCCTGATTGATCTGAACATTCAAGGTGCCATGGAGGCACAGACCTTGCAACCAGCTGCACAGGGCAGGCAGTGTTCTGACATGACATACGGATGTTAGCATCCCCCCCCCACTGTAGACTGTGGTGGCTGGCAGGTACTGCCACCCTAGTACTGGCTGGCCCCAGTGGGGATGGTGTAGCCAGGACCCAGAGTTGGGGGATGTGCCCTCAGTGAGGGATGGGGGATATAAGGATAGGTGACAGGGCAGCTTCATGTCTCCTCACACAGCCTAGTGGTCAGGGCCCCAACCACTATGCATCACTGAAGTTACTGAGGGTAGGGAAGATGTTTTCCGGTGGTTGCAGAGCTGGTAAGTACATCTGCCACACAGTCCCAATCCTGGCATTCACCATGCTACAAATCAGCAGACCTTGCTGTTCTCTTGGTCTGCAGCCACATCTGCAGGACAGAGTGGGCCAGTTGGCACAGGACAGGGAATGACAGCAGCCTCCATTGTTCTCCTCGAGTGCACCATCTGTGTAGCAAGGCATGACATGTGGCAACTTCAGGGACTTTGGTGCTGGGACTCCTGTTGTACTAAAATACAGAACAAGGTCCATGGTATACCCAGAGATTGCTGCAAATTGGAGTTCAGCAGGAGCTGCACAGAAACAATGCTGCACATTCATGTGCATCTATAAGTCATTAAATCAGTGAGCTCCAGTGGTTATCTGGCATATTGAAAGAATTCAGGTGGTGCACAGCGATACCCATGACTGTTCTTCATGGTTCGTCACTCAAGGTGGTGACCCAACACTTGGCACCACTATACTTTTTCC
Organism: Neoceratodus forsteri; assembly: GCA_016271365.2. Classification (NCBI taxonomy): domain Eukaryota; kingdom Metazoa; phylum Chordata; order Ceratodontiformes; family Ceratodontidae; genus Neoceratodus; species Neoceratodus forsteri. The sequence goes on along the minus strand of CM028132.1, from coordinate 239,501,782 downwards.
ATGTAGCCTCCTATGAATGCTACTTTATGGCCACTTTACCCAGAATTTACCTTTCTCTACAGTGGCAACTCAAGTACATGACAGGGCAAAATGTATGGACAGGGCTTTGCCCTGAAATTCTTGCCTGTAGCTCAATCATTTCCTTCAGTTGCACCCTCAAGGACCACCTCCTCATATCTACCACCTGTGTGTGCCCTGGACATCCTCCCCTCTGAATATACTAATATATTTTGTTATTGACCCTCTCATCAAATATTTTGTGTTATTTTACCTCGTTTATAACTCCCCTCTTCCTCTCCTCCCACTCCCATCCCCCATTGCTACCCCTATGTCTTCCCCAGCCCCCAGTGCCTACCTCAAATATACCTTGCCTGGGTGTTATCCCAAGCTTGTTCCCTATGACTATCTGCCTCTGTATGAAATGTTTCCCTGTATATAAATCTGCTGTAATCAAGTGTATTAATTAAGTGTATATGTAAGCAATAATACCTGACAGGGTGGGTGGTATTGGGTAATACCAGACTGCCCAGGGAAGTAATGAGGCCTGACACTGCAGGTGGAGGGCCTTATAGCCCCTGGAAGGTCCAGTATTGCCCATACCACCCACCCTGGAGGGTATTATTGCGCTTACAAAATGGGCAGTTGTGTACGTTTAAAAAAAACACAACATGATTGTTTAAATGCTATAAGTCATTTATTTAGTAACAAAATAGTTCCTCCACCAGTATTAGAATGCTGCTTTTTTTCACTAGGGAGTTCTGAGGACTAGGGAGCTCGCTGTCATGGTTACCTCCCTTTCCCTCCATATACAGAGAGAGAGACACACACACACACACACACACACACACACACTGTAGCTGCTTACAGTACCTATATGAGCAGCATAAAATTCACTCGGATTGACTGTGGAGCTGCTCAGGAGGAATGGAAGATCAGGAGCAGCACAGCAATGGAGGTCGAGTGAGCTGGTAGAAAAAAAAGTAACTGGAAATACAGGTAGAGTCCTGTATTATTGTGTACTTTAACTGTGTGGTTTTGAACAAAGGTAGTACTTTTACTGTGCAGATTTGAACATGGATAATAAGCAGGGAATCAGGCTGTGGAATGGTGGCAGCAGATTTTTAAGTTAAACTCCCTGTATATGGATGTGTGCTGCCTGCTTGCTAGATCTACTAGATTGGCTGGTCTGTGGGAGAGCAGGGGACGCAAGTTGCTAGTTAACATTACAGCACTGTAATATGCCTGAAAATGCTTTATTTTTTATATATATTGTGTTTGTGCTTTAAGTACTGGCAGCTTGTCGTTTTATAATGCATTGGGGAATCATGCTGGAGGGGCCTTCTCTTGCAGGGAGGCACTCACTCGGTCATCCGTTTAGTGAGCAGCAAAAAAATGGCGGCTGTTCAGGTTCAACCCAGCATTGCATGTGTAAATGGAGTGCGTGTATGACGAGAATGCCAATAGTTTACCTGAGTTAGTTTTTGTTTACCTCCCAAGCACACTACCAGTGTGTGAACTATTTAGATAACCATGCAGTCACAAAAGGATCAGGTGAGTCATGCTCTCTGGAAGTGGGGGTGGGATATCTCTCTCTCTTTCTCTCTAGCACTATCAGCAGCAGCAGGATGTGATGACGAGGAGTGCAGCCCCGAGTGTAGCACTATTTAAAATCTAAAATGGACTAAACTGGACTTTGGGAGGTGTGACAGTGGATGACCAAAGCTTTAAGGTATTTTTTTTTTACTGCACTTTACCTTATGCAGACTGTTAAGAGGCACCGATGGTACGGTGCACAGCACGTCCTGGTAGCTGGTCTGCAGAACAACTGCTATCAGGAAATGTGAAGAAGGGCTTTATTATATAATGGGAGGGATTTAAAAAAAAATTACGTTTCAGTAGATGAACCGAGAGGCAAGTGAGGGTACTGTGAAATCTAATACGGGTGTGGGGGAATCTCTCACTGGAGGACTGTGATCAGGTATCAGCTCTCGCTAAGCAAGACAAAAAAATGGCAGAATTTTAAATTTGAAAGTTCCATTGGTACCCTGATATTGGCAATCAGGTCGGCTGGGACTGGCACTTTTAATACCCAGGCTCTGTTGTCTGATAGATGCCCACCTTTCTAGGGCTATCAGTCAATCAGAGCCGTGAATTTCTTAGCCATTTTCTAAACTGTATTATTCTTCACCTCACTGTATGATGTGTTAATTTATTTATTCTGTACTTTTTTGTCCAGTTGTTTTTTATAGACTCTCTACTCTAGCCAAACTATAAGAACACTTACTCTTCTCTCAACTCACCTCCTTTTTATCTGATACCGCCTTCTTCACCCTATTCAAGTCTGTTTTCAGGAAAAAGCATTCTACCACCACCTCCCTATTTCGGCTCATTGACTCCATCCTCTCTGGGATGGACAATAGCCAAATCACCTCAGCCATATTTGTCGACCTTGCAAAGGCCACTGTTTCCCACTTCCTTCTCCTTGGTTCCCTCTCATCTGCTGGTCTAACCCCTCCTGCCACTAATTGGTTTAAGACCTATCTTACTGGTAGAACCCAATCAGTTAAGATCACAGATGCATCTCACCACCCTTCCCGATCTGCACTGGGGATCCCCTCAGGGCTTCATGCTTGGTCCCCTTCTGTTCTCTATCTTCCTTAATGAACTGCCATCTGTCTGCTCCTCCTCCTTTGCCATACACAAGTACACTGATGATACTGTCCTATATGCATCTGGCTCATGTCCAGCTGAGGTTACATCCAGCTTGCAGCACGGCTTCAACAAGGTCCAGTTTTGGTTTGCAAACCATCAATTATTCTTCAGCACCAAGAAGACAGCCTCCATGACCTTTGGCACAAGGCAGAGACTCTCTAGGTTTCCCTCCCTGCACACTTTCCGCACTCTTGACAGGACTTTATTTGAGGACACCTCATCCTTCAGATACCTTGGGGTTTGGTTAGACCAACCCCTCAACTTCTCTGGACACACTGATGCCATCCAGAAAAAATTGAGCCCCAAGTTTGGCGCCTTGTTCAGGAACTGCAGTTGCATCCCTCCTGTGGCTAGATGTGATCTTGTCCAGAAGATGATCCTCCCCAATTTTGACTACTGCAACATAGTCTATGGTGCTGATCCTAAGTTCTCTGTGACTAGATTGGACACTCTCTTCAACTCCTTCTGCCGCCTTGCCCTTGACACTTCCTCTTGCGCCCATCACTGTGACCTCTATCGAACCCTTTCCTTCCCCTCCCATACAAATAGATGCCTCTCACATTGCTCTAAATTCATCGTTAAACACTGGTTGGGTGAACTTTATTCCTACCTCTCCCCCTCATTAATAATACCCCCTCCTCCTTCCCACTCCCTCAGATCTACCGACACTCACACGCTAACTGTCCCCTGCCGCTACACCCTCTCCAGCCAGTCTGGGTACTCTCACCGCTTCTGTAAAATATGGAGCTCTCTACCTCCCCAAATCAGACACTCCTCCTCCTCTCTCTATTTAATCAACACTTCCCTCTTCAACTATCCTGCACCTGACTGTTCCTGTCATGACCCACCTTAATTTCCTTCATTTTGCTCCTTACTGTTTGTTCCCCTTCAGAATTTACCCAATGACTCTATCAACTCTACTGACCCTAGCCCCTCCTTGGTGCTAGTTTTCATACCTTTCTCCCTTACCCTACTTGCTCCCCTTATTTCCCTAGCCTTCACACTCCCCTTGCAGGGTTCTCAGCATCCTGAAGGGGTACTACAGTGCCTAGGCTTGCCACCTTTTCTTCCCCCATCTACCTATCCTTGGCCATCCAGGTCTGCTTGCAGGGTCGCCAGCATCCTGGAGGGTTCCTTGGATCAGGCCTCATCCCCTCCCAGGTATTATTTCTCATTCCCTACCTCTCACTATCCCTCTATAATTACAACGCCCAACTGCAGGAGGGTTTACAATCATCTGAACTTCCCTGACCACCTTGCAGGGCTCATCACATCCTGAAGGGTTCTCTTTTTGGGTCAGGCCTTATTTCCCCTCCTAGATGTTAATCACACTTACTCCCTCTTTCTCTCTCTCTCTCTCTCTCTCTCTAATCCCTACTCCAGTCTCCTGTCCCCTTGCAGGGTTTCCCACATCCTGAAAGGGTCTTTCTGGGACACCACTCTGCACTATCTGTCATCTCATCCTCTCTTCTTCACCCCTTGTTTTCCAATAGCACTTGTTCACTTATTATCATTGCACTTCTTAATTTTTCTTATTTATTTATTTATTACTGTATTGGAATTGCAACCCTTTGAGTCAAATACTCATTTACAAAGGCTCCGCATTGTACACAGTACAGGACAGGGCAGAAGAAACATACAGTGAGTGGAAAACAGATAGTAGTGCGAAGAAGAAAAAGCCAGGCAATAACATATACAATTAAATACAGATGGAGTGAACCATAGCAGTGAGAAAAGGCCCCTTCTTGCAGGAGACTGGCCTATACATGATGGTAGCTAAACAAGAAGGAGTGATCGTTGAGTACACATACTGAGTTACATTACGTACAGAAGACGAAGACAGTAGGAGCGCAATGCAAAACTCAGGTTTGCAGGTACTGACCTATACACGATTGTAACATAGAAACATAGATTTTGACAGCAGATAAGGACCCTTGGCCCACCTAGTCTGCCCATTCCCCTACCTACAGGATAAGCCGCAGATCCTAGTTAACCAACATCCTATTTCTTCCTACCCCCCACAAGAATTGCCTTATGTCTGTCCCATGTATTCTTGAATTTTCCCACAGTTTTAGACCCCACAAACTCCTCAGGAAGGCTGTTCCATGCATCCACTACCCTCTCTGTGAAAAAATACTTCCTCACATTGCCCCTGAACCACCTCCCTCTATCTTTAAATTGTGTCCCCTTGTTCTTGCATGTCTCTTTTTCTGAAAGATGCTACCCTCTTGGACTTTGTTGATTCCACTGAGGCACTTAAACATTTCTATCATGTCCCCCCTCTCCCTCCTTTCCTCAAGGGTATACATATTAAGTTATTTTAGTCTCTCCTCGTATGGCTTCTCTTGCAGACCCTGCACCATTCTAGTTGCCCTCCTATGGACTGCCTCTATCCTGTCTATGTCCTTGTGGAGATGGGGTCTCCAGAACTGGACACAGTACTCCAGATGGGGTCCCACCAACTGTCTGTACAGAGGGATAACAACTTCTTGTTTTCTGCTGGTGATGCCTCTCTGTATGCATCCCACTATACCCACAGCTCTCCCTACTGCCTTCTCACTTTGCTTGCTAACCTTAATTTCATCTGATATGATTACCCCCAGGTCCCTTTCCTTTTTTGGTTTTGTTACTACCCCCCCCCCATTGTGTAATCTTCCCCTGGGTTTTTGTTTCCCAGGTGCATTATTTTGCACTTCTTTGCATTGAATCCTAGCTGCCATACTTCCGACCATTCCTCCAACCTTGTCAAGTCCCTTCTCATCCTTTCTATGCCTCCTTGTGTATCAACTCTGATGCCGATCTTTGTGTCATCTGCAAAGAGGCATACTTTTCCTTCCAGTCCCTCTGCAATATCACTTATAAAGACATTAAAAAGGACTGGACCCAGTACTGAACCCTGCGGTACCCCACTAGTAACCCCTCTTTCTTCAGAGTGGACTACATTTACAATTACCTTCTGTGTCCTGTTTTCCAGCCAATGTTTTACCCAGGCTACCACCCTGGAACCCACTCCCAGGTTGTTTAATCTGACTATTAATCTTTTGTGTGGGACTGTGTCAAATGCCTTCCTAAAGTCTAGGTAGGCCATGTCCACAACCCGATCCCTGGTCTACTTCTTTGGTCACCCAGTCAAAGAAATCAATTAGATTTGTCTGACATGACCTTCCTGCTGTGAACCCATGCTGCATTGGGTCCTGTGTCCCACTGGCCTCTAGGTACTCAACAATTCTTTCCTTCAGAAGTGATTCCATCACTTTCTCTACCACAGAGGTCAAACTGACAGGTCTGTAGTTTCCTGCCTCTGTCTTGCTCCCACTTTTGTGAAGGGGAAACATATCTGCCTTACTCCAGTCCTCGGTACCACACACTATCCTCCCATGATTTGTTAAAAGGGTAGTCAGTGGTATCACTAGTTCTCCCCTTAGTTCTTTTAGAATTCTTGGGTGAATTCCATCAGGCCCCATTGCTTTGTCCACCTTTGGTTTTAGGAGTTCTTTCAGAACCCTTTCTTCTGTGAAAGGACTGGGATCAACCCCCCTATCCAGAGTGCTTCTGTTAACTGGATTAGGCACTTCCCCCTCCTCTTTTGTGAATACTGAGCAGAAATATTCATTCAGTATCCTGCTTTTTCACTATCCCCTTCTGCCCACCATTCATTCTATTCAGCCTCACTATCCCTCCCTTTGTCTTTCTACGCTCCCTGATGTACCTATAAAAGGTTTTATCCCCCTTCTTAACTGAGTTGGCTATCCTTTCCTCAGTTTGGGCCTTTGCTATTCTGACTTCCCTTCCTGCTTCCTTCTGCCTTAACTGGTACAGCTCTCTGACCTGCTCCTTCTGTGTTTCCTTATAACTCCTGAATGCTATCTTTTTCTCCCTGACTTTCCCTGCCACCTCTTTTGAGAATCTTAGTGGCTTTTTCTTTCATTTTGATTTGGTTATTTGCTACACACAAAGGCTTGTTGCCTCTGTGATGGCAGTTTTGATGATTCCCCATTGTTGCTCCACCCCTCCTTCTAGCCTGTTCGCTAGTGCTTTTCCGAGGCACTCTCCCATCTTGCCAAAGTCAGCCCTCCCAAAGTCCAGTACCCTCACTTTCGTATGGCTTGACTCTGTAGTTTAACGTGAGCCACACTGTTTGATAGTCACTTGTAGCTAAGCAACTGGGAGATACACCCACTGATATATAAACAGAGTGGGTGGAGAAGGTCAACTGGTTGGGAGGAGACCAGAGGGGTGTGATTATATGCATTTGCAATTACAGGAGTTGAGAAGGTGGCTACGTAGAGCTGATTGCAACACTGTTTGTAACAACTGCCTTAATTAACTGTATGCTTTGTTGATCTTTGCAACTTGGTGGTGCCTCTGTCAGTTTCACATAGGCACAGCTTTCCCTGTGGCAGGAGAAAGCTCCTTGGCCCAGCCACAGGGGTTGTTGTGTTAGTGGAAACTGCTGCCAACCCTTTCTGACTGAGATGCAATGCCAAGTGGCTGCTGTTTCAACCATGGCCTGCCTCTCATGACTTTCCAGGCTTGCTTCTAAACCTGGGTCATCAGCATGGCAGTGTGACGCTCTGTTGCAGGGCATAGGGGTGGCCCAAAAGCCTAAAACTTAGGGTCAATGAATCTATCAAAATTGGTGACATTCCAGTCTTCAGTTTTAACAAAGAAACATAGACTCTATTGGCAGATAAGGACCATATGGCCTACCTAGTCTGCCCATTTCCCTACTTACTGCTGCAGTCCCAGATCCTTTTTGATCTGTGGCTCTCCTGCTCTGCACATCTCCAGAGTACCCTTATGTCAATCTCATGCACTCTTGAACCCCTGTATTGTTTTCACACCTACCAGTTCTGCTGGAAGGCTGTTCCATGGCTCCACCACCCTCTCAGTGAAAAAGTACTTCCTAACATTACCCCTGAGCCTTCACCTTTCAGCCTCAAATCATGCCCCCTTGTTCTTGGGAAGAGTTTTCTCTGAAATATGCTTTCCACCTGTTCCCTGTTTATTCTCCTAAGGTACCTGAAAGTCTCTATTATATCTCCCCTCACCCTTCTTTTCTCCAGTGAATAGATATTAAGGTCATTAAGTCTTTCCTCATAGGGCTTCTGGTGCAGTCCATGTATCATATTCATTGCCCTTCTCTGGACTGCATCTATTTTGTCAATGTCCTTCCTTAGAAAATGGCAAGAATCGATTCTAAAAGTTGATTGGCTCAGACAGGCTCCAAGCTGGGCATTTATTTTTCAATAGATGCCCAGCTAAAAATAAGAGCCAGTCCAAGATCCACTTCACCGAGTAGCATTCTACTGGGGTTCCCAGCCTGTTTTGTAATTGGCTGAAATCAACCCACAAAATTTAAAATGCCCACCTTGTTTTTTCTTTCATTTAGCGAGAGCTACAGGTCCCAGTCCCCCCCCCCCAATAAGACTTCAGTGCCGGCTGTGTGCCTCAATAAAAGAAAAGAAAACAATCATTTTACGGTCGGGAAAGTAAATAAATACATTTTCTTTACTTTGACTTGACTCTCCTGACCTCTGTCTCGCACTACAGCACTGGACAAAAACTAAACAAAAGCCGTTGAGCTACTACAGCTTCTCGCACTACCTCACTGGACAAAAACTAACCGAAAGCTGTTACGCTACTATGGCTTTTCCCAACTCAGCTCGATGCAGAAACCAACAAAACAATATTAATTTCCTTTATTAATCACAATCCAGTACCTTAACATCTTCTTTTAATGCAGTCTTCTTTTCTCTATGCTTTAACAGCACGTCAATCCTCAGTACATTTCCTTATGTGATGGTCGGGGGACAGCTCGCTGATCTAAGTGTTGTATAAAACAAAAAAACACACAGTTTACTCTCCAAATAACTAAAAGGCTCTTCTTGTTACCTATGACCTCTACTCACCATGGCAACATAAAGGAGACTGTGATCCAGACTACTGCTTTCAAAACAATAGATACAGTGTCCTTTAGTGTCAGTAATACCAGTATACAGACAACATAAAAAAATTATTGCAGGCGGAGGAATTATTTCATAACAAAAGTTACTTTAAAATACCTTTTCCTTAACTTTTTCTTATTAAACTTGTGTTTTTTACAGTGCCCATTTTCTGAGTGCAATAATACCCTCCAGGATGGGCATTATTGAGAAATACCGGACCTTCCAGGGGCTATAAGGCCCTCCACCTACGGCATTGGGCCTCATTACACCGCTGAGCGGTCTGGTATTTCCCAATAATGCTCACCCAGTTGGGTATTATTACTTACATAGATGTGGTCTCCAGAACTAGGCACAGCACTCCAGCTGAGGCATCACCAGTGATCTGTACAGTGGCATCATCACCTCTTTCCTCCTGCTTGTTATACACCTCCCTATGCACCCCAACATTCTGTTTGCTCTCCCACTGCCTTTTCACATTGTTTTGTCATCTTCAGGTCATCAGATATGATAACCCCCAGGTCTCTCTCCTGACTTGTGGTAGCCAGAATTTCCCCAACCATCCTGTACTCCTCCCATGGATTCCTGAGACCCAGGTGAATGACCTTGCACTTTTTAGCATTGAAACTCAACTGTCAAACACCTGACCACTCCTCTAATAGGCTCAGGTCCTTTTTTATTTATTCCACCCCCTCTGGTGTGTCCACTCTGTGGCAGATCTTGGTGTCATTTGTGAAGAGGCACACCTTTCCCTCCAGAAGTTCTGCAACATCGCTAATGAAGACATTGACTAGGACTGGCCTAGCACCAACCCCTGTGGCACACCACTGATCACCTCCCTCTCCTCAGTTTTCATGCCATTTACCAACACCCCCTGAGTCCTGTCCCTTAGCCAGTTTCCAACCCACTTTACTATCATAGGACCCACTCCCAGGCTCTCCAATTTATTTAGCAATCTCCTGTGTGTGACATTGTCGCAGGCCTTGCTGAAATCTAGGTAGGCTACATCCATAGCTCCTCCCTGATCTACTACCTTGGTTATCCAGTCAAAGAAGTCTATAAAAGTCATCTGACAGGACCTTCCTGCTGAAAATCCATGCTGCCTTGGATCCTGTGCCCCGCTGTCTTCCAGAAACTTCACAATCATCTCCTTAAGTAAGGACTTAAAGTGACAGTGCCTTAAAATTTGTTAGTTTACAAAATTATGAAATGCAATTTTAAAATTCATGAAAGTTTGGAGGTGTATAACTCAGTCACCTTTAAAGACAGAGATCTGAAACTTAGTACACATCTGTATGGGCACTGGAAAAGTCAGCATAACAAATGTGGTACAGTTTATTGTAATACCTTTGAAATTCTGCAGTTTGCATAATTGCAAAATATAATTTTAAAATGTATTTATTTTTTTAATATCTTATTTTATTCAAGTTTCAATTTATTCAGTCCCAAAGGGAAAAAAAGGAACCATTAAGACACATTCATTCATTAAATTCTTCTGTCTGTATACCTTAATATTACCAGTCCCCATCTGGGGGGGGGGTCCAAATTAAAGTAAAATTACTATATATTTAATCAAGACCTTATGCCTGCTCACACTAATGTTAGAATTCAAAAAAAATCTAGAAGCTTATTTATAAATTAATAATATTAGATAAGTAAATCAAGGCCATACTTCAATAATAGTTTGTTCAACTCATTCTATTAAATGTCCACCATAGTATTTTCAGTTTCTGTTGCAACTTTAATCAAATCAGTATCTGAGTCAGAATCCAGGTCTAAAGAATCATCCTGCATGGGATTATGTGTTCTCAAAAAGTCCATGACCAGGTCTGGGTTAAAAAACCAAAAACAAACAAAAAAAAAAACATAGGTTTGACATTTGAATATTATTTTATCCTTCACTGGTGACTGAAGAGTAAAGGGTGCTCCCATTTCTAGAATGTCTGCCCTCAAATTTAAACCATGTCACATTCTTTCCTGAATTGCAAATGAGAAATCTGGAAAAATAGAGCCTTTGTATTCCAGCACTTTCCTCACTCGAGCTAGTTTCAAAACTGAATCCCAATCAGTCTCAAATGCAAACTGGAGACTTGACATCGTTAGCGTTTCTTTTGGTTGATGCTCTGTATGCCTTTGTGATGATAGATGTGTTATCTTCAGGCAATTGAAAAGTCTCAAGTAATGTTTTTAATCAGAGTATTCAGAATCCAAGATACAAGGAATACCAAGATAATGCAGGTTTTTATATCCGTTTGCGTTCTCAGGTGTTTCTGTCCTACCGTTTATGGCATTCTGTCCAACAATAACAGTAGTTACTTTTGCCTCTGTAGTTACATTTTTGTTCTCTTGATCATCTACCTTATTTTAAATCTGTTCCAGGCCTATTTTAGTTTTAGTTTGGTCCACCTCTGACTCAAGCATTGTGGTTTTTACATTTAATGTCTGTAGGTTAGCTTCAATGCTTGAAAACCTGGAATCAGTTTTAACCATCCACGTACCAATATTTTCCAGTGCACTCAGCATTCAAAGTTCACAACTGCAGATGATTTTAACCTCTCTGGGTTCTCTGCATACTCAGGTCCCTCTGATTTCTCAAGAGTTTTCCGCATGTCTACTCCTGCAATCACTTCTGAGTTTTCTGTCAAGGGCTCTGACATTTTCCCTATGCTGGTTCCATCCATTGGAATAGGGGTACCTTTTATGAGGTAAGCTTTATACTTTTCAAGTGATAGCCATTCTGAAGCCTTCTGCATTTGTGGCATTGAAGTCTCAACCTTATCAAGTTGTGGCCTAGGCTCCAAAACATCACTAACTGCCTTCAGAGGAGAGTACACAGAGCTTGCCTCTGCACCTGCTTGTGCCCCGTCCTTTCCCGGGCTGGGTGTTCCAACTCTAAGGAATTTGTCTATAGGCCCGCATCAGATGAACAAAACTTCACTAGAAAATGAAGAAGATTCCCTCTCCTTTCATTTCTTGTTCATCCTTAGATTTTAATACAAATCCTTTTCTATTTTTGGTTTTCAACAGCTGTATCGGGCTGGATAAATAAAGATTTTCATCGACCGTTGGACCATCGATCTAGAGCATCTCATATAGCAGCCTACAAGGTTGTGGCCATCTTCTGAAACTTTAGAGGTTTATACCTCAGTCAACTATAAAATAGAGATCTGAATCTTAGTACACTTCTGTATTGGCTTTAGTAAATGCATAACTGCAAATGCAGTGCAGTTTGGATAAATACTTTCAAAACTACATGGAAATAACTGGAATCACAATTTGGGCAAAATTTCACAAAAGTTTTATAGACATTTCAAAAATTTCACAGAAGTGAAATCAGAAGTTTGCCATAATTTTGCTGGCAGAAGATACATTTTGCCCAGACCTAACTGGGACAAATTGGGATAGTGAGCAAAGAGATAGCAGATGAAATGCAATGTGGAGAAATGAAAAGTCTTTATTTTACATTTAGAAGGTAGAATTTGAAGGCATAATAATACCTAAATGATATACAGATTGCCAAACGTTAGCAGGGTAAGGACTGAGGTGTCTTGACTGAATGCAATTTCAAATAGTACCATTAGTACAGACAGGCAGTTAGCACAGAAAAGAGCCACTGCATACAATACATTAAACAACTTTTCATAAGCAAATCAAGACACATTACAATGCTCTTGAAGACATCCTTGTCAGGATTAATCTTAGTTACTGCAGTGTTCAGGTCTGATGTGTGTCATGGGGTTGCTTGCCTAAGAAATCCTTCTCTATACATTTAAAAGCCTGTTCAACAGCACCTTGTTTTCCTCTTTTACTGTCCTTGCACTTAGCTCACAGGATGGCCACCTGTAGGTTACTTTACGCTTCTACAACTCTCTGTTCTTCCATACTTCTTTTCGTTTCTGTTCTCAGGCATAGCTTTTTGATAACCCCAGGTATCTCGCATCTCACATATGTAATGGTTCAATGTCGGTAAAGACACTAGTCACAAGGTGTGACTCAAAGTCATAGTTAATTCAGCATACTGTAATTGGAGAATGTGTTTAATTCTGCTCAGACTCCTCTTAAAATCACCACGAACTGTGGTTTGTTGTCTTCTGTGTTTAAAACACAATTGCAATATGCAACATGTCAGATTGGGGTTTAGGTGGCAGAACACAACTGCGTATTGTGTTTCTGTGAATAAATGAAGTTAATGTTACAGATGGCTTCTTTCCTAATATTGGAAGCCCTGCTGTTGTTTTACTGGTTCAAAAATAAGCCCTCAAAAAGGATGGACTTAGTTAGCACTATCCACAGCATGTCAAGTTGCAAGAATGTTATCCTTCAGTATCCTGCAAGAGTCTGTGCATAACCTAGCTAGCATTTGTGAGGTGCGCTCCTGAGTTTAGGGTCTTGAACTGTCAAGTTTAACTCCAATGCGGTAAACTGGACAGCATAGCTCTCAGGATAGGGAACACCCCACCCTATCAGCCTAGCACTTTAGGTTCATTTTTGTTTGTTTGGAATAAGGAAAAACATGGTTATTAATTGTGCAACTGTTGCATATATCTTTAATGTGGTTGACACAGGAAAGGAGAAGTGTTAAAGTTTTTTTCCCTTACCTTTTGACCACTCAACAGAGCTCTCTCTCTCTCTCTCTCTCTCTCTCTCTCTCATGCCTAGCTGCTATACAGCTGTATGGCCCTTTTTGAACTAAACTTATAGGATTGGTAATAGACAGGTGGAGCCACCCACTGAGGGAAAGGCAATGAAACTCAAATAATAAAAGAATTATGCATATACAACCTTTGGGATATATGAAAACAAGAATTATATTGTACAGACATTGTGTAGCTTAGTTTTTGCATGTTTTTAATGTTAAAAGAAACATAAAAAGGGGGTGAAGCTAAAAGGTCACCTAATTAGAACAGGCATAAATGAAAGCCTCCTTCATACTTAGTTCAGTTCCTTGTTAGTCTCAGTGGAGTTCTGACCCAGACCTACTGTAGCATTTTCTAGTGGTATTTTTGTTGGAAAAGATAAATGATTACTGCTTTGATTATTTCATTATTTTCTTTTGCTTTATTTAATCCTCCGTATGCTTTAATTTACATCCTTTTGATAATAAATTTATGTTTTGTTGTGACCTGCATACTGGAGTTGGTGTCCATCATTTCCCACGACCTCACAATGTGCACTGTAGATCAAAGAAATTAAGTTGACATGATTGAGAAAGTCTAATTTACATCATCCATGTTGCTGAGGGCTTGGAGAACATGAGCTGTAGGGGGGAGGAATTATAGTACTGATATATTTTATTATACATTTACCCCTATGGATCACCCTACCCCCCTTCCTCCAATGATGGGGCAGCCCAGCAGCACCTATCATCAAGTCAAAAGGTTGGTAGAGTGATACCTTTCACACTTGATGAAAATACTTCTTCTCAGTCATCCAGTAAGGGGCACATCTTGAGCCCCTTACCTCCATGATGCACTTTGCCCACAGTTGTTTGCAGTGTGCAATTTTATTTTCACCTTGTGTTTCTCACATTGCTCACTCCAAATGTCCCCCCTTCTGGACTGTTTTTGCCAGCCCTGTCAACCAACATCCCTGGAATATACAGTAGCGCTATTCTATTTTGGAAGCGTGCTTATTTCCTGTCATGTAGACTGTGGCCAACTATTGTGGTGAGCAGAAGGACTGGACTGGTCACCATCACTACATCAAGGACAGCAGTGGGATTGGCACTTCAGAGGGCAAGTTGTTTGTGGATGGAAATTTGGGTGGTGAATATTATGTGGGTAGGAGAGGGAAGGGGTGCAGGTGATACACTGATGTCCAAGATGGAAAGGGGGGCCATCAGATGACTGGGGCAATACTACCTATTACATTGAACATCAAAAGGGCATGGGGAGTGGAGGGAACAGAAGAAAGCCAGTGAAGTACAAGACTGCATTATTACACTGCAGATCAATATGGGAGCCAGGGGGGACTGCTAGACAACCAGGAACAGTATAAGGCTGCATTATTATAATGAAAATAGGCATCAGGATGGAGAGCTTAAGGACCACTAGACAGCCAAGGACAGTACAAGGCTTCATTATTACTCTACAGATAGATATCAGGGTGTGTGGGGACCACTAAACAGCCAGTAAGAGTACAAGGCTGCATTGTTACACTGCAGATAGTCATCATGGTGGGGGTGGGAAGACCACTAAACAATCAGGGATGGAATAAAGCTTCATTATTGCACAGCAGATGGATATCAGGTGGTGGGGGGACCACTGGACAGCCAGGGGCAATACAAGGCTTCATTGGGGTGGGAGCATCACTAAACAGCCAGGGACAGTAAAAGGCTGTATTATTTCACTGAGGATGGGCATCAGGGGTGGGGAACCACTAGACAGGGATAGTACAAGTCTGCATTACACTGAGGATTAGCATCAGGGGACACGAGTTGGAGGACCACTAGACAGTTAGGTCTGCATCATTACACTGCAGATGGACATCAGGGAACAGGGATGAGAGGACCCTTTGATAGCCATGGACAATACAAGGCTGCATTATTACAATGGAGATGGCCATCACTGGTGGGGGAGGGCTACTAGAGAGCTAGGATAGTACAAGTCTGCATTACACTGAGGATAAGCATCAGAAGGTGGGGGAGGCAAGGCAAGGCAACTTAATTTATACAGAATCCTTTCCCAGCAGCTCAGATGATGAATATAAAATCATTTAAAATTGATGAAGAGGACCACTAGACAGCCAGGGATAGTGCAAGGCTGCATTATTACACTGCAGATGGGCATCAGGGGGAAAGTACGTGTGGAAAACCTGGCACTAGGGATGGGCATTGTGGGATGGGAAACCACTAGACAGCTAGGGACAGGGGCTATCACCCAAACGGCATAGAGATTGACATCACAGGGGCAAGGGACTACTAGACTGCTAGGCCGTGACAGTTCTTGATCTTAGTCCATTACCCGGCATGCAGACAAGATCAGTGTCTGGTGATCATGCACCACTGTTAATGTTTTATTTATTTATTTAGTTTTTGTTTATTGGGTAAGTGCACTAGCCATAGCAATGACTATTTTCAGGCATGACCCTGGAGGGTACAGAATGACAAATACAGGGAAAGGCATTAAAAAAATTGGTTTGACATATTTGATAATATATTACATAAAGCATAAATACCCACAAAGTAGGTGCATTTACAGTATAAAAAGAGATATGCAGAAAAACAGTTCAAATTATGAGGCTACATCATATAATTGAATTGAGGAAAAAGAATGATTAGTAAATATAAAAGTATTCAATAGGTAATGAAAAATTGGGATTCAAGGGAGGAATAAGAGTAAGGGAGATAGCTGTAAAGAGACCATAAATGGGGTTAAGGATGAGGCAAGATGAGGAGGTAGGTCAAAACAGGTAGAAAAAAGTGCTTAGCGTATGGCATGGTATAAAAAGAGGCAGGAAAGGTAATGCCAGAAGGGTAAATGTGAGCTGGGGTGGTTTGAAACAGGAGTACTTGCAAGAAGTGCACAAGATGGTTACGCAACCCTTTCTTAAAGGATGCATGGGACGTGGATTGGCGTAGGACTAGTGGGAGGGTGTTCCAGTATAGGGGGCATGACAGGCAAAAGCGCATGCTCCTTTGGAGGTGTTATGTCTGGGAATGACTACGGGGGCATTGTCAGCAGACTGCAGCCCATAACAAGGTGTCAGATTTTGGAAGAGGTCGGCCAAGGGTTTGGGAATTTGTTGTCAGATAATATTGTCAATGACAGAGCCATAAGCATAAATAATAATAATAATAATATGCTTTATTTTTAATGCGCCTTTCAGATGTCAAGGTCAGTACAAATTAAAACAGTTTAAAACCAATGCTGTAATCACAATAAAAATTTACAGTGCAGTTAGACTCTGTCGTCCTCATCACCATATGCCCTATTCCAGAGATACATCTTTAAGACCTGTTTGAATCCCCCGACAGTCATGCACTCCCTAATCTGATGGGGTAGAGAATTCCAGAGGGTTGGGGCCACGAACATAAATGCCCAGGCCCCAGAAGATTTTAAAGACACCCTTGGACTCTCCAGCAACCCCTCATCGTCCAAGTGGAGCAGTCGCTCAGGGCAGTAAGGAACCAGGAACTCTTTCAGGTAGTCAAGGCCCAGTCTGTGTAGGGTGTTATATGTCAGTAAACCAACTTTGAAGGTGATCCACCACTGAACTTGCAGCCAGTGGAGTTCCTGCAGCACTGGTGTGATGTGGGAAGATCGAGGAATCCCCATTAACAACCAGGCTGCGGAATTCTGCACCAGCTGTAGATGGCGGATATCAACCCCGAGCAGCCCAAAGTAAAGGGAGTTGCAATAATCCAGACACGAGGTCACAAAGGCGTGGATCAATGCAGGAAGGTCACCAGATGGAACAAGGTGCTTGATCCTAGCGATGTTCCTCAGATGATAAAAGGATCACTTAACGACAGCCGACACCTGTGCTCAAAGTGTCAACCCATGGTCAAGTATCACCCCTAGGTCTCGCACCTGTTCAGAGGTAGGAAGCTTGGAGTCTCCAAGGAATAATCCTGTGGATTGACCTGCCTCCAACCCCACTATCTGATGACCTGGATCCACAGCCATCACCTCCGTCTTCCCAGGTTCAACTTCAACCAGCTGGACTTCATCCAGTCCTGGATTTCAGTGAGGCAGTCACTAAATACCGAGTACTCCATCCTGGTCGGGCACAAAAGACAGGTAGAGCTGGATATCATCAACATTGCAATGAAACCTCAGCCGATACCATCTTACAATGTCTCCGAGGGGAAGCATGTACACCGCAAATAACATGAGGGACAGCACTGAGCCCTGAGGAACCTCACAAAACAGAGAGATAGGGTCAGAGGAAAAAAAAACAACACCATCCTCTGAGTTCTACCGGTGAGGAAAGATGTAAACCATCTGTGGACTGAGCCAGAAAGCCTACAGATGAGTCTCTGGTGCTCAAGCAGAACCCCATGGTCAACGGTGTCAAAAGCTGATGACAGGTCAAGAAGTACCAAAATGGACCATTTCTTCTGGTCTTTCGCCATCAGAAGATCATTGAGCACATGAACCAGTGCAGCCTCTGTACTGTGCCACTTTCGGAAACCAGATTGGAGAGGTTCATAGATGTTATGGATGGTCAAATGGTTCTCCAGCTGTGCAGCCACTACTTTCTCAATCACCTTCCCCACAATGGGAAGGTTAGAGATAGGTCTGGAGTTTGCGAGAGAGTCTGGGTCCAATGAAACCTTCAACAAAGGTGTCACCACTGCCTCTTTCAAAAAGCAGGGATACTCACCAGAGTCAAGGGAGCACCAGACTATCTGCGCCAGAACTGGGCCGATCGCATCACCACAACGCATTATCAGAGATGTAGGACCCAGATCTATACTACAGCATGTAGGGCACATCCCCTGGACAATCCACATAACATTCACGATTTCTGGACGGTCGAAGGAATTCCAGGAAAAAGGAGGGATAGTGGCCAAGCATCGATCATCAACTCCCATAGAGTGTGCCACATGAGTCTCCAACCTGATATCTGTCACCTTATCAGCAAAGAACAGAGCAAGCTCTTCACACTGCAATTGTGAAAATGCTCTTCAAACTTGCAGACAGGCTGGGTTGCACGGCCTGTCCACAGTTTGAAAGAGCTGAGCTGGTCGGTTCTGAGCGGCAGCAATTTCCCCGGACAGGAACTCCGCCTTCTTATGGGAGATTTCTGACTGATAGAGTTGATAATGCTCTAGCAGTCTAAGATGGTCGGCATCTAAGCTGGATTTCCACCAGCACCGCTCTAACCTTTGTCCTAGTCACCACAACTCCCTCAAGGCCCCATCAAACCACGGAGACCAAGGGCAAAGGGAGAGAGGACACACATGGACTGAAGCAATGGAATCCAGCATTGAGGTAATGACCTTATTGTAGGCCATAACCAAAACCTCCAGAGCCATGCTTGCCACAGAAAATTCTGATAGATCAAGCACTGCAGCTAGACCATCAGGAGTCACATCCCGTAAAGGGCGGCACTTGACCATCTCCACAGGGGTTGGCCTACGAGGAGGGGTGCAAAAATTGAATCTCACAGTGTAGTGATCAGACCATCTGATGGGTTCCACCCCCATGTTAGAGGCCTCGATCCCCAGGCAGAAAACCAGGTCAAGAGAATGACGGTATTTATGGGTAGCAGAGGTAATCACCTGTGGGAGGCCCAGTGAATTCATCAACTGGAGGAAGTGTTGTCCAAATTGCAAGAGTTCGTCGTCGATCCAGGCATTGAAGTCACCCAGGATCATCAGCCTGGGTGACTCAAATGCCAGGTCGACCACAAAGTCTGCCACTTTCTTAAGGAATAGCTTCCCATCTCTGGGTGGATGGTAGATGAGAGCCATCGTATAGCCCACACCTGCTACAACAGCACATTCAAATGATCTGGCCTACTCAACTGGTACACATGTGAGATCCAATTCGGTCTTGAAACAGACCGCATCCCCCCCTTCCCTATGGTCCAGTCTTGGGTGGTGTATCACCAAATACCCAGCCGGAATTGCAGCCTCAAGTATGGGGCCCGCATTACCATCCAGCCAGGTTTCGGTGATGCATGTCAGATCTGTTGACCCGAAAAGAATTACAATCATTGCGGTCTTGTTCTTAACAGATCTGGTGTTGCATAACACCACCTCGTTTGGACAGAACTCCTGGGCTGCCCGAATCTCCTGCCCACCACCAATGGTGGTGCCCTTGGGTATGGAGACTAGACAAGATGGCTCACATTCTAGACTCCTCTAAAGCCTAGCCTTAGAGGGTGAAAGTCATCCAAAGTCTGAATATAGAAGGCAGGGGTGTTTCAGCTGATGAGAGGAGGATGCAGATCGACATATGTTGTTATATGTGACATCCCACTTCTGAAAGCTAGATTTGCATGCAAAGGTAAATGTAGCAAGACCATAAGTAAGTGTGGGTAGGAGTATGACATGGGCAATGGCAAGCCTAGCTGAGGGCGTGAGTGCATAGCTGGTTTGGTAGGCTATACCCAGTTTAGAGTTGACCAGCTTGCAGGTCTGTTGGATGTGGAGGTCAAAATTTAGTGACTGGTCAAGTGTGACACCCATATATTTAAAAGAGTTTACCACCTCAACTGTTGAACCATTCATGGAGGAGACTTTGAAATATGGGCAGGAAAGTTTGAGTTTTGCCTGTGATCCAAAGATCATAGCTTGGGTTTTGGCCTCATTTAGGGTCAGCTTGTGACTAGAAAGCTACTGTTGAATTTTCTGGCAATCAAGAGAGAGGTGCAGATTTATGTCATTGATGCTTTTTGCTCTAGTGTAAAGCACAATGTCATCAGCATATAACAGGGAGGCTGTCCTAAGGAAGTTAGAGGTGATGTCATTTATGGAGATGGGAAAAAGTAGAGGTCCAAGAATGGAACCTTGTGGCACCTCAATGTTTATAGCGGTCTTATCCAAGAATGTAGAGTTGTATTTCACAGTCTGAGTCCTGTCAGCCAGGTAGCTACCAAACCACCTTACAACATTAGCAGAGAAACCTAGAGAAACATGTTGATGAAAGTAGGGCTGTAGAAATGATAAGTAGCTCCTCCACAGTAGTCTTTTAGCACTTCCAAAATCCTTTTAATATACAGTACCACTGTGTCCTGTATTCAAGAGCGATCCCTTATTTGCATTGGTGCAACAGTATACTCTTTCCTACCTGCTGTCCACTGTGCGACATGCACCTGGGACTACTGAACCTGCCCCATCACATGCAGCAATGCACAGCCCTGTGAGTGCATTGCTAACATCATTAGTGACATGCTAACTTTTGGCCCAATGCACTGATGGATGGGTAATACGCGCCGGAGGCACATTACTCACCCGCAGAGCTTTACACCTGTAGACAGGTGTGCACCTAACGGTATTTACTACCGGCCACCACCTGTCCAAGGCCCCCCCCGCCACGCAGGACACCACAGGGCAGCCAGGGGCAGAGTCACAGACCTGGCCAGGCATCCAATTGGATGCCTGAAATGGGTCACAAAGTGGATCCCCTATGTGGTGGGGTGCATGTTGGCAGCATGCTCTGCAGATCTACGATGGCCAGCGGCTGAGGGAGCGAGAGAAAGGCAGTGCTGCTGGCCATTCCTAGGGCCACCATGCAGGTATAGGGTTTGGTGAGTGGGGGGGAATGACAAAGCCACAGGCATGGGGGGGGCACGGTCCACCACAGGAACTGTGGAAAACAGTGCACCGGGCTGCCAAGTATTGGTGGGGATGGGGTTGTTAAGGATCATAATAGGGAGTCCAGAGAGATGGGTCAGGTGGCACCTGCCAACTCCATGTTCAGGGATGCTGTGCAGGGGTGCCTCCAGATGTATGGGGAGGAGGGTGCCAGCTATGCAGAGGGTGCATAGGGGGCATATGGAAGGGTTCTTCCTGGCATACCCTGTGTCCCCTCCACAAACCTGCAGCCAGCACTGCTTGTTTTTGTGCATGGTGCATAGTACTGGCATGCTCTCAGCCCACCCCCGGAGCAGTGCGGTCCATGGACTGGGAGGATCAGGTGTATTGGTCCTCTGTGCCCCCCCCTTAGTGCATCCAGCATGGGGGGTGCAGTGGGTGCAGAGTGGCTATGCACCACAGATATGTGGTGTGTAACCACTCTGATCATTAGTGCATAGGGCCCATTACCATGAAATGTTATTAGGTGCACTAAAAAAGCTTCAGACTCCCAACCCTTTCAAAATAAGGCAATTTCTAAATGGTTTACAAAGCAATGGATCTGATGTTTTGATCACTATAGTGGAGTGACTGTAAAAGCTCCCACACCCTGGAGCATGCTGTTCACTATATATATGTGCATGAACAAGATGGTAGAATAAATCCAGACAAGACAATTGTGATAGGTTTTGATCCCTGCATGAAATAGCTGCTGCACTTGCTAAATTCTTTATAGGCAGCAGTTCTGTAAAGAGCAAATGAAGAATTGTTTACTAGTGACATGTTAGCAATATTTTTTTTTTGTTCTTTTAGTGTAAATTGTATTCCTTGTAAAATGCAGTGATAAGCAGATTAGCTGACATTTTAAGTTGCAGGTG